>CM047747.1:27903042-28503042 GCA_026225825.1 Pistacia integerrima | reverse complement strand
GAAGAAATTGTCTTCGCCGCGGCGAAGTAGGCCAGAGACGAATTGGGGATTTCCGTTCTTCGCCGCGGCGAAAGTCAAATTTTTCAGTTTTGTAAACGCACAGTTTCGTGTGTGCGTGTTTTGACTGGGTTTTTAGGACTAGGTATAAAAGAAAAAAGAAAAACTTTTTACGAGGGGTCCGAGCTGTTAGGTTTAGCCGTCTTTTACATTTTTCTTAGAGAAAAAGCTTGAGTTTTTCGGATTGTAAAAGAGGAGGTTCAGATTTTGACTGGAAGATTCATCTTTTGGGAAGATTTCTATTCTTTCACTCAGTTTCATTATGTTTATTTTGTTTACTTTTATTTTCCGTTTTTATTCTGTTAATTTAGCTATGAACTAATCTTCTATGGGTTAGAGTTTTGATTGTAGTTTGGATTTGAAATGGGTTGAATATGTGATTGTGCTATTTCCATGTGAATAAGCTGTGGTTGTGTGTTACTCTGAAATTAATTGATGTATGTGATGAACATGATGAGATTAAGAAATAATTCATGTTAAGCTTCATGGGTAATAACCATTATAGTATTGGATGCTAGAGATAGATTCAAGAATTAATGAAATCAATTTAGGATTCTTGTGCTTCATGATTTAGAATTATTAACCTTCAATTTGTTGGGTGCGGAATGTTAATAATGATGAATAGGAAAACATAGCCCGAGAGGGTATGTTATCATAGTAGTGAATCCGATTTACAACCATTGCACATGAATGTGAAAATAGAGTAACTCTTAGGCTTAACCCATAAATAATCCAAACGAAGTCAAAACCCTACCCGTTTTACTTAAATTGAATTTCTTGTATTTCATTTGTTTTCCTTTTAAGAATTACTTCTTTGTTAAATTTTATTTTGTTTTCGTTTAATAGCAAATTGCTCCCACAAATCCAAGATTTTCAGTTGCTTCAACTTGTTAACGTTAGGAACTTAGTGCTTAGCTACCAGTCCTCGTGGGAACGATATCCTACCCATCACTCTATTACTTGAACGACTAGTGCACTTGCTAGTTTTGCATGTTGTAGTAAACACGCATCAGTACTAAACATATGGAATTGAAATATTTTGCCGTTAAAGAAGAAGTTTAGAAACAGAGAGTGACTATTAAGCATATCAGCTCAAATTTTATGATAGCAGATCCACTGACTAAAGGGTTGTCACCTAAGACCTATAGTGAGCATGTTGAGAGGATGGGTATTATTGCCCGTCATGACTGATTTATGATGTGTTGTATATGTTTCTTGATTTACATTATGCTCCTTGTGTTTTGGACACTCTGAGATGTTGATGTGTTATTTCTTATTCATATAAATTATTATGTTGTGTGTTTCTTTATATTATGTTGTTTAGTATATATAAATGATAAAGATGACATAATTTGTCCTTGATAAGGACATTATTGTTGGACCATTAAGAATCATTATAGATTATTCTGGGTATATAATTTGTAACGTGATACGTGGAAGGGACTGTGTTGATTCAATGACATACGACCGCCATGATCCTTATGAGTTCTAGCTCAATAATGTTTATATGCTTGACCGTTTTAAGAAATGGCCTTTTGGCTAATTATTATTGTGTACACATTATGTATTATTTCTAAACTACAAAGTTATCTACTTTTGCATGGACCAAGTGGGAGAATGTTAGAAATATTTTATATTTCTCATAAGGTGGTCCATGTATTAATTTTATCATATAGTTGTTTTGAAATAATTAAATTAACTAAAGGGCATGATGGTCATTTACTTTTGATTGAGAGGTTACTGCAATTAATTAAATAACTGCAGTTTGTGAGTTTTTGAATTGCCATATAAAAGAGGTCGTCTCTCTCTATTCCAAAATTAATTCATTATGTATATTTTTCTTTATCCATCAAAAGAAGAGATTGATAATAAGGGAACAAAGGGAGAGATATACAATGTCTTCTTTCACAATCTCATTTAAAGATTACACATGGATTTAGGT
Source organism: Pistacia integerrima (assembly GCA_026225825.1). Lineage (NCBI taxonomy): Eukaryota > Viridiplantae > Streptophyta > Magnoliopsida > Sapindales > Anacardiaceae > Pistacia > Pistacia integerrima. The sequence continues at coordinate 28,501,043 of CM047747.1, read as the reverse complement.
ATGTTTTATTGGTTTTATAAATAGTAAAAATGCATCAAAGTTTCAGATTTTTGGGATTTAAGATTATGCAATTTTAGGGCATAGAAATATGATTATATTGTTGATTCTTTGCCATTCATGGAATTGATAAAATTGCTATGAAGATTATTTTACAAACTATACTTACATAATAATTCATATTTATTCGCCACTATAAATATAAATAATTTGCACTTGGCCTTGATCATGCATACTCCCAAACTTTTGAGAAACAGGCACGACAAATATATCTCTGATTTTGCAGTGATACAAATTTATACTCAAAAGGTGATGGCTCAAATCATGCACTAATTTCATATGTATTTCGTAGTCACAATTTGCCAATTTCTAATTTTTTTTTTCTTTTCTAAATTAAGAAATTTTTTGAGTTATCCATTTTTCTAAACATATCATTTATTCGTTTTAGTTGATTTTTTTTTTTTTTTTTTTCCGGAATCAATTTTTATACAAGTGTTTCCATACATACATTATATAGATAATATTATTCTTAATTTCTAATATTAATTTCTATGACTAATCAAATATACAAGTTAAAAACCCCAAGGGTTGGCCTAACGGTCAAGGAGATTTGCTCATTTTCATGAGTTCCTGGGTTTAAACAAGACCTGGGCAAGACCCAATCCCAATCGAGCCTGGTCTGGGCCTTAAAGGACTGGTCTCAAAATGAGACCGGTCCTTCAAGGACCATATCTATCCCAAGCCCATGAGAAATATCAAGGCCCGAACTAGTCCCCAGGACTAGTCCTATAGGCCTGGAAAATTACCAATACCCCCAAATATAAAAAAAAAAAAAAAAAAAAAAACATAATTTTTTATATATTTGGGGCTAAATAAAATTTGTAGGGTTTATGTAATTTTTTAGGGGGTGATTTGTAAATTTTTTAATTAATTAGTAAATAAATACAAATAAATGGTTAATTGGTTATAAATTTAGGGTGTTTTTAATTTAAACTTTAAAGAGATAATTTAATTTTAACATAAATATATTATTCACACTATCACACTTCACAAATAAATAATTAAATAGATTTGTTTTTATTAAATTAATTTACATCCTTAGTATTTACATTTTCCAAATCTATGTTTCCACGTAAGTCGAGTGGTTCAGGATCTTCAGGGTGCTATTATAGTCTACAACTGAATAAAATTAACATGGTCATTAATAATAAGCAGCCATTATTTGTTTCCATCAACTCATCAATGCTCTCAAAAATGGTTGATTTTGATTGAATTTCAGGATCATTTTTTGGGGTTTGGAGAATTTCTCTTGGAACTGAAACAAAATGAAAAAGTAATGTAGCAGAATAAAGAGAAAAGAGTTTTCTAGAAATTTCATTCTATTCAAGCATAATTTCTAGAAGTTGGAGTATTATGTTCCAGAGTTTCCTAGTGCTTAATTATCCTGGGAAACACAAGCACTAATTAAGAGCCTGAATCTTATGTGGGAATTATAAACAACATTGCGAGTTAGCGTGATAAAACAAGGCTAGCACTCAGTTACACCTTTAAAACTGATAACAAGTCTCAATCACAAAACTTAAGCCTTAAAATTTGAGTAAATCTGAATACTTCATTGAATTATATATCTTCAGAAGAAACAAATAATATGTCTATATAGGGTGGTTACAGCCAACCCTAACAAGACTCCAACTAAACAAGAAATTAAAATCTTACTTAAACACGAAAACTAATTAAAATAAGAGATCTCAACGGTTGACTAATTATAAAATAAGAAAGTAAAATTTAACTAAATTAAAACTTCATAAATCAGCTAAACTCCTAATTTAACACTATTTTCCCTACATCATACTCCCCCTCTTAAAAATAAACTCGTCCTCGAGTTTCAATCTGATGGGTGATACTTGAAGTAGAGTAATAAGTCCTTCTTTGGAGCAAATAAATAACCTTTGTAATTGATCTTCCTAGGAGCGTTGCAATGCACTATAGTCTTCAAGTCATAATCGAATGTCATCGATGTTTCATCCTTTTGATCCTTAACTTGAATGTGTTCTTCTTGCTCAAGCTTCTCCTTTAGTACAACTTGCTTTTGCTCAAGCTTCTCCTTTATGACAACTTGCTTTTGCTCAAGCTTCTCCTTTAAGAGAGCTAGCTTTTGCTCTTGTTCAATCTTCTCTTCTTGGAGATCTCATTTAGCTTCAACGTCTACTTCATGCTCAATCTCCTTTGATGTGTGATCCTCAATTGGTAACATCTCATGATCTTCGTTGGCTTTAAGAATTTATTTAGGAAGTGTTTGATGCTTCTTGTCTTCTTCCATAACTGGTGAGGCATGCATTCTCTGAAGAAGAATTTTTTTTTTAATTCTTGATTGTGATTCTACATCAAAGGCTAATTGAAAAAACATCAAGTAATGTATGGTCAGGTCCTAAATCAATTCATATGTTTATATTTAGCCCATTAAAGAATCTTAAAGCTACTCTATATGGATGTTCATTATAGTCAAGGTGGAGTAATAATCGTCAATATTCAGCAAAATATTTGTGGACAAATCTTCAACCCTGATGGCATCTTTGGTACTGTTGGAGCAAAATCTACTCATAATTAAAAGGAAGACAATCCCTTTGTACAACTGCTTCATCTTGTACCAGGTTCTAACTGGTGCTTTGATCCCCTCGCAAAATCTTCTGGATTGTAATCCTTCCCACCATGCAGAAGCTCCACCCTTCAATCTACATGCAACCAGTTTCACCATTCTCCCCTTTGGGATCTCCATATATTCAAAAAACCTATCTATTTTCGTAATCCAATCCAAAAATTCTTCAATATCTAAATTTCCTCTAAAGCAAGGGATATCTACCTTTAATTTGAATTTGTTGGATTCTCTATCACCACATTGATTTCTGCCATACTCCATGTTCCTTTTAGGTTCTTCATAATAACCATCTTCTTTGTCTGACTCTTCCACGTAAGCTAGTTGTCTATGTCGATTTGCAAAAACAGGTATGCCAATAGGTCATCCGTGAGTGGCATCATCCTCAGTACATTGCCTTTCGTCATTCCTATTTTTGTTGGCATCTACGCTTAAAGCGTCATTCCAAACGCTAGAATCTGAGATCCATTCGTTGCTCCAAAGCTCTCAACGCTAGCCTTTGCAAGGTCTCAGCTCCCTGATCTTCGTCATGAGAACTGCTGCCACCTACAAGTTCATCACCTGCCATTAGATCAGATGAATTTTGCTTACTCTGATACCAACTGACACAACGAGCTAGTGTGATAAAACAAGGCTAGCACTCGGCTACACCTTTAGAACTAATAACAAGTCTCAATCACGAAACTTAAGCCTTAAAATCTGAGATAAATCTGAATACTTCATTGAATTATACATCTTCAGAAGAAACAAATAATATGTTTATATAGGGTGGTTACAGCCAACCCTAACAAGACTTTAACTAAACAAGAAATTAAAATCTTACTTAAACACGAAAACTAATTAAAATAAGAGATCCCAACGGTTGACTAATTATAAAATAAGAAAGTAAAATTTAACTAAATTAAAACTTTCTAAATCAACTAAACTCCTAATTTAATACTATTTTCCTTACATCATAAAAGTAGACTAGGACTCAACTAGCTTAGGGTACCTTTGCTAGTTAAAGCTATGTTTATTGTACTTTTTTGCTATTTATTTATTTTTTTTTTTACTAGTATCTCGATCTAACTTATTTTAATCAAATTGCCATTTGTCTTCCTCCTCTTCCTCCTATTGTTTATTAGATGTTATATTAATAAAAAGATTCTCTATTAGAATTACAAATATCGCTAATGAATTGGGATCCCTCAACTTTTGGAAACAAATTTGTAAGCTAATGGCTAGTGACTACTGCAATAAGAAATTTACACGTATACATTCCCATAATATTTCTTTGAATTTCCAACTTAGATATGCTTTTTTTTTTTTTTTTTTTCATTAAAATTCCATAAAGTCATAAACTCTCATACTTAAATCTTAACTCCAAATGCGTAAAATTTTACATACAGTAGTACAAAATCCAAAAATCCAATCAATAGTGATTTTTGTTAGAGTAGGTGCACTAAAACCAACATTGTAGCTCTTGTAAACTCATTTTATTAAATGAATAAAAGGCATTGCTTATTTATAAGCATATATATACTATAGCATATATTTACTGCGCGTAAAGAAAATGGTATATGTCCTTAGAAAGGTTGAAACCAATAATGAGGAATTAAGTTTTATAAATCTTAATTGTGAGAACTCTATGAGCATAATTGGTGACTCTTCTAGAATCGTTCATAGTCATAGTATAAGTTTGACCAAGGACACAAATTATACAGAGAGACTATCATCACATTGAATAACTCTATCGAAAGATAGTGATAGATCTCACATGTCAAGGTTGTGAGCATTAAACTAGTGCAACGCATGAGTGCTTGCTTGTGCAAGTCCACTGAACTGACCCCTCAGAGGATTCCATACAAGATGGTAAACCCAGTGTCTATGGAATATATCCTCTTACAGATGGTGGTGCATGTGGTCCTTCGACTTAAGATCACCAAAGCGTTGTGTGTAAATATCAATGTGATTTGACACTAACCCAACGTCGTCCCTCTTAAGGATTACCATGAAGTTAGTGATTAATTGCATCGAGAAGTAGACTATGACTATGGTGGATCAACAAATGATTTATCACTTATGGTTACAGGAGATCTTATCTCGACGAGATATTTGGTTAAGAACTATGACCACAAAGCCGTGGCCATGGTGGAATTGAGTTGATACTCAAATCCAATTTTATATAGTCATCATATTCGAGAACCAAATAAAGAATATATCAAGGTAACATTTTGAGGTAGACACTATTTCTGTACCTCAAACCTTGGTGAGATATAAGATAATGAAATAGATCAAATTGTACGGTAACCATATTGTAGAAAATGTAAGCCTAAATCGTTGATTCTTTACTTACCGGGGAATCATAATGTCTTGCTGAAGGCCAATCTTGATTGATGTACGAAAACACTAATTGCTTGATGCTTAATTAGTTATCGGGACATTGCCAGAAAAGTAAAGAGCTTTCAAGTCACACACATAGAAGGTAGCTAAATGAGAAATGGAAATGGAAGGACAATCTTGTCCTTGGGCCAAAAAGGGTATTTCAGTAATTTGGAGTCCAGGGGCATTTTCGTCATTATGGGTGAAAAGGGCACTTTGGTAATTTTGCTAAGGGGTTTACGCCATTATTCAATTTATTGGGAAAATTTTTAGCAAAATTGAAATCATATTATATTTTAGTTAATATGGAGAATATATATTTAATTTAATTTAATACGTATAAAAACTCATATATTGAATATGATAAATATATATGGATTAAATAAATAGTAATATTTATTTAATTAGAATATGTATTTATATAAGAATTAAATAAATGGGGATATTTATTTAATTAGGATTCATATATTCTAATCCCTTATATCAAGGATTGCAATCCAATTCAAATAGGAATTAAAGGATTGTAATCCAATTCAAATAGGAATTAAGGATTTACCATCCTTATTGGATTCTTATTTGGGATTGCCTATATAAAGGGTCATTGGGTTTTCATTTAAAAGAGCAATTCTCATAAGTTGATTTTGCAAAATTAAAAGCAAAATAACTCTCCCAAAATAAACCCTAGCCGCCAACCCTAGAGAGAGAATTCCTCTCTCTAATTTTCATCACCTCCTTAAGCCTTTTGATTGGTCTAGCAATCAATCCTAGGGTGGTCCTGAGCCTACTTTCATGTGGATACCGTCGAGCTCGATTCTATATTGGATCGATAGCAAAGTCCCTATAAACAGTACCTGTGAACAGTGTTGGGAACAATATATGAACAGTGCTAGTGAACAATTCCTGTAAACAATGCTGGTGAACAATATCATGAACAGTATATGAACAGCGCCGATAAACGGTAGTGAAACAGTACTAATCCATTGAAGAAGCCACTAATGGAAGGTGTAAATCTCATCCTTGTATGGGTTATAATATGTAAATTATTTTATCGTATTGTGATCTCGGTAAAGGGATTGTGCCATGGCAAGATTTTTTTTTGTAATTCTGCTCTTGGCACGACACGATTCCTACAACTTTAACATTGAACTTCAATGGTAGGCTCAACACCAGCCAACTTTATGAAAGTATCTTTAAATATAAAATATGAAAGTAAGGGATTAAGGTTTTGAGTGAAAGAAGAAATTAAAGGTAAATTTAGTAATTTTATTGGAGGATAAATTCTTTATAATTGGGATAAAAAAAATTAAAAAAAATAAAAACTCAAACAAAAAGATAGAAATTATATTTTGATCATAAAACAGACACTTAAATCAAAATGAAAATAGAAACCAACAAAATAAATTAGTAACCAACAACATTTAAAACACTTTAAAAAATAAAATAAAAAATTATTAAGACAAGAAAAAATATAAATATTAAAAATAAATAAAGAAACTAACATCGTGGCCACCATCCGTTATTTATTTCTATTTTGTATTGTTTTATTTAATTTTTAATTTTGATTATGTGATCATCGATTTATTTATTAATTATGAATAATTGTCAAATACCATTTTTATTCTAGCTAAATATTAGTCTAACCGTCTTTAATAGTGTTATTAAGTATAAAACTTTTTATTCTTTTAGGACTTTGTTTGTCATTTGTTATTTACAACAGTTATGAGTACTTTAAACACTTTTTCTCTTATATATATATATATATATATATAATCAGGGCCAGCCCAAGGGTAGGCACCTGCCAAGGGCCTCCAAAAAATTAGGGCCCAAAATGGTTCAAATTTTTTATAAAATTTTTTGAATATATTACAAAAATAAAAATAGTATATAATTTCTTATCGAAGTCGGCCTAAGAGGCCTTAAAAAAAGCCTAAAAGGCTCAAATTTATTATAAACAAAAAGTGAAGCTATTTCTTTAGTAACATATGAGATTGAAAAGTTTGAATTTCTATTAGACATGATTATTTGGTATGAAATGTTATTTGCTGTTAATACGGTTAGTAAATATTTACAATCTAAAAATATGGACATGTTATTCCAATAGATAAGTTGAAAGGTCTTATTTTATTTTTTTGAAAAATTTAGAGAAAATGAGTTTACATCTTCTATGATTTTTGCTAAAGAGATTGCAGAGCAAATAAATATAAAACCAAAATTTCGTGAAAAACGTACAATAAGAAGAAAAAATAAACAATTTGATGAGAATGAAAATAAAGAGATAAAATTGTCTGCTGAAAAATCTTTTATAATAAATTATTTCACATATTTAGTTGATCATGTCATTTCTTCCCTTCAAAGTATGTTTGAACAATTTGAAATATATAGTGATAATTTTGGTTTCCTTTATAATATACAAAAGTTAAAATTGCTTGATGATGATAATTTGAAGAAAATTTGTTTAAATCTTGAAAAAATTTTAAAACATGACATGCTATCTGATATTGATAGTTTAGATTTATATTCAGAGTAGAAAATTTTAAAAGAAATTATAAATGGAAATTAAAACATCACTTGAGATATTAGATTTTGTAAAAAATGTGAATTCTTTTCCAAATGCATGGATAGCTTATAGAATATTATTAACTATTCCTGTTATTATAACTTTAGCAGAAAGAAGTTTTTCAAATTAAAATTAATAAAATCTTATTTACTTTCAATAATGTCACAAGAAAGATTAGGTAATTTAGCTATATTATCAATTGAAAAAGATTTGGTTTCTAAATTTGAATACGAAAATTTAATTAGTGATTTTGCATCTCAAAAGGCAAGAAAAGTAAATTTGAAATAATTTATTTTAATACATGCTTATATTATTAGAAGGCCTTAAAGTAACTCTTGTCTAGAGTCACAAATTTTCTTGAGACGGTGCTATGTATGATCTTGTTTTCTTTATCTTTTCATATAGTGAGAAGGTGATAAAAGAGAATTTATGGCTATGATGGATCAACAAAAGATTTATCACTCTGGTTATAGGAGATTCTATCTTCACGAGATATTTAGCTTAGAACTACGACCTCAAATCTGTGGCCACGGTAAAATCGAGTTGGTGCTCAAATCCAATTTTATATAGTCGTTAGATTCAAGAACCAAATGTTAGAGTATATGCCCTAGAGCCAATCAATTATTGTGGCATTGACTCTTTGTAATAATGTTCATTAATCAATAATAAAAGGCATTTTAGTCTATATCGCGTAAATCATTATTATTGCAATATGTATTGATATATGTCCTTAGAATGGTAGAACCGTGACGAGGGTATCAAGTGTTTCAAATCTTGATAGTGAGAACCCTATGAGCACATATGGTGGCCATTCTAGAAACGTCCGTAACCCAGTATTATTCTGAAGTAAGGGCACAGATAATACGGTAAGGCTATCATAGTGTTGAACGACCTGTCGAAAGGCGTGGATCGATCTCACTTGTCAAGGTTGTTTGGTGACAACCTGGTGCAACACATGGGTGCTTGTTGTAGGCGGATATACCGCAAGAAGTTCACTGACCCACCGAGAGGATTCCATATGGATGGTAACCCCAGTGTCTATGGAACAAATCCTCTAACGAATGGTGGTGCATGTGATCCTTGGACTTGAGATCACCGGAGCGCCTTGTGCACCGATTGGTACGCTTTGATACTAGCCTAACGCAGCTTCTATTCAGAGTCAGCAGACGGTGGTGATTGGCTATATCAAGGAGTGCATCAAGACTATGGTGGATTGACAAAGGATTCATCACTCCCGGTGCACGGGAGAAGTTATTCACGGCGCAATTCGGTATATGGTAATGACACTAAAACTGTGGCCACAGTGGGATTGAGTTGTTGCTCTATCCAGATTATAATACGGGTCATTGGTCCAGAAACTGAATATATAATATCGAGAGTAACCGAAGGTTGACACTATTTCTATGTCTTCGTCTCGTAGAGATAACGTATGATGAAAGGATCGGGAATTGTACGGTAACCATATCGTTGAGAGTAGCTACTTTGTTGAATCCGAATCTATCGGGTGGCCATGATGCCTTGCTAGGGGCCAATCTTGGTCTGTGTATTAGTGAGACGATTAATTGGTGTTAATCGCGATACTATACACTACCGGTATGATGAGGAGCCTATGGGTCACACATATAGAAGATAATTTAAGAGCCAAGAAGAAGGAAGGGCGTTTTCGTCTTTTTTAGGCGAAAGGGTATTTTGGTAATTTCACAGTGCAATTAAATTTGCTGAGGTCGTAGCCTTTTATTTAATTTGTTAAAAATTAAATAAGTGAAATTACGGTTGAATGTATGTTCGCACATATTCAAATAAATTATCATTATTGTTAAATGTTAATATATATATATATATATATTAAATATATATTAATTGATTTTTAATTGAAATAATGATGAATTAAATTAAAATATCAAATTGGGAGTGTTTGGCAACATGGGGTGTTTGGGTTGGAGCCCAAGCTCATTCCATGTGAGAATAGGGCAACTTGGTTTGCCTATAAAAGGAATAGTGTTTGTGTGATTTATAAATTAATTCTTTTTTTTTGCCTTTTGATAAAAACACACACAGCCCCTTTTACACTCACTTCCACGCCCCCTTTCACTGTTCCATTGAAAAACAAACATTTTGTTTTTCTTCTTGATTTCTTAAGGCCAAGGAGGATCTAGCAAATCCCTCCTTGGTTCTTGTTGATTGTCTTCGTGTGGACCTCTACGGTTCGATCATATACTTGGATCGGTAGCAAACACATTCAGAGACAACATTGGTGGAGCCTCCAAACGTGGGTATAAATCTAAACCTTTGGATTTATTTTTCTGCAGATTCATATTATGCATAAACTATAAAATCTGTGCCTTGATTTTGGGTTCTAAGGAACGATCCGTGGTTGTAAAATTTTTGTTTTCCGATGCGCAACCGGGTCGTTTCCTAACACCAAATATAGAATATGTCAAGGTAGCATTTTGAGGTATACACTATTTCTATACCTCAAACCTTGATGAGATATAAGATGATGAAATGGATCGAATTGCACAGTAATCATACCGTAGAAAAGGTAAGCTTAAATTGCTGATTCTTTAATTACCGAGGAATTATGATATCTTGCTAGAGGTCAATCTTGATTGGTGTACGAAAAAACTAATTGCTTGATGCTTAATTAGTTATTAGGACACTACCGACAAAATAAAAAGCCTTCGGGTCACACACATAGAAGATAGTTAAGTGAGAAACGAAAATGAAAGGACAATCTTGTCCTTGGGCCAAAAAGGGTATTTTGGTAATTTGGGAGTCCAGGGGCATTTTCTTTATTATGGGCGAAAAGGACACTTTGGTAATTTTGCTAAGGGGTTGATGCCATTATCCAATTTATTGGAAGAGAATTTAGCAAAATTGGAATCATGTTAATTTTAATTAATATGGAAATATATTTAATTTAATATATATATATTAAAAACCCAAATATTTTATATATATGGATTAAATAAATGTATTTATTTAATTAGTTTATATATATTTATGGAATTAAATAAATAGTATTATTTATTTAATTTAGTATTTAATATTTAAATAGGATAGAGATATTATCATTTCCTTTTAGGATTAGTGGAATCCTTCCATGATAGGAATTCAAGGATTGCAATCCTAGTTGAATTCCTACTTGGAATAGCACTATAAAATGAGGAGAGTTTTTTTTTTTTTTTTTTTGTAAAGAGCAATTCTCATGAAGTTAATTTTGCAAATTTAATAGCAAAATTAACTCTCCCAAAAATCCTAGCCGCCGCCAACCCTAGAGAGATATTTGTTGTGTTTCATGCATTTTGGACATAGAAATTGAGAGAAAATGATGATCGAGATGATGAATATAAGGTATAAAACAAACCATTAAAACATTAACATATTAATGTAAGAAAATGATAGAAAATTACCAACTCCTTTGCTATTCAATACTTGAATCTTCTTTCTTGGAGTCTTAGTTCTTCAAGTGGACTTGAATAACCTCAAAATGTGATCCACACAAGTCAAGGAAAAGAGAGCCGAGAGAGTGAGAGAGAAAATGGGAGAGTGATTTTTGTTTCAATTCTATGAAATTGGTATAACACTTGGTTTATATACCATGGGCACAAAGTGTAATTTTAAATTGTCTTATGAAGTCCTCAAACAATCTAAAATTAATCTTGGAAAATAGCATTTATGTCAAGTCCTTGGTTTTATGGTTAATTCATAATTAGCCCAAATTTTGATCCCATTAAATATTCTAACTCTTAAGAATAAAACCAATGCACTTTTGTCCCCATTATTGAATCCGATTCAATAATAATATTTAATAAATCCTGATTACCCTTAGTTAGTGCTAGCTATCCATGGATAATCATTTCTCACCAATACATTAATTCGGATGCAACTGTTTACATCCGAACATCATTAATCTGATTAATGATATGTATTACTCTCTCTCCTTGAGCTTGGTTTTATGTGTGACCATTTTGGTTCACCATGATCTAGCTGTAGGCCCAATATCGGATTTTGATATGTTTTATTATAACTCTTTATAATCGAAACTCCCACCGATTATGGTAAACGTCTAGCAATGTTTCATAACACCTAAACCACATGAAGTGTAAACTCCAATGAACCTATTATGATCGTACGTATCATATAGTCAAATCCCTCCGTTATCTAATCTCGATTAAGAATGGTTCATGGTATGTCAAAACCTTTAACTTAATCTTTAATCAAATTGTCAATCGATACAATGGAACTCGTCAACATGAAACTACTTTTCATCTGACATTCATTATACTCTGGCCAGAGATTTTCCTTTTCCAATGTTTATTGACATTCATCTGGGAACTTGAGATTTGACTATTTTGAGTTAACGGATCCCATATCTTTACCATCACTTGTCCTTGCACATGAATAACATATAACCAAACCGGCTTATTACACAAGACATGACGAGTCTCATGCTTATACACCATATGAACCATATGCATCCTATGTTGAATCCAACCGTGATGTCTCAGGTCTAAGGATCGGTGGTATACTAGCACGATCCTACGATGCATCATTGACTACATCCATGTGATTCATCGTAATCTACGTATTTAATAAACAGTTCACTAACCGTTTATCCATGCTAATGCCTTAGTGGCATACCTCTTATAATCACCCACACTAATACCATCACATGATATTCAATGGAGACATTCAACATGTCTTGTAATACCCCACTTGAAATACGTAGCCACTGTGTACGGTATGGCCTAAAGAATTACTGAATTGCCCCTAAATGAGTTTATATATGATTCATGTTCTTTGGTTGAGTTTATGTTTTGGGGTTTGGTTGAGTGTGTACCCTGGAATTGATCAAGACTTAGCAAATTTTGGAATTTCAGTCTTCGTCGGGGCGAGGGAGAAGCTTCGCCGCGGCGACGTTGATTTTGTGTTGGTGGTGTCGGTTCTGGAATGTTTCGCCGGGGCGACAGGAAGTTCTTCGCTGCGGCGACGGGACGGCAGAAAAGTTCCTTGAGGTTTCTAGAGAATTCTTCTTTTGGGACACAATGACCATTTTACCCCTAATTAGTAAGAAAAGTGGGGAGTAAAATGTAAGGAAATTTCATGGAGAATAATGTTAAATGGGGGTGAGTTTGTAAAGAACTAAAGGATAAAGGTGGAAATTTTAAGAAAGAGTAAGGGCAAAATGGGAAAGAGTGGATATTATATGAGTTAATAAGGGTTGAGTTCTCTAAACCCATTCATTCTACCCATTTCCACCGCCTCTTCATCTCCCATTTTCTCTCAATTTCTCACTCAATTTTCTAAGGGATTTTTGAGAGTTTTGAGTTGGAATTTGACAAAGAAGTGATCCTAAGCAAGAAGAGGTAAGAATCCCTACTTTAGAGATGAATTTTATTTATGTAAGGGTTAAGTTCTTACTAAGTTTATGCTTAGGAAATAAGGGAAAGTTATGATCCAACAAGAGTAGAGAGCTTTAGTGGAGACTACTCAAGTATGAGGTAAGTAAATCCAACTCAAGCTAAAGTTTAAGAAATTCTTAAGTAGAGATTTATTTATGCATGTATATATGATGCTTATTGAGAAATTGAGTAGAGATGTATGTTTATTTGTTGAGAAATTGAGTTGAGAAGAGTATTTATATTATGTTTGTTGGATATTTCCTTTATGGAAAGTGTTTATGAGTAATAGATTGAGATGAAGTTGGAGGAGATTGAGTTTGTATTTTGGGAGTGTTTTTCTATGATAGGGTTTATGCCCATAGAAGGGAATTTACTTCCAATTTTGGATGGTTAAAAAGAGAAGGAGAGTTGTAGTTAATGAAGAGTTTTTGTATGCACATAAGTTGCTTGATGAAATGCCTAAGTGAAATCTGCCCTGTCACTGCCGTAACTTTCTAAGTGATTTTTGAGTATCTTACGGTTTGAACTGGGCCGAGATCAAAACAGAGAAGTTGTAGCCCTGTTTCTAAGCTTTAAAACGAGACTAGAACCATAGCAATCAGAGGTGTATAATGAAAGTTATGGTCTTTTTAGTGTGACCTGTGCAGAATGACTGTTTTGAGGAAATCTTGCATTTGGCATTTCAAAAGTGCATTACTAAGTATGAACCATCCATATGCATAATTTGTGCATTAAGAAGTAGTTTGAGAAAGAATATAGAATGTTGAGTATGAGCTATCTTGTGAGTACTAGTTTAAGAGTAAAGAATTTTGAAGATAAGCTATACTATAAGTAATAGCTTGAGTAAGAAAAGAGTAGAGAATGTTGAGAATAGCAACCCTTAAGAGTAAAGTGAATGAGAATACTCGATAGTAAGGAGAAAAGTTGAGAAAGAGTAAAGAATTACTCTAAGAGTTAAGCTACATTATGATGAGTAGCTAGAGAAAGAATAGAGATCTTGTGCACAAGAGTTAAAGAAGAGAATAGAATAAGTTGTGCGATGGGGAACCTGTGAGTGACGAGTAGAGTCACGCAGAGTGGAACACGCGGTTCCAGCCGTGCCTCCGGTTAGATGAGGCCGTGACCATCACGCAGAGTGGAACATGAGGTTCCAGCCGTGCCTCCGGTCAGATGGGGTCGTGACATTCAGAGAGAGAGATTGTACACTCACATGGCCAAAGGTTCCGAATCCATGCATAACTAAATCCGATCGGTAGCGAAATGAGCGGAAGTCACGTAGAGTGGTAGTGCCCAGCCGTGCCTCCGGTCAGATGAGGTCGTGACATTCCAATGAGTAAAGATGAGAAAGAAGAGAGATGAGACAAGCTAAGAGTTAAGCTATATTATGACTACTAGTTTGAGAAAGAGATGAGCAAACATGAGAAAGAGTAAGAGAGAGATACGAGCATAGAGAGTAGGTTATGCGATGGGGAACCCGTGAGTAATGGGTAGAGTATTCCCGCATGTACGCCGCATTGAGAAAGCGGCATGAGTATCAGATAGAGAAGTGGTGTAGCCCGTGAGAGTGCATGCGGATGAGGGCTATACCCGAGTACCCGAGAGAGATTATACACTCACGTGGCCAAGGGTTCCGAATCCATGCATAACCAAGTTCGATCGGCTAGAATGAGTAGAAGTCACGTAGAGCGGGAGCGAGTCCCGACCGTGCCTCCGGTAAGATAAGGCCGTGATTTCTAAAGAGAGTTATCAGAAAAGAGTTATGAGAAACAGAAACAGAAATGAGAATGAGATAATAGACAGAATTAAAGAATGAGAAAGCTTGAGAAAGCTTGAGAAAGAATGAGATAGAAAGAGAGAGAGTATGAGAAAGAATGCGAAAGTTTGAGTTAGTAAGACTAAAGAGTAGAAGAAAGAAACATGCAGTTCTTTTACATTAGTTGCATGTACGTCTCATATATGCATGTACCATGAGTTCTTCCATGGTTAGTGAGAGTATATCGAGAATGAGAAAGAGAACCATGACTTTCCTTCATGGTAAGTATGATGAGAATAAGAGAGCACCATGATTGTCCTTCATGGTGAGTAAGAATAAGAAAAAAAAGAACAGAGAGAAAGAAAGAGTTAAGAGCAGAACAGAGTAAAGAGTATAACAGTATTAGAAAGAAAGAGAAAAACAGTGAGAAATAGAAATAGCAGAACAGTCGAGTAAGGGAAGAACCAAAGAGTGAGTTATGGGGACAAGTAGTAGATGATTTACTTACTGAGCATTGTTGTGCTCACCCCGTTGTTCTTCTCTGTTTTGCAGGAAATAGGAGCATGGCGGATGGACGCCGAGGAGCGAAGAGTATTGGCACCACTGTCCACCAGCTATAATATTTTGTATTAATTAGAAAGTTTTTAATACATGGTATTTTGTATTTGTAAAGAAGTATATTTTTATGAGTAAAGAAAAATTTGAGCCCACTATCTTTCATATTATATACATATCTATATTTTACATAGTACGTATTATAAGAATAGTACTAAAGAGGAGTTGTTACATGTCTACTATTCAATGTTATTGCCCAATTAACATTACTTGCGTAGGGAATTCTTTGATGATTTGATCTTCTGAAGATCCGTGTCATCCGGACATTTTACATGCAATATTAACTATAATATAATACAAATGAAGCAGAAAATCAACATGTGAAATAAGAACAGTTTCTTTTATTCATAATACATTTACAAGATATAATGTCCTAAAACTGATAACACGATTGGTTCCTAGGGCATACACTAACAATATTCTCTCTCTAATTTCCACCAACTCCCTTAAACCCTTTTATTGGTCTAACAATCAATCCTAGGGTGATCCCGAACCTCATGAACAATGCTAGTGAACAGTACTTAAAATTCTAATCTAGAGAAGGAGCAGCCAACAAGAGGTAAAAGTACTATCCTTATATGGTCTAATCTAAATATATTGTAAATTAATTTATCGAGTTATGATCTTAGGTAAGGAGATCATGCTATGACAAGAAAAAAAAATTTGTTATTCCGCGCTTGCCATGACATGATTTCTACACAATGTATAGTGGTTCCGCCCAAACCAACCTGCATCCACTCCTCCAAGTTCTTTCTCTTGTAGTATTCCACTAACCCTTGGTTATCAAACCCCCAACCAAGCTTTCTTTCTCAATTTACAAATAGCTTCCAAGGTGCTATTTAACCTTTAAACTCTCTTGGACTCACTTTCTCTCAATAGAAATGTCTAGGAACTCAAGATTGAACCTGACTCTTTTACAACCCGAAAATAGATTAATAAAACAGTGCAATAACTCTCTCGCATAATAGAATCACAAGTCTTTTCACTCAATACAACCCAATCAACAAGAAATCAAATGACTGTGTAGAAAAGTTTAAGTTTAGTATGAGAATTTTGCAAGTAAAAGCTCTTTGAATGATTGAATGTATATGCTTTGATGTTTTTGCAAGTTTAGAGTGTCAAAAATTGATTCAATATGATTCGGTTGGGTTTATATAGAAAAATTCAAAAAAAAAAAATAGTCGTTATGCGCAAAAATGAATTTTCCAATTCGTGATCAAACTAATGGTCTATTTGGTCGATCTATTGTTGATGTGTCACTAGTTGTTATAACTCCCAATTGACATTAGCTCAACCTAATGGTACA
Organism: Pistacia integerrima; assembly: GCA_026225825.1. Classification (NCBI taxonomy): domain Eukaryota; kingdom Viridiplantae; phylum Streptophyta; class Magnoliopsida; order Sapindales; family Anacardiaceae; genus Pistacia; species Pistacia integerrima. The sequence goes on along the minus strand of CM047747.1, from coordinate 28,484,396 downwards.
TTCGGTCTACCTAACAATCATCCTATTGGTCATCCTTTTTCACAAGGCATTTTGTAAGCATATGAGAACATTTTTCATATTATACTCCTGCATGTTAATTTCATCAAAACTATGTTAATGTTGTTCTTAGTAATGTTCCATTAATGAATACTTTTAGTATCTATAAGATGAAATACAAGACATTTAGGCGTGTTAAAGATGAATTGAATCTCACTTTCACATAAAGTGCTTTTACGAGGACAAAAAACGCTATGTTTAAGTGCTTTTTGTGACTGAAAAAGCCAATTCAACCACCCATTTGAACTTTTCCACATGATGGCACCACATGTACTCATAGGCACATAACCAACAATAGCAAATAGAAGAAAGAATCTATTGAAGTCATTAACCGCGTTATTTTAATTTTCTTTCCTAAATAAATAACAATTATCATACTAATTACAAATATATTTTTAATACTCGATATTAACCCACAGGGGTCACAACATTATATGGTAAAAGTATATATTAACAAGTAATCAACATATTATCAAATATCAATGACAACCTACAATATGTTAATAATCATTTTTATCTAATTTTATTTAATTCATCTGTATAAAAATGATCAAATAAATATATATTAATAATTAATGAACCAGCTTTGTTTGGGTGCCCAACTCGTCAAGTAAAATTACCAACCGTAATAACTCCATCTACCCCACAATCCTTATACTTTCAACAGGCTCAAGTTAAATGATATTGTTACTGAATTTTAAGAAAAAAAATGCACAAGAGAGATACTATTGAAAGAAATATTTTGATGAGATCACAATTTTAATTGTATTTGTCACAATAATCTTATCAAGTAAATAATTTTTATAAAGTTAAAGAATCTTAGATTTAATAAGCATAAAATATCATTCATATAATGGTCTAAGAAAAATTGACGATATACTTGTATTGTATTTTACATTCAATATTTAATAATTAAAATAAATTTTCTGAAATTTTCTTACTTTGGTAGAACAGGAATACTCTGCTCAGTTCTGAAGAAATTTTCAGGATCAACCATTGTCTTCACCTTCACCAATCTGTCAAAATTGCCATTAAAGTACTTGGCCCCATAAACTTTACCTTCCTCATAACTATCTTTACCATTATGGTTCATACCGATATCAAGATCTCTGTAGTTCAAGTAAGCACCTCTTGGATTCTTTGACACAAATGGAGTCATGAAACTGTAGAGGTCTGAAACCTGAGAAGTGTAGTTCTTTTCAAGCTCAGGATCAGGCTTTTCCCAAGTAATGGAGTACTGAACCTTGAACAAATTCCCATCTCTGTGCGGAAATGGAGTCTCCGTTGCAGGAATTTCGCTCATTCTCCCTCCATAAGGATTGAAAACCAACCCAACTTTCCCCAATTCCGTCATAGTTTTCCATATCAAATTGAGGGAAAATTTCGGAATTGGTTGCTGCACGTAATCGGATTTCCTCTTCACGAAATCGGCCCAGTCAACTTTTCTATCGAGTAGAGCATCAGGTTTTGTAGTATTGAGATCAAAACTAGACCACCAAAGAACTGAATCAACCCATCTCATTTCCATACAACCTTCTTTCTTTAATCCCAATTCAGGGAATTCCTTATCCAAAAGAGACATAAGATTATCTTTCAATCCTAAATACAATGCGATCACAGTTATTTTCGCAGTCGTCTTCTTGTTCTTCGTCGTCGGCTGTAAAAGCATTCTCATGAACAAGTTATTATCCGTCGCCGGCGCCACAAACTGCCATTTGTAGGCGATCTCCGTTGCGTTCTCTTCCACAAGTCGTTCAACTTTGAACACAGTAACCGTCTGCGGAACAGAAACCAACTTCAGTTTATACGATAACACAACGCCAAAACTCGCGCCACCGCCGCCTCTAATGGCCCAAAAAAGATCCTCTCCCATTCCTTTTCTATCAAGAATTCTTCCCTGAACATCAACAATCTTAGCATCAACCACATTATCAGTTGACAAACCGAATTTCCGCAACATGGTGCCATAACCAGCGCCGCTAAAGTGCCCACCAACGCCAACAGTCGGGCAAACGCCGGCAGGAAAGCCATGAACATTGCTTTTCTCCGAAATTTTGTAATAAACTTCACCCAGAGTGGCACCGGCTCCAACCCATGCGGTCTCTTCCTCCATGTCAATATCAACATTTCGAATATTAAACATGTCGAGAATGAAGAAAGGATTCTCTGACTTATACGATAACCCCTCATAGTCATGGCCCCCGCTACGGATTTTGAGCTGAAAATTAACTTGTTTGGCGCAAATCACAGCGGCTTGAACGTGGGATTCTTCCAATGGGGTTATGATGACGGTTGGTTTCGGCGTTGAGGAAGAATTGAAGCGGGCATTTCTGATATAGGCGCGTAAAACCGATGAAAATGATTTGCTTTCTTGGTTGTAGACGATGCTGGAGAGCTTATCATCGGTGGAATTTGTTTGCTTTGTGAAGCATTGGAGAAATGTTTCATACACAGGATCCGGAGCCCCCCATGAAAGGGAAAGATTGAGTAAAAGGAGAAGAATTGAGGCCACGGAACTGAATTTTAATATTTTCATAGTTCTGTGGTCTCAATTTTTATTGTTTTGGTCAGTAAAGAATTCAGATGCATTATATATAGCCATTTTTTGGAGGTCAGTCTATGGCGAAATAACATCTTTAATTAGGCGTAACAACTTAAAAGACTTTTCACCGTTTTAAGAGAAAATCGGAGACTGAAATTACCCCTAGTCATCACAACAGTTTAATTAATTTTCTAATTTTTGGGAGATTAAACTATTTTCAATGTCCGTCTAATTTGGTGAGGCTAATCATGGTCACATGATTTAAAGTAGTACTATACTACTATACTTATAAATAAATTTTATAAAGATCTTCATACTAAATGATGTAATAAAAAATGAATGAAAGAGTGAATTTAATGAGTTTGACTTTTTATTTTACTATTTCATTTATTCTTTGCCACCTCAAATCTTTGTAAGATATTTTTGTTAGTATAGTATTATTGTATATGGTTTATTTTAAATGTTTTTTTTTTTTTTAAATAGGATAGAAGTAATAACTATGATTAATCAATCCTTGAACTGGGTCCATCGGGCTTACATTTCGTGTTTATTAATAACAATGATTGTACGAATTTGATTATTGACAATTTATAGTTCCTTGACTTTAATTTAAACATTTGGTATGGACGCCTAGTTTCTGGATCTAAAGTGTTTTGTTTAATTTTTAATTGAAACATTCTATACATAAAAGGAAGGAAGGTTAAATCACCAAGTAAAGGCACTTTTAAATTAACGTTAACAACAAGTTGATTTAAAAAAAAAAAAAAAAAAAACTAGAATATAATTTAAATTTATTATATCAAAAAAAATTAAAAATTGTTTTTAGATTAAAAAGCATAAAAAATTGTGAAAATGGCTTTGTATCGTTTTATGATTTTACAATAGCTTTTAGGATTGTATCCGAAAACTATTTTTGAAAACATTTCAACTCATTTCTAATAAACTCATTTTCATAAGATTTATTGTATTTCTTATTTTTAAAAACAAAACAAAAAATGTATTTAAATTCTATATCAAACAGCCCTTAAATGTTGATATTGAGTTCTTATAATTTTCTTTATGATATTATCATGTGGGGTGGGGATATTTTCTTTTAAAGTTCTAAATTAAACACACTAAAACAACCTCAAGAAACAATTAGTTAGCGTTAGACTTAAAATTTGGTAACTTCAGAAGTATCATTTGGGAAGTTTTGTAGTGTTTGACAAATTTTTAATAATTTTAAAAATATTTATAACTCTGAAAAGATTAAAAAAATAATGATAGTTAAACACCAAAATAATTAAAAAAAAAAAAAAAACAATAGTATCCATGAAATTTTATGTTGACAATATTATTACTATTGCATCTGTTGACATAATTATAATTGTCATGGGGCGATTTAGTCACGAGATGGTCCTGATTATATATATATATATAACATCATTTCAATTTAATGAGTGGATCCAAAGTATTTAAGTACAGTTTTGATATAATTATATCAAGATCGTATATATTTATTGTTTTTGTATATATATACACCTGATTTACAATTTAGAAGATTTAATCCCAAAATTAACTTCCCTTTTCTTCGTTTAATGTTACCGACAGCAGTGGCACAGTAATTTTCGCATTTTTGTATGGTACGATGATGACACATGACATGAGTCAAAGCATCGAACCAGACAGCCAGTGGACCTTGACCCATGTAAGCCCACCCGCTGAGCAACTAATTCTTTTTAGAGTAATACTACACATACATCATTTTCATACAACATTTTTCATACAATATTATGTGGTAAGATATGATTGGCTAATTTAAAGTTAAAATTAAACTTTCATCCAATCACATCTTATCACATAATGTTGTATGAGAAATGTTGTATGGAAATGATGTATATGTAGTATTATTGTTTTTTTTAACTACTCGTTTTAAACAGCTGGGAAAAGACCCTTTTTTTTTTTTTAAACGGTGAATGTTTATTGAACTTTTCTTGCTACCTCATGTTTAATGTTTTCTTCAGTACTTGGAAAATCTCAAACCCTTGGATTTTATGGCCATGGGCTGGTTGCCTGGTTATATTTTATTTTCTTAAATCTTTAAGATCACTCTTTGAACTGCACATCAATTTGGTTAAATATTTGAACAAATGGCACAAATTCCAACACATTTGCATTAAACAAGAAAAAAAAAAACTCAAGTTTTCTACAATAATTGATGAAGTTAACCATAGATGAAGGAATAATTATCATTAAACTTAATTTTACTCGTGTGTTCGAATTTGATTTCAGGATGATCCATGGCTTTGATTCACTTCCCAAGACTTTTGAATTTTGGTGAGCTGCTGGTTTATTGGCTTTTGTGAGTTGTAATTGAAGAGAGTTGAGGGAATCGAAGAAATGGTTAATCCTAAAACTAATTGAATGGTTAATGAGAAAAAGTGAGATAAGTGGTTGAGTAATATTACACGGACAAGCACTTCTCATTAATTTTTTCACACAAATGCAATGTGTCAGTTCGCAATTGATTAACTCGTATGAATCATGTCTATCCAACAATAAGTCCCACCTGATCAAACCAATTGCGAACTGTCACGTCGCGTTTGTGAGAAAGTATTTATGAGAAATGTTTGTCAGACTATCTTTATTTTAAGTGGTTATTTAAATTTGGGGAAGTAATTTTTAGCACCCATCATTTTTATCTTTATCCCTCATCTTCTATCTTAAATAGGGGTATAATAATATTCAAACAAAATTATTAACAATGATTTTCTATGCATATTCAAAAATTTTAGAAAGGGTTTATATAGAAGTTCATTATTTTGCTTAAGATCTGGAATTTTTCAGTATCCTATGTCTCTGTAAGGTTGTCAACTCTGAAACACTCCAAAAACAATTTTAAAAGATATCTAAATTCTCTTTTAAGGTAATTTTATAAGCCACTATAATTTGACGTTGTTTGTTTTGAAAGGTTAATTGTAAGTTTTTACCATTCCATGTTGGTGAATTTAGACTTTGATATCCAATTAGGTCAGCCTTTACTCTATTTTTAAAGAAATCCAAAATCTCTTTTAGGGGCCGTTTGGATCAGATTAATATTAGATAACTGTGATATTATTTTTTAAATTGGGCAAATGACAATGTTTGGTTGGTTTGTAAGAAATTATTTTTGGAATATTTTATGACAAACAGTAGCATTTGGAGGATTAATTGTCGGGAATCTTAATACCTTGGGGGGGCTGTTATTAAAACTTACCTTGGTAATGCAATTTTGTTTCTTATGTTGCCCCTAAACAGTTGAGTATTTGGTCCAAATTAACCTTATATTTGTTAATATTTACAAAACACCAAATTTACTCATGCGGATACTTTCGTCCTCGCTTTTTAAGTTTTTCGGATGACATTGCCCTTGTTATTATCATTATTTGCAAAAATGCCATTATACCTAAAACTAGCCACCACCGCCAGCCATCGTCAACCGTTGCCGGAGGTTGCCAAAAGTCGCCATAATTGCATACAATTAGTCATATATGGTCGGTTGTGTGCCGGTGAGGCTTGTTTCGACCATGCATCACATGGTCAAAAAAGGCCAGATTTGGTTGTTTCACGACCAGATCTATGGTCGTGAAATGGCGACTAATCTAGCAGTGAAACAGCCAACGTTTCAAAACCAAAGACTTGGCCATTTCACGGCTAGAGATCTGGTCGTGAAATGACCATAGATCTAGCAGAGAAACGACCAGATCTATGGCACTGCAGACGTCACGGCCAAATCTGTGGCACTGCCAGCGGCCGCCAATGGTGGTGGCTAGCTGTCGGTAGTGGCTTAGGGCGAGTAGCGTGTTTTTGTTAAGTTTAAATCATTTTTGGTTGCGAGGGTGTTTTTGCTAAATCTGAAAAGTTGGGGGTTAAAAATTATTCAAAAAAAAATATTGTTAATTAATATCTAAAAATGAGAAAAATTTAGTAATCTATATAATATATCCACCCATTTATCCTTCCAACCAAACACATTTTCTAAACATTTTTAGTAATCTTCAAGGTGATCTTTTATTCTGTTAATATAACATCCCTTTATAATAAAACATTATATGATCAAAATGCCCCTTAAAGTAATTTTATAAACCATTGTAATTTGATGTTGTCTGTTTCAAAAGGTTAATTGTAAGTTTTTACTACTCCATTTTAAAAGATATTCAAAATCTCTTCCAAGGTAATTTTATAAACCATTGTAATTTGACGTTGTTTGTTTCAAAAGGTTAATTGTAAGTTTTTACTATCCCACATTAGTGAATTTGGATTCTGACATCCCAATTAGGTCAACCTTACTCCATTAATTACGATTGGATAGAATTCACCCTTAAAACCCACTTATAAAGGAAGAGAGTCTGGGTTAATAAACCGTAAATTAATCCCATAATTAGTGGATCAATAATGTTTTGCTTAAAACCGAATCATACAAACAAACCGAAATTATACAAAATTTATGTAAAATGACTATTCTATCCTTTATTTTTTGTTTGTTTATATGATTTAGTTGTACAACTCAATTGTAAGCATAATATTACTCAGCAGTGGATGTGGAATTCTAATTGAATGTTGGCCGAAGATCATGTCTTCACTATCTTTGTTCCTTCATAGAAAGCTTTTGAAAGATTGTTGTACATATGATGGTTGGGTTGATTATGGATGTTGAATTTGACTAACCTGTTTTACCTGATGACAATGAAGGAGATGAATGAAATTACCTGTCAAACCGCTATTAATAATAAGCTTTGGATTTAACCGTACTCCCAAAAAAAAAAAAAAATTATTTCTCAATCTTTGCTGCATATTATAGATGGGTTTCGCTGCTCATCAATGGTCATGTCTACGCATTTGTATTTGGGATTTCACATAACCAGGGCCGGCCCAAGGGGTAGGCACGTAAGTCACCTGCCTAGGGCCCCCAAAAAAAAAAAACCCAAAAAAGGGTCCAAAATTATTTTAAATTTTTTTTAAATAGATTCACAAAAATACCATTGAGTCTAAAAAAAATTATAATTTTTTATCAAAACTGATCCAAAAGGCCCCAAAAAAGCCCAAATTCATTATACTTTTTTTACATAAATTTACAAAAAAAAAAAAAAAAAAACCATATTTCATATTTTCCATTCACACCCATAATTTAACTAAACTATATTTAAAATGTCTAAAATTTCAAAACACTCATTTGATCCCTAAAATAATGAAAGCATTGCATCTCCACCTCTCTACACCGCCATAGTGTCACTATCGACATTGAAGTGATGATTCCGGTCAATTTTCTCATCAAAATTGATCGGATTCATCACTTAATCATTTTCGAAACGTTTTCACAGCCTTGACAACCCCCAATTTGGTTGATTTTTGCAACCCATTTTCATTCTTCACCGCATGCGACAGTTTCGGCACGTATCCGCTGTCGTTGACCTTCCCCGACACTAACATCTTCGTCCCCTCAGCCCCCTCCCCAAAACCCCTCACTTACCTAATTCGAGCCTGTATCTGCTCGACTCGTTAGGCTCGCGAGTCAAGCCTGGCTCGAATAAATAGGGGATTTTTGGGGGTTTTCTGAAACATGGGGGATTAAACAAAATTTTCAAAACAAAAAGTTTCAAAAAATAAGAAAGACCACGCCCCCCGGATTTTAAAATCCCTAAAAATGTCGACTCCAACTCTTTGCCGTAAAACCAAACCAAACCCAAAAATTTCATATCAGTCGCCGCAGGATAGTCCTCCCACATCTTGGCTTTTCCAGTGTTCGGTGCCTAATTGGCTGGTGGGTCGAGTTGGTTATGCTCCCTCTTCATGATGGAAATAAAAACAAAACGAAAATGAAGATTTCTACTTAGGTTGTTCTGAGAGTGGAAAAAAAATCTGGGCATTGGGGGGCGTGCTAGTTTTGAGTGAATGGAGATGAAAGAAAAGCTAAAAGTGAAGAAAGAGTGGAATTGAGTTGAGATGAAGAGGCTTGTGATGGGGGCGCAAGCTTCAATGAAGGGGAGAGAGAGAGAGGGGACTGGAGTTTGAGAAATGAGAAGTGAGAACAACTGCTACTCAGTTCAGCCGGAACAGATAAAGATGCAAAAATTATCATAAATGAATTTTTGTTTATTTTTTTATTTATTTTTGGTTCAAGGCTACAAAATCAGACCTTCCAAAATCCAAATTCGTTTACCGCTCTACTTTTTGTGGTAATTTACTTTTCTTTTTAATTACTTTAATTTGATTTCTTTCCGTTGAGTTGTTAGATTACTTTCACTCTTTGTCTCTCTGATCATGTTGATGTGATTTCTGTCTTCTTTTTTTTGTCATTTTTTATATAATTTTATTTTATGAGTATGCTGTATGGATGTCTGTGACCTGTCCAATCACTGAATATGCATTTAATTCTTCAGTCCTTTAAAGAATAAATGGGGCATAAAAAATTGGAATCTGCACTTAATTTTTTTCTAAAAAAATTACTCTTTTTCGAGCCGGCTCGAAAACCACTCTATGAACCTTCACAAGCCGAGTCGAGTCAGAAAATCATAAGCTCGGCTCGAACTCAATTATCCTTTCCCTTTCACGAGTTGAGTTCGTTAAGCTAGAAACTCGACTCGACTCAGCTCGTGAACAACCCTACCAACACCTAAATTACCCCACCAAAGTAATCAATCCATCTTATGTCCCTATAGTCTTCCGTTTTCAGCCCCAACTCGGGAAACTCCTTCGCCGAGAGAGACACAACACTGTCCACCCCGCCTAAATATAATGTCACAATCGATACTCGAACCGTATGCTTCTTGTTTCGTATTACGGGCTGCCAAAGCATTCTCATGAACCAATTATTATCACTCACAGACGCCACAAACTGCCTCTTACAAGCAACATTCGTCGCGTTCTCTTCCAGGAGTCTTTCAACTCTGAAAACAGTAACTGTTTTAAGAACAGAACCAACATGATCATATAAGACAAAACAACGCCAAAACTTGCTCCACCGCCACCTCTAAGTGCCCAAGGATCCTCTCACAATGCTTTTTTATCAAGAATTCTTCCTTGAACATCGACAATCTTAGCATCCACAACATTATCAACTGACAAGCCATATTTTCGCAACATGTTGCCACAACCGCCGCCCCTCAAGTGCCCAACAACACCAACAGTGGGGCAAACACCTGCAGGAAAACCATACACTTTGCTCTTCTCCCAAATCTTGTTATAGAACTTGACATTTTCTTTGTTGTGTGGTCTCAATTACTATTGTTTTGGGTTGTTAAACCTTGTTTTAAGATATATTATGTTAGTTTAATAATAATAAACTAGGGAGTGATGCAGATTTACCTCAACCACTTGAACCCAAATAAGTTATCGAAACAATACCACCAAAGACATATTAGGACAAGAGACGTTACAGATGTCGCTCTCTTAAGACGATTTCATGCCTCTGCGATTGAAATTTCGGTGCAACAGACTCCTCGACACCCGTCTTATGGATACAATAACCCAAATGATCTTTGTACTCTTTTTTCGTCTGCACAATGTAAGAAGATAGAACTTCACACTACCTTGTTAATACCTGATAATCAATAATAAACACAGAGGGAACTTTTTGTTTTACTAAAACTTGTTATTTAAGAAGAGAAGTTTTTCTCTTATTTATCTCTCTAAAAAATCAAATAAAAATCAAATATATTGCATAAAAATCTACTACTAGATAAGAGAATAAAAGTTAACGTTGGTTTTTTCAAGTCTAAAAATACGCTCACATAGTCTTTCATGATTTGAGGAGAAAGACATGATCAAAACAGTTTTTCTTATAAAATCTTCTTAATTTATTAAAGAATAAGCCAACAATGCCCCACTTATTATTTAATAAAGACAAATTAAAAAAAAATATATATATTATAGATTAACTGGGTATCAACAGAAATGTTATGAATAACAATGGTGCCAATGGCTTGAACCATTGCTTAGTCCATAAGAAATTATTGCACTAGTGCCAAGGTGATCACGTCTTGAACCAAGACTACTTGAGTCTTGAGGGCACAACAACTACTTAGAACACATAAAATTTCAGGTACCATAGGAGCAAGGAGGTGTATACTTATATAGCAATTATAGGGCTTCAATTATCTCCATAATCAATTATTAAACTAGGCTTATACGGTTTATGCTTATAAATACATTATTATTACTATTGAAAAGTATGGTACCTGGACTTCCAGTAAGACTCAGTCTCTTCCTAGGGGACTGTTTATTTTTTGGTCTTTTAAGTCTGAATAAGTCTAATTTTATTTGATTTAAAACTTTTACATTTGTTTGTTTTTTAACTTTTATCTGATAATTAATCAGATAAACTCAAAAGCCAAAAAACTTGATTTTTGTCTGAATACTAAAACATATACATTAATAACATTTTTATTTGTCAATTATATCTCTATTAAATTTATATAATTCTATTTTTATCAAAACCTTTACATTATATAAATTTGTCTTCTTTATTTATTATAGCCGCACAAATCAAAATCAACCATCAAATGCAATCAATTTGCTTGGAAAAAGTAACCAAATGTTCATAAAACAATTACGAGGCCAAATTGAAAATTAACTCTTTTAAGAATCTAACTAATTTTTATTTTTATATATTTTTTTTTATAATACATTGTTAATTACTATACAAACACAATGTTTTATATCTTTATTTTATTTTGATTTTCATAATTTATAATAACATAGTTATCGCACATGTAAAAATATAAAATTAACTTCATAAGTATATATGTGTCAAAACATCAATAAGAACAAATAATTCAACGCTTATAATCTACACTGAAAAAAAATATATATATATATATATATATATATATATATATATATCAATCAAACTTGTACATTCAAACATATTCAAATAATGAACTTTGGATTTACCCCTACTTCAAATAATTTTATTTATTTCTTAACCATGTATTACAGTTGGGTTTCGCAACTCCATAGTCATGTCTATGCCGTGTGTAAAAGAAGTACGAATTTATTTATTTCTGTTTGCTGATATAAAACTAGAAACTATGACATGTTCAACATCCTGAACTTTAGGTATTCAGAGCCTTCTGCCCCTCCCCGGTTGAGGAGGGATACTCTGCTCATTCCAGAAGAAATTTTCAGGATCAACAATTGTCTTCACTTTCACCAGTCTATCAAAATTTTCATTAAAATACTTTACCCCATAAACTCTACCTTCATTATATCTATTTTCACCATTATGATTAATGCCAATATCTAGGTCTCTGTAGTTCAAGTAAGCGCTCCTTGGATTCTTGGACACAAAAGGAGTCATGAAGCTGTGAAGACTTCTTATCTGAGATGTGTAGTTCTTTTCAAGCTCAATATCAGGTGAATCCCAATTCACTGAGTACTGTATCTTGAACAAGTTTCCGGCTCTATGAGGAAATGCAGTCTCTGATTCGGGAATTTCATCCATCCTCCCTCCATAAGGATTGAAAACCAATCCGGTTTTTCCCAATTCCATCAAAGTTTTCCATATCAAATTCAAGGAACGCTTGGGAATTGGTTTCTGGAGGTAATCCGATTTCCGCTTCAAGAATTTAGCCGAGTCGAGATTTCTGTCAAGCAGAGTTTTTGGATTACCAACACCTAAACTAGCCCACCAAAGAGCTGAATCAATCCAACTCATCTCCCTACAATCTTCCTTTCTTAGCCCCAATTGAGGAAATTCCTTGCCCAAGAGAGACACAAGACTGTCCGCCCCACCTAAATACAATGTCATAATCGTAACTCTAACAGTCTGCTTCTTGTTTCGTATGACGGGCTGCAAAAGCATTCTCATGAACAAATTATTATCAGTTTTAGGCGCCACAAATTGAAATTTATAGGCCACATCCGTCGCATTCTCTTCCAGGAGCCTTTCAACTCTGAAAACGGTAACCGTTTCAGGAACTGGAACCAACTTGATTTTATAAGATAACACAACACCAAAACTGGCTCCACCCCCTCCTCTAAGTGCCCAAAAGAGATCCTCTCCCATTGCTTTTCTATCAAGAATTCTCCCCTTAATATCGATAATCTTAGCATCAACAACATTATCAATCGACAAACCAAATCTCCGCATCATGTTGCCATAACCTCCGCCACTCAAGTGCCCACCAACGCCAACAGTGGGGCAAACACCAGCAGGAAAGCCATGCACTTTGCTTTTCTCCCAAATCCTGTAATAAAGTTCACCCAGTATGGCTCCAGCTTCAACCCAAGCGGACTCTTCCTTCATATCAATGTTTATTGATCGTAAATTAAACATGTCAAGAATAAAAAAGGGGGTTTCAGAGATATATGAAATGCCCTCAAAGTCGTGGCCGCCGCTACGGATTTTAAGTTGATAACCAACTTGTTTGGAACAAATCACAGCAGCCTGAACATGGGATTCTTGCAATGGGGTTATGACGAGTAGAGGCTTTGGCGTTGCAGAAGAATTGAAACGAGCGTTTCTGATATACGCTCGTAAAACTGAGGTGTATGATGCATTTTTTTGGCTGTAGACTATGCTGGAGACTTGGTTTGTGGAGTTCGGTTGATGTGTTAAGCAATGGAGAAAGGTTTCGTAGACTGAACCTGAAGCAGCCCATGAACAGGAAAGATTGAGAAAGCTTAGTAAAAGAAGAAGAAGCATTGAGGCCTCAGAGTTGGATGAATTACAAGACCTTGACATTTTCATTGTTGAGTGGTCTTAGTTATTATTGTATTTGGTCATTAAACATTTTGTTTACATACAGTAAAATATATATACCAATTATAGATGTTCCTATATGATTAGGCCATTTTTATCATCGATCTGAGATTTATATGTTCTACGTGTTTCAATATCAATAATCAACCTAAAATCAGGCGTAAGAAAATATTAATATATTATTGAATCTATCATCAGCTGGATATTACTTTGTAGCATGGACGGCAATCTTGTAGATATCGAATTGCCGGCGAAAACAACTCGCACTCTCTCTTTCTATGTATTGAAATTTACTCTCTTAACCAATTTGTGTATTATATATATTGTCAAGTTATAAACATATTTGGCCGTTTGAAGGCACTATTAATCTATCATTTCAATTAACTAATTGTCATACAATATATGGCCTTATTTATTCTATGATCATGACATTATTCTTATAGCCGGATTTGCATATGAATACCGCATAATAATCAAATTTTAACCTCTGGAATAATATAAACTGATTTGGAAAAAAATAATTAATTACATTTAAATGATAAATACACTCAATTGATATATATATTCTTCTTTTTATTCTCATTTCATTTCCTTTACTCTCAAAAGGGACGTCAATTTCCAAGCTGAGCCCCTTTTTCGGGTCGAAAATCGGCTCGGACATTGAAGCTAGACCCGAGTGCAAGCCTAGGAAATTATGTGCCAGACTAGGTCTAGTCTACCTAGATTCCAGGTTACAAACCGGGTACGAGATTCTTACAATTTAAAGAAAAAAAAAAAAAAAGTCAAACACATTATCAATAACTTGATTTGAATGATTTCTTTGGATTTTTAAGTTTGTGCCATTTGTGAACTATGTGATTTATTTTCAAATATATACACTAGCCAATTTTACCTATAAACTTTTGACAATAAATCTTAAACATAAATAATATTTTTTCAAACTTGCACTAACCAGTTTCACATATAAACTTTTATAATAAATCCTAAATATAAATAATGCAATAAAATTACGTTCTGGATAACAATATCAATAAAGTATTAAGGCTCCATTTGGTTCACTTTTTTGTAGTTTTTTGAAAAGTTTTTTTAAAAAAGTTAAAAAAAGTTGAATTGGGCGGGTATTACGATTTAGGATTTGAAAATTAATAAAAATAGCCCCTATATTTGTTTATTTACTAAACACCCCTATAATAAAACTTTGAAAGTTAACAAAAACACCCTCAACCCACCCATTGAATAATCACAGATGACCACCACCGTCCGAGGGTGGCCGGAGTCGCCGTATTGGCGCATGACCGACTGGATCTTGCCGGTCGTGTGTCGATATGGCCTTTGTCGGGCCAAATCTACGGCTAGATCTGGCCATTGATGGTCGCATTTGCTCTTCAACGACGACCATATGTTGGTCGTCGTTGACGTCTGGTGACGGCCAAAGATTCAGCCGGTAGTGCACCATTATATCAGATTCTAGCCAACTTCCGGTAGTGGTGACCGGAATCTGGTATAATGTGGGTTTAGGGGTGTTTTTGCAATATAAAAAAAAAATCTTTAGGGGTATTTAATTAAATTAACAAATTTAGGGGATTTAAAAAAAATTGAATAATATTATGAGTTTTTTGGTATTTTACTGTTTAACTTTTTTGAGAATACTAATAATAGTATTCCCCAAAACCAACCAAATGGAGCCCAAGTAACCCAACACCTCTATGTCATTATCTATACGACGTGCTCAACCAAATAGTTCTTTCTCCATAAATTTTATGTGGGCTTAATTGGTTTGGGCCTTATCCCGCCCCAAGCCAATTATTCCCCACTCGTCCCCGCGCAGCCCAAAATAAGGGATCAATAATTTAAACCACCTGAGTATGGACCAAGGCTATTGATAATTAATCACAACCCCCGTTGTTAGTATCTTTCTGTTTCTTTTGACAATTGAAAGGGTAAATGACCTTAATGCCCTCCCCTATTGTGCCAATCAATTGCAAGTTTCCAACCCACCCCCTACTTTCATTTTATCTATAGTAACCCTCAACACCCATATTAGGCTTCAAAAATTATTAAATCATGTGAAACTATTACAAATTTTTATAAGAAAATAGAAAAAAATAATAAATAAAAAATTTGAAAATTTGAAAATCTGAAAAAAAAAAAAATAAAAAAAAAATCTCTTGAAATGGAAAAATATCTGGAATAATGAAAAGAATAAGAAATATATGAAAAAAAATTAAAATTATAATGACCCAAAAATTGAACTTGGAAAATATTTTAGATTTTAACTTCTTTTTTTAGTATTATTATTATTATTTTAAGTATTCTTAATTTTTCAGAATCTTTAATTTTTTTTTTTTACATCCTTTTCTTTAGTGTTTTTAGTTTTAGGTTAAGGTGTGTTATTTAAGAATTTTTAATTTTTATTAGTTTTTTACTTTTTTATTTAAAATGAGTAGTTAATAAATTTTATGGTAAACTAGTCAAGTTCAAAATATAATTAGGGTAATTCGTAATTGTATTTAATCAAATTCAGTAAACTTCCATATTTGTTGGGGTCTATGTGGTAGTTTCAGAAGTTTTGTGATATACGGAGTTATACGATTTTTTAGAGAGTGTAAATGTATTAACCCTTAATAATTATGAAATTTTAGGGGTATTTTACTCTTTTACCCTTGATTCAATTAAAACTAACGGAAGAAAGTTTAGAGAGCTGACAGTACCTAATTACCAATACCATAGGAGGTTTATTTTGATTTGGCTAAACCTCAGGGGGTTTAATAAATCTGTCAAAATTACGTAAAACGAACTTTTAGCTAGTTAGGGTAACAAGATAAAAGATAAATTGATGAGTAACGTGGCCTTAATTTTTGGGTCACTTTTCAATTTAACCCTTAAAAACGAGTCAAAATAAAATTTCTTCAATTTTAACGAAGATTTATTAATTTGATCATTCACAACATCAAATTGTTTGTGGGCTTTGCAGTATATCCATGGAAAATTCTGGGCTTTTGGGCTTCTGGAAGAGGGCTCCATAGGGCTTGCTTTATTGGGTTATTAAGGTCCATTAATCTTACGCCAGAGTTTTATGGCCATTGGTTATGTTGTAATTTTCATCTTATACACTGATAAAACTAGGGTCAAGTATCAAGAATAAATCAAGTCAATTTGAGTTTAAGAGCTAGCTTTAGTTTTGCCTGTAATTCAGCATGAGTAAAAGGGTGGGTACCACTTGGGTTCATTGGCTAAAGGCAAATTGATAATGATATAATTTATAGAATTAAGATAACAGTATAATGTTGCGACTTGTGCGCTTCATATTTCGTAAATGTTACTCTTCAATACATTACTTACGGCATTAATTTAGCATATTACAATGACAAATCTCTATTAAGTTCACCCAAAAAACTTCTATACATCGTGTTATAAAGAGTCAATAAATATATGTCAAATATGGTCTCTTTAAGTTTAAATTCCCACGGTTGTTAATAGGGGTGATCACTGGAATTCTTATCTGGCCGATAGTTCAAGGATCTTGAGGGATTAGTTAAGATACAGTGATACACACAAACTGACCCGAACATCTCTAGTCATAAAATAATAATAATGATAAATCAATATATGTCAAATTAGCACAAATAAAATATGTTTACCTTTTTATCATTTGTTTATATTGTAACATATTGCACAGACAGTGCTATTAACCACAAGCAGCCATTATTGGCTGGGGTTTGAAATTAAACAGGAGAGATGATAGTTTGTTATCGATTTTTTAGAAATTAATCAAAACAAGCCGGCATTGTCCATGTTTCAACAAACACAACAACCTGACAGACAATATTAAGGAGTGATGACTATTTCAGCTGAAAATGAAAAGAGCTAGGTGCTGAAATAAATTGAATACTGAGCTTAGTAATGAAGTCTAGTAGCTTTATTATTATTTGGTAAAACATTCCCATCTCTTGGTTTAACTATCTTAAATGCGATGTATGTTTGAAGAGCAGCATTATGCGTTCAGAGTGTGATCCTACTCCGCTAATCTGATATGAAAGTTCTAATGGGAAAGGAATCTATATTACAAAAAACTTAAAACGAACATGACCATACATCCACTAAATAATTCATCTGCAATATTAAAACTATGCTTGAAATCTTATTGGGTTCTACTAGTATTTCATAATGTAGTGGTTGAATTACTGCAAATACATACAGAAATGTTGGGTCAGCATGGAAATAAAGGGCCTGCACGATGGATCCCAGAGTCAAAAATCACAATTATGAAAACTCATTTATATCAATATAATTATACATAAAGGAAGCAAGTACGTACATTAAGAAAAGTAGAATTCATTACTTTCTCCATAAATGTTATATGGGATTAGTTTGGGCCTTATCCCACCCCACGCCACTCATTTGCCATCCCCGAACTTGTTGAGCTTTTTACACCTTAGAAGAGTCAAAATTACATAAAGAAACTTTTAGCTGGTTAGAGTGACAAGATTGAAGAGAAATTGATGAGTGAAATGGAGAAATTGTGTGAGAAAAGTGTTGATAAGAGACATGTACCTAGGGGATAAGGGGGTGTAAAAAAGGGTTACCCTGAAAGAGCCTTAACTTTTGGGTCACTCTTTAATTTAACCCTTAAAAAAGATTCACATAATTCCTCCAATTATAATGAAGACTTATTAATTTGATCCTTCATAGCATCTACGGGTGTGTTTAGTTCAAAGAATGTTGTATTACTAGGAATGTTATATTAATAGAAAGATAAATTATCTTGAGGATTACTAAGAATATTTAGGAAATTATGTTTGGTTAGTTGAAATAAATTGGTGGGTATGTTATATTAATATGTTTGGTTAGAAGGAATAAATTGATGGGTTTGTTATATAATTTACTAAATTACCCTCATTTTTAAATATTAATATAATATCATTTTTATTATTATATTTTGAACAATTTCTTTTAACCTCCTACATTTCAGATTTAGTTAAAACACTCTAGCAACAAAAAAAAAGTTTAACACTTAACAAAAGCACACCCACCCACCCCAAGCCACTATCGACGGCCTGCCACCATCGCTGCGACGGCAAAAGTGGAGATCTGGTCATGAAAAGCCAGATATGTAGCATTTCACAACCAAATCTATGGCTGTTTCAAGGCCAAATCTGGTTGTTATCCATGGCCGAAAACAACCATATTGGTGCATAGCCGGCCAGATATAGCTGATCGTGCGTATTCCATCACTGCCGATCCAGCCACCACCCTTAGGCAATTTTTTTTTTTTTATTTCAAGGGTCTTTATGTTCTAAAAACTTTGTGTATAAGGATAAAATAGTCTATTGGTATTTTTTTTTTTTTAAAACAAGGGCATTATTGTTCTAAAATTTTATTAATAAGGTGTAATATTGTAACAAAAATAAGATTACCAAATAATCTTAAAATACCTAAGAAAATAGAAAGGATCAGATTACCTCTTATATTACCAACAGTAAGTACTATTAGCATTAGAAGATTACCGGAATCTTATATTACTTGAAAATCAAAAGTAATAATAAAATGACATTACCTCAATAATCTCACATAACGTCTAACCAAAAGTACCCTAATTGTTTGGGGGTTTTGTAGTATGTCCATATTAAAATTTTGGGCTTATGGAAGTGGGCTCTGTTGGGTTTTCTTTTTTGGGTTAATAAGGTCCAGAGTTTCATGGCCATTGGTTACATCGTTTTTTTTTTCATCTTTACATTGTTAAAAGAAGGGTCAAAGTATATTATCAATAATAAATCAAGCCAATTTGAGTTTAAGAGTTAGCTTTAATTTTTCCTGTAATTTAGGAATCAAACTGCCTTCTTTAGTAGTAAACAGTGTTTAGAATTTCAGCATAAGTAAAAAAGGTACCAGTTGGGTTCATTGTCTAAAGGCAAATGGGCAATACTGCACTTACAATCTAATTTCACAAACTTTTTCTCACAACCTCAATGTGATAACTTGCAATTAGTCAGTTCATAAATAAATCTCATTTGCTCATTATAGATCCTATTTGCCTAATTGCGAACTGTCACGTTGAAATTGTGAAAGAAAATTTGTAGAACTGTCACGTTGAAATTGTGAAAGAAAATTTGTAAGATTTGATTATAAGTCAATTTTTATAGTATTATATAATACAAATTAGTATGTACGTATAGAATAAATGTGAGTGGAACATATTTATTTTCTTACTGGTTGATTTCATTAGAATAATGCAATAGTCTACAAGCCGCCAATGGTGACTGGGTTTGAAATTAAATTAGTTCAGATGAATGAGGATCACTCGTTTATTGATTTTAGAAATGAATCAAACAAGCAGGCATTGTCCTTGTTTCAACAGAACCAACAATCTGACAAACAATATTAATGAATGATGACTATTTCAGCTTTTCATTATTCAAGTTGATGAAAATTAAAAGAGCAGGCTGCTGAAATAAATTGACTTCTGAGCTTAGCTATGAAGTCTAGGTAGCCTTATTATCAAATGGTAAAACATTCCCATTATGCATTCTAATTGATTGATGTGTCCTTGAAGGGCAGCATTATGCATTCAGAGTGCGATCCTACTCGGCTAATCTGATATCGAAGTTCTGATGGGAAAGGTATCTATCAAAAACTTAAAGGGAACATGACCATCCATCTACTAAATAGTTCATCTGCAATAATATACAAACTAGTGGAGCAAGGACACTTGAAATCTAATTGGTTCTAGTTGCATTTCATAATGTAATGGTTGAATTACTGCACATACATACTGAAATGCAGTACAGCTAGGAACTAAACTTTGATGAAAAGTAGCACACAACCCCATTTGCTAGATTTTGTGGAGCTTGGTGGAGTGTTGGGCTATTTCAGATAATATTTTGCAATCAGAAGACAGAAAAGTGTGTGTCAATTTGGATTATTTAAAGAATAAAGGGCCTTAATGATGCATCCCATTGAAAAACCAGTGTAAAAAATCGCAATTATGAAGACTCCTTTAAATCAATATAATTCTACAAAAGAGAAGCAAGTATATTAAGAAAAGTACCCCAGGCAGCTTCCAGGAAATTGAGTTGGAGGTCAACTGCCTGTTTTTTACACCTGAGCAAAATGAGTTTAAATTTTTATCCAAATAAATATTAAGCAAATCCCTGGATAACACTATACAAATAACAGAAGGACCACAATTTAGTCTATGGCTTACTTGGTTGAGGAGGGATACTCTGCTCATTCCTGAAGAAGTTTTCAGGATCAAACATTGTCTTTACTGTCACCAATCTCTCATAATTCTCATTAAAATACTTGACCCCATAAACTTCACCTTCGTCATCACTGTCTTTTCCATGATGGTTAATGCCAATATCAAGATCTCTATAGTTCAAGTAAGCCCTCCTTGGATTTTTGGACACAAATGGAGTCATGAAATTGTAAAGGTTTCTTATCTGAGATGTGCAGTTCTTTTCAAGCTCAATATCAGCCTCATCCCAATTCACTGAGTACTGTATCTTAAACAAATTTCCTTCTCTGTGTGGAAATGCTGTCTCCGACGCTGGAATTTCACTCATTCTCCCACCATAAGGATTGAAAACTAGTCCTGTTTTTTCCAGTACCATCAATGTCTCGAATAGCGATTCCAAGGAATTCTTCGGAATTGGTTTCTGAACATAATCTGATTTCCTCTTCAAGAAAATAGCCGAGTTAAGTTCTCTATCAAGCAGAGCACGCGGTGATAATGAAGTGCCATTAAGCTTATACCACCAAAGAACTGAATCAACCCAGCTCATCTCTAAACAATTTTCCTTTTTTAGCCCCAATTCAGGAAAATCCTTGGCCAAGAGAGAAACAAGACTCCCCGCCCCGCCTAAATACAATGTCACAAACGATATTCTAACTGTCTTCTTCTTGTTTCTCGTAATGGACTGTATAAGCATTCTCATGAACAGATTTTTATCAGTCGAAGGCGCCACAAGCTGCCACTTATAGGCCAAATCAATTGCATTTTCTTCCAAAACTCTTTCAACTCTGAATACAGTAACCCTCTCTGGAACAGAAACCAACTTGATTTTATAAGATAACACAACACCAAAACTTGCTCCACCGCCTCCTCTAAGCGCCCAAAAAAGATCCTCTCCCATTGCTTTTCTATCAAGAATTCTCCCCTTAACATCAACAATCTTCGCATCCACAACATTATCCGTCGACAAGCCATATTTTCGCAACATGTTGCCATAACCGCCGCCACTCAAATGCCCACCGACGCCAACACTGGGACAAATACTAGCAGGAAAGCCATGAACTTTACTCTTCTCCCAAATCGCGTAGTAAACTTCACCCAATGTGGCCCCACCGTCAACCCAAGCCGACCCTTCATTTATGTCAACAGATACGGATCGTAGATTCCCCGTGTCAAGAATGAAAAACGGATGGTCAGAGATATACGATATGCCCTCAAAGTCGTGGCCGCCGCTGCGGATTTTGAGCTGATAACCAACTTGTTTGGTGCAAATCACGGCTTGTTGAACATGGGATTCTTGTAATGGGGTTATTATGAGTAAAGGCTTTGGCGTTGAAGAAGAATTGAAGCGGGCGTTTCTGATATACGAACGTAAAACTGAGGTGTATGATGCATTTGTTTGGGTGTAGACAATGTTGGGGACTTGGTTTTTGGAGTGAGTTTGATGTGCTAAGCATTGAAGAAAAGTTTCGTAGACTGAATATGAGGTAGTCCATGGAAAGGAAACATGAATTAAAAAAAGAAGCAGAAGAAAAGATGAACTTGGATTTTCCATTGTTGTCTGTTGATTGTTTTGGATAGAGTTTTTGCAACGCAATTATGAGTCATCAAGTGAAATTTGGTAAAGTTAAATGCTTAGAATGTGGGGACAGGCGGACAGCCTTAAAGATTGACTAGGAGAATGTCAGAGATGAACTAGGGTTGAGCACGGGGTAACAGATAGGATCAGAATTTGGGGTAACAGATAGGATCAGAATTTGGGGGTAGAATCGAAATCGAAACCGAAACTAATATTGTGTAGATAAATTTTGATTCCAATTTTTTGGAATTGATACTGTGTGATTCTAATTTTGATTCTTATGTGTGAAAGAAGCTGAAATGTCAGGAATCAGAGCACCGAAAAAAAAGCTAAAAAACAAAAAGTGCTACTGTTTGGAAGGCACATAATAGGTGCTCGGTTTGAAATCGATTTTAGAATATGTTTGACACTGCTTTTGGAATCTTGGATCAAGCAATGAAATATTTCATGTACTAATAGTGCTCATGAAATGTAGAAACTGCAACTCGACAAGAATGAATAATACAGGGGTTTGCTTTATTATTTTACATATAAAAAAATTTAAAATAGAAAAAATTAAATTTTTAGAATAACCTAATTAAATAAATATACTAATACAATTATACTTATTACATATAAATTACACCATATTAAAAACTTTAATATATTAATATTAAAGTTTTCATTAATTAAGTAAATAATTAGAATTATGATCCAATTAAAAGTGTTTTAAATTTTTAATGTTATTAAAAGAACTATTTTTAAATAAAATAATATATTTGATTGAATAATAATATATTTAGTTATTTACTTCAATTATCAAATTCTAAGTATATCTATATTAAATTAACAATTAATTAATTATATATAATAGATTGATAAACATTAATAAATTTAATTACTAGTTAAATATCATACTTAATCAATTATAAGTTTATAATAATACATTATAGTTAAATGATTACTTAATTAATTATAATTTTATAACATTACTTAATTGATTTATAGTATAATTAATTATAGCATTACATTAATTGATTATTACCTAATTAATTAACTTATAAGTTATAACATTTAGTATATTACTTAATTAAATAATTAGAAATTTAATTAATTATAACATTACATTATAGATTTATAGTATAATTACTTAATCAATTATAACATTTCATTATAGACATTAGTACAAACTTAATTAAATGATTAAAAATTTAATTAATTATAATATTACATTAAAGATATATACTATGATTACTTAATTCACTAGTTATAGTATGATTATATAATTAATTATAACATTATTGCATTAGTGCATTACATAATTAAATGGTTACTTAATTGATTATGACATTATATTATAAATATTACTAATTACTAATTTACTATATAAACATTAGCAATTTAGCATAATGCTTAATTAAATTATTAGAAATTTAATTAATTATAATATTACATTATAAATTTATAGTACAATTACGTAATTAATTGTAACATTACATTATAATTAAATGATTACTTAAATAATTATAATATTATTGACACAACCCGTCCCGAATTTCCTCATCCCGTAGGATCCGGGCGCTCCCACAAGACTCGGATACCCGAGACGTGCCATGTAGAAAAAGCTGAAACTCGTTTAAAGACATACTTTTCCTGAATAACATCATAGTATTTCCATCTCCAACATCTCAAAAAAAGACATACATCATCTTTCGTTTTACAAAAGAAAAGAGTTAGGGAAACTTTTGGTATCAGGTTTTTCACTTATACTACACATTCCAAAATATGAAACAAAAGGAAATACATGATGAAAAACATGAGTTCTTGAAACGAAAGTCCAAATTTACAATGCGACATAAATATAAAACCCACATAAAAGATGTCAACGCGTGGCACAACTCTGAGCGGAGGCTCACTCCTCAGCACGATCTCCGGAAGGTCCTGGTGGGGGAAAAACATTTAAAAAGGGGTGAGCTGAAATACTCAGTGAGTGGGGAAAAAGGGGGAGGTTTATAAAAGTTCTTAAAAAAAAGAATAATGCTAACATACAACAATTTTCAAGCAAATCATGGCAACAATGTAACTTTATGAATATGCAATAGAACAACCACCCCGTTCTCACATACAATATATAATTTATTTATTTCTAATCATCCTGCACTCAATAAACTGTACTCTGACTTACTTCCTTTAACTGTATCGGATTCTGTATAAAACCTCAACATTTATTATTAAAACTCTCACCACAACTAGTACCCTGGGGGAAATCTGTCGTACCTGGTGGGCGTCCCACACGCAGGCAGAGCGAGGGACGTACCTGTCATACCCGGCAAGGTCTATCATCGCGCGGGCCGAGCCTCAAAAACTGTCATACCTGGCGGACCACTCAACGCCCAGGCAGAGCCAATAAAATCTGTCATACGCATGCGCAGAGCCAAAATCTGAAACTGTCATACCTGCGGTCCTCGATCGCGGGCAGAGCCAAAAATCAGATCTCGGGGGATGGGTACTTCGTAGGGTGGTTTTAGCACCATAACAATCTCATGCATAATCTCAAGTAACATATAAGTCAATAACACATTACCTATGTGCTTATAAATCATGCATATACGAATAATATTCAAAAATCACATATAGGGGTGAAACTGCAATATTTTAAACATGTTTCAGAACTGACATTTTAACCCAGACTCAAGCGTACCACAACATCATATCACCACGCATTAATCCAACACCACCCGTGAACAATAATTCCTTTTTTTAATCTGGTCAATAACCATATTAAGACATTTCTACAATAACACATCAAAAACATAAAAGATGAAGAAGTGATTTTAAATGAGTAACCCAAGGAAAAGTATAAAGAAATTCATGAAGACCATGTCCAACAAATTGAACAAGTAAGACAACTCTAACACTTACTACGGACTTGACCCATTTCTAACAATTTAATGCAAACTCCATTCAACAATTTAATAAGCCAACACCAACATTTCCCGTTACCAAACTCTGCATAATATGATTTTCTCCACCCTTCAACATAAGCCGAAACCCAACTCTCTCTATAGTGCCACCACACCCCAAATCAAGCAGCCATCAACATCAAATTTCATGAGACAGACATATACATATATTTAAATAACATGCAGCATGAAAGCTTATTAGTTTGGAACAAGATCTAATTCATTATCACCCAAAACTTTGCTCAGCCGAAACATGCAAGATAAGTTTTAGCAAATAAAACACTTAACTCAAGATTTTGCACCCAAAACATTATAATAGAAATAGATAACTTGACATGCAAACCGGAATTAAGTTTTTTTAAAAAACACTTTTTGGTTAAACCACTCACTCTTCTATCCTATAATTGGCTGCCTATTACAGTGCTTGGATTTCGATCTCCACCGTTCAGAATGTAGAGCTGTGTTTCATGAACAACATATCCGAAAATCAGCACGATCGGACGGCGAATGAGCTCCAGATCACGGTTTGATGATCCACTGTTCACAGACTTAAAACTAATAAACTCTCCCTTTCTCTTTGTTCTTCTCTTCTTCTCTCACTCTATCTCTCGGCCAAACCACTCTTTCTTCTCTTCTCTCCCTTTTTTTTTTCTTTTCTTTTCTTTTCTTTCTCCTTTCTCTCCTCTCTTCTTTCTTTCTTCTCCTCTCGTTTTCTTCTTCTTCCTTTGGGCGAACTGCCCAGTTCCCTTCCCTTTTAAACAAACATTTTTCTAAAATTTATTTCTGCCCCCCAATTCCTCTAAATTTCAGTTTAACCCAGCCACATAAGCTTTCCTTAGCAAAAATGTCCAAATTTTTCCCTCTTGATAATGCAAACCCATCAGGATTTATTTCTTCGATTTCACCCCCTTAACACAGCTTTAAAAACTGACAAAAATACCCCTATCTTACCACAATACCAAAAATCAAATAAAAAAAAAGAATTAATTAACTTAAATACAATTCATGATCTAACTAAAATCAAGAATGGGGTTTTACAATTATATTATAAACAAATTAATTATAATATTATATTAAAAATTTATAGTATGATTACTTAATTCATTGTAACATTTCAATATTTCATTATAATATGATTAGTTGATTGCATAATTAATTATAACATTACATAATTAAATGATTATTTAATTGATTATGACATTATATTATAAACATTAATTATAACATTACATTATAAATAAATGATTATTTAATTAAATGATTAGAAATTTAATTAATTAAATATTACATTATAGTTAAATAAATATTTAATTAAATTATTACATTACATTATATTATGATAACTTAATTAATTATAGTATTATATAGTTAAATGATTACTTAATTAGTTATAAATTTATAACATTACATTATAAACATTAGTACTTTACTACATTATTATTTATTACATTACTTAATTAAATGATTAAAAATTTAATTAATTATAATATTACATTAAAGATCTATAATCTGATTACTTAATTCACTATAATATTGCATTATAATATGATCACATAATTAATTATAACATTACATAATTAAATAATTACTTAATTGATTATGAGTTATGATATTACATTATAAACATTAGTAATTACTAATTTACTACATAAACATTAACACAATACTTAATTAAATGATTAGAAATTTAATTAATTATAACATTACCTCATAAACATTACATTATAAACATTAATTAAGCATTACATTATAGTTAAATAATTACTCAATTAAATTATAACATTATTATATTACATTATATTATGATCACTTACTTAATTATAGCATTACATAAGTAAATGATTACATAATTAGTTATGAATTTATAACATTATATTATAAACATTAGTAATTTACTATATTATTACATTATTTAATTAAACGATTAAAAATTTAATTAATTATAACATTACCTTATATATTTATAATATGATTACTTAATCAATTATAACATTCTATTATAAACATTAGTATATTAATTAAATGATTAGAAATTTAATTAATTATAATATTAAATTATAGATTTATAGTATGATTACTTAATTCATTATAACATATTAACATTACATTATACTATTATAGTATGATCATATAATTAATATAACATTACATAATTAAAATATTAAATTATTACTTAATTAATTATGACATTATATTATAAACATTAGTAATTTACTAATTTACACAATACTTAATTAAATGATTAGAATTTTATTAATTATAACATTACATTATAAATTTATAGTATGATTACTTAATTAGTTATAACATTCTATTATAAACAATATTACAATACTTAATTAAATGATTAACAATTTAATTAATTATAATGTTATATTATAATTAAATAGTATATTACTTAACTAATTATAACATTACAATTTACATTGTAGTATGATCACTTAATTAATTATAACATTACACAATTAAATGATTACTTAATTAATTATGACATTATATTATAAACATTAAACATAAATAATTAATTAAATTATTAGAAATTTAATTGATTATAACATTACATTATTGTTAAATAACTACTTAAATAATTATAAGTATTTGTAACATTACATTATAGTATGATCACTTAATTAATTATAACATTACATTATAATTTAATAATTATAATGTAATGTTTGAATGATTTTGGTGAAGTTATTTGATGTGAATTGTGATGAATAATTGTTTGTGTTTTGGTTTTGATTGACGAATTTTATGTGAATTGTGATGAATTGATTGAATTCAAGTGTTGCCTAGAGATTACAGGTTATGAGTTACATTGGACACAAATGAATGAATAATCAAAATTTGTTAGGGGTGTATTTGTAAACTTTTAAAGTATTTTTGTCATTTTTAAACTAATAGGGGGGTAATTAATTTTTTATAGGGTACCTTGGAAAGGAACCGGAACCTGCATTTTAGGTTTCGGTTCCTTGAATTGAAGAATCTGCACTGTGTGGTTTTGGTTCATGTTCCTTTTTTGGGAACCTGCACTGTGCGGTTCCGGTTCTGGTTCCCTTGGAAAGTGCAGGGTACCCGGAACCGCTCACCCCTAAAATGAACATTACCTTGTGCACGTCCGAGATTTTGTCTTCGATAAACACCCTAAAACTATTTTTTTTTTTTTTTTTTTGGTGAAAGTGGGTGTTTGGATCAATTTGTGCACACCTCAATTAATCTCTAGATATTTTGAAGTTAATAACTAGGTAGGTATACCCTTCAATGACCATCCCTATTGGTCATCCCTATTAATAAACGAGATGAGTAATATATCTAATTGTCCTTATCTAAATATATTCTATAAAAAATCTAAACTTGTTGTAAAGCTAGGTGGCAATCCACCACTTCATATCATCACATGTCTTATGGTGGCATGCTTATTTACAAAATGAAGACAAGTATTATCTGTACTGGCATTGATCCATTGCTTAGGTGGGCGGCAAAATTTAGTATAAATACCCCTTTTCCCCTTTACAAGATATTCTACCAAACTAAGAGTCTTCAATAAGAAGGACTACCTCTTTTAAGCTCTCCAACTTCTGCCTGATTGTTTAGTCCCTCTTATTTTGTACTCTTACGTTTTCATCATGTTATTAGCACGGTAGCTTGGGGGTATGTTTCAACATCTTTATTGTTAAATATTTGATTTATTATATGTGTTCAATTTATACATGTCATTTTATTATAACTATCCTTATGAGCATACTTTGTGGTTTTCAATATAAAAATTTGACCTTCCGCGTCAGAAAATAAGTTTATTTTATAATGATAGATACATGTATTGTCTTTAAATTATAATATTAATATAACCCATTTGCAGCTTGAAGTTTGCAAAATTGCATAAATTTATAGACATGAAGTACTAAATGTCAAATAAAACCTGAAGTTTCAAAATTGATATAATACCCGAACTAAAGTTTTAAATATCAAATATTTAAAGCTCAAAGTTCTGAACACTAATTATAAACCTGAAATAAGATTGAAACTAAGGTTTTAAATATCACATTTTTAAAGCTCCAAATTATGAATTTACTTATTAACTTGAAGCTTATTAAAAAAAAAAAAAAAAAAATTTGAGATATTGAAACCCTGAAGTCAAAACTAGAAGTTTTGAATTTTTATCTGGACTAAGTTTATTTTAAAATATTTGAAATTAATATTATGACAAAATATTGAATTCTCTGTCATAATATTAATTTTGTTATTTTATTATATATTTTTCAAAATGTCAAACATAAGAAGCATCAATATATTGCCTTTAAAATCGATGGCAAGAACTAAACAAAATAGACTATTCAATCAATTCTTCATCTTGAATCAATGAATCTTGGAAATGTTTTAGAAGAGGGTAACTCAGCATCTCCAACACCATCTCAAGAACATTTGTGATTATATGCGAGAATTACTCTGAGATCTTCTAATAATATAAGTATATATTAAAAAAAATTATTTCAAATTTATTTTTCTTACTTTTTGAGATGTAAAATCATAAATTAAATTTTTGTATTAAAGTTTAGAAACCAAATATTTTTCAATTGATAATATAGTCAAATTACCCAATCTTTCTTGTAACATTGTTGAACGCAAATAAAATTTTATTAACTTCAATTTTGAAAAACTTCTTTTCGCTTAAGCTACAGTAACAAGAATAGTTAGTAATATTCTATAAGCTATCCATGCATTTGGAAAAGAATTAACTTTTTTTTTTTATAAAATTTTGTATCTCAAGTGGTGTTTTAATTTTCACGTTTATAATTTCTTTTAAAACTTTTAATTTTGAATATAAATCTAAACATGTCATGTTTTAAATTTTTTTCAAGATTTAAACAATTTTTCTTCAAACTACCATCATCAAGCAATTTTAATTTTTCTATAGTATAAAGGAAACCAAAATTATCACTATATATTTCAAATTGTTCAAACCTACTTTGAAGTGAAGACCTAAATATGTGAAATAATTTATTTTAAAAGATTTTCAGCAAATAATTTCATCTCTTAATTTTCATTCTCATCAAATTGTATTTTTTTTTTTATTGTACGTTTTTCACAAAATTTTGGTTCTTTATTCATTTGCTCTACAATCTCTTTAGCTGAAATCATAAAAGATGTAAACCCATTTTTTCTAAATTTTTCAAAAAATGAAACAAGACATTTCATCTGATCAATTGCAACAACAATGTCTATATTTTTATATTGTAAATATTTACTAACCGTATTAGCAACAAATAACATTTCATACCAAATAATCATGCCTAATAGAAATTCAAGATTTTAAATCTCATATGTTAGTAAAGAAATAGCTTCACTTTTTGTTTATAATAAATTTGGGCCTTTAGACTTTTTTTGGGGGTCTCTTAGGTCGACCTGGATAAGAAATTATACACTATTTTTATTTTGTAATGTATTCAAAAAAAATTATAAAAAATTTAGGCCCTTTTTTACCCTATTTTTTTGGGCCCTAGGCAGATGCCTCACCTGCCTAGCCCCTTGGGCTGGTCTTGAGCGTCTCTACATGACCATGTAAAAACAACAATATTCTTTTATCATCATATACACAAAGAATTGAGAAGTGAACATTTTTCAGTAAGAGTAGGGGTGTAAACGAGTCGAGTCGAGCCGAGCTTGGGCTAATCAAGCTCGGCTTGGTTGCTACAGCGTCGAGCTTAAGGTTGACAAACTTGAAAAATCAAACTCGAGCTCAAGCTCGATATTGAAGAGGGCAGCTTAAGCTCAGTTGAAGCTCAAGCCGCTTTGAAAATTTTGAAAATTTTACTCCATGTTAGTTTCAAAACTATCAAATACACCCTCATATTTTTTCTTTTTAAAAGAAAAAAAAAAGGCATTTTACACTATTCCAACTTTGAAAAGAATGCACAAGACTCCTAGGGTGCGTTTGGTTCAATATTTTTGCCCATATTCTCAACCAGATTTTACAAATAACGTTTGGTTCAATATTTACACAATGCAATCCTGAAAATAAAATCCTGACAATTTTTTGACCATTGAAGATAGTTTGTAGTCTTGCTTTTATTTCACTTTCTCACTTTTCTTCACTGCTTCAGTGCTTCACCATTTCACTTTCTCAGTTTGCATTACCAGCTTCAGTGCTTCACCATTTCACTTTCTTAGTTTGCATTATCAGCTTCATTGCTTCACCACCGTCACTTTCTCACTTTGCATTACCACCATCAATGCTTCACCACCGTCATTTTCTCACTTTGCATTACCACCTTCAGTGCTTCACCACCGAAGCACCGTCACTTTCTCACTCTGCGTTACCACCTTCAGTGCTTCACCACCGTCACAAACCATCTTTCTTCTCCAATATAATCTTCCACTTGCAAATACAAAACAAACCACATTAGCCAAACAACCAGCCACATGAACCAGAAAACCACCCCACAGCACCACCCAATCAATATGTCAACATCATCACAACAGAACCGCATGACCACCACCTATCACCATCTTCCACCATCATCGCAAACCCACCACGAATACCCATCGACGTCGCAGATCTGTCATTGTGAAGCCCCGACGTCTCTGATCGTCACAACCCCACCGCAACCACCCACGTACGTTGCAGATCTGGCACCGTGAAGCCTCGACATCTTCGATTGACACAACCCCACTGCAATCACCCATGGACGACTCAGATCTGTCACCGTTAAGCCACAACCCCTTCGATCGTCACAACCCCACCACAACCACCCACTGACGATTCAAATCTGTCACCATTAAGCCACAAACACTTCGATCGTCACAACCCCACCGCAACCACCCACTAACGACTCAAATTTGTCACCATTAAGCCACAAACCCTTTGATCGTCACAACCCCACTGCAACCACCCACGGACAACTGAGATCTGTCATCGTTAAGCCATAAACCCTCCGATCGTCACAACCCCACCGCAATCACCCACGGACGACTCAGATCTGTCACCGTTAAGCCACAAACCCATGAAACCGTCATCGAAAATATCTAACTTCCGTGAAAGGAACATCGTGAACAGGAAAGCTATTTTTGATTTTTTTTTTGTGCAGGTTTGTAAATGTGTTGTCTGTATGATGTGCGCATGAATTTGTTTGCGAATGACTTTGTAAATCTGTTTACTTTTTTTGGTTTTGCAGGTTTGTAAATCTATTGTACCCGTGAATTTATTCAGAGAAAGGAAAAAGACCCGTTGGCTTTTGCGAATCCAGTTAGCTTCCGTGACGTGTTTGTTTTCAAGACACCCAATGCAATTGTCCTGATTTTTATTTTAATTTTTGCCGTTGTGTTAGTACTTTTTTTCCTTTTACTATTCCTTTTAATTTGGACTTTAATAATGCGTTTTTATAATTGGTGAACTCAAAGTGATTTTTGCACATGAGAAACTTGGATCTGGTGGATTTGTTTGTGGAGTTTAACGGTTAGAGCATGTGCCATGTTGTTTACCGTGTTTAGCACATGCGTCAAAATATTGTGCAGCTTCATATGTTTTGTATGTAACATGTTGTATGTAATGAATAAATTTTGGGAGTAAAAAATTATTAGATTATGATAAATATTTTTTTTGGATTTCACTAACTGATATATTTGTTCTTTAGATTCGACATCGTTCTTTAATCGTAACAACAAATTACGCTCATATGCATAGATGTTAGTTTAATTTATCCCGACGTCGCAAGATTGATTACTACTTACAGCAGAGGCGAAAGTTTTAACATTTTTCCAGACTTGGGGTTCATCATACACCCTGTTGGTTGACATTGTCTGTATCTTCCCCTGCATTGACGTCTTCAAGCAATGTCGGATCGAACGAGGTATAAGTTTATCTATGTTTACTTGATTATGTTAACATGTGAGTATTATATTTTGTAATATGGTTGGTGATTCGTATGATATCCCAATGTTGGTTGTCGTTCTCACCATACTGTCCTTAGATGAGTGATACTGTGACCTTGTCCGTTGAGATGACCCACAAATTTCTGGTCCTGTTGTCTGAGCGGGAGAAAACTTGGTACTTCAATAAAAACAGTAGATTACTAGGAAATATTGGACAACTTATCATCAGTGGCTGGGAGGAGACTCAACGTCACACAACTAACCTCTAAGTACTTTCGCCTGCGAAGAGTATATCAAGCATGGTGGAAATTGCTGCAACACATGGGGTTCGGGTGGGATCATGAGTCGCAAAGTCCAACGTGTCCCGTAGAGGTTTGGCAAGAATATGTGAAGGTAAATTTTCAACTTTTTTAACTAATATTAATCAACAACATCGTAATTGTACGCATTTTTTTTTTTGGACTGCAAATATTAATATATTATTCTTTTGCATTACCAGCAAAACCTACTGGCACAACAATTCTACCACAAAGGACTTCCTCACAAAGAGCTTTATGAAATCATATTTGAGAAGCAAATTGCCACTAGGAGATATGTGTACACATCTACATCTCAACCGGTGGAGACCTCCACTTATTCCAATCAGGGCGCGGTTCCCATGGATGATAGCGACTTTAAACCTGATCTAGTTCGGACGACAGGGGAAAAACGGCCAAACACATCTGGCCATGGAAGAGCGAGAAATGGGAGGAACAGAAGTGGCTCGGGACAATCACTTGCAGATGTCATTGGTAGATTGACGGACGAGCTTATGGAGAAGTAGACTATGGGATCGAGGGCTAGCAATCGCAGTGGAGATGATAGGGACGAAGAGATCACTAGTGGTCCATCTGATCCATTTTCCATGAGCAATTGTATTGACATCATGACGGCCATGCAAGTACCCATAGAGTTTTATATGCCGGTTGTCAAGTACTTATATCAAAACCCAGGGTGGCAGGAGATATTCGTGAAACTCCCACCCGAGGAAAAGGCTAATTGGATTTATAACGACTTTTGCAATTTGTAGATGACATTGTATGTCCTAAGTGTTTGCCAACACTTTTGTATGCGTCAGTGGGCACTTGGCATTAGAATTAGAATTTATAATGCTACTGTATGAACTTATTAATTGTGCTACTGTTTTATGTGAGATTACATGTTTCATATGAGTTTTGGATTGTCATTAGAATTAAATATTGACTATTATATTTTGCTAAGTAGTACAACAACTGTTAATTGTTGATCAATGTTTTGCAAATGTGCAGGTTTAAATGGCATCGTCTAGTCGTACAGGAAGAAGATGACGTTCTATAGATGACGAAGAAGAAATACTGACAAATATAGCCATTGCACTCTGCTGTGTTGCCGCGTTAGAAACAACTGGGCGTCAACTACGACATACATCCATATTAACTGGTCATGAGTACATGTTGGAAGTACTTAATGGTCATGCTAACAAGATCTTTGACAAGTGCCGCATGGACAAAGACTGTTTTACATACTTATGTGACATTTTGTCAGAGCAAGGCAAATTGCGACCAACCAGGAAGACGAGTTTGGAAGAACAAGTTATGATATTTCTAACAATCGTTGGTAAAAACGAGAAAATCAGAACGATGATGGAGGATTTCTAACATTTCGGGTGAGACGATCTCTAGACATGTTGGCGCAGTTTGCGAGGCTATATGTGAGTTGAAGACAGAGTTTATCAGACCACCTAACTTCAGTGATGTTCCATGGGAAATATCAGCCAACCGAAAATATTACCCAAATATCAGCCAATCGAAAATATTACCTTTTCTTTAAGGTACTGGTTCATTATGTTTTTTATTAGTGGATAGTTAAGTTCATTGTGTTATTAATGTTAATAGTCGGTTAATATGAGTAAAATTCAATTTTGATGATAGGACTGTATTGGAGCCATTGATGGCACACATATATACGCTTCGGTTCCACATGAATTTGCCGATAGATACCGGAATCGCAAAGGAATGTTGTCACAGAATGTAATGGTTGCATGCGACTTTAGGATGATGTTCACTTATGTCGTTATTGGATGGGAAGGATCTGCGCATGATTCAAGAGTTTTAAATTCAATTATTGATGATCCTAATTCTGGATTCCCACATCCTCCACCAGGTATAACTATTTTCTTGATGTATTATAGCGTATTTGCTCCATTGTTGAGGCCTTGTAATTCAAATAACATGTATGATTTTATTACAGGAAAATACTATTTGATTGATGCGGGTTATCCAAATAGAGAGGAGTTTCTCGCCCCTCATAGGTTAGTGGCTTACCATGTAATACTCCGTATTTTCTTGGTGGGTTTTACTTAATTTTATTTATGTGAATCTAGGGGGTAATATGTAAGAATTGAAACTTTTTAGAGATGTTTTAGTAAGAAATAAGGCATGGTGGGTTATTAGGTAGTTTTGCAAGAGTACTTGTGCGAAATTGGAAGTGTGAAAATCTTTTAACAACTTTATGAAATTGATTAAGATGAGGGGTCCTTTTAATATTGTGTCATGCAAGGGTACATGCATAATTCTCCAGGGGTGAGATCATGATAAAACTTAACTTTATTTAAAGGATTTTGGGGTGCAAGATGTAAGAATCAAAGACTAAGGGATGCATGCATAATTGGCCATTGCAAGATGGATTAAAGGCAATTTCTTTAGGAGAATTAGCCCACAGTTTTGGCACATTGTTTTGCCATTGATAGTTGTGAAATTTTATTAAATTGAGATGAGGAATGGTGGAGTGGAGAAAGAGATGGCCGAGAGAAGCAAAAAGAAATAAAGTGTGAGGAGAAGCTTGTTTATTCTTTGTCTTTCACATTTACATTCATTCTCCTACGCACATTGAAAAAGAGAAAAAAAATAACATTTGAGTTAAATAGAGGAGAACCGAGTGGTGCTTGTAGGAGAAGAAGTTTCAGAGAAATTTTCGGGTAAAGGAATAAGGTTACGCATGCATTTTCAATCCTTTTTAATCAATCTTTGACCTTCTCTTTGTTTAGATCTTAATTCCTATAATAATTTTGGATCAAATAGGTGAAGAAGATAGGAGGACCGAGCACTTGAGTTAAAAGCAAAGGAGAAAGTGTGAGTGGAATAGTATTGC
Organism: Pistacia integerrima; assembly: GCA_026225825.1. Classification (NCBI taxonomy): domain Eukaryota; kingdom Viridiplantae; phylum Streptophyta; class Magnoliopsida; order Sapindales; family Anacardiaceae; genus Pistacia; species Pistacia integerrima. The sequence goes on along the minus strand of CM047747.1, from coordinate 28,448,285 downwards.
ATAAAAGAATTCATGCATCTAAAATTTCATCTCCGTTTGGATTCTATTTTGTTCATATGGGTGCTGACCTTGCTGAATGTTTCTTTTAATTAATGAAATGGTTTAATTATGTGCTAGAGTGGAAGTGGAAGAGAAAGATTATATTAAGAAGGTGTTAAGATTGGGCCAGTGAATTTCATTAATAGGAATGGTTATAAAATTGTGTTTATGTAATTTTTTTAATCTTTCCTTTGATTATACGGAAATGCATGCTATGGTTGGTTGATTTGATTGGCTATTGGGCTCATTTATTTGTTTACAATTGGGAGTATTTTATTGGTTTTGAAAACAAATAGTGTAGAATGAATTGGAAGGTTGTGGGTTAGTTACAAAATTGACTTTGATTAGAAACATGAATATGGGTGGATACTAAATGAATTTTGAATTTTATATTTGAATGTTCTGTTAAACTTTGTGATGAGTGGATGGCTGGAAAATTTGGGAAATAATGGGCATGAAACTGTTGGCCTATATTGTATAGAATGTGGACGTTTACTTTGCCTAAAAGGTTAGAGATTGGCTGGATTTTTGGAGGCAATGGGTATGAAATCATGAGCTGGAGGTTTATTTAAAGTGTGTGTGTGTGTATATATATATATATATATATATATATATATATATATATATATATATATATATATATATATATATATATATATATATATATATATATATATTTGTTGTATTGTTGTTGCATTGTTGGCTTGATATTGTTGGAGCCATCAGTGTAGTAATTGGTGCATTTTCATAAACTGCAGACTTGACTTAAACGTGATTGTTGACTGGGAATGAGTGCTTGAAGTTGGTAAAAAGGTAGAATTGATATTAAGGTAGATTGGATATGAAGTTAATGAGATATTAAATAGTACAAATGGTTCATTTTTATTTTGGAAATTGCGGAAAGAGTGTTGAATAAAAATGTGAGATTTTTCTTATGGGCACTAGGCTCTTGGCAGCAGGGGGTTAATTGTCATGTTTAGAAGTTTTGGGACCTTAGCAAAATTGATGATAAATATAGGGTGTAAATAGAATTTTACATACTTTTGTATTTTTACGTGGTGAGCATTGTATTCATGATTACATGCCTTTTATTGGAATTTTTATCATATTATATTTTATATATGCATAAGGCATGCATGATGCATATTTGGAATGAAATTGTGGATGCATGATTATTGTTATGTTTGACTTCCGGATTGGAAACCGTACCCATCCCCCCTCCAGACATAAGCTAGTATTTGACATTATCCTCATGCGTGCATTGAGATGGTCCGTCCTACCGAACCATTGGTATATCCTACTAGAACAAGACGGATGCCTCACGAGCTCCAGGCGGGATTACACCAGGCGGTTATTGGCCGGTGTGGGATTTTGGACGCCCCGAGGGTAGGCTGTGGGCGAGATTATATTTGATACCATATCATGACACCCCGAGGGTAGACTGTGGGTTGAGCATGGTTATCCAATGATGTTCGTACCATCCCGAGGGTAGGATCATGGATGGTGCCACCCCGAGGGTAGACTCATGGGTGATGAGGCATGCTCGAGTTAGGGGACTGGTTCAGATAGTTATAAGCTTGGCCCCTAAGGGCTAGTAGGGTGGTGATAATTGATTTATTTTATATGATAGTGGTGTGTGATTTCATGGCATCCGAGAATAATATATATATATTGTTGTTGCCTTATCATGTAAGTACACTAGTGTTGTGTGGCATACAATTATTCATACATGTTTTCAAAGTTAAAGTTATTTTCGTATAAATCATATTATCCACTCACTGGGCTTCCCAGCCCACTGTTTTATGTTTCCTCCCCCAGGACCGTAGATCGGGTTCGTGTGGAGCATACTCTACGATCTAGGTTGGCCTTGACGCATGATGATTTGCATCTTTTACAAACTTTAGTGGATTCTGATACTACGTTTCTTTTGTAACTAGATTTCAGTTCCTGTTTTAGAATAATTATTGTGTATTTCCACCTTCTAAACCTTAAACATGCAAATGCACTACTTTTCACTTTCGCCTATAAACGGAATTGTTTTTATGAATTTTTTTTTTTAAAGAGTATTCACCTCCCTTTCGGGTCTTGAGTCTCCTGGAGCGCCCGGATCCGGTGGGATAGGGATACTCGGGAGGGGGCGTGACATACCATATTTCTAATCACCACCGTAACCGAAGGGGGCCACAAGAGTTGTTTAACTACATACATGCTTCACTCCGCAATGTTGTCGAGAGAACCTTTGGTGTTTTGAAAAGACGGTTTCGTATTCTGAATAGAATGAACAATTACCCCTTGGATAAACAAAGGAAAATTGTTATGGCATGTTGTGTATTTCATAATTTTATCAGAATGTACAATATGGAGGACCCTATCTTCAAACAGTATACTGAAAATACGGGTAATGAGCAAGTATATTGTGATCGCCAAAATGGGGTAGAAATGTAGAGGTGGAAAAGCAACCCGCCCGGCCCGCGGCGGGTTACGCAAAGTGGCGGGTCGGTCCTGACCCGTCCGCCAACATTGGCAGGCAGGGTTAGGCCTGCCAATTATGGGGAATTGGTTGGCCCAACCCCGCCCGCCAACCCTAACCCGTCGGGTTAGGCCGCGGGTCGGGCCGGGTTAACCCCCTTTTTGATTTTTTTTTTTTTTTTTTGATTTTGTTTTGTTTTGTTTTGTTTAAGTTTAAATGTTTAATTAACTTTTCAAATGAATAATTAACAATTTATAAATGAATAAATGTAATTGTTTTTAGTTAACTTCTTTTCAAATATCAATAATTCAATTCAATTCAATTTTTTTTTGTTAACATTCCAAATATTATTTCAATTTTAATACATTAAAATTGTAATATAAGAAAAATAAAATTTATTTATTTATTAAAAAATAAAATAAGAAATTACAATAATTATTGCCTCATTAAAAACCTCACCAAGAAAAACCCAATGGGACAAAAACTTGGTAAGGAAAAAAGAGTGCAATAATTGACAATTAATTTACAATTTACAAAACAACTAATTTTTGGGTTGACTAGGACCTTCCTCATCCGTATCATTTATATTACAAAATTGAAATGATTCCATTAAAGTATTGTCGACAACCTCGTATTGACCTTGATGGCGCGACCGTTTCCAATCTCGAAGATATGTGAGGACTTCAATCATTTTTTTTGAAAGTTTAGACCTCCTTTCATTTAAAATTCTTCCACTTGCACTAAATGTTTGTTCGGATGAGACGGTTGAGACTGGAATAGCAAAAACATCCAAGGCAAGTCTTGATAATACTGGAAAAATACATTTTCTGGTTTTCCAATATTCCAAGACATCAAAGTTGGCTCTTTGTTGTGGATCTGTTGGTAACATTTCAGGAGTTCCCAAATATTGTTGAAGCTCGTTACTCTGTGACTGCGTGGTGGAGAGTAGATTCGTTGTTGCCGTTGGTGCTTCTGAAGAGGAGGCTGCGCCTGTGCTTCGGGTTCAGTTCCTCTTCAGCCTATTAACTGCACTCCAGGTGTAGAAGTCTTCATTTGTTTCTTCTGATGAAACTTCCCTTTGTATTTCGTGTCTTTGCAAGTTCCCATACCTGTTTTCATATTGGAAATATACCTCTGCAACACAATTTTTTACCTCTCCTATTTGATTGACAAATGCTAAGTTTTGTAAATTTTTAGATAATGTCTCTAAACCATTTTCTAAACCTTCTTGTTTAATTCTAGGATAAAAAATGGCACCTAAACAATAAAGAAAAGGAATGGGTTTAAAATATTTTTAAAAAAAAATTTCCATTGCCTTTATTGGTTCTTTTAAAATTTCATTGTTTTTGTTTTTTGTAAATAACTCTGAAATTTTTACAATTGTATGTATTACTAATGGACTAGTAGGATAATACACACCAGAAAGTTGTAAAGTGGATTGGTAAAAAATTTTAAGAAAAGAATGAAATACTTTTACCAAATAATGAGGACCTCTATTATTTGCTACAAAATAACTAATTAAATTAGCATAAGGTAAACATGAATCAAGCATTAAATAAGTACTATTCCATCTAACAGGCATGTCTAATGCAAATGTTCTAGGAGACATATTTGATTTTATACAAGCATCTTGAAATTCAGCATTTCTTTTATTACTACCAGTAATCCAAACTAAACAATCTCCAATTCTATCAGTATTTTCTTTAATTATTTTCATACCACTTTTCATAATTAAATTAATAACATGGCATGCACAACGTTGGTGAAAAAACTTCAATTTGTTATATAAAGGATAATTACTTTAAAAATAATCTATAGCTTTACTATTAAAACTTGTATTATCTAAAATTAAACTTATCACTTTACTAACAATATCAAAATCTTCTAAAACTTAAACAATTTTATTATAAATTTTTTGACCATTATGATCAACATCCATTAATCTAAATCCTAATAAAGATTTATTTAATTTACATTAATTATCAAAATAATGACTAGTCACACAAATATAATCTTGTTTAGCTCTATCACTCCAAATATCGGCAGTTAGAGTCACACTAACATGACAAGTATGTATTTTATTTTTTAATTCTAATTTCATTTTTCTAAACAATTTTATTAAATCATTTCTAGTTGCAGTTTTAAAATAACTTTTAAATCCTTGAAAAAATGAATTTTGAACAAATATTTCAAAATATTTATCTTCAGCCATATTAATAGGTTGATCAGTTACAGCAATAAATAAAGCTAATTGTTCCCTATATACATTAGAATTATAACGCCAAGTAGTACCCATATTAATTATTTGAGTTTGATTGCTTTCTCTATTTCCATGTTGATTAATATGTTTATTAGCATGCCTTTTTAAAGTATTAATACCATTACCTGAATCAGCTTTATAAATATTTCCATAGTATTTGCATCTCGCTTTCTTGACTTGAATGCCATTTTTTGTCTCATAAAACTTGTCGAAATGCGCCCAAACGTCTGATGTGTGTCTGTCTTAGGTTTCAACGACAGTTGATGAATCTGCCTCAGCTTGAGATGAAGTTGGACGAGGATGACGATTACGAGGACGACTTCTAGAACCACCGGGAGCTGTATGGGGAGGAATCGGGGGCATATTTTGAGGTGTATCGGATTTTGAGACTGGGAAAGCTGCGAGACTATTTGAATCTCCTGCATTTATGTTAATAAAATCAGCAGGACTAGGACTAGGACTAGGATAGTAGTTTTCTTCATCATTGATATAGATGGGAGATAAATATCTATCCATTGTAGTTGAAAAAAAAATTGATGTAGAAAAAATAAAAAATTAAAGAAAGAAATTGGAATATGGAAATATGAATTGAAAATTGCAAAAACTAATAAAAATTAAAATAAAAGCAAATTGATAACAAATAGATTAAGAGAATAAATGAATAATTGAGAGATTAGAGATTAGAGAAAATGAGAGAATTTGAGTTGTGAGAAAAGATGAAAGTTTAGGGCCAATTTATAGAAAAAAAAGGGAAAAGAAAATGACGAAAAAGACCCTTCCAATGGCTATAAAACGGCTATATTTCAAGGGTAAAAGGGTAATTGGGAAAAACAAAAAAAAAAATCTTTTTTTTTTATTTGTTTTTTGGCCAACCCGACGGGTTGCCAACAGCCAACCGGGGGGTCAACCCGGCAGGTTGGCGGTCCTTTCTCTAAAAAGGACAAAATAGCAACCCGCGGGTCGCCGGGTTGCCATTTCTCAACCTGGGCTGCCCAGGGGTTCCTGGCGGGTTGGGTTCAACTCGACCCGTCTTATTGGTGGTATGAGTTGAACCCTCTTGAATGCTGGCCGACTTAGGGTTGACCCGCCTAACCCGGCCCATTTGTTCCACCTCTAGGTAGAAGATGGCCGAAATGGAAAAGGACCGAGTCAACTGCAGCAAGGTATTATAGACAACATGACGATTGTACGGGATAACATAACGAATGCACTGTGGGCAGTATAGTGGACCATGTCGTAATTGTTAATGGAGTATACATGTAAGAACGATTGTAAGAGTTGATAATTAGTACTTTTGTCATATATGTATTAATGTGATATTTTTAAACAGTTAGATTAGTACTTGAAATTAATATGAGTTTATATTTTTTAATATTTACTGGTTACAAAATTACCAATAAAATATTTAATATTATTAAAATATAAATTGATAAATTTTAAGGTTATAATAATACATTATTTTCACAAAATGTACCAAAATATTATATTAATAAATCAATTATAAAAAAATATATCAATAAAATATTTAACACAAATATCAAGGTCAAAGGCTTCGTTTGGTTCAAAATTTTGGGTTTTTGGGAAAAGTTTTATGAAAAAAGTTAAAAAAAAGTTGAATTGAGCGGGTATTACGATGTAAGATTTATAAATTAATAAAATACTCTCTATGTTTGTTTTTTTACAAAACACCCCCTATAATAAAACATTAAAAGTTAACAAAAACACCTCCAATCCACCCTCAAATACGGACAGCCGACCACCACCGTTGGAGGGTGGCCGGAGTCGCTATAACAAAAACATTAAAAATATTTAGGGGTATTTAATTAAATTAATAAATTTAGGGGGTTTAAAAAAAGCTGAATAAAGTTGAATAATATTATGAGTTTTTGGGTATTTTACTGTTTAACTTTTTTGGGAATACTAAAAGTAGTATTCTCAAAATCCAACCAAACGAAGCCAAAATACTCTACCAAACACATATTCTTCAAATTATATTCTCGTAATAATAACCTTACTCAACTATCTAATATTATTCTCAAAATTCTATCCAAAATAATAAAACAAACCCTAGCTTTTTGTCCTTTCTCTCTTTTTCTATTTCTCTTTATCCTCAGGTTCTCCTTTTTCTTCATCTTTTTCTCTGCCTTCTCCCTTCTTCATCTTCTTTTTTGAATTTCTTCTTCGCTTTCTCCTCTTCTATATATTTTTTTCTCTTTCTTCTTTTTTTTCTTTATCTTATTTTATCCACCTAAAAACCACTCATTTTCACCGACAAAAAATGCCCAACTCACATCGTTTCAATGAGCACCGAAGCTGGGATTGGTGTGTCATGGGCACTAAACTTGGAATGATGTCATTCTTTGAAGCAAACAGCACCGTAGTTTCAGATTCCAGTCACCGTCGTTGGGTTTCGAGAAGGGAACATTGATTTGTGAATGCGTATGATACGGTTGCAGTCGAACAAAGCGGCACCAAAGGGTGGTTGGCCAGCGGGAATTTCCTCTTAAAAGCTTCATCTTCTCCATATTCACTGATTCTTTCTCTTCTCTGTGTTTCTCACAAAAGGCAAGCCAGATTGAAATGGTAAAGAAAAGCAAATAAAAGGAGAAAAGGTTTTTATTCATTTTATAATATTATATTGAAAAGAAAGAGAAAGAATCAATAAATTTGACGGCAGCCCAAGCCCCAAAAGTCTGAAACAAGCCGCCTGACACCTGAATTCTGTAGGGGTATATTGTTAGATCTGAAACTTGCAAGCATCGGCAGGAGTGTGTTTGTCATTTAAAAACTAGAAAATTACGATAAACACATATTACTTTCAAAAATATCAAATAGACCCTCAAGTGGGCTTTAAGCTCGCGAGCTGTCAGCCTAGCATTGGCTGTTTAACTCGGCTCACCTGCTGAGCCGAGCCACTCGAACTTTTACTGAGCCGCTCGCGGCTCGACTTGGCTTACACTCCTGTGAGAGATCCACTTGAGTTGTGGAAACACTTGAAAGAAAGATTTGGCCACCATAAGTTGATACTTGATAGTGCTTCCCTAAGCAAAATACAACTAGACACATCCACGATTACAAGATTTTAAAACAATCAGTGAGTATAACTCAACATTATTCAGGATTGTTTCTCTATTGAAGTTATGTGGAGAAACTATATCGAGGAGAATATGTTAGAGAAAACATTTTCAACTTTTTGTCCCTCCAATATGCTCCGGCAACAGCAATATAGGGAAAATAATTTCAAAAGATATTATAAATTGATATCATGCTTGCTTGTTGTAGAGAAAATATGAACTCTTGTTAAGGAACTATTAGACTCGTCCAACTAGTAGTGCTCCATTCCTTGAAGTGAATGCTACTAATCTTGATGGTAATATGGATGAGGTAATGGTCGACGGCGAAGGCGAGGGTGGGGTCGAAATGACTTTCAACCTCAAGGTGGTTAGACAAAGAAATTCCAACTAAACCACCTATCAAATAAGCTCCAAATAAAACAAGAAGAAAATACTAACAAAATAGATCATCAAGAAATGACGAAAATGTATGTTATAGATGCGAGGGCAAAGGACATTGGTCGTGTACCTATTGTACACCAAAACATTTGATGGATTTATACCAAACATCTATAAAGAATATATTAGAGTATGTGCCTTAGAGCCAATCAATTTATTGTAATTGACTTTGAAATATCATGTTTACAATCAATAAAGGCATTTTTCCACATCATGTAATTCGTATTTATTATATATTGTGATGTATGTCCTTATGGTAGAACCATGAGGAGGGTATCGAATATTTCAAATTTTGATATTGAGGACTCTACGAGCACATATGGTGGCTATTGTAGAATTATTCGTAGCCTTAGTATTATATGACCAAGGACACAGATAATATGATAAGGTTATCATCGTGTTGTACGACCCTGTTGAGAAGCAGTGACATATCTCACTTGTCAAGGTTGTTTGGTAATGACCTGGTGTGACACGTGGGTGCTTGCTATATGAGCAAGTTCACTGGACAAATCCACTAGAGGATTCCACATAGATGATAACCCTAGTGTCTGTGGAATAAATCCTCTAACGGGTGATGGTGTATGTGATATATAGATTTGAAATCACCAAGCACCTTGTATAGATTGATTACGTAATACAATCCCTAATTCTAGCAATCGATATCAATTCAATCAATCTACTAGGCCTAAAGTAAATTAAACGAATCAAATATCATATTCCATTAAAACAGAATAACATAAATCAAATCCATAGAAAGGTAAGAAATTACATTACTTTTCAATTATACCATTGATATATGTTAGGAATTGAAATCCCCTTGAACTGAATTGAAAAAGTTTAGCCAAACATCTTAAACTGAGAACAACAAGTGTTTCTGAATGAATCCCCTTGTGTGTGTGTGTGTGTGTTTTTTTTTGTTTTTTTCTCTTTAAAAACCTAATGTTCTATTTATAGCCCCTTCAAATAACCCTAAAAAACGTGTGTATAACCTCCTAAACAGTTTACAACTCAAATTCCTAAATTGCAGGCATTGAGTCATACTCTTTCCAAAACAGGCTAACTAATTTTCTGCTAGAATTTGTGAGCTGATTTTGGTCAGAAAAAAACTGAATTCGGGCTTGGGCTCTCCATGAAAGTCGTAGCAGTGGTTATAAGATTTCCAACGCAGCTTCAATCACCTCAATTGGACTTCTAAAACCCCAGTTATAGCTCAATTACTGACCTATGCCCAGGCTGTGACGAGATTGGATCTTCTGACTTTGATGTAAACTTGGAAAGCCCAAATATACTAGGATTAAAACATGTAAGCCCAATTTAAAAAGCTCAGGATGTCTAGTTCAAACCTCAATGAGACCTCTTTCTCATTCTTGAACTCTAAGATCGTCAAAGTCTTCATTGAACCTTTAGAGGTCGAATTTGCTAATGTCTGAACACTTCATATTATGCTCCACTTTCATTCACATGCCTCCATTCCTTTCTTAATTCACAAAATATATTAATCAGCTCAATTAATCACAAAATATATCACAAAGATTGATATAAAGGGATTGAAAATATCAATTATTGAACATGTATCAATTTGTTCTTTCAATTCTTTAGCAAAATCCAAAGAGCAATTGAATTAATCTATTCAATTAATTCAATTGTGAAAGTTCCTACCTTCGTGTGGATATCATAAGTGCAGTCCTTTTCTTGGATTAAATTGTGAAGAGATCGAGACATTGAAAGAGCCTACTGCTAATATGATCTATAATCTTCTTGTATGGATTAATTTTTGTGTGAAACACACACACACATGATCCTGATCATGGAATTTGAGCAATTGATAAACCAAATTTTTTGTTTTATTCCACTGCCAAGGTTCATTGTTTACTCACAGTGGTACCAGAGCCTAGGGTTTTGATTATATATGTTTTAATTTATTTAATTGAATTGATTGATTGATTGCCTTGCAATTGTTTGATTAGAATTGCATGATTAGGTTTTCAATCTATTCAATTGACTTTCTTTGAAAATTTTGAATTTGTTGATGCGATGTATATTGGTTCTGGAGACATATTGTTGCGAGAGTTCTAGTTTTGGTCATGCATTGTTGCGCATGTTTTGGTTTCGCGATGTTATGCAAAATCAGACTTGATCGCAAATTGATGTTATTAAGGTATGTAGCGCTTGCCGCGGCAAAGATTTTGTTGCCGCGTTGAGGAGCTCTTTGTCAATGCGATGTGCTAGACTTTTAGTGCTCGTTGCGGCGAACGTAGTTAAAGTTAATGATTAGCTAAAAATCCTACACATGCCGTACGAAATAAACCTTTGTTGCGATGAGCAGACTCTTTTGAGTTCACTAAAATTTTAGCACACACAGTAGCGAAATAAACCCCCGCCATGGCGAGCGAGAAAGCTTTTACGATTCACTAAAACTTCAACACATGCCGAGACGAAATAAACTTTGCCATAGTGAGCGAGCTTTTAAGCTCGTTGACATTCTAGCACACGTAGTAGCGAATATTTTTTTAGCTGCAACGAGGGTAACATAGTTCGCCATGGTGAAGATTTTCTCCTCTGTGGGGAGTGAGTTGTTGTGTCAAACTTATCATGTTGTCGCACAATAAGACTTAGATGTCATAATTTCACCCACCCAATTCAAAATTGTTTGTTTTGAATGTATGCAATGTTCTTATTTGAAATTGCATGGTGCCTCGTACATGAGCCTAGACCTATGGTTTGAATTTATTTATATTCTGGGTTTGCTTGTTTATTATTTTTAAATAAATAGGACTTGCATGTCCTGCTTCCCTCTAAAGTCTTTATGTATTTGTTTCTCTCTTCTTACTCCCCTTTCATGTAACACAAGGTTTCTAATTTATTGATGTAAATTAGAATATGATTTATTTTATTGTAAATTCCTTTTGTAATGTTCGTGGAGATGAAGCTATGGAGAAATGAAAAGGTTAGCAAGCTTGAAGACCCAAGGTTTGTTTTGACCCTAGGTTGACTTACCAATTCCTCTCGGCTCGAGGAAATCGGTTTTCATTAGGCCATGTACCGGCACATTTACTTTTATGCTTAGAATGCATGCTAAGGTTGAATGTTTAATAACATGCCTATCAATGACATTCTAACAAAGATAATAATTTAGTGAGACCTATAACAATAATAATAAAAAAAAACTTCATTGGAGTTTTCCTTAATGGTGATGGGTCTATTTAACTGATGTGTTTTGCTTATTCATCAAAACGAAGGTTGATAAACACCTCAAAGGCATAGTAGAGAAGTACACTTGTCATGTGTATGTGGCGACATGTGGTGTCCACTCTACTGATACTGAGAATTACACTTGAGAACAATGGTTGGCCCCATTGAATTGTGTAATTGGTTTGTTGGCTTACTTTGCATTTGAGGTCGTTGGTTGGTGCTATTGACTGGTGTAAATTAAGTTTGTTGACCTACCTAGTCAACTCATTTTGGCTTGTTTACTAAAGCGAAAGTTTGAAATGGGCTAGATGAAATCTCGATCCACTAGGAAAGCCAACGGGCTTTCCCAGGTTAATAGTGAGTGCTATTAACTTGAAGAAAATAGAGGAAGCGTTTATTTAATAAAATTCTTTATTAACTAATAATAAACATGAAAGTAACATTTGTTTTTCTACCCTTGTAGAATCATAAAAATGAGCAATAACCTTACATTGTGTTCGATAATCGAAAAGGAACACAAGATGTATGGTAATAATTTTTCAAACTAGTATAGAAATCTTCGGATTGTACTTGAGTATGAAAATAAATTATATATCATCTATCAAGCTCTGCCTCAAGAGCTTGGTGATGACATCACCTGGGAACAGCAAGATGTTTATCAAAATCGTTTGGATGATGTTAACATAAAACTTATTAAGTACATTATGTTAGCATCAATGACACCTGGATTGCAAAAGCAGTATGAAAACATGGATCCTTCTACCATGATCTTATACCTTCAACATAATGAAAGGTATGAGGTATCGAAATAGTTTTTCAAGTGCAAAATGGATGAGGGTGCCGAAGTTGGCCCTTATGTACTCAGGATGATTGGGTACACTAAGAGGCTTGAGACTTTGGGTTCTGGTTTGGACAATGACTATCGACTTAGTCTTACAGTCCTTACTTGATTTTTATTCTTAATTCATAGATAATATGAGCACAAATGAGAAGACTCTTCATGAGCTCCTAACCATTTTAAGGACCATAAAGCAAGACATTAAAAGTCTAAGCCAGTGGTGTTAGTTGCTACTAACATTGGTAGAAGGGCGGTCAAAGGTAAGGGTGAGGCTAAGGCCAAACCCAAGTCCAAACCTTAGGATGCTCTTAAGTCTGGGGGTGGCATCAACAAAGATGGGAAGGCAATTTGCTTCTACTATGGCAACCTTGGCCATTGGAGGAAACACTGCAAGGCAGAGAATAAGAATAAGAATGCATCTTCTTCTAAAAGTATGTATATGATTGAGATTTATTTATCTCCTGTTACATCTTGGGTTATTGACACTGAATATGGTTCTCATATTTGTAATAATGTGCAAGGATTGCGGCAGAGTAGATCACTCATTAAGGAGATGTAGACCTATGAGTTGGAAATGTAGCACATATTGTTGCATTGGCTGTATGATCCTGTTGTTTGACTTTCTCTATGGCTTATTATGGGAACTTATGGATTATTATGATATATCTTTAGTTTCTAGAAATAATGTATTTGTGTCTACTTTGGACAAATAAGAATATTGCTTTTATTACTAATGGATTTTTATCTTTTAGTATAAATAATATTCTTTATGTAACTGTTTCATAATACTTTGCATGTTCTTGAAATAAACAATAAGGAAATTCTCATAGTAACAACTTTGCCAAGTATGGTAAATTGAGCTAAACATACATAATTCTAGGGATATGCCCTAGAGACTATAACCCACATACTGAACTATGTATTGTCAAAGTTTGTAGATAAGACTCCATATGAGCTATGGAGTGGGCGAGCGAAAGCCTAATTTGTCTTATCTAAGGATTTGAGATTGTAAAGCTTATGTCTAGAAATTAACTTTGAACAAGCTGGGCCTGAAGTCTGATTAATGTATTTTTTGTGGGGTATCCTAAGGAGACCAAATGATATTATTTCTACCACCTAAAACAGCGCAAAATTTTGTTGCTCGTGTTGGGATCTTCTTAGAGAAGGAATTTCTTCTAAGAAGTACTAGTGGGAAAAAAGTAGAACTCAATAAAGTTCTAGTACCATTGGATACATTGACATAGGATGGAATGATGTGCCACAAGATATGATTGAACATCATGAGGAGGTTACTCCATATTCTATGGATCAAAGTGAACCACCCTAAGTTTCATAAGAGCTGCATAAGTCTAATAGAGTACGTCGTAAGCTCGAGATATGGTTTTCCTGTGACTTAGCATGATGATGTATTGGTCTACCAAAACGATGAATCTAAAACCTATGATGACGCTGTATTGGATCTAGATTCCGTTAAATGGCTTGAAGCCACAAAATCTGAGATAGACTCCATGTACCAGAATCAAGTATGAACTTTGGTGGATCCACCTGAATGGGTAAAACCCATAGGGTGTAAATGGGTATTGAAGAAGAAAACTGACATGGATGGTAACGTGATAACTATAAAGCATAGTTGGTTGCTAAAGGTTTCAAACAAGTTCACGGCATTGACTATGACAAAACCTTTTTGCCGGTTGTGATGTTGAAGTCTATCCGAATTTTGCTTGATATTGTTGCATATCATGATTATGAAATTTGGCAAATGGATGTCAAAATAGTTTTCTTGAATGGAAACCTTGAAGAAGATGTCTATAGGACACAACTCGGTGGTTTCGTTCTTGATAAACAAGCTGATAAGATATGCAAGTTATAGAGATCTATATATGGACTCAAGCAAGCTTCAAGGAGCTGAAATATTCATTTTGGTGAAGCCATTAAATAATTTGGTTTCTTCAAAAACAAAGATGAGCCTTGTGTTTACTAAGAGGTTAATGGGAGCGTAGTAGTACTCTTGGTGTTGTATGTCGATGACTTACTTCTTATCGGGATGATATACTAAACTTACAGTCATTAAAGACTTGGTTATCCAAGTGCTTCTCCATGAAGAACTTAGGAGAAACAACATATATCCTTGGTATTAAGATCTATCGTGATAGATCATATAGGCTGCGTGGACTAAGCCAGAATACATACATAGACAAAGTATTGAAGAGAGTCAGTATGAAAGGATCCAAGAAAGGATTTCTTCCAATGTCGTATGGTGTATATCTCTCTAAAGATATGTGTTCTAAAACACAAGAAGAGAAAGATAAGATGAAAAGGATCCTGTATGCATCAACAATTGGATCCATCATGTATGCCATGTTATGTACTCGAGTTGACGTTTCATGTGCCTTGAGCACTTGTAGTAGATATTAATCGGATCCAAGCGAGCGTCACTAGACAATAGTCAAGAACATTCTTAAGTACTTGAAAAAGACTAAGGATATGTTCTTGGTTTATGAAGGAGAAGATGGTTCACTATCAGAGGATACAATGATGCTAGTTTTCAAACAGACAAAGATGATTATCGATTGTAATATGGTTTTTTATTTTGCCTCAATAGAGCTACAGTGAGATGGAAAAGCTCTAAGCAAAGCAATGTAGTGGATTCTATAATAGAGGCTGAGTATATCACATTATTCGATGCGGCTAAAGAAGTGGTATGGATCAAGAAGTTTGTTGATGAACTTAGCGTGGTCTCTATTATTGTTGATCCAGTAGATGTATATTACGATAACAATGAAGCAATAGCTCAAGCCAAGGAACCACAGTCTCACCAGTGATCCAAACATATACTCTGACGAATTCATCTAATCAGAGAAATGATTTAAAGGAAACACGTGCAGATTTGCAACGTTCCTACTGATGATAATCTCGTCGATCCATTGATGAAGGCTCTATCGCAGTAAAGGCATGAAAAGCATTTAAGGTCATTCAGTATCAAATACATGAATGATTGACTATAGTGCAAGTGGGAGATTATTAGATTAGGTGCCCTAAAACCAATCAACTTATTGTAAATGACTTTGTAATATCATGTTTATAATCAATAAAGGCATTTTTCTACTTCATGTAATTCGTATTAATTATATGTTGTAATGTATATACTTAGGATGGTAGAACCATGACGAGGGTGTCGAGTGTTTCAAATCTCGATAATGAGGACTCTACGAGCACATATGGTGGCCATTTTAAAACTGTCTATAGCCTCAATATTATCTAACCAATGACATAGATAATACAGTAAGGATATCATCGTGTTGAACGACCTTGTCGCGAGGCAGTGGCATATCTCACTTGTCAAGGTTGTTTGGTGACGACCTGGTGCAACACATGGGTGCTTGCTATATGAGCAATTTCACTGGATAGACCCACCAGAGGATTCCACATAGATGGTAACCCTAGTGTCTGTGGAATAAATCCTCTAACGGATGGTGGTGTGTGAGATCCTTAGGCTTGAGATCATCAGAGTGCCCTGTATACCAATCAGTGTAGTTTGACATTAGCTTAACGTAGTCCTATTCAGGGTTATCAAAATGGTGGTGATTTACTACATCGAGAAGTGTATTGAGGCTATAATGGATTAATAGAGGATTCATCACTCTCGGGTATGAGAGAAGTTATCTCACCACACAGTTCGGTTACATTGACAATGATAATAAATTTGTGGCCACAGTGGGATTGAGTTGTCGCTCAATTCAATTTATTATCTAATTATTGGTTTAGTAACCGAATACTAAGATATCAAGGACATCTTAGGTTGACACTATTTATGCACCTCAACATTGATGAGATAATAAATGATGAAAGGATTTGATTGCACGGTAACTATATCATTGATAAGTATCAATACTTCACTGATCCCTATGTGTCGGGTGATCATGATGCTTGACTAGAGCCAATCTTGGTCTGTGTATAGTGAGACCATGGGAATGACCTAGCCATCAAAGCAATATAGTAAATATTTTAATCATTTACCTTATATATCTTTTTGATAATCATGTATAGTTTGTATACATTTTTGTTTCCTTTCCAATGTAATATTTTGTAAATGTAAGGACATGGATTTCACAAGTGACTTATTTGTTTCCAAAAATGACAAGGATATATGTTTAGTCGACAATGCAACAACAAATATGATCCTCAAAGACAAGAAATATTTCTCAAGTTTGACCTTGACTAAAGCTAAAGTCGATACTATTATAGGGTTTGCAAATTTTATTGAAGGGTCTAGAAGAGCCACCATACTTCTGAAAAATGGAACCAAGTTCTATATCTATAATGCCTTATGTTCAAGTAGATCCAGAAGAATCTACTTAGTTTTAAAGATATAAGATGCAATAGACATCATATTGAGACCATGAGTGAAAACAATATAGAATTTCTCTGTATTACCGATGTTGCCTCTAACCAAAACTGTGTATTAGAACGTTACCTGCTTTATCATCTGGTTGTATTATACAATCATAAAGGTAGTTAAACCTACAAGGTCTCCAAAGACTTTAATGCTTTGACGTAACTGTCTTGGTCACCCGAGATCAACAATGATGAGTAAAATTATTGAAAACTCAAATGGACACCCATTAAAGAACCAAAGGGTTCTATTGTCTAATGGAAAAAAAAAAAAAAATTGTCCCTTGCTCATAAGGCAAATTAGTGGTCAGACCATCTCCTACTAAGGTTGGTATTGAATCTCCATTATTTCTACAGAGGATTCAAGGGGACATATGTGAACTCCTTCATCCACCTAGTGGACCGTTATATTATTTTATGGTTTTGGTTGATGCATCTGCATGATAGTCCCACGTTTGCTTATTGTCAACACGTCATGTTGCCTTGACTAAATTGTTGACACAAATTATCAAATTGACGGCACATTTCCTTGATCATCCAATTTAGTCAATACGATTGAATAATGCTAGTGAGTTTCCATCTAAAGCATTGGATTATTATTGCATGTCCATAGAGAGTGATGTTGAACATCATGTTCCCCACTTTCATACTCAAAATGAATTAGCAAAATCGCTTATCAAGCATATTTAAGTAATTGCACCTTTTTTTTTTTTTTTTTTGGTTGTTACAAACTCAATTACAAATTTCTACTTGGGGTCGTGTAGTATTGCATGTTATGGCATTGATTCACCTATGACCCATTGCTTATCATCAATACTCCTCTGTACAACTTGTACTTGAACACCAACCTGATATTATCCCACTTAAGAACATTTAGTTGTATTGTGCAAGTTCCTATTACACCTCCCCAACGCCCCAAAATAGGACCCCAACATCGTCTGGAAATTTATATTGGTTATAACTCACCATCTATTATTAGATATCTGGAACCTTTGACAAGTGATGTTTTTACCACACGTTTTGCGGATTATAATTTTTTGATGAGACAACTTTCCTACCTTTAAGAGAAAAGAAAACACCTCCAGAAGGAAGATGTGAACTATCTTGGTATTCACCAACTATGTCTCATTTAGATTCCTGCACACCCCAATGTGAAACTAAGGGGCAAAGGATAACACGCTTGCATATTATTGTCAATCAAATGTCAAATGCATTTACAGATGCAGCAAAGGTAACAAGATCAAACTTAATTAAGATTTTTGTTTACACCATTTTTCACCAATTTCAAACTTAATTAGGGTTTTTGTTTACACCATTTTTTCCCAATTTCAAACTTAATTAGAGTTTTTGTTCACACTATTTTTCCCCAATTGTACTTAATTAGGGTTTTTATTTATACCCTTTTTATTTTAATTTCAAAGTTAAAATTTACTTTTTCTTTTTCGGATTCAAATTCAAATTCATTTGCCATGTGATTATTTTTTCCATAGCTCTAGTAATAAATTTTCATTAAACAAAGAAATATTTGAAAAAAAAAATGTTTCAATAATTTAGAAGATTTAGAGTTAGAGTTTATGTAATAATTAAAGTTGAGAGTTCATTTGAAAATCATCATTTCATTAAGGTTAAAAATGTCAAAATAAAAAAGTGGGGAATATTGATCAATTTGATAAAGACAAAAAATCACTTTCCCTTTACAAACCCAGGTTGAGCTTATCCAGGATTAGGCTGGGACTACTCGAGCTATAGGCTTGGATATGGTTGATATTATTAGGGTTTTTTGGTTTTTTAGATTACTGTATAAGCGGGGTTTGGATGTAATTTCTTAAGGTGTTATCAACAATTTTACGTTATAAAAAGTAAATGGACTAATTTGTGGAGCTTTCTAAACCTTTAGGGACTCTCGGTAATTTTCAGGGGTTTTTATGTAATTTTCTATAAGGTTATCATAATTTTTCAATACTTCTAGAGTATACTGAGCCGAGCTTTCCTACCAATGCCCGAGCCCAACTAAATATGCCCGGTCGGGTTTTTTTTACATCCCTACTTTTCACTAAAGTTTCATCATTGAAATTATTTACAAATATTAATAAATTAAACCCATTACATGTTGCCAGGCACGTAGCCACATATTGGCTTGTAGGTTTAATTGAACTCACTCAACTTTTCAAAAATTTAAAAAAAAATATTAATAGTTTATAGATTTTACAATTTTAACCTCATTTAACTTCATGTTAACCCCACAAAATAAATTATTAATTAATACTTCTTAAACTTTTCTTTTTTCTTTATTTCCTCTCTTTTGCTCTCATATTATATTTTTCCTTTGGTTGAATACTCAAGAAAAACTACTTCTTTGGATTATAAGGTAGGATGATACTAATTTTATTTTTATTTTTATTTTTTTTTACTTAAAATTAATTCATTTCTTTTAGCTTTCTTAATTGATGAAAGATCCTGAGTTATGAGTTTTTGTTGAGTTTGAAATAATTCCGAGTTTTTGATGTGAGTTTTGATTTAATCTTGTTTATGTTGAGGTGTGAGTTAATTAATTGATGTTTTAAGTTCGGTTTGATAAATTGTGGTTAGTTATTGAGTTAATTTTAAATATGGTTTAAAGAATTGATGAAACCCTAATTTGTAGAGATTTGGGGATTTGATTTAATTTCGATATATGAGTTAGTTGCTTGATATTTAGAGTTAGATTTGAAGAGTTTTCATTGGTTTATGAGTTGAATTTTATTGTATTAGTAGAAATTGTTTGAAAAACCTAAATTATGAGTTGAATTTTGATAAATTTGTGTTGTTTTTTAATTGTAATTGCAAATAAATTATATTTGTGATAATAAAAATTCTTTTATTTTTTTTTTGTTATGGACAAGTTTTTGATCAAAAGAAAGTTTTCTAATGAGGTACCATCAATTGAACAAAACATAAGGCAATGAGGTACCATCAATTGAACAAAACATAAGACGTCACGATAGTGTTCACAATGAGCCTATGGAATGTAGTTTAAGACAAACATATGTTAAGTTTAACTTGAGTAGTCTTCATGCAGATCCTAGATTGAGGATTAAAATTTTAGAATATCATCCTAATGATAGAGACAAAGTGAGAAAGGCATACTTGCAAAAAGGACCTTGCCAACCACACAATCATAATTTTAAAAAGCTAGCAATTGAGAATTTAATGTGTCGTTTTAATCCCATTTGGTTTAGAGAATATGCAAATTGGTTGGAGTATAGTGTAGAAAAGGAGGTTGTTTTTGTTTGTGTTGTTATTTTTTTAGATATAAAATTAGTATTGATATTACCTTTTGCAACTGCAACTCTGCAAGTGTTGAAACAACATTTTCTGCAATGAAGATTGTGAAAAATCGACTACGGAATCGAATGGGAGATCAATTGTTAAATGATTGTCTTATTACATATATTGAGAGAAAGATATTTGATGGAATTGTCAATAAAGCAATTATATAACATTTTCAGAATATGAAAATTCATCGAGGATAATTGTAGAATTAATAATTTGGTATATATAACTTTTCAAAATACATTTTTTATGCTTATTACTTCAGTATATATTTTATTGTAAATTTATCAACTTTGATGTTTTGAATCCATTGACTCAGAATCCTGGCTACGTCCTTGCATGTTGTTGTTAAATTTTTATAAATTTATAAGTTAAAAAAAAAAAACAATATTACCTATATTGATTTTGAATATGATGATTAGGAGATAAAAAGATAAGACTTTTTTTTTTTTTATGTTGAATGTTAATAGAAATTAGAAAGACTATTAAAGCAATAAGGTTAAATTTTAAAAACTGAAATAAATAATCAAAAATATTATATCTTATTTTTTAAAATTTTAATTAATTTTATTACTAAAATTATTAAAGTATATATTAATTAAAAAGTCAAACAGGTCAAACATTTTTTAAACCTAAACCCAAACACGGTCTATTATGAAACATGTTACTAAGGGCATCTCCAACCCACGCCAAAGCACCACGCCATTTTGGTGTGGCGCTACAGTGCCGTGCCAAATTATGGCGTGGCACTGTAGCACGAATAAAATATATATATATTTTTTTTAATTTTACTTTTTTTTGTTTTTAATTTTGTTAATTTAATTTGAGTATTAAATTTTACACCAAAAATCACACCAAATTTGAGTATTTGTATTTAATTTAATTTGATTATTATTTATAATAATAAATTCATAATAATGATATAATTTAAAAAATGATGAAAAATTAAAAATAGAACTTTATTCAATGCAAATATTAAACTACAATAACTCAAAATAAAAATTAACACTAATTTAAAAACACTAAAATTAAAAGAAAATACAACATAAACTAAAATAACAATTTAGTATTCTGGTAGATTAGTTTCGGATCCAGTAACATCATCAAAATATTGAAAAAAACTAGAGTTATTTTGAGATCATTGACCTTGTTGTTGAGCTCTTTTTTCCATAATTTTTTATTGCTCATTTTGAAAAAACTCACGTAGGCTTGGATCATTTTATTAAAATATGGAATTTTACCTTTGTGCTATTGTTGTTGTTGTTGTTGTTTTTTTTTTTTTTTGTATCATTTTATATTAGATGTAATGTTTTTCTATAATAAATGTAATGTTTATTTGATTAAATAAATGCTTAATTTTATTAAATTAGTATAATTTTCAAAATAATTATTATTTAATAAAAATATCATTCCCAATATTTAATTAATATATATATAAATAATGAATGAAATAGATTAATTGTTGATTATTACAATAAAAGAAAAAAAAAAGAATATTCTAAAGGATATTTTAAGAAATATTCTTTTTGGTATAATATTTGATGTTGTGGGTTGGAGATGGAATAGTGTTTTGCACTAAAATTTGCACCAAATTGGTGCAATGGGTTGGAGATGGTTGGTGCAATGGGTTGCAATGGGTTGATCCATTAATGACTGGAAAAAATAAAATTAAGCACAAACCCGCATTTAACGAATGGTTTGTGTGCCATTATCGGGTCGGGTCGAATTTTACTAGACTTCAACAAATCAAAACTATGATTGGTGAATCACATATTATATTATACTGAAACAATAATGCTATATATACTGATAATTTGTATCAAATTTTTGTACTGATGTACGTGACATCCAGTTACTAGGGGTGAGCGATTCTGGGTACCTTGCATTTTTCGGGGGAACTGGAATCGGAACCACACAGTATAGTTTTCCAAAAAAAGGAACCGGGATCAGAATCGTATAGTGCAGGTTCTTAAATTCAAGGAACCGGAATCTAAAATGCAAGTTCCGATTCCTTTCCTGGGTATCCTATAAAAAATTATATACTCCCCTATTAGTTTAAAAAATAACAAAAATACCTTAAACGTTTACAAATATACCCCTAACAACTTTTGATTACTCGTTCATTTGTGTCCAATATGACTCATAAACCCTCTAATCTCTAGGCAACACCTGACTTCAATCAGTTCATCACAATTCACATAAAATTCCTCAATCAAAACCAAATTACAAAAAATAAATTAAATTAATTAAACAATCATATTATAAATCTATAATTTAATATTATAATTAATTAAATTTCTAATCATTTAATTAAGCATTGTACTAATGTTTATAATAGAATATTATAATTAATTAAGTAATCATACTATAAATCTATAATGTAATGTTATAATTAATTAAATTTCTTATCATTTAATTAAGTACTATACTAATGTAATAAATTACTAATGTTTATAATGTAAAGTTATAAATTTATAATTAATTAAGTAATCATACTATAAATTTATAATGTAATGCTTTAATTAATTAAATTTCAAATCATTTAATTAGGTATTGTGCTAATGTAGTATATTAGTAATGTTTATAATATAATGTCATAATTAATTAAGTAATCATTTAATTAGATAATACTATAATTAATTATGTGATCATATTATAATGTAATATTATAATAAATTAAGTAATCATATTATAAATCTTTAATGTAATATTATAATTAATTAAATTTATAATCATTTAATTAAGTATTATACTAATGTTTATAATAGAATACTATAATTAATTAAATAATTATTTAATTAAGTAATCATTTGTTCATAACGTAATGTTATAATTAATTAAGTAATCATACTATAAATTTATAATGTAATATTATAATTAATTAAATTTTTAATCATTTAATTAAGTATTGTGCAGTATAGTAAATTATTAATGTTTATAATATAATGTTATATTAATTAAGTAATCATTTAACTATAATGTAATGTTATAATTGATTAAATAATCATTTAACTATTAATATATTAATGTTTATCAATTTATCATATATAATTAATTAATTACTAATTTACTACAGATATACTTAGAACTTGATAATTGAAGCTAATAACTAAATATTATATTATTATTCAATCAAATATACTATTTTATTCAAAAATAATTCTTTTAATAACATTAAAACACTTTTAATTGGTCCTAATTCCAATTATACACTTAATTCATCAAAACTTTGGTATTAATATATTATAATATATTAAAATTTTTTATATGGTGTAGTTTATATGTGATAAGTATAATTGCATATTTATTTAATTAGGTTATTGTAAAAATTTAACTTTTTCCATTTTAATTTTTTTATATTAAAATTACAATAGGCCCCCATTCTTCATAGATATTTCATTTCAGCCCAGGTTCCAAAACAGGGTACTCGCTATAGGTTCTTTTTTTTAGATTCCGGTTCCTCCACATGTAGGAATTGGAACCAGAACTGGAACGCACAGTGTCGGTTCCAAAAAAATGGAACCGAAATCTACCTGCACAATGTAAGTTCCGGTTCTGGTTCTACCCGCTACTCGTGCTCACTTTTACCAGTTAGACGCTGCCACGTAGAGACAACACACATCTTTTGTGAATGAACGACTGTTCAATAATTATGAATGTCCATCCATATTTGATGAACGACCGTTCATTATGAATGGACAAATATCTATGAAAATAACAATAGACTCCTGTCTATATTATTTGAACGAGAGTCCATTTACTAGGGGGACGTCCATCCATAAAATTTTCCTCACATGGGAAATCATTCTTATAATAAGAGCATAAAGACTTGCCTTTGCCCAAGGCACTCAATGATGTCACTGGTGAGAGTTGATCTTTTCTTATGTTCAAAAGCAAGAGACGCTGCCTTCCTCACTAGAGCAGATCCAGCAATGCAACTCAACGCAATTGGATTGGTTGGACTATAACGCTCACATTTAATTAAAAATAAACTGTTACCAACTCAGAGAAACCAAAGAAACAAAACTGCAGCAATGGTGAAGTGATAAGATGGGTGAAGAAGTTATGCTTTCTTGGACCGAGCAAGTACAAAAAAAATTCAAGAATATAGTGAGATTAAATCCTTCATCTCTTGATAAGTGTTTTTGGGACCAGATATTCAAGTTTTTTCCAACCAAAAGCAGGGAAAAGAAAGAGCCAAAAGAAGAATAAGAAAAGAAAGAGAGACAAACCACTAATTTTAGATGGACGCTGTCCATATAATATGGACGAACATCTATTATTTTATTTTTAAAATTTTATGGATGGGCGTCTATATGAGATGGATGTCTGTCCATATTAAATGGACTCCTGTCCAAATAATATGGACGGGAGTCCATTGTTATTTATGTGGATGTTCGTCCATTTGTGATGAACGACAGTCCATCAAATATGGACTGACGTCCATAATTGTTGGACAACTATTCATTCATAGAAGGCATCTGTTGTCTCCAACGTGGCCGCATCTAACTGGATGCTACGTATGTCAGTACAAAAAATCGGTGTAAATTATCGGTGTCCGTAGCATTATTCTGTACCTAAAAATCAATTTTCACTGTAATGATACTATGTTATTTGTATATGCCAATCCTATATCATGGAATTCTCAAAAGCAAAAGACGATGGCTCACCCAAAAGCCATATATCAAGCGAGGAGCGGAACCAGGAATTTTTTTGGGGAGGGTTGGAAATTTTTTCTAAGTAGTAATACATAAATTATATATATATCGTGACAAAATTCATTGATACGTGAAACGTTTATTAATAGGAAAACAATCATTTATCTATTTGGGTACATATAAATGATTCATTCCCTTCAAAAATTATTATTATTATTATTATTATTATTATTATTTTACATCAAAGAAACTCTAATTAAATGATAATAAAGGAAACGAAAATGTATGTTCGAGGTGCATCACCCATCCGCTTCCTTCCCGACAATTTCAAGCACTCTTTCACTTTCTTTTCAAATTCCTTTTCATCTTTCTCTCGCAGTACTTGTTTGCTATTAGTCTGTTGGCCATATTATTTATCTCCCGATTGGGGCTGCATTCCCAAACAACCCGACTCACAGACAGCACCTCGTGGTGCGACAGGGTCTGATCACGATGGTGCTCTCATCCTCTCCAACGCCCCTTTCCAATAGACTTGGGCTCGGTCGATTATTGAGGACACTTCTCTAGACTACAATTCAGATGTCGAGGATGCCCGATTTTCAAGTTGGGCTCTTCCCGATTCGCTTGCCACCGCAAAAGAAATAGAATATATATAAATTTTAAAGGGGTTACCAAGTGATTAAAACTCATGCTGAATGGGTTACTTGTTCAATTTAGTGCAAATGAGTTGAGAATAACTGAATTAAAACATACATAAAATCAAGTAAAGAACACGCTCATTTTTACATGGTTCGACATCAAGCCTACATCCATGGGACCACGTCCAGAGGAAGCAAATTCACTATGAAATACTTATGAGTTCAAATACAAAGCAAGATAACCACAGTAGTAAAACACTCCCTGTTTTCTACACAACAATTCAATCTTCTTTGGTTGAACTTCAAACCATCACAGCAAACTTCACGTGCACAGTAACGTCATGTTGAAGAAGAGTTCCTCTCAGGGTTTAACAATTAAGACTGGACAGTAGCTTACACTCAAGCTCTCATCATAAAGGAAAACACCATTCAAAGATCTCACACAAGAATAAGTGATGAGGGTAATTTTAAACCTACCAAAGCATAGTAAGAAACCTTAGCAAAAACAAGAACCTCAGATAATATTCAGAGAGACAAAACAATGTAATTAGGTTTCATATCAAACAAAAATAAAACGGGAGAATATAAAGGACCAACACATTAAAGGATGGGGGACAAAAAAGTTAAACTTTAACTTTTATGTCTTTCTTTTTGCACAAGACATTTTGGGACCACAGACAAGAGAATTATTCATTTTCTTACTCAGAAAATAAACAGGAGATAAGTGTAAAGAATAAGACAGAGAATCAATCAAGGAATAATTCTGTTTAGAAGAAAAACAAATACGTGAGGCGCGATTTGAAGAAAAATATTTGCTAGAAACGATGTAGACATTCATAGGCAAAGGTGCTCACACTTGTGAAGGTGGTTACCTTTAGAAGTGTATGCATAATTGATCATAAGATGACAAAAACACTAACAATATATATATATATTTGAAAATTATCCTATTAGTTATAATTATTCATAAAGCAGGAATCATAATTTGTAAAACCCAAATTCATTTAGATTTAACATTTTTTTTTAAAAAGGGTTTTATTAAAACCCAGTTTAATCTAATTTTTTCTTTCAAAACAAGAATGTGCTTCTGCCCCTGTATTGAGCTATTATTGCCATCGCTACCCAACTAAACTTGGATCTAATCTTTTTATTTTTATTTATTTATTTATTTATTTTATGACATGGGGTGTCACGAGCTAGCTTACGTGCACCTCAACTAATCACCCAAGACCCTGGAACTACCGATTAGATAAGAATTCTAGTGGTCATCCTTATTAGGGGCTGAGGTGAATCGAACTCAGGACTTTGAATAATATATCCAAAAGTCCTAGTTAACCACTCGACCACCCATGATGGTTAACTTGGATCCAATCCCTTCTTCGGGAACTTAGAATTTCTGTCATTATATACAGACCTAGAGGTGGACATTTGGGACTAGGTCTAAAAACCCAGCCCAAAAATCCGGTCCTAGGAGGCCTGGTCCCAAAATGGGACTAGGCCTAAGGAGGAGGGCCCGGTCCCTCCTCCAAGGCTCGGGCTTGGGACCGGGCCCAAATTTTTTTGCACATTTTTGGTTTAGTCCCCTATACAATTACTAAAACCTCCTATAAATTTTGAAATAAACATAAATTACAGGAGTTAAAATAAAATTTTACAAAATTTATTAAAAAAAAAAAATTTTAACTTTTCTCTAATAACTGTTGGCTGGCAGCTCTAATCAAATTCTTATTCAATTTATATTTATATTTATAATTTATTCATATAATTTATTTATTTATTTATATTATTCAATTTTTTCTATTTTTCAATATCATCTCTTATTCATATTATTATTTAATTTCTTTTCATTTTAATTATTTATTATTTTATCATAAATTCATAATGGATTCCCGAAATGATGCATTCGGAGGATCATCCCCAAATAAGTTTTACGTTCTATCCACCGAAGAAATAGAAGGGTTCAATCTATTTTCACCATTTCCTCCAAAGGCAGCAGCTGCAATTCCACAACCACAATCGGTTGGGACAAGGTGTAGCCAAACATATGCGAGCTGCGAGTCAACGGGCACGGACATAAGTCAACCCCCCCGACTGTTAAAGAGGATCGTGTCCGATGTATGGCGACACTTCACCAAATCAAAACGGCCAAAGATAAATGGGGAGGGGGAAGAATCGTGTGGGATATGTAATTTTTGTGGAACCATTATTGGGGCTAAGAAGGGGACTTCAATGATGCGACGACACGTGAAGAAGAAGCACCCCCAAATAATGCAGTTGCTGGATACATCTTCAAGCGGATTAGGTAGACAAATTCATGTTAGGAAACGATCCATTGAGGCAGCAGAAAACAAAAATTAATAACAACACAGATCATTCCATAGAATCAAGATCAATGCACAAATTTACAGTTTATATCAAAACAAGAATTTGCAGAAAATTAGTTTAGAGTTTAAGAAATTATACGCAGGTTTGGAGGCTCCTCCAACTTTATCTTTGAACTTATTTTGCTATCGACTCAAGTGTAGGATCAAACCAACGTAGTTTATACGAAGATAATCGCAAGGAACTAAAGAGGGATTTGCTAGATCCTCTTTAGTCTTAAGAACAAAGAAGAAATGAAATGTGAACTAAAACTGGCGTGGGAGAGAGTGTTTTGGGGCTGTGGGTTTTTCTTTTCAATGAAAAAAATGAATAATGAATTCTCTCCCTTTTTCAATTAAAACTTTTCTTTTATAGTGATATTTTAATTGCTCTATTCCCATATGGTATAGGCTTGGGCTCCAACCCAAACATTCTTTGTTTCCAAAAACTCTTAATTAGATATTTATTTTAGTTCATCTGATCTTAATTAAAATCAATTAATATATATATTAATATTTAACAATAATGATAATATATTTAAATATATGCGAACACATATTTAAACGTAATTCCACTTATTTAATTTTTCTAACAAATTAAATAAAGGCTGCAACCTCAGCAAATTTAATTGCACTGTGAAATTACCAAGATACCCTTTCGCCTAAGAAAGATGAAAATGCCCTTCTAACTTCCTGGCTCTTAAATTATCTTCTATGTGACTGACCCATATGCTCCTCATCATACCGACGGTGTGTAGTATCACGATTAACACCAATTAATCATCTCACTGCACACATACCAAGATTGACCCCTAGCAAGGTATCATGGCCACTCGATAGATTCAGATTCAGCAAAGTAGGTATCTATCAACGATATGGTTACCGTACAATTCGATCCTTTCATCATCCGTTATCTCAAAGAGACCAAGGCATAGAAATAGAGTCAACCTTTGGTTACTCTCGATATTGTGTATTCAGTTACTAGACCAATGACCTATATTATAAACTAGATAGAGCAACAACTCAATCTCACTGTGGCCACAGTTTTAGTGTCATTGACATTTACTGAATTGCGCCATGAGATAACTTCTCTCGTACCTAGGCGTGATGAATCCTCTGTCTATCCACCATATTCTTGATACACTCCTTGATACAGCCAATCACTACCGTCTTGTGACTCTCGAATAGAAGCTGCGTTAGGGTAGTGTCAAAGCTACCTGGTGCATAAGGCACTTCGGTGATCTTAAGTCTAAGGATCACATGCACCACCATTCGTTAGAGGATTTGTTCCATAGATACTGGGGTTACCATCCATATGGAATCCTCTGGTGGGTCAGTCCAGTGAACTTGCTGCGGTGTATTCGCCTACAACAAGCATCCATGTGTTGCACCAGGTTGTCACCAAACAACCTTGACAAGTGAGATAAGTCATTGCCTTTCGACAAGGTTATTCAACACTATGATAGCCTTACCGTATTATCTATGCCCTTACTTCAGAATAATACTGGGGCTACAAATGTTTCTAGAATGGCCACCATATGTGCTCATAGAGTTCTCACTATCAAGATTTGAAACACTTGATACCCTCGTCACGGTTCTGCCATTCTAAGGACATATATCAATATATATAATGATGATTTATGCGATATAGAATAAAAGGCCTTTTATTAATCAATGAACATTATTACAAAGAGTTAATTCTACAATAATTGATTGGCTCTAGGGCATCTACTCTAACACTAACAATTCAAACTCAACTTAATTTTAATCCACAGTCCTCAACTCTCTCAACATGGCAATACAATGCACATGTTGCACGAGAGGAAATAGCAAGATTCATAATTGCTACGGACTCTCCCATTTGTTTATCTGAAAATCCTTATTTTATTCACATGATTAAAACTGCATTTTGTCTAGCATATACCCATGTTAGTAGAAGTACAAGTAAAAGAGATATACTAAAACTTTATAACAAAATAAATAATAAACTTAAAAACAAATTTCAAAATTTTAGGAATATATCTATTTCACTTACATCAGACATATGGGTTTGTAGATCAAAAACTAATTTTTTAACTATCACAGTACATTTCTTAGATCATAATTGGGGTTTACAACAAAAATTGATGGGTTTTAAACCATTATATGAAAAACATTGTGCTGAAACTATTTATTTTACAATTTTTGAAGTTTTACAAGAATATTTATTAACTGATAGAGTTGTAGCATTAACATTTGATAATGCAGTTGCTAACACTGCCACAATCTCTTTATTTGAAAAGAGATTGGATCCACGTGGTGAAGGCAAATTTTTTGCACCAAAGATGTGTTTGCCATATATCAATTTGATAGTTAAAGCAGGTTTAGATGCTATACATTCGAAGATGGAGAGGGTGCGGGCGGCTATCGGATTTATCCTCGGCGATAGCAACAAAAGATGGTAGGAGTACATCAAATATTATAAGCAAAAGGACCCATCGGTTCGACCTTTGAAGTTATGTATGGACATGCCTATCCGTTGGAACTCCACCTTCTTGATGTTGGAAAAAGTTTTGCCAACCGCGAAACAAATTACAGATTTCGTCAACTGGAAGCATTATCCAGAGGAAGTTGTCAGCTATGATGATTGGGCGGTTTGTGAACTTTTTTATTCATTTCTTCAAATTTTTTATGTTGCTACTAATACATTCAGTGGTATTTATTATCCGACTACTAATTTAGTGTCAGATATTTTACTTTAAATTGCTAAAACTTTTGCTAAATATAGTTATAATAAGGTTTTAAGGGAAATTGTTTTAAAGATGGAAGAAAAATATGAGAAATATTGGTTGGATATTCCATTCTTATATGGATTAGGCATTATTCTAGATCCTAGGTTTAAATTACACGTAGTTAACTATATAATTACTGAGTTAGGCCAGCATTTAGGACGTGATTATACGTCTTATTTGATTGACTTTAAACAAAAATTGGATAGCTTTTTTTCTTTATATGAGAACAGGTACAATAGAAGTGGAAGTGGAAAGTTCAGGAGAAAGGATCAGGACCTTAATTCAGCCCTCCGTCAAGGATCGAGCAAGTGGACGTATGTGGAACGTGGTGGAAGTAGCAGCTCCAACTCATACATATATGGACCAAATGAGCTAAATCGCAACCTATAAGTGGACCTGTCCTTTATGACGATGAAAGAGCAACATGACATGGATATTCTTCAATGGTGGAACCAACATGAAAGTTGATTCCCCATTATAGCCCAAATGGCACGTGACATTTTATCTGTGCTGGTTTCTACAATTGCATCCAAGTCAACATTTTCAACGAGTGGTCAGATTGTTGAAGACAGAAGATGTTCTTTAACCGATGAGATGATTGAAGTGATAACGTGTTTACAAGATTGAACTCATGCAGAAAGAAGACTACAACAGCACCCTGAAGATCCCGAACTACTCGAACTCTTTAGCAATACAGATTTGAATGATGTAAGTATTGTTGACGATGAAAATGAATAATTTGATAAAAAAAAATTATTTAATTGTTTATTTGTGAAGCGTGAATATGTGAAACGTGAATATTATAGTTATGTTAAAAATTAAAATTAAAATTAACTATTAATTAATTTATTATTTTTTTAAATTAATTAAAATTTTAGAAACTTACTAATCTACCCCTAAAAAATACTAAAAACCCTTTATAAAATTTTATTTCACTCCTAAAATATAAAAAAATATGGGGGGGAAAGAAATTATCCAAGCCCATAGGATCAGTCCTAGGGATCGGTCCGAGTCCTAATATTGCTCATGGGCCTGAGACATGAGTGACTGGTCCCATTTAGGACCCGTCACAACGGGCCCAGGCCTGGGCCTTGACCAGCTTTAATGCAGCCCACAATCTACTGTGACAATGTCGGCACAATAGTAAATTCATGTACTAATTCCATTATTTCACTCTCACATAAAACATATTACTATGGACTTTTATAAGTATCTCATATTTCTATATCAAATCAAGTAGCAAAAGCGTTGACAAAACTGTTGTAATGGTAGAAATTTCTACATCAAATCAAGATTGGTGTTGTCAATCAAATCACCATATGCCACAGAGGCTACATTTAAAAAAAGAAAAAGAAAAAAAATCTCATTCTCAATCAACCTCCGGTTTTCTCAATCAAGCAAATTTAAAACAATAATTGGTAGATCACATGTATTAATCCTGAAAATAGTTTTCAATATTATAATCATGCTATATAAATTGTATTTGTGCATAGTTGTATGTATCAATCAATGCATATAAATATAATATTGAAAAGTAGACTGAATGAAAATCTTGCCTTAACCTCTGCAGATATGACATTGTATTTATATCTCACCAGAAAAAGAAATTCTAAATGCGTAAATTATCAAAATATTGTTAATGATACCTTATAATTAATCGCCATAAAAACAAAAACATATATATGTTTTGAAATTTCTGCACTAGTAAAATCATGCATGGCTATTTTTGTTTATGATTGGGACAGCTTACCTTCATGATCAGACACCTCAGGAGTCGATTATCACTTAGTTTTAGAAATTCATGTCTTATGTTATCCACGGAAATTTATGGCATTAAAAGCATACGACTAGTCAGTTGGCACTTGGCAGCCATTATTGTTGATTAATAAAAGGTTGAATCACGAGATGAAGCCAGGAAATCAAACCAACGCTGTTAAGATTATTTCCTAGCAAAAGGGGTATCCAAAATTAGGAGATATGCATAGCAAATAAATTAAACAGTCATAATTTTCTTTAATTTTTATTCAAAAGAAGAAAAATATAACTCCTACCTTTAAAGAGAAGCTTGGCCCCGCGTTTGGTGGGCTTTTTGAATAAATAAATTTTACTTATTTAAAGTTAAAAAAAAAAGTTCAACAAATATACAGTAGGGGTTGGGATATTGTGACTTAAATTTTGACACTCTTTATGAGACGTTGATCAGTACTAATCCAACGATGATAAGATTCGTTTGTCATGTCAATTTTGTGAGAAAAAAATTATGAGATGAAGTCAGGAAATCAAACCAACGCTGTTAAGATTATTTCCTAGCAAAAGGGGTATCCAAAATTAGGAGATATGCATAGCAAATAAATTAAACAGTCATAATTTTCTTTAATTTTTATTCAAAAGAAGAAAAATATAACTCCTACCTTTAAAGAGAAGCTTGGCCCCCGCGTTTGGTGGGCTTTTTGAATAAATAAATTTTACTTATTTAAAGTTAAAAAAAAAAGTTCAACAAATATACCGTAGGGATTGGGATATTGTGACTTAAATTTTAACACTCTTTATGAGACCTTGATCAGTACTAATCCAATGGTGATAAGATTCATTTGTCATGTCAATTTTGTGAGAAAAAAATTATAAGATTCGTTCGTCAGTCTATCTTTATTGTTATTCTATTTTTAAGTATGTAAAGTAATTGGTTATTGTTAATTGATCACTTATTAACCATATGAAATCCGAGTGAAGAATCCTTGAAGTCAAGCATTATGCATTATTTCAGAGTGTGATCCTAATTGGATAGCCTGAAATGAAATATTGTACAAGTTGGAAAGGAATCTATCAAAAAAGTTATGGCAACATGACTATCCACTACATATTTCATCTGCAAGAGTCGGCAATATCAACACTAGTGGCTACAGTTTAAAGAACCCAATAAATATCAAGAACTATTTCATCATGTAGTGGTTGAATTACTTCACAAAAGCGCAGAAATGTTAGACTTACAAAACAAACAAAATTTTGCAGAAGATGATTAATTGACCATTTGTTGGGCTTGAAATTAATCTAGTGGTACAGATGCAGGGCACAATTTGCAAGATTTGTGGAGCTTGGACATAGATGTAATGGGACATTGTTGAAGGATTTCAAACAAGATTGTTATGCGGGAGGGTAGGTGATTTTGTGTTGAATTTTTGGGCATTCAAAAGGACACAGTAGTTGGTGCAGTCTAGAAAGTTGAAAATGAAATTTACCTTTAAGATTTTTTACAGATTATTCAATTAACCTTCGGTCTTCAGGAGCTATATATGGCAGTGATCAAGAATAGACGGGCAAAAGATAAAAGATTAAACGAAGAATGGGCTCATTCATCACCGCATTTAGCGGCGCCTGGACTGAATGAATTGCTGAAGAACGGGAAACATGGGTCACCACTCTCCAGGCACTCACCAAAAGATAAATATTATTATATATGAAAGAAAGAGTAAACGAACTTTTTCCCACATAAGGTTTGTCTTAATACATTTTTTTCATAAAAAAATATTTTAAAATACCACTTTTTCATTTAAAGTTTATATTTTGTTGATATCTAAAATACATTTTATTTTTTTAATCGGTATTCGATGAGTTACCAGAAGTCAAAGTAAAAGAGATTTTATAGAGTGAAAGCTGATGGATAGATTATAAATATGTATAGAGTTTAATATATACAACATTTAGATCAAATTACTATTCTTAAATATTTTATGATTGAAAATGACAAATAACTTAGTACAATCAGACCTACTTAATGTTACACATGTTCAGTCTAAATAAATAATATAATAAATCGGCTTCATGTGAAAACATTGAACTTGTTTTAAACAAGCATGCTCACAAGAGAACAAAACCTATAGTATAACATAATCCCGTATCAAACAAATTTCATGTGAGCATATAGTCATATTATCTTGGTAGGATTAATTGCCTGTCATCAGCAGCAACTTCAATTATTCCCTTCCCCATATAAAATTAACATTAATTTATATTACATAAGACTGACATATTGCTTAGGGCAACAACCTTCTAAACTAGGACTAATCTCTTTCAGCCTAGTCTTATCAACCTTAAAGATGCCTTTCCATAAAGAAGAAAGGATATATTATATATTATTATTGTATATATTATATACACTTTAGCCCGTACTGCTATATAGAAATTATTTTCAGAATATGGAAGCTTGACAATTGTCTAAATTAGAAGAGGTAATAGAAACATTGAACTTAAAAATAGTATGAAATTGTCACCATCAGTTTGGATTAATAATAGCTAGGTGTCATTTTGCGTTGTTCTTTCAACGTGCTGGCCTCATTGTCAACTTTTTTCTTTCAGTTCTTTTCATGGTTCTTTATATATAAAATCTTGTGTATTTGGATATCTTAATCCCTTAATGATGGAGGGTAGGACCAAAGGGATTATTCTATCATGTTTATATTGAATATTTAAGTGGTTTATATAAATACTCTAATTAATGGAGATATTATGGGGATTTAAGGAAAAAAAGAGTTTATGATGCATGCGTGTAGATATTGGGAAGACAAAATGTGTAAGAAACAAGATGTAATTAAACTGTTGATTTGTTCGGATTAATCTTCTGTATTAATATTTAATTTAGTTAGGCTGTAATGCTAAAAGTTTCACTCGTTATCAAAGCTAATTTCATTTGATCTCGAATGATCAATAATCTTTAGAAATTATTACATATCCCTATCACATGATTCTTTTATACTTTTATAAGTTGATTTTTTGACATTTTTAAAAGATTTTTTTATATATATATTTTAAGGAGATTTTTGTTAATTTTGTTAATAGTTTTCAAAAAGAATAATACTACATGTACAGATTTTAATACTTATCTTATATACAAACTCATCTATACAAACTGACGTATTTTAATGTAATTAAATGATTTTAAATTAGAGATAAGTTAAAATATTCAAGTAAATGATATATCAAACATACAAGATTGTCACATCAATATGTAAGAAATAATTTATATAATTAGTTTGTATATGTAGTATTACTCTTCTAAGAAATATCAGGGGCTTGAGATTTAATTAGTAATCTCTTATGGGAAGATGATATTAAATTTCCTTATTATAGTCATTTTTTTTAACTTATTAGAGTATATTTACTATAATTTGGTTTGAATTTTGTTGTGGGATAACTACACTTTATGATGACATTGCTATTCAAATTTTTTTTTATATTAATCAAAATTATCATGATGATTATACTGTTTTATTGCACATTTATTCAGTTACATGGCTGACAACTTTGGAAAATTTTACTGAAAATTATAGAAGTTGGAGTTTCTTCATTGGCTGCTTGTAAAGAGCGTAACCTGTAAGAACACAACTTTAAAAAAAAAAAACGTGCGACACAGAAACATTGGTGGTTGTTTAGTCATTTCGAAAATAATCCTAATTTTTCATCAACATGAATTCTGTTGCTCAGTTGAATCAACAATCAACAAATTTTACACAAAAGTGTTAATATTAATGCAATCCCTCTCTCTTTTTAATTTCTCATTCAAATCCTGTGATTTTGGGATATGAAGATTTCCATTTTTTGTTAAATGAAAAAGAAATTCAATTTGAAGTAAAGTTAATAATTGATGAAAATTAACTTGAACTGGAGAGTCAGATTCACTTGACCTAACTTTTGAGACCAAATTTCTGTAAATTGGAGTCATGGTGGACAAATTAAATGTTGTCCATGTGCATCGAATCATAAGAAACCCACACACAGATCAAATAAAGGAGGTAGATAAACTCAATTTTGACCCACTCTTTCCCAACAAGTTCAGCTCACGGCTGACAATTTATATATATACTCACGGAAACAGAAGCGTTAAAGAAAAAATAATTAAAGACAAATTTTTACAATTTTCAATACTAAACCTTGTGTTAATCTTAGTAAATAATGGTTAAAAAAATTTGAACGATCGCAAAAGAGATGAAATTATCATCAATTTGTAAGTATATAGTCGAATTTTTTTAGAAAAACTTTTATGGCGAAGAGATTTTCATAACCTTTGTGTTTATAGATAAGTAATTCGAAATACAAGTTAAAGTGATTGAAGTGTAGATGGAATAAGAGGGAGATGGCAAAATTCTCTTAGTCATAGTCAAAAGTCTAGGACCCAGAAGCAGAATTAACAGGAAATATTAAATTTAATTAAATTAATGGACTAACAATGTAAATATCCGAACGTGACGTTAGGATTAGCTCAAATACACGTTATGATCATCTCCATAATTCATATATAAATACAACTCAAACTTTCACTCCTTAAACACAAAATAGTGGAGCTAGAATTAATTAAACTTTGAGAAAATGAAGTTTCCAATTGTTTCATTGCTCATTTTGTTGTCAGCTTCATGGACAATTTCACTTCCAACTCAAGAGAGTTTTTTGCATTGCCTGAATACTAATTCTCAGATTTCTGTTCCTCTCTCTGCTTTTTGCAGCCCAAACAATTCCTCATTTTCCTCAATCCTGCAATCTTCTGCTCAAAACCTCAGGTATTTGGAGCCTTCAAAGCCGAAACCTGAGTTTATCTTCACACCTTTATATGAATCCCATGTCCAGGCAGCTGTTATTTGCTCCAGGGAGCTTGGAATTCACATGAGAGTTCGCAGCGGAGGCCATGACTATGAGGGCCTCTCTTATGTCTCAGAAATAGAAACGCCTTTTATCGTTGTAGACCTCGCGAAGCTTCGATCCATTAGCGTTGATATTCCTGATAACAGCGCCTGGATTCAGGCCGGTGCCACAATTGGTGAAGTCTACTACAGAATTTCAGAGAAAAGCAACACTCATGGCTTTCCTGCCGGTCTTTGTCCAAGTTTAGGCGTCGGGGGGCACATCACTGGAGGAGCTTATGGCTCCATGATGAGAAAATATGGCCTTGGAGCTGACAATGTCATCGATGCTCGAATCATTGATGTTAATGGCAAGATTCTCGACCGCGCAGCCATGGGAGAAGACTTATTTTGGGCCATAAGAGGAGGTGGAGGAGCAAGTTTTGGAGTCATTCTTTCCTGGAAGATAAAACTTGTTCCTGTGCCACCAATTGTGACTGTTTTTACAGTTACAAAGTCCCTGGAAGAAGGTGCCACAAAGACTCTCTACAGATGGCAACAGGTTGCTGATAAGCTTGATGAAAATCTCTTCATTAGAGTTGTCATTCAAGTGGCTTCAAGCACAGTAAAAAAAGGCCAAAGAACTGTCACAAACTCATACAACGCCTTGTTTCTCGGTGGGGCTGACAGACTTCTCCAGGTTATGCAACAGAGTTTTCCTGAATTGGGATTAACTCGAAAGGATTGTATCGAAACGAGCTGGATCAAGTCTGTGCTATACATTGGAGGCTATCCAAGCAACACACCACCAGAAGTTTTGCTTCAGGGGAAGTCTACATTCAAGAACTATTTCAAGGCCAAATCAGACTTTGTCAAACAACCAATTCCTGAAACTGCACTGGAAGGCCTATGGACAAGGCTACTTCAGGAAGATTCTCCATTGATGATATGGAACCCATATGGAGGAATGATGAGCAAAATTTCGGAATCCGAAATCCCATTTCCTCACAGGAAGGGAACCCTTTTCAAAATCCAGTATGTGAGTCTGTGGGAAGATGGAGAAAAGAATGCAGCAAGGCACATGGACTGGATCAGGAAGTTGTACAATTACATGGCTCCTTATGTGTCACAGTTTCCCAGGGAGGCTTATGTGAATTACAGGGATCTTGATTTGGGGACGAACAAGAAAAGTAACACAAGTTTTGTTGAGGCTAGTGCTTGGGGTGCCAAGTATTTTAAAGATAATTTTAACAGATTGGTGAGAGTGAAGACTAAAGTTGATCCTGATAATTTCTTTAGGCATGAGCAGAGCATTCCTCCACTTCCTGTGAAGTAATTCGAGGAAGCACTTCTTGGTTGATTGGCAGTATAATTCTAAGTAGTTTATTTTGTATTCAATAGTTTTTTGTTTTTGTAAACAGAATAAAAATGATAAAATGAATGTGTCATGGCTTGAAATGTTGTTAAGAAGATTATGTAATGCTTTCTCTACCAAGTTTGTTTGTTTCTTCTCTTTCTTTAGCAGGAAAAGAAAAAATACAAGTGTGGACAGGTACCATCAATTTAGACTTATTGCTTTCTCTGTCAATCTGAAATGTGAAATTTGTAATCTTAAAAGAGAGGCTCATAACCTTTTCATATAAATCTATCAAAAGCTTTTGATTTCTCCATCCAGGGGACAGAGATATCAGTTAATTCAATAACTTTAGGTTGCAGTTACTTTCAAAACTAAAATGAGATTCAAGAGGCCCTCAAATGGATACACTGGGCTATGAACAGTTGCATGGCCACTCTGTTCCCTTTCTGGTTTTCATACAATATCTCACTTGCAACATATGAAGGATCAAGAGGATTCACATTAGAGCCAATCTGTGCATCCCCTGAAGAAAAACACGCCGACCCATGTCAACAAATCCATCAAACACCACATAATTCGCAACAAAAAAACATCAAAAACATATATGTAAAGACAAGTACCAGTAACCCACATTGAAATAGCCGTGGGAGAAGAGTAATCCGTTTTGGGAAATACAAGCAACATTCTTCATGAGCCTTGGATGATGCATTGAGAAGTTACATGCTCAAATGAACCTTCTAAATTGGTCGGTATTCTTTTTCTTATTGCAACAAAATTGGTTTAGATTAAAAAAAAGGGTTACAACATTATTGACTGCAGAGTTCTTCATTACGTAAAAATATGTATACTTTTCTTTTCTATGTTTACTTGTTTGTTCTATTGTTGATGATTGATATAATTCACGATTTATGAGCTGGTTTCAAGGTTCTTGAAAGATAAGCAAGCTGATAAAGAACAGCTTTTAATGTTGTGTTATTTAGCATATCTGGATAATGGAATATGCCCCTTTCTTCATTTATGGACAGTCTATAATATTTAAAAATGCTTCTCAAAACATATAAATGTTGGATTAATTCAAAGATTTTGCCCTGCATTAGTTAGGATTCTGTTTCCACCCTCATATTCAAGTGCCCAAATACTTGCCAATTATGACACAGTGAGGTGCAGAATTGACCTAGGTATAATGCCAAGAACACGGGCAGAATTTGAAACCAAAATGGATAGTCTATTCAAAGGCCTAAATGCATAATTTGACTCTCGTGCTTTTAAACTTTAACAAACCGGAACTTAAAGGCATCTAAGAATACAGTGTGTTTACATGGACCAGTTGTTCCATAATAGTATAATACCAGTTCTCTGTTCAATAAGCCTCTCCTAAACCCTTAGAATTGGCAAAATCTGAAATAAAAGGAAAAGATTCCCCAGGATTACAATTATGTGACATCATCCATACCATACTAACTGATATCTTTTTCTTTTCTTTTTCATTTTATGCTAAGAAATACGTCAACCTTCTTTACGAGTTCATCGATTTTGAAACTTACTAAACTCATATTTTCCATAATGCATAAGAGTTGCAAAATACACTAGATCAGCATCAATTGGAAAATCAAGGTCACTGTGCTCTGCTTACAGGTTCAAGAGCTTTAACAGTGACTACACTGTTTCCTCTGATAACTTCCAGGAAATATGGATTTAAGGGAAAAAGTTTTTGATGTGCGTAAATATTTTCAAAATTATTAAATATCTTAAGGGCTTTTTTATACTTTTATAAGTGGATTTTTCAAAAAATATATATATTAAAGATATTTTTGGTAATTCTAAGGTTATTTAATAGCTAGTTTCTGAAAATCGCTTGGACACTGCGGACATAAGAATCTTTCAGGGAGGATAAAATTAACTTTTGTTATTATTTTTTCTTTATTAAGGTATATCATTTACTATGACTTCTTCAATTTTTTTTTTTTTCTAGTAGTCAAAATTATCATGATGATTATACTGTTTTATTGAATATTTCTTCAGTTATATGACAGCAAAATGGGAAAATTTTACTGAAAATTATTGAAGTTGGAGTTTCTTCTTTGGCTGCTTGTAAAGAGCATAAAGTGTAAGAACACTATCTTGTAAACATTTGAGACACAGAAACAATGGTAGTTGTTGAGTCATTTCGAAATTAATATTATTTAATCAACATGAATTCTGCTGCTCAGTTGAATGGACAATTCTTCCTTTTTGAACGACTCTTTTTCTTCACTTGCATGATTCACAAGTCAATTTTTACGCAAAAGTAATAATCAATCCCTTTCTCTTTTTACCTCTTTTTATTTTCCCATTCAAATCCTATGATTTTCGTTTATGAAGATTTCCATTGATTGTTAAGTAGAAAAGAGATTCAATTTGAAGTTAGACGTAGTTTGGGATTGATGTAATTTGTCCCATAATCACTTATGGGTCAACTTTAGAACTAACCTATAAGGGTGTTTATTTATCTTAATTTCAAATATATTGTATCATACGCGAACTTTTATATTTTATCAGCCCAACCGTATTATTCGTGAATTACATACCCCAAATGTTTTATTTGTGAATTATTCATATATCCGATTTTTTACTAAATTTTTACAAACGTATTTTTCACTATTTGTCGTATCATACTCGTAAAATTCATATACCCTTTTTTGCCGTATA
The DNA here is from genome assembly GCA_026225825.1 of Pistacia integerrima. Taxonomy (NCBI): domain Eukaryota; kingdom Viridiplantae; phylum Streptophyta; class Magnoliopsida; order Sapindales; family Anacardiaceae; genus Pistacia; species Pistacia integerrima. Next base: position 28,407,190 of record CM047747.1, on the reverse strand, counting down.
TGTATTTACTAACTAGGGTGAGTTAATGTTATAAACTATAGTTTGAATCTTGGTTGTATCATTTATTTATTTTATTTGTTTGGAGCTCTAGTTTAACTTTGAATTTTGGTTTTGTTATGTGTTTGATTTGAGACTGTAATTGAATCTTGGCTATTTATTATATTTGAGTCTGGAGACTATAATTTTAATCTCAATTATACATTGTGTCATATTATTAGATTTAATGGTTATTGGTTAATTGATACTTTGCATTTGAAATGTTATATTGATTTTAACCAGGTGGTCCATGAAAAGTGTTAAAACCAAGATTGACATTGTCGTATTTTTTAAAATATATTATCGACAATGTACTAAATCTGTATATACTTGTACCGTATTTTTCTTGTTTACGAATTTTATGACCGAATTTTTACAAATATATTTTTCACCATTTGCTGTATCATACTCGTAAAATTCCTATTCCCTTTTTTTTTGTTGTACCTGTATTTACTAACTAGGGTGAAAAGAGAAAATAGTCATATTTGAAATTAATTTTTTTTAATTAGTACAGTATATTTAAATTCAAGTTTTTAAATAAAAGAATTCAAAATTAAAAAAATTTAAAATCGGCCTAGAACTCGCTGACCAACAACCGCCAACAGTTACGCCCACTGTCACTAGCGAATCTACCAGCAACGAGTTTGTTGACACTGCTGGCACCATTGGGATTGCCAGCCGCAGTCTCTGCAGTGGTGTTGGCAATTTAGTCAAACAAGGCGGAGTTTTGCTACAGTGAGTCAGCAAAGTTTGGCTGAAACTTTGTCAGTTGCAGCAAAACGCCACCTTTTTCTTAGCAAACCTTCGGCATCACCTAACAGATCGTCAAAATTCGATTCCAATGATGCTAGCGGTGACGCTCCACTCGCCGCTAAAATGTTCATAGGTGATGGTGGTCGACCACTGCTGGCGGTGGTTGGCCGGTGAGTCTACTGGTCAACTTTGTTATTTTGCATTTTTACAATTTTTTATTAATGGAATTTTAAAAGTTAATTATAAAACAATAAGGATTTATGTATAATCTTTCGACATTTATGTATGTATTTACTTGATTTGTTTTCCACATTGTCTCTTTATTTCTGCTTTATATATTTTAAAAGTATCCATTATCCAACGCTTCGTCCTTGTGATGAAGTAAATAGAGATACATGCATCGTGAGTGATCTTCAATAAAAGTGATGAAATATTTTTTACTGCTAGAACTCATGTTAGGGTAACAAATACCCGTGTGTATGAAAACTAAAAGTTTATAACTTTTCCTGGCAACTTTCTTGGATTTGTTAGTCTATTTTCCCTTAATGCAGTCTGAACAAGTATCAAAGTCAGTAAAGTCAAGAGTTTTAAGAACTCCGACATTTACGAACCTTTTAATCTTATCAATGGAGATGTGTCATAATCTTTAATGCCACAAAAAAGAAAGTTTTCACTCATAACAGTACGTTTATTACCAGTACTAGTATGTGAAGTCATCAAACTATAAGGAACAATATTATTTAAATGAATTTTAAATAAACCGTCAATCATAGTATCATTTCCAATAATAGATGAGTTCTTAAATAAATTAAAAGAACTACCATAAAAGTTGAAAGAGTATCCACAAGATACAAGTTTAGAAACTAAAATCAAATCCTAGAAAAACTAGGAATGTAAAAGGTTCATTCCAAATCCAAAATAAAATTAGTACGTAAAACAAGTCTAAATGTTCTAACAGCTTCAACATGTGAAGGCATCCTGTTTCCTGAATAGATGTTGCATTCACTTCCCATCAGTTTCCTTTGGTCCATAAAACCTTGTATGGTATTAGAAATATGGATTATATAACTATAATCAATTTGCCAATCATGATGAGAAACACAAATTGTAGTAGATTCATAACACACAAGAGATATAAGGTTGCCTTTCTTGTCAAGTTAGGCCTTTTTTTTAGGACAATCCTTCTTCACGTGTCATTTCTTTTTACAGAAGAAACAGTTGGTTTTGTCATTATTTCCTTTGCTTCTAACCTCATGCAACTTGCATTTTCCCTTGCACTTCTTATTCTTGCTTGAAGTGTACTTGACATTTCTTGTCACCAGATGTGCAGTTTCATTAACATCTTAAAGCAATCTCGCCTCCTCTTGAACACACATGGTCAAAAGTTCATTGATCGACCATTTAGCCTTTTGTGTGTTGTATGATATATTAAAAGGAGTATAATGAGATGAGAGAGAGTTCATGATATAATACACTAGGAAATCATTATTAATCACCATTCGAAGGGACTTCAACTGAGCAGCAATGTCCCTTATCTTCATAATGTGCTTATGAACTCCTGTAATACCAGTGAGCCTCATAGATGTTAACCTACTCATAAGGGTGCTACCCAATGCTTTATTTGATGTTTCAAACTAAGCATAAATAGCATGTATCAGATCCTTGACATTTTCACACTCCGGTATCGACCCATGAATACTACTCATAATGTGAGATTTGATAAACATCATGCTTAAATTGTTGGATCGCTCCCATCATTCATACAAAGCAATCTTAGCCTGAGTACTAGTATCCATAGGTACAAGTGGCTCTTCCTTACGAAGAGCATAGTCAATATCAATACGCCCTAAATGAAGAAGGATAGCCTCCTTCCACTTTTTTGTAATTGTTACCACTCAAATAAAGAACTTTATCCTCAACTATCATCAAAGTTTGAGGCACAAACCATCAACAATAATTATAAGTTTACCAATGTAAAACAAATAACAAATCATAAATGAATCAGTATATCATGAAATCTCCCTGTGGATAAAGACATTACATATTATGATTCATTATCCTTTAATGATGAAACTAAAAATTATTAATATTTCATAATACATGTGGGCTAATTAAGAAATAAAAATAATTTCTATTTCATCCTAATTAATTACGAAAACATGACATTTCATGTGGGTAAAATGATTGTGTTAACATTATTAACTACAAAACGAAGTCATTAACTTTAATATGATCATAATAAATATTACCTAATGCATATATTTTCATGGCTTAGATATTGTGGCCATTCTAAATTAATCAAATATGTACGATCATATGACATCACATAATTACAATTAAATTATTGCTTATAACACAAATTATAACAAGAATATCACATTATTTACATAAAAGACCAATACGTGTCATAATAACCATCACACACGCCGTCATAGACTTCCATGTGCCAACATGTGCTCACACGTGCCACAACATGCCTATATGTGCCAACATGTGCCTCCATGCGCGTGTCACGTATTGGCAGGTGCTCCCACGTGCCTCCAGAAGACTCCACGCGCCTCCACATGCCTGTACACGCCAACATGCATCGGCACGTACCTTTACACACTGGGTCAAAATCAGGTCTATATAACCCCATTTACTAGGTTGGTTTGACCCATTGACTCGTTGACTACTGACTGGTTCACTAACTTGGTCAGAATCGTTGACCAGTTTGTTGGTTCGGTTTGACTCATTGACCGGTCCATTGACATGGTTTGACCTTAGACTGGTTTTGAACGAGTCAGGTTGACCCATTGGGCCATTGACTAAGTTTGATTGGGTCGAATTGACTTCGTTTGACCTTTGACCTTGATCAGGTCAAATTGACCCGTTGACCCAGTTTGACTGGGTCGTATTGACCCGGTTTCTACAAATTTCAAACTCAGTTTATGAAAATTTTTAACAGCCCAATTTCGACCAATTTTTTGACATTTAAGAGAGGAAACTTGAATGTGGACATATGGCCTATGCCGGCAACAACCCTAACGTCGCTGCCATCCCAAATTGGTGCAGTAAACAGTGGTTGAAATCGCCCAAACGATGATTTTTCCCAAAACTTTAAACTGTCATAACTTTACAATCACAAATCTGGTTTTGGCAAATAATATATATAGTTAGAAAGCTCTTTCAATAAGGATTCTAATGATACCAAAATCGAAAACATATAAGATTAATACTAAAAGTTATACCCTATTTACAGTTACGGGTTTTAATATAAAAAATTCCAATTTTCAGACAATATATTCCAAATTTGCATTTTAAAAATTCTAGTATGTATCATAGATCACCAAGGCATAACATACTAAAAAATCATGGCAAAACAACAACAACATGCCAGGTAGAGATTTTGACCAGGCTTTGATACCACATGTTAAACATTTTTCATTCATATCAATAAACATCTATATAACCAAATCATATAAATTCATATACACATTCATATAAAAGTGCAATAGAAATAAATTAACACTAACATCCTTATTAGTTGCTCTAGGGCACCTACTCTAACTGTCCCGTCATATCAATTTGTTGTTGCTGTCTTCTTTATAGATTATAGATTCTTCCAATGCATTGCAATTTCTTAGAATGATGGTTTTGGGAATATCATATAATTAATTGTGTGTATTGGGGACATATAACTACTCATCTTTTCAAGGACACAGAAGTCTTTCTATCCAAGACAACTGCTGGGGATGATTGCTCAACTGCTTAATAACTGCTTAGCAGTTAATTATTTATAAAACTACAATGTAAAAGTGTAGGACCAAATAATAATTTTAGTCAATGAATTTAATTTAAATTCTAACAACTAATGCAACTTTGAGCATAAATACACCTCTTGCAGTTGTTTTCTATGTTACAACTTTCGAAAATCTTCTACACTACGTGCACACTAACATGAACTAGCTGATTTTATGCGAATCTTTGGCTCTTCTTCTTCAAGAAAATGTATAAAAATTTAGGGATATAAAAAATAGTTGGCCGGGGCGGGGGGTGTCTTGGCCTGGCCTTGCCCAGTATAATATATGAAGATATATAATATTTTAAAGCCTTTGTGAAAATTTCAAAACCCTCTACAAAATAATATAAAGCCCCATAAAAATAAATTCATATACCTTTTGTCATATAAAATTACATATAACCCCCTAATAAATTATAAAAATCCCTAACAAAGTAAATTATCAAAAAACCCCTCACTTATTTAACCTAACTCGAGCGTAAAGCTTGACTTCGACCCTAGGTTTTCACATCCCTACAATAATTCTCAATTTTTTTTTTTTTTTTTTTGTCATTTTAACATAATAATAATACATAATAACCTAATATAATTATACATTTTACCCAAAAAAAAAAAAAAAAAAACTCAAACTCAAATTCAAACTTAAATAGAATTTCAAATTGTATGTGGATAATTTTGAATTCTTAATAGTTTGTTAATATTTAGGGTTTGGAGATGTGATAAATCTAAAGTGTACTCTTGACCAATGGCGGACCCAAGATATTTGCAAAGGGGTTGTTTGCCAATCAATCAGTGAAGACTTTTAAAAACCCATCAAACCTTGAGCAAAAGAAATAATATAATATCAAGAAGCTAAAAGAAAGTTATATAATAATATAATACTTTCCTACTTGAATAAATCTATGAGAAGTAAAACCTTGACCAAATGTGCTGAAAATCATATCTAATTCACAAGGAAACATAAGAAAATTTTAACATGGAAAAACTTCTTCAATTTGAAGAGAGCAAAAAACCAAGAGAATTTAATAATCTATTTAAATCCAATATAATCAAAAGAGTTTACAACAACCAAAATCTACCAAAAATATTCCACACAAATTTAGAGCTCAATCACAACTCTAATATAAGGAAAATACATAAAGGTTTACAAAAAGATGGATTAAAATCACCAGAGAAGCAGTCAAACTTCAAGTTGTGTAACTCCAGATCTAATTGTTAAAGTCAAAACTCAACCCTCTAGATTAAAGATCTACATATCTCCTTTGTGTACTGACCAAAAAAATTAAGTTAGAATGGTATACTTGAAGATCTTCAACTTAACACGATTTTTTGCTTCGATGTATCCTGAAAATATTCAATAATATCTTCATTTTGAATTGTAGCAAAAACTTCATTTGCAATGTAAACTACCAAGCAATTGTTCATCCACTCATCTCTCATTCGATTACGCAAACTATTCTTAACAAGATTCATTGTAGAGAACACCCTTTCAACTGTTGTAGTAGCCGCGGGCAAAATAAATGCTAATTTAATAAGCAAGAAAACTTGGTCGTAAACAAATCCTTCTTAAACTCAACCATTTTTTTAGCAAGGTCGGTAATTCCTTTGACATGAGTGAAATTGGCCTTGGTGCTAAATTCTTTATAATAGTTTTCAAGTTGATCATCGAGCAACCAAATATCGTGTTGAGGAAAATCGGCAGGATAGAACTTTGCAAATTCAAGTAATCCTTCTTTGTTAAATGCAGCAAGAGAGTTACTTGGATCAAGAGATGTCATACACTGAAGCAACCTCATATTTACTTCAGCAAAAGGATTATTGAGTTCTTCTTGAATGTTATCTAAAACTATATACATTAATTCCACCTTAAAATGATGTTAATTCGTAATTGGCACAATCCCCTGTTTTGTCCTCCCAAATTTATCTTCCACATTCTTTGAGATTGATACGTCATTATCTTTGCACAGATCAGAAGCTTCTTTTAACAATATGTCGAAGCAAGTGTCTTCATTTCTCATTTTATGCAATCGACGCTCTGAAATTTGTACAAACTGCATGGCATTAAGAAGTTCTTGATCTTTTTTTGTAATGATAGTGACAGTTCATTTGTGATCTCCAATACTTTTTTCATTGAGAATAACAAAAAGACTAATTTAAAATTCTCCATGATTTGTAATAAACTCCTTGCATGACTTTTGCTTTGCCAATTGTCTCCTTCAATCTCAATCACCCTAAGCCCATCAACAACAAAAGAAAATAAGTTTATGAAACTATGAATTGTCCCTATGTGTGAACCCCAATGTGTATCTCTTGGTTGTTTAATAGTGCATTCTTGATTTAAACCTCCTCCCATCTGAATATCACCATTAGAAATCAAAGATATCCCATGTTCATATTGTTTATCACGTAGAAGATCTTTGCACTTGCAAGATGCCGCTACAGTGTTTGATAACATAGAAAGAGATTGAAAAAATTAAACTAATGTCGAATGGTTACTTACAACTTTTACTAGCACCAATTGGAGTTGAAGAGCGAAACAATGCATCTAGAAAGATGATTTATTTTCTCTCAATATCAAAGACTTCAAACCATTGAACACGCCCCTCATATTGCTTGCTCCATCGTAACCTTGCCATAATAAACTTGTTAAACTCAATTCATGCTTTACAAAAAAAAGGCATTTATTGCAATTTTCAAAGACTTTGTAGAAGTATTCTTAACATGCACAGCTCCACTAAAACGTTCAATAACACAAGTTATTTTGCCCACATAGCGAAAAACAATAGCCATTTTTCTTTCACTGTCACATCACGAGATTCATCAACTAGTAAAGAGAATGGCTGTTTACCTTTCACAATTTCTACGATAATTTTCTTGGTCATCAAATGAGCACAAACACTAGTTAGTTCCCTCTGGATTTTGGGGGCCATCATTTGATGGTTTTTTGGAGCATTTTCTAACACAACTTTCTTTATGTCGTAATTGTGATTGGATAGAAACTTTAATAGTTCAATAAAGTTACCTTGATTTTCATGTTCAATTGACTCGTCATGACCATGAAATGCCAATTCTTGATGTAAAAGAAATCTAATGTAATCAATTGATACATTCAAATGAATGCGATAGTCAAATTTGACCATTTTCGACACACGAGCAAGATTTACATCGATGTGTTACTTTTGGTTCATCAAATCAACACATTTTGCATGACATTGGTTATGAGTACTAGAATGATCCCCAACATGTTTTTTCACTTTTGCTTTATGATCTTTCTGATTGGTAAATCCCTTACTTAGAAAAACTTCAACATCTATTGGGTCACTGTAACGCCCCACTTGAGGTACGTAGTTTAATTGTGTTGTATGACTTGAATGCTTATTGTTTTGTCCTCATTTGAGTTGGTTTGTTGTTAATTGTTATAGTTTGGTTGGTCCTTGGTTGAATTGATATTGTGAGTTGGTTAAGTGGTTGCCCTGAAATTTATAAAGACTTGGAAAATTTTTGTGTTACAAACTTCGTCGGGGCGAAGAAGAAGCGTTGCCGCGGCGAGGAAGTCTAGCAACCTACGGTAGAGGTTCTGTAAGTTTTTGCTTCTTTTTCGCAGCGACGGGCCTGATAAAAATGTTTCTTAAGTTTCTAGAGAATTCTTCCTTTTGGGCACAATGACCATTCTAGCCCTAATTAGCAGGAAAAGTAGGGAGTGAAATGCAAGGAAATTGTAGAAAGAATAGTTTAAATAGGGGTGCATTTGCAAAGAATGAAAAGGGCAAAGGTGGAATTCCTAAGAAAGAGTAAGGGTAAATTGGGAAAGAAGGTGTAAAGTATGAGTAAATAAGGGTTAAGTCTTAGAAACCCTTTCATTCTTCTTCTTCCACCGCCATACTCATTCACCATTTTCTCTCTACATTCCATCCAATCCTTCAAGGATTTTAAAGGGCTTTTGAGTAGTTTTTGGGAATCTAAAGCATCTTAAGGTAAGGACCTTTATTCTAGATGTGAAATTTAGCTATAAAGGTGTTAAGGTCTTATTGTGTTATTGTTTAAAAGTGTAGAGAAAAGACATCTACCAAAGGAAAAGAGAAGTGTTAGTGGAATCACACCATCACAAGGTAAGTAAATCAAACTCAAGCTAAAGTTTAAGACATCCTTGAGTAGAGATTTCTTTATGCATGTATAAATGATGCTTGTTGAGAAATTGAGTAGAGATATATGTTTGTGTGTTGAGAAATTGAGTTGAGATGAGTATTTATGTTGTGGTATTGGATATGCTCTATTTATGGGAAGTGTTAATGTATGATGAGTTGAGATGATGTTGGAGGAGATTGAGTATATATTTGGAAGTGTTCTTCTATGATAGGAGTTATGTCCATAGAAGGGAATTTCCTCCCATTTTTGGATGGTTACAAAGAGAAAGAGAATTGTAGTTAGAGAGGAGTTTTTGTATGCACATGAGTTATTTGATGAAATGCCTAAGAGAAGTATGAGAATGAGTTATGAACCTTAATTCTTGCAACATTGCATATTGGCATTTCCTAAGTGCATTAATGAGTATGAACCATCCATATGCATTAATTGGCATTAATTGTGCATTAAGAAGTACCTTGAGATAGAGTAGAGAATTTCTACACTATGAGTATTAGCTTGAGAAAGAGTAGAGACCTTTGTGCTTAAACTACTGTAAGCGCTAAGGAAGAGAATAGAGTAGGTTGTGTGATGGGGAACCCGTGAGTGATGAGTAAAGTCACGAGAGTGGGTGCTTTGTGATCCCTAGCCGTGCCTCCTATCAGATGAGGCCGTGACCGTCACGAAGAGTGGAACATGAGGTTCCAGCCGTGCCTCCGGTAAGAAGGGGCATAGAGAGAAAGAATGTACACTCACATGGCCAAAGGTTTCGAATCCATGCATAACCGAATCCGATCGGTACAGAAATGAGTAGAAGTCACGTAGAGTGGGAGAGTTCCCAGTCGTGCCTTCGGTAAGATGAGGCTGTGACATTCCCACGAGTAGAATGGGAAAACAGAGAAATAGAAAAAACAGAATGAGAAAATGAGTAGAGTCATGAAGAGGGTTGGGAGTCCCTCCCAGTGTGCCTCCCGGTAAGATGAGGCTGTGACATACACCAGAGAGTATATAGAAAAGAGTATGAGAAACTGAAACAGAAACAGAAAGAGAACAAAAATGAGAAGAGAAGAGAGTAAGGAAAGAATTAAGAGAAAGAGTCACGGGGATAGACGAGTAGAGGATTTACTTACTGAGCATTATTTTGCTCACCCCGTTGTTTTTCTATGTTTTTGCAGGTTCGAGATGAGGACGCAGTCGGATGGATGTCGGCAGGCGAGGAGGAGTAGTTACACTGTCCACCACACTTTTGAGAACTTTTGTAACGGATACTGACTTTTGTAAAATAATATATATACAGATTAAATAAAATAAAAATTTGGGCCCAACTATTTTTAGTAATGTACTCGTATTTTACTATACGTATGTTTTTTATGAGTATAGTAGTATCAAGCAATTATTACATGGTCACCATAATCAGGTTTGAAAAGATAACAATGCAAACAAAAGTTTGCATCTTTTGCCACACTATATTCCATCCAACTTGAACCTTCTGTGTATCACTCTGATGTAAACCTATGTTTTTTTATCTCCGAAAAGAGTACCTAGCACCGTTCAACAAGTATGCTCTTCGAACTTCCTTCTTTTGCTTGTCGGTACAACAAATCTCTTTAATTGTTACCCTTAATTCTATATTAGTTTCAAGCTCATCTAAATTGAACACTTCAATCAAAGGTTGAGGTTTTTTTACTTGGTGTTGTTGTCGTTGTTGTGGGACGTCTTCTTCTAATGGGATTTGATTAATCTCAATATCAGTAGAATCTCCATCAACAATTTCCATTGGACTTTTCTTTAATCTCTTGAAATAATTGGATAGCATAGTTGTCAAATGAAAAAGATGATATGATCATACATGTAATGTAAGTGATTGAACTTAATGACTTTTGCTCCCATATTCATTTGGGCTTTATACCAAAGTTGTAAAATAATTAATGGCAGCAAACAAGCAAGAATTTGGCATAAACCACATGCTGTGGAACCAAGCAATTAAGGATAAATTTTTAGATTTTCACCAGCCGAGTGATGATTTATTCAAAAGGTCATACCATATCCTTACTCAAGATTTTTGCGCCAATACAAATATTCATTTCCGTTTCAAGGATATTCAAAAGTATGAGTAATTTAATTTCACGACTCTCACCTTGAAAGCCACCAAAATAAACACAATAAAATATTAACATCAAAACAAGAAATTATTAGCACTAAAAGCAGAGTCTAAATCACGACCAGTTGAATAGAAAGTACCTTAAACAGCAGAGTCTAAATCACCAATAACTTACACATTAGAAAATAAATAAATAAAAGCGACAAACTAGGCCTCATTTTCTTATCAACCGAACAGACCATAAATAGTTGAATAAAACAAACCATAGTATGCACAGAGAATCACGAAACACCAAGAGAGTAAAAAATTTAACAAAACTTTGCCTCATTTACTCATCAGCCAAACAGACTACAAAAAAACATACTTATATAAAAAATAACAAATAAAAATTAGAATTCGAAGCAATATTACTAAACAAAAATGAGATAAAAAAACAACAAAAGTTTGCCTCATTTTCTCATCAACCTAACAGACTAAAAACAACTTAATAAAATAAAATAAAAACCGTAGAATTTAGAGCAAATTACAAAAAGATAAAGACAGTAAAAAAACAAATCATGAACAAAACTTAGTCCCATTTTCTCATCAACGAAACAGAGAACGAAAGTTAAACAAAAAATAACTAAGAATTCAGAGCACATAAATAAAATAAAATAAACCTAACACATTAAAAGAAAAAAAAAATAGAAAAATTAACCTCATTTTCTCAACAACCAAATAGGCAAGAAATAGTTGAAAAGAGCGAATACCTTAGAATTCAGAGGTTGAAGTTGAAGAGAAGGGCAAATTAACCCTTTTTTATTTGAGGCCTACCCTTAATGGGCCTGGGTCCACCCTCACTGGGCCTAGGTCTACCCTTGTTCTCGATTATATTGTAATCTCTCACTAGGCAAGTATTCACTGAGTATCCTATAGAGAGAATCTAGAGAATTGCTAGCTTAAAAAGGGTGTTCGTCCAAATTTTTTATCCTTAATCCCGTTATAAAATACTATTACACAATGACCCTTTCTCACATTTATAAAAATAATGAGAATTTTTTTCTAATGAATCAGAAAGCGTGAAGATATTTTTCTAAATATTATTACTAGCAAAAATACATACATAAATCCACATTAATTCCTTCACCGAGATAGTGTGTGCAATCCTCTCACTAGCTTGACGTCTCCCGACCGCTACAATCTAATACCTGCAAAAATAAAGAAAGCAACAGGGTGAGCTATAAATGCTTAGTAAGTAAATCAAATCTAACTATGCTCTTACTTCGCTGTCCCCATTTTCGCTGTACTGCTTCTAAATTTCTACTTGCTTTCTCTCTTTATTCTCAGGCGTACTACTTAGCAGACTTTTATTTTTTCTCAAATCTTTCTAAATCTTTCTAGTGCTGTGCTATTCTTTATCATTTTATTTCTCTTCTCTACTAGATTATATCTTTCTATTTCCTTCTTTACTCAACAAATCGCTAAGTTTCCTTTCTATTTATCATGTTTCTAATTTCTATTCTTTTCTCATATATCTCTAATTTCTTTTCTATTCTCGTATGCTTCTATTTTCTTTTCTTCTCTATTCTCATGGGCTTCTATTTTCTTTTCTTGGCTAGTCAGACACACAATAATAAAATAAACTCTTTAATCTATGCATAAATGCATAAGATGCAATGCACATAAAATGTTTGATGCATATGCAAATGATCATGTTTGTATTCTTTCTGAAAATTCTTTTCTAATTCTTTCTGAAATTCTTTTCCTTTTTTTTTTTTTTTTTTGAAATTCTTTTTGTTTTCTATTTCTTATTCTATTTTTCTTTCTTTTTCTCTTTCTGTACTATGTTATGGTTTGCCGATTAGACTAGGCTGAGGCATGGATTTGGAACTTTGGTCGTGTGAGCGTATTCTAAAATTCTTTCTAGGTATAGTCCTCATCCACATGCACTTCTAGCAGAGTGTACAATTCCCTTTTCTATTCTGAGGCCACTCATTGATGGTGGCCTGCATGTGGGAAACTTATGCATCTCTGTCGCCACTAACTAATGCAGCGAATGATCATAGGTTCTCCACCGCAACAACCCTCTGAAAACATGCTCTGTAAATCTGAAAAATACTAGCTAGACATTTCCAATAATTTTAAAATTTCTGAAATACATGCTATGCTATGTCATGTATTTATATGCTGTCTATGCATGATCCCAAAATACATGTCTGACTCTAGCATGTATTCTATTAATTCTAAGGCTTTTATTTCTATACTTTTCTAGAAAGCCCAAAGTTCTATTCTAGTAACACGCTTAACTTGAACATTTTCTATTTTATTCTTTATTTCTGAATTCTATGCATCATGTGGATGTACACGATTCTATAATTCTTCAATTCTATCATGTTATGTAAAATGTACACACGTACACACGTACACAATTACATTATATCTCACAAATTCTACTCTTCTATATTTCTATTAGTGAGATATTAAAATGGCATAATTCAACTAGGGAATGAATTCTACATTTTGGGCAATCTAATTTCTTCTATAAAAATCTATGCCACAACTTAGGTATTAAGTCTACTAACCTGCCCAATTATGCTACTAGATTTTCTCAAATATATATATCACATAACCATGTCATTAAACTACTCTCTAATATTTTCTAATGTTACAAACATGCCTTGTACAACTTTCTAAATACAAATTTTAATGCCATAAATTTGTATTCTCTTAACATGACCATCAACTTCAATTGTTATACATGCCCTTCTTTCTTCTTGTCTTCTGGCTAAATTCTATTCATTAATCTATATTGCCATATTAATCACTGTAAATACAATCTAACATATGGCACAACATATATACTTTGGCTAAATTCTAATTTCTTTCTAACATTCTTAACTAAACTTTTGGCCAATACAAAATATTCTCAAGATCTTCTAGCACAATTCTATAGCTTGTAATATATAATAAGGCATGAAAACTATACTCATACCAATCAATTTCTAAAATGGTCATGTATTTAATACATAAACCAAACTTCTATCTTTTTGATGTTTCTTTTGATATCTATACTTGGGAAAGCTTTTCTATTCTTTATACAATAAAATCACTTTTACATATTGTTTATAACTAATCTCAAAACAAGAAACAACAATATACTCATTTGGCCAAGCCATTCTTTGAATGATCTTTCTAATTTTAAGCATACAAGCTTGACAATTTATTGTGGCATATTGTAATATTACAATATAATCATCCATCTTTTACTATCATCAATACTACACTATTGCAACAATTTAATATGCAATTCTTGCCATCACTTTTCTAAAGTCATAAGTTTCAAAACTCATAATTCAATGACTAAATACAATATGCCATTCAAACTAATGCTAAAAGTTCAAGCAACTTGAACCATGCATAAAGGCCATTCATTTCATTGAACTAACATAACCAAGTGTTATTCTAAGTTGTGGCATAACAAAATGCACTTTTAAACACTTAAACTTATACTTGGTCAAGTCTAATACCACCTTTTAACATCAATTCTTTCCTTTCTCAAACAATATCTTCAACAATATTTAACAAATTTATGCATGCATTTCTTTTTGAATTTTCATCAAAAAATTTATATGCACATACAAGTACCTGGTTGGCCACACTTCCACATCTCTCCAAATACCTATAAATTGGAACAAAACTCACCAAAAACTCAACTCCTAATCTGGCTGAAATCATCATTCCCACATTCCATCAATACTTCTTCCATATTTCATCTATAATTCGCCAAATCATCACATACACATGAACTACTCTTCATGGCTGAACATTTACACATCATTCAAGCATTTAAATGGCCAACAATTCTCACCATACATCATATACAACAATACAATAATTGACAATTAAAATTATGGCTCAAAACAAGGCTTAAGTTTGACTCATTTACCTTTTTCTTGCAAGAATCATTTTCTTTGCTTCCTTTCCTCACTTTCTCCATTGATTCATGCTAAAACACATAAATTCATGAGAACTCATACTTATAAAACACAAATCACAAACTTTTGCTAAAGTTTTTACCTTAGAAAGCCATAAAATGTACATACATTCACTTAGGCATGAATTCTCATGTAATTCTCTTGGAAGACTTTAAAGAAATGGAGGAGAAATTGGGGAAGAAGGTGGCTGGCGTTTTATGGTGTGCAAATGGTTAGGGTTTTGTCAATTGAAGTCTTATATAAAAAAAATAAACATAAAAATATATATATGCATGCACACCAAGTGAATACACCACAATTCAAATGGGGATTTTAGGAGCACAGCAAATCAAACCCCGACCCAAAATGCTTAGTATATGATTTTTTACGATTTTCCAAAGTTTTAATCTTCAAAAAATATTTAAAAAAATCCAATCATGCAAATTGCTTCCTATTTTTGCATTAGCTTCCTTGCATTTTCTTGACCACCACATAAAAAAAATACAACTTTCGAATTTGAGCCCCTTCCTGTGCACTGAAAACCCAGTTTTGAGGGATGCAAGTTAATGTGGGTTGTGTTTGCACTTAGTGTGCACCAAAAACCTTCTTTTAAAAAGATCATCCCTCACAAAGTTTAGGATCTCCCAACCAAATATATATACCACAATTTAAATAGGGATTTTAGGAGCATAGCAAAAAAAACCCCGATCTAAAATGTTTAGTATATGATTTTTTACGATTTTATAAAGTTTTAATATTTAAAAAATCATTAAAAAAAAATCCGCTTGTGCGAATTACTTACATTTTTTATGCATTAAGTTCCTTGCATTTTTCTTCACCACCATGTAAAAAACCACAACTTTCAAATTTCAGCCCCTTCATGTGCACCGAAAACCCAGTTTTGGGGCATGAAGGTTAATGTGGGCTGTGTTTGCTTTTGGTGTGGACCAAAAACCTTCGTTTGAAAAGATCGTCCCCCATGAAGTTCAAGATCTCTCGACCAAATGTATACACCACAATTCAAATGGGGATTTTAGGAGCACAGCTAAAAAAACCTCGACCTAAAATGCTTAGTATATGATTTTTTACGATTTTCCAAAATTTTAATCTTAAAAAAACCATTAAAAAAATCTACTCCTGCAAATTGCTTTTTTTTTTTTTGCATTTGGTTCCTTCCATTTTTGTCCACCACTATGAAAAAAACCAGATCAAAAGGACAACCTTCGAAAAGATCATCCCATGGTGCGCACGCCCTTGATGTGCACCAAAAGAAGGTTTTTGGAGCATACCAAGGGCGTGCACACCAAGTGTATAAACCACAATTCAAATAAGGATTTTAAGAGCATAGCAAAACAAACCTCAACCCAAAATGCTTAGTATATGATTTTTTACGATTTTCCAAAGTTTTAATCTTAAAAAAATCATTAAAAGAAATATGCTCGTGCGAATTGCTTCCTTTTTTTTTTTTTTTTTTTGCATTAGGTTCCTTGCATTTTTCTTGACCACTATACAAAAAACCACAACTTTCAAATTTCAACCCCTTCCTATGCACCGAAAACCCAGTTTTGAGGAATAGAGGTTAATGTGGGCTGTGTTTGCCCTTGGTGTGCACCAAAAACCTTCTTTTGAAAAGATTGTCACCCCCCCCTACAAAAGTCATTTACTAAGCATTTTGGGTCTGGGTTTTTTTGGCTGTACTCCTAAAATCCCCATTTGAATTTTGCTATATGCATTTGGTCGGAGATCCTAAACTTTTTTGGGGGGTGACAATCTTTTCAAAAGAAGGTTTCGATGCATACTAAGGGCAAACACAGCCTACATTAACCTCCATTCCCCAAAATTGGGTTTTCGATGCACAATAAGGGGCTGAAATTCAAAAGTTGTGATTTTTTGCATGGTGGTGAAGAAAAATGCAAGGAATGTAACGCAAAAAAAAGTAAGCAATTCACACGAGTGGATTTTTTTTTAATGATTTTTTGAGACTAAAACCTTGGAAAATTATAGAAAATCATATACTAAGCATTTTGGGTCGGGGTTTGTTTTGTTGTGCCCTAAAATCTCTATTTGAATTGTGGTGTATATAGTTGGTCGGGAGATCCTAAACTATGTGGGGGACGATCTTTTCAAAAGAAGGGTTTTGATGCACACCAAGAGCAAACACAGCCCACATTAGCCTTCATTCCTCAAAACTAGGTTTTCGGTGCACAGGAAGGGGTTGAAATTCGAAAGTTGCGGTTTTTTGCATGGTGGTCAAAAAAAATACAAGGAACCTAATGCAAAAAAAAAAAAAAAAGGAAGCAATTCACACGAGCAAATTTTTTTTAATGATTTTTTGAAAATTAAAACTTTGGAAAATCGTAAAAAATCATATACTAAGCATTTTGGGTTGGGGTTTGTTTTGCTGTGCTCCTAAAATCCCAATTTGAATTGTGGTATATACAGTTGGTTTGCACGCCCTTGGTGTGCTCCAAAAACCTTCTTTTGGTGCACACAAGAGGCATGCGCACTAAGGGACGATCTTTTCGAAGGTTGTCATTTTGATCTAGTTTTTTTCATGGCGGTGGAGAAAAATGCAAGGAACTAAACACAAAAAAAGAGAAGCAATTCACAGGAGCAGATTTTTTTTCCAATTTTCTAAAGTTTTAATCTTCAAAAAACCATTAAAAAAAATCTGCTCCTATGAATTGCTTCCTCTTTTTTGCGTTTGGTTCCTTGCATTTTTCTCCACCATCATGAAAAAAAACCAGATCAAAAGGACAACATTCGAAAAGATCATCTCTTGGTGCACACACCCCAAATGTGCACCAAAAGAAGGTTTTTGGTGCACACCAAGTGTATACACCACAATTCAAATAGGAATTTTAGGAGCATAGCAAAATAAACCCCGACCCAAAATGCTAAGTATATGATTTTTTTACGATTTTTTTAAGTTTTAATCTTCAAAAAATCATTAAAAAAAATCGGCCCGTGCGAATTGCTTCCTTTTTTATGCGTTATGTTCCTTGCATTTTTCTTGACCGCCATGCAAAAAACCACAACTTTTGAATTTCAGCCTCTTCCTACGCATCGAAAACCCAATTTTGAGGACTGGAGGTAATGCGGGCTATGTTTGCCCTTGGTGTGCACTAAAAACCTTCTTTTGAAGGGATCATGCCCCACAAAGTTTAGAATCTCCCAACCAAATGTATACACCATGATTTAAATGGGGATTTTAGGTGCACAGAAAA
This sequence comes from Pistacia integerrima, assembly GCA_026225825.1. NCBI lineage: Eukaryota > Viridiplantae > Streptophyta > Magnoliopsida > Sapindales > Anacardiaceae > Pistacia > Pistacia integerrima. The sequence continues at coordinate 28,389,217 of CM047747.1, read as the reverse complement.
ACAAACCTCGACCCAAAATGCCTAGTATATGATGTTTTACGATTTTCTAAAGTTTTAATCTTCAAAAAATCATTAAAAAAAAATCCGCTCATGCGAATTTCGTCCTTTTTTTGTGTTAGGTTCCTTGCACTTTCTTCACCACCCCCCAAAAAACCACAAATTTTGAATTTCAACCCCTTCCTGTGTATTGAAAACCCAGTTTTGGGGAATGGAGGTTAATGTGGGCTGTGTTTGCCCTTGGTGTGCACCAAAAACCTTCTTTTGAAAAGATCGTCTCCCACAAAGTTCAGGATCTCCCGACCAAATGTATACACCACAATTCAAATGGGGATTTTAGGAGTGCAGCAAAACAAACCCCAACCTAAAATGCTTAGTATATGATTTTTTACGATTTTCCAAAGTTTTAATCTTCAAAAACCACTAAAAAAATTTGCTCTTGCGAATTGCTTCCTTTTTTTGCGTTTGGTTCCTTGCATTTTTCTCCACCACCATGAAAGAAACCAGATCAAAAGGACAACCTTTGAATAGATTGTCTCGGGGCTGCGCACCCAAAAACATTTTTGGTGCACACCGAGGGCGTGCACACCAAGTGTATACAACACAATTCAAATGAGGATTTTAGGAGCACAGAAAAACAAACCTCGACCCAAAGTGCTTAGTATATGATTTTTTACGATTTTCCAAAGTTTTAATCTTCAAAAAATTATTTAAAAAATCAACTCGTGCGAATTGCTTGTGCATTTTTTTGAAGATTAAAACTTTGGAAAATCGTAAAAAATCATGTACTAAGCATTTTGGGTCGGGTTTGTTTTGTTATGTTCCTAAAATTCCCATTTTAATTGTGGTTTAAACATTTGGTTGGGAGATCTTGAACTTTGTGGGGGACAATCCTTTCAAAATAAGGTTGTTGGTGCACACCAAGGGCAAACACAGCCGACATTATCCTTCATTCCACAAAACTGGGTTTTCGATGCATAGGAAGGGGTTGAAATTCGAAAGTTGTGGTTTTTTGCATGGTGGTGATGAAAAATGCAAGGAACCTAATGCAAAACAAAACAAAAAACAAAAGGAAGCAATTTGCACGAGCAGATTTTTTTTTTTTTTTTTTTAATGATTTCTTGAAGATTAAAATTTTGGAGAATTGTAAAAAGTCATATACTAAGCATTTTTTGTCAGGGTTTATTTTGCTGTGCTCCTAAAATCCCTATTTGAATTTCTTAGAGTAGATTCCCTAAAGCCAATCAATTATTGTAGAATTAACTCTTTATAATAATGTTCATTGATCAATAAAAGGCATTGATATATATCCTGTAAATCATCATTGTATGTATTGATATATGTCCTTAGAATGGTAGAACTATGATGACAGTATCAAGTGTTTCAAATCTTGATAGTGAGAACCCTATGAGCACATAAGGTGGCCATTCTAGAAACATCTGTAGCCCTAGTATTAATCTGAAGTAAGGGCACAGATAATACGGTAAGGCTATCATAGTGTTGAACGACCCTATCGAAAGGCAGCGACTGATCTCACTTGTCAAGGTTGTTTGGTGACAACCTGATGCAACACATGGGTGCTTGTTGTAGGCAAGTTCACTAGACTGACCCACCAGAGGATTCCATATGGATGATAACCCTAGTGTCTATGGGACAAATCCTCTAGCAAATGGTGGTGCATGTGATCCTTAGACTTGAGATCACCAAAGCGCCTTGTACACCGATTGGTGTAATTTAACACTAGCCTAACACAGTTCTATTCAGAGCTATCAATACATTAGTGATTGGTTGCATCAAGGAGTGTATCAAGACTATGGTAGATTGACAGAGGATTCATCACTCCTGGGTACGGGAGAAGTTATCTCACAGTATAATTCAGTAAATGGCAATGACATTAAAACTGTGGCCACAGTGGGATTGAGTTATTGCTCGATCCAATTTATAATTCAGGTTATTGGTCTAGTAACTGAATACATAATATCGAGAGTAACTGAGGTTGACACTATTTCTATGCCTCGGTCTCGTCAAGATAACGTATGATGAAAGAATTAGATTGTACGGTAACCATATCGTTAACAGGTAGCTGCTTGAATCCGAATCTATAAGGTAGCCATGATGCCTTGCTAGGGGCCAATCTTGGCCTGTGCGTAGTGAGACGATTAATTGGTGTTAATTGCGATACTACACACTGCCGGTATGATAAGAAGCCTACGGGTTACACACATAGAAGATAATTTAAGAACCTGTTTAAAAGAAGGGCGTTTTCGTCATTTTAGGTGAAAAAGGTATTTTAGTAATTTCACAATGCAATTAAATTTTCTGAGGTCGTAGCATTTATTTAATTTGTTAATAAAATTAAATAAGAGAAATTATATTTAAATATGTGTTCGCATATATTTAAATGAATTATTGTTATTGTTAAATGTTAATATATGAAATATATATTAATTGAGTTTCATTGAAATAACAATAATAATAAAATATCTAATTAGGGCTGTTTGGATATAGGGGCTGTTTGGGTTGGTGCCCAACCTATTCCATGATGGAATAGGAACACTTTGAGAGAAATAATTATTAATTCATTTAATCATTTCAGGAGAAATTCCAGCCCCCTTTTTTCTCTCTTCCATGCCACTTCATCTTTGATTGAATCAAAGTTTCATTTGATTTTTGTTCTTGGTTCTTAAGGCTAAAGATGATCTAACAAATCCCTCTTTAGTTCATTGGGGATTATCTTCGTGTGGACTACTACTAATTCGATTCTGTTCTTGGGTTGGTAGCGAAACCTATTCCGAGACAAGTTGGAGGAGCCTCTAAACGTGGGTATGGTTTCTTAACCTTGAGTTGATTTTTTCTACAGATTCTAAGATGTTGTATAAACTGTAAATTTGTGTCATAATCTTGGTTCAAAGGAATGGTCTATGATGTTTATGTTTTTGTTTCCGCTACCATAACTCGATCGTTTCCTAACAGAATTGTGGTGTATACACTCCTTCTTTTGGTACACACCAGGGGCGTGCGCACCAAGGGACGATCTTTTTTAAGGTTGCCCTTTTGGTCGAGTTATTTTCATGGTGGTTGAGAAAAATGCAAGGAACCAAACTCAAAAAAAGGAATCAATTCGCAGAAGCAGATTTTTTTAATGGTTATTTGAAGATTAGAACTTTGGAAAATCATATACTAAGCATTTTGGGTCGGGGTTTGTTTTGTTGTGCTCCTAAAATCCCAATTTGAATTGTGGTGTATACATTTGGTCGGGAGATCCTGAATTTTGTGAGGGACAATCTTTTCAAAAGAAGGTTTTTGGTGCACACTAAGGGCAAACACAAACCACATTAATCTCCATTCCCCAAAACTAGGTTTTCGGTGCACAAGAAGGGGCTGAAATTCGAAAGTTGTGGTTTTTTGCATTGTGGTGAAGAAAAATGCAAGGAACCTAATGCAAAAAAATGGAAGCAATTCGCAGGAATGGATTTTTTTTAATGATTTTTTGACGATTAAAACTTTGAAAAATCGTAAAAAAATCATATACTAAGCATTTTGGGTCGGGGTTTGTTTTGCTGTGCTCCTAAAATCCTCATTTGAATTGTGGTGTATATATTTGGTGAGGAGATCTAAAACTTTGTAGGGGACGGTCTTTTCAAAAGAAGGTTTTCGGTGCACATCAAAGGTAAACACAGCCTACATTAACCTTCATTCCTTAAAACTAGGTTTTCGGTGCACAGGAAGGGGCTAAAATTCGAAAGTTGTGGTTTTTTGCATGGTGATGAAGAAAAATGCAAGGAACCTAATGCAAAAAAAAAAAGGAAACAATTTGCACAAGCATATTTTTTTTAATAATTTTTTGAAGATTAAAACTTTAGAAAATCATAAAAAATGTGCACACCCTTGGAGTGCACCAAAAACCTTCTTTTGGTGCACATCGGAGGTGTGCGCACCAAGGGATGATCATTTCGAAGGTTGTCCTTTTGATTTGGTTTTTTTAATAGTGGTGGAGAAAAATGCAAGGAACCAAACACAAAAAAAAAAGTAAGCAATTCACAGGAGCATTTTTTTTTCATGTTTCCCATTTTGCCCTTACACTTTATGATAATTTCAATTGTGCCATACATGCATTTACCGATATACCCTCACTTTCAATGGATTTAATACATTTTTTTGGTCATTTTCACTTCCCATCATAAACTTTAATTATGAGTGAAAATATCATTTTACCCATATTCTTTAATTTTTTCCTAGTACTTTACAAACACGTATTTATCTCGGCATCAGATAACATGTATTTTCCATAACCTTTTTACGACTCTATTCTCATGGCTAGCACACTTAATACATTATATTTATCATACTCACTTTTCACTTGAACATGTGATTCTATGTGAAATGACCATTTTGCCCCTATTGAAATTTTTATGGAATTCCTCTATAAAACTAGTTAAATATATATACTATAACTATAAAATAATCCCTACCATATTTCTGAATATGGGTATTACATATATATTTAAATAAATTTGGATGGCATTCAGGGTTTGAAGCTATTACCAAGCGCTCAGACTCACGAAGTGATGTGGACCAAATTTGTCGCCTTGAGACGACATAGGAAAGAGATGATCCAATGGGACATTCAAGTTACGGTCTACACCAGTGTTTTAAAACATGACCCAACCTGGCCGATTCAACCAGTTGAACTAGGATCTAGGGCCTTCACCTGGTCAAGTTACCAATTTTCATATTCACAGAAAAGCCTAGAAATCAGGACAACAATCAGCGAATAATTGAAGGTTGAGATGTTGGGGGTTTTGAAGAGGAAAGGTCGTTGAGTGAAATGGTGACAACGGAGGTGATTTTCGGTGAATGAATCGACCGAAAATCGTAAAACTAAATCGGCGATAACATTGGCGAGGCAATCAGGGGAGGGATGAGATGGATTTTTGTCATGAGGCTTAAAGGAATGTTTTCATGGTGATGAGGAGTGTTGTTGTCGCTGGAGATAGACCTTATTTGCCCTAGTTTGTCGACGTTGGCGATAATGTTTAGAGTGTTTTTACAAGATTTCAAACCTGTATGGACTTATAATAATTTTTAGGGGTGTTTTTGTTAGATTTTAAACTTATGGACACCAATCAACTTGGGACCTAGCCACTTTGCTAGGTTTCACCCCAGGTTGGTAATTAAAACACTTATCTACACTATTTTATAATGGCACTTTGCCTTTCAATTAAACCAAGTCCGGTTGCATGTGATATCAACTTGTATTACATGTGTTAAATAAAGAACGGATTTAGCATGAAGTTCTGTTCACCAAGTCATCGTTATAGTAAAATTGATTTCTTCATGGTAAGGAAGTGCATGTTAGCTATGCTATGAAATATGAACACATGCAGCATAAATAATCGTACAATTCCTTTGACGTAAAATAATGTAAGCACTTCCTCTTGTTTTGGGTTTCTTTAGGTAAATCAGCATAATTAGCTATTTAATTAGCACTTTTGATTGAATTCCATGATTGAATTTAATTAGTTACAATTAACCGCATTAACTGAAACCTGATTAAAATTATACATATCTTGTACTGAAAAATGCTACATCACAAAGTTTAGAAATAGAACGGCTGGTATTCAGCCCATATATCTCTTCTCTATGTACATAGGTTGAAATCAGACGTTAGATTATTAAAATCAATCAATTTCCTTTGAATTATGTATAGCTAGAGAAGCAAACAATGAACAGTCTTAGTCAATTCACTTGATATCATCTATCTCAATTCCGGAAATATCGTAAAATCCTCCCTAACTATAAAAGAAAAATGTATGAAATTTTATTAATGTCCCTTTAATAACAAAAAAGAATTACTTTTTTTTTTTTTTTTCTTTTTTGAATTAGGTAAAACTAATTTAATACTTGTAATATAAATATGTTAAGACAAAGGAGGTTTTACGATATTTTTGAAACCTCAGGGTGCATATTTCAGAGATTTCAGGGGAGTTTTTATTATTATTTCATAATTTAATACTAATTTAATGACACGAATGGGTCGTCCCAAGCCCAAGCACGAATGGGCTAGCACAAAAATTGTCACAAATGGACTTTTGGGCTTACATAAGAAGTTTCAGTTTCAAGTTTTTTTACCAAGAAAATAGTTACGTACAAGAATGTTGCAAATATTACAATGTCATCAATCTCCAAAAGAGAGTACATAACGTGCCAAATGGGATAACGAATAAAAATTAAAAGTTCAAAACTAAAACTTTTAACAGGAAATAAATTAATACATATTGAGCAGAGGTATAGCTGTAGGTACACTGTACACAAACATGGATTCTGTTTTGACAAAGTTGGCTTTGGCCTTAAAAGAACTTGAGTTTCCTAAATCTTTTAGGTTGTGGCTCCTCCTTACGCCTTTCATTTCCACTTGGTTGTTGACAAGTTCGGACTGGTTGTAGAAGTACTTTTGCCTCATACCCTTGCGGAGTTCTCCAGCTGCAATCAAATAAAATTAACAAAATCAATATAAAAATAAATAAAGAGATAACTAAATTAGTGTTCAGATTCCTACCTGGCTATACGAAATTTGATCATGATTATTAACAGTTTTCTCCTTCTTAAAAGCAAACACAACAAGAAGTAGGGCAAAGACTAGCGGGAAAAACGATAAATTATAGCTGTTTTTCACTCTTGCAACTGCTAGAATATTTTGAATGAATAAAGCAACTAATTGGAACACAGAGAAGACAACCTCCACCCACGCAAGTTCCTTCTCAGCTTTTTGTTTTAATGCTGCAGTGGTTCTTTTTCTGATAAAAGCATATATGGTTATAATAAAACCGAAGGCTGACAAGAGAAATGCTGCAAGAAGAAAATTCTTTTTGCTTTTCCCATATAGATCCAAAACCACTGATATTGCCTCCAAAACTAGGAAAAGCACCGAAAGAAACCTGCCACCCTGTGATTTAGAGATTAAGGTTACATACAAGATATAGAGCATTAAATTTATATGAGCATCTTTCTCAATTTCTTAATCAATAAAATGACAAATACTTTCTCATAATTAACCAACTTCCTTCATGCATCTTACTAATTGGTATAACTCAATCATCAAATAGTTCGATATCTAAGAAAGAGTAAGATGAATATGATAAATGAAAATTGAGTATTTCAATTTTCAAGGATTGAAAGAGCTAGTTGAAAACCAGGAGAGAAAGAAAATAATATAAAATGAAAACGAGTAAACTTTCATTCACCAAAAAGATCCTACCACCAAAAGCACAAGAGGGAGGGTAGAGAATATGATAAATAGCATCAAAATAAATATCCTCTGATATTGTTGGAAGAAGTTCATTTTATAGAAGTTCTGCCATATTTTCAATTTTCGCCAAACATCATTCACAAAGTAAGAACCTTCAAATTTACTTGAGATCTCATTGAATACATGGACAATTGTTGTTTTGCCCATACCACTAATGCTCAAAATTCCTATTATGCATACATTTGACCCAATACATCATAGAAGTTTAATTTTTCTTAATGTTTTTAATTATGCTATACCAACCTGGTCATATTTAGGAGACATATCTTGCAATCTCTTCATAATGTCTTCAACGATTTTCTCTACAAGTTCGGGCTCAGGCCTAACAATAACAAAAGAAGGAAACAATAGTGAGTATTAAGTAGATCTCAAAGAGACAAAACACAATGTAATCCTAATTTCTATAGGCTACTTCGTCCATCCTTGAACATGCATGAAAACATCTCCCAATAAAATCTATTTTCAGTGTTATTGACTAAAAGTAATTACAAAATTATATTTGAATTTCAACCTTAGCATTTCATGTCTTTAACAATATAATAAATAGCTTGAAGTATTCCTTATCTCAATGTGCAGAACACGTAAACTCTGTCTATTGATATATTTTAATACTCAAGTAGATCGAATAGTCTTTTAATTAAATAAATTTATTTCTAAAATATTCTCAAGTGGAATATATTTAATGAATATATTTTCTGTAACTTGACCCAAAAAAAATTAGCATAAAGTGAAAGTAATATGTAAGAACAGAAGTTCACCTAATAACCTGCCAATCAAAGCCATAAATATTTACTGCTTCTTCCAAAGCGCTTTTATATCTGACTAATGTTTGTGGGCTCTCCTTAAGTTGTTCTTCAATCATAGCAAATCTTTTCCCAAAATTCCCGGTTTGATTCCTTACATCTGATGGATCTACGTGATAATAAACAGTCATTACAATCTGGCCGTACCGATTCTTACATGCAAGAATCTTTTCAAGCTCTTCAAGAAACCATAGAGAAGCAGCATACTTTTCTGAGAAAACAATAACTGAAATCTTTGATTCTTCCATTGCATGTACAATAGATCGCGGAATACATTCTCCAGGATCAAGTTGGTTATTGATGAAAGTCTGAATCTTTTTGCGACGTAAAGCTTTATCGAGATGATTGATAAAATTGTTGCGGACATCTTCGCCCCTAAAACAAAGGTAAACATCATTTTCTCGAGTAGTTAAAGAAGAAGAAGCCATCAAGTTCGATGATGAGAGATTCTTCTGATAATCGACAAATACAAATGGGAAGAAGAAGAAGAAAAGGAAGAGGAAGCCGAAAGAGGAGTAGACTTCAGCATTGACCCTTACAATCTAAAGAAAAAATTTCAGGAGAGTTTTTACTATTATTTCATACTTCTGGGTTTCTTTGTTTAACACATAAAATAATAAAATAAAATCTGTTGATGTTTGATTTTGACACCAACTACTCGCACGTGTAAAATGCTAAATGGACGTAGAAGTCACACGTGATACGAGGATATTAGATGAAATAGCGGATAAGAGGCAATATTTAAAGTGGTTCGGATGCTCAAAAGTGAATCATACGTCCACTGCTATTGTATTAATAAAAGGCCAAAATAAGGTTGCATGCAGCGAGCTGAGTTATAATTTAGAGAGAATACAGAGAAAGAAAGAATGTGTGTAAGCTATTTTTAAAGTAAGATTAGCCAATCTCGCAAATGAGAGGGAAAACCTCTATTTATAGTGGGAGATTTCAAGGTAATGATTACAAATGTACAAGTGGGTAGGTGCTGTGAAAATCAATCTTTGTGTCCCAATGGTTGCCTGCCCAAGAGATATCCTCAACTTGCATAGGCTCTGGACACGTGGGCGATCTCTAACCACTTGCAAGCTTGGCACTCACCCACTGCGCTGACAGGAACCATGCCACTTGCGCCATTGCACGATAAGCCCCTGCCCCGGTGGCACAAAATTTTCCTGAGCCTTGATTGGCCCTTGCTGACGAGGCTCCATGTCAGCCCTACCTTTTCAGGCATAACAGAAGTCCCCCAATTTTTAAGGTTTAAGGATTGAACCTTGAGAACTTCATAATTATGTCACGACTTGACCTGTCCCGAATGACGCCTGGTCAAGCTGATCCGGTTGTAAGGAGGTCGCAACACATGTCATAACAAGCGACCTGAGATGGTCTTCTTCCGTAAAGTCGACGACCTGGATTAGACCCTACTCAGTGTCATGCTGATGTGCTTCAAATCTCAATCGAGGTCCACAACCTGATAGTACTTAGCATATTTTTACAAAAGACAAGGTACCATCTCGTGATCGATACATGGCGAAGAGTGTTCTATCCCAACAACCTCTTCAGATGTTATCCGTTGTGCTTGACAGCTAATCTGTTAATAAAATAATCTTTATTCTGGCAGACATGTCCTGTATGCAATAAGTGCCAGCCATGCGCATTAAATGTGAGTCATGCTGAAACGACATTCCTTTTTAGGGTATTAAATGCGGATGAAGGCGTATTTAATGTGAAGGAGAGAATCGAGCCATCGCTTGGTTATTTAAAGGGAGGGAAGCGACGATTGAATTACTCGAAGTGTGGCAGTTACTCATTCTCACCAATTGATGACATGTGGTCGCAATCAATGGCGAGAAACACATTCCACCCAAATGTCGCTTGGCTTAGGGAAGATCAATCGCCACTTATTCCTTATAAAACCCCAGGCTCGCCTCAGGCAATGTCATAACACTCATATTTTCAGAGAAAGTAAAAAGCTCTCACGAGACCAGACTCCCACTCTCAAGTTGGTGCGCACTTTTCGTTTACAGCAAGAAGTCTGATTCCCACAGCCAAGAGGTAAGGAAGATTTCTCTATTACTTTTCATTGTTTCTGCGTTGTAGATAGCTTATCCAAGCAATAATGGTGGGTGTGAACTTGTTTAATAAAACTTTTGAGGTGCGTGTCTATGGGCAGTCAAATGGAGAAGGTTTTTTCTTTTGTAACGAGTAGGTTTTTAGAGCACAAATCTTTGGGAGTGGTCCCCAAGGATTGTTTAAGGTTTAAGGAAGATACATTAGGGATTTTTTTCTTCCACGTCGTCGTATGGAATACTGTACAAAGACCGAGTAACCTTTGCATGTCGCCCTTTTTTAGACCATAGGAAAGATGGATGCCTCAGCGACTAGGATGACTGAAGGGACAAGCTCGCAAGCACAGATGCCCCACGGGTCCCATGCAAGAGATTATGTCATTAGCTACCTGAGATGAAATACAGAGGGCAGTGGACCAATACGCACTTAGCGTAGATGCCTACAGCACATGACATATACAGCTCGGAATCCCCCAGAGAGAATGGCCGCGGTCTTCAAGGTGATATTCAAATGCAGGGTGCTGATACCCTTTCACCCATTTATTAGGTCAATCGTCGATCACTTCAAGGTCGCGCCATTGCAACTGATGCCTAACGCGTATATGATATCCATGGCTATGTATATTGCGTGCGGCGAGAATGGCCTCGGCCAATTGACTGCACTGGAGCTCGCTTGCTCTTATTATTTAAAGAATAGTAAGGGCAAAGACTCTTACTACCTCTTAAAGCAATCTATGATCAAGAGAGGCATATTTGGTTACCCTAGTAATGTCGGGGCATACGAAACCAAATTTTTCTTTTTCCACTATGACGGCATTTGCCAATTTAGGGAGCCGAATAGGTCTTCCCTTTTTTTACTTTAGCGAATTTTTTTCTTTTCCGTTAGTCTTTGCTTTCTAACGAGCTTTCCCGTTTTCTTCGTAGGAAACAAGATGACCAGGTTGATGGCTCTAACTGACTTCAACAAAATATTATCATTCGGTTATCTGCCCGAGCAGAGTCGCGAAGCGAGACTGCTCATGACAACTATCAACCTGAGGAAGTAAAGCTTCTTCAATCCTGAAGCGTCCTTAGAACCTTTATTTCTTAAGTGTTCGCAAACTTTAGAAATTTTTTTCTTTTACATGCAGTGAACTTTTTTTTACTAACTCTACTTACATGAAGCGACCGTGCCACCCAAAGTGCTAAGATCATCGAGAGCCAAGGGGTTCGTTTTTCCTTGGGTCACCCCTACTAAACCAGCCGAGGTGACCCCTAGCAACATCCCCGTCGGAGGAGCGCAGGTGGGAGCGCGGCCACACACTGAACAACCAGCAGAAGCTTCCCAGCCTGTGGCTGCTCGCCCTAAGCGAAAACTATGGGCCAAAGATCTAGGAAGAGAAGACAGCTGTAGGCCGAGGAATCAGAGTCTGAGCTAGAGGGCTTAGGGTTCGCAGCCTTATCAGGCCTTTCACTTAGGGGCGACCTTTGAGGCACGCAACTAGAGTTACATTAGTCCTTGAGCGTCTGTGGAGGAGACAGAGGAAGGCCGCGACTCCCGGAATGAGAGCAGGTAAAGAGGCAACGGGGGAGGTGCCAACTACTTCAGGAACTAGTACACCTATGTTGGACTCCATGGGACAACTTCCGGAACACTTGTAGCTAGTGGTGTATACCCTTTTGGAGTGCCAACTTGCCAAGGCTTTCGAAGAGTTTGTGGCCTCCCGGCCTTGGGACCTGATGACCAGTGCACTTTAGTTGGAAAGCCAGGTAAGACGGTTCATCCTCAATGAGGACTTTCCAATATCAGTTGGTTTTCGTTTCCTTTGTTTTTTCAAAGAAATGAAGTTTAACCCTTGCTTTCTTTCTCATGCAGTCTCTACTTGCCCAGCACTTGGCTCAAGCGAAGAGCCCACCAGCAAAGCTGTGGGGGCTCTTGATGAAGGAAGAAAATGCAGCAATGACAGGGACTTACGCTACAAAAAATAGAGCTGAAGATGCTTAGCGTTCAGGTGAACCAGTACATGTCAGAGAGGAACGCTATGCTTTGCACAGTGGAGTTCCAAAAGATTGAGTCCAAAAAAAGAGGAGAAAAAATCAAGGAGCTCCAGAGGTTGGTGACTAGACTCACCAAAGAGTGTGGTGAGAAAGAGCTGGAGCTCCGAGTGAACTCTGAACGGGCCTTGAGGGCAGAGGAAGAAAGCGCTCAGTTATGGGAAAGTACCGAGAAGCAGAAGAGGGCATTAGAAACAGACCTCGAATTATCCCAAGGGCGAGTCGCTTCATTAACTAATTAGATGAAGCGACGAAACCTGGAAATTAAGAGGAAAGCCACTGCGCGATTCAAGCCATTTATGCCTTGCGGCCAAAGAACTCGGATATAGACCTCACCGACCTCTCGACCGACTATTAGAACATCCTTGCTTCCATGGCGGAAGCTAATGATGAGGAAGGACAGGGGCCTCATCTAAAGGGCGATTAGTCGGAGGAGTATGTTCTAGAGGACCCAACAGCTGACCAAGCAATCGGTGACCAACCTGGGGATACCGAGGTCGCACCCTTAGGGTTTGGAGGTGGACACCAGTGATTGCTTCTGCTTTTTTCACAACCTTGCTTTTGACTGTCTTTGTACTTCTAGCTCCTGTAATTAGTTTATATGAATAAAAGAAATATTTTCAAGCCATTTGTGATAGCACTTATAATTTTTCGTACTTCACAAATGTTACATATGTGAATAGAAAGCTTGTAAAAACATTGCGACAAACAAGATAATACAAGATAAATTTTGCTTAGGAGCGATCTTATTTACAAACTTTATAAGAAAATTTTTACAAGGAAATTAAAAGAGCGAGTTCGGAATTATTGGTAATAGGGGCGAAGATGCTCAACATTCCTAGTTCGTCGTACTTCGGAATCGTTAAGTCTTTTGAGATGATATATTCCTGGCCGTATTACTTTGGCGATACGGTATGAGCCTTCCCAGTTCGGTCCCAATACCCCTGCACTCAGTTCCCTTATACCAAGAAAAACTTCTTTCATAACCAAGTCGTAGACCTAAAAGTCTCTTCTCCGGACCTTAGAGTTGAAAAATCTTTTTGCACGCTACTGGTAGGATGCTATCCTTAATTGAGCTTTGTCGCGGTGTTCTTCAACTAAGTCCAGACTCGCACATAGAAGTGCTTCATTGTCTGTTTCATTGAACAAGTCTCTCCGAAATAAACCAATGCCTACTACCAATAGGATTATAGCCTCGCAGCCATATGCTAGCGAGAAGGGTGTTTCTGAAGTAGAGGTTCTCAGAGTTGTCCTGTATGCCCATAGGACTTCTAGGAGGTTGTCGACCCAATTACCCTTGGCAGTGCCAAGCTTGGCCTTCAGAGTGTGTTTAATGGTTTTGTTGATAGATTCAACCTGACCATTGGCTTACGATCTTATGATTGAGGCGAACTTTTTATAGATCCCTAGCTCATCAAAAAACTGCTTAAATTCTTTGTTGTTGAACTGCTTCCCATTATCAGAGATGAGTGTATGAGGAATTTCGTAGCGGCACACTATATTCTTGAAGACGAAGTCCCTCTGCTTCTTGGTAGTGATCGCGGCTAATGGTTAAGCCTTGGCCCACTTAGTGAAATAATCCACCACAACCATAAACCACAACATACTTCACCCCTCCCTTTCCAACTAGCATGGGTCAAATAAGATCAATTCCCCACATGGAGAATGGCCAAGGGCTGGTCATGGTTATCAACTGGTGAGAAGGAGCTCGCGGTATGTTCGCGAACCGCTGGCACTTATCACACTTCTTTACAAAGGTGAAAGTGTCTTCCTAAAGTAGGGGCCAGTAATACCCTTGGCGGACAATTTTGTTAGCAAGGGATTCCGCAGCAGTGTGATTACCACAGATCCCTTCATGTATCTCCCTTATGACAGTGTCTGCTTCCTCATTGGTTACGCATCAGAGGAGAGGGGGCGCTAAACCTTGTTTATACAATGATCTCCTATGAGTGTGTAACGAACAACTCTAGTGCACAGGGTTTTTGCCTTAGTCTTGTCATTAGGCAAGGTCCCATCTCGGAGATACTAAATAATTGAGGTCATCCAGGAAGCTGACTTTGTTGCAGCCAAGGCCTATTCGGGCGCGCTGATACTAGGAATTTCTATGTACCGAACAGGAATACTTCCCGACGCATCTGATTCCAGCGATGATACTATTCTTGCTAAGGCATCTACGACAAAATTACTGTCTCTAGGAATCTGCATGATCGTGAAGTGCTTAGAAGACTCGAGTGCGGCCTTAGCCTTCTTCAGATAACTGATCATGTTTTCTTCTTTGGCTTGATATTCTCCCAAGACCTAATTGACGATCAGCAGGGAGTCTTTGTGAATATTGATCGCGGTTGACTTTATCTCATTTGCCAATCGTAGACTAGCAAGTAGCACTTCGTATTCGACCTCGTTATTCATAGCTTTGAACCTAAACCGAAGAATACCATGGATGTGAGTCTCTTCGGGACTGGGGAGAAGAAGGCCTACCCTGGCTCTTTTCCTATTTCGAGGAACCATTGACATAGAGGCTCTAGGTTGATAAGTTTTAAATAGTTTCCTGGGTGACTTTACTGGCTTGCTGCTTGGATTCCTGATTTGATTGGTGTGAAACCTTCGAAATGAAATCGGCAACAGCTTGCCCTTTAATGGTTGCCTTCGGTCTGTACTACAGATCGAACTAACTTAGTTCCATTGCCTATTTGAGCAACTTACCTGAACCTCTAGCTTCTGAAGGACTTGCCTGAGTGGATAGTTGGTCAAGACATGGATTGTGTGGGCATGGAAATAAGGTCGCAACTTCCTAGAGGCTATCAATATGGCATAAGCTAATAACTCCATTTCTAGATACCACATTTCAACATCCAACAGGCGCCTTCTTGTGTAGTATACTAGCTATTGGACTCCACTTTCTTCCCGAATGAGAGCTGCACTGACCGCATGCTGAGAGACTGACAGATACAGGAGAAGAATTTCCTAAAGGAGAGGCTTAGACAAGAGAGGTGACTTTCTGAGGTGCTCTTTTATGCTCTGAAAAGCCTGCTAGCAATCCGAAGTCCATTCAAACTTTTTATTAGCCTTGAGTATATTGAAAAATGGCAAGTAGCGATATGTTGCCCTTGATATGAAGTGATTGAGAACCGCTATTCTCCAATTGAGACTCTAAACCTATTTTCGGTTAGTTGGGCTTTTCATATCAGGGAGAGCTTGAATTTTTTCGAGGTTGATTTCTATTCCCCTCTGGTTAACCATATACCCTATGAATTTTCCCGAGGATACTCCGAATGAACACTTGAGGGGATTGAGCTTCATTCTGTACATTCGGAGTATATTGAACATCTCAACGAGATACGCTATGTGATCTGAAGCGACATGTGATTTGATCAACATGTCATCAACATAGACTTCCATTGACTTTCCAATTTGCTCAAAAAACATTCGATTAACCAGCCGTTGGTAAGTCGCCCCAGCGTTTTTCAAGCCGAAGGACATAACCTTATAACAATATAGCCCCCGATATGTAACAATGGAGGTATGCTCTTCGTCTGGTGCGTACATCGAAATCTGATTATATCCCGACTAGGCGTCCATAAAACTCAACAGCTTGTGCCTAGAGGTGGCATCGATGAGCTGATCGATTCTTGGCAAGGGAAAGCTATCATTTGGACAAGCTTTGTTGAGGTCGGTGAAGTCAACACATGTTTGCCACTTACCGTTAGACTCCTTTACTAAGACCAGATTTGTAACTCAGCCCAAGTAAAGCGCCTCTTGGACAGACCTGTTCAAGAGGAGATTATCTACCTTGATTTTCAAGGCAGCATATTGTTCAGGGTCCATTGCTCTTCTCTTCTGGCAAACTGGCTTGACCGTACTGTCAATATTCAATGCATGGCAAATAACATTCAGGCTGATCCCGATCATGTCAGTGTAAGTCCATACGAATACATCGACATTTTCTCTGAGAAAACCTGTCAGGTCATTGGCAAGTTAAGGGTTAAGGTTACTCCCGATTCTTAATACTCGAGTCGGCTCGCTTAGGTCGACTGACACCTCAAATAATTTCTTGGCCGGTCTGTTGTGAGGGCATTCTTGGATGCGAGGATCCATGTTATCCTCAACCAGGCCGAGCTGTGGCTAGATCCTGTTGATCGCCATTGCTTGTTCGGTGATGCCAACTGGTATTCCCTTTCCCTTGCACGCCATCTACACTGCTCTTATATAGCAGTCGCGAGATACGCGTTGAGATCCACTTACTTCCCTTATCCCATCGGGGTGGGAAACTTCACATTTAGGTGGTAAATTGAGGTGACTGCCTTGAAGTTTCTCAGTAGAGGTCGTCCCAAAATGTCGTTGAAGGCAGACGGACAGTCTACTACCAAAAATTTAGTCATCCTAGTCATCTCCTCAGTTTCTCCCAATGTGACTGGGAGCGAGATCGTTCCCCTAGAAATCAAATGATCCCTGGCGAAACCATAAAAAAGGATGGAGGTAGGCTTTAAATCTGCTCATCCAATTTCATCTTCTTGAAAGCTCGATGAAATAAGATATTCACGGCGCTTCCATTGTCCACCAACATCCTGTGGACTTCGTACTGGCCTATTTCAGGCACGATGACGAGAGCATCCTCATGGGGATGATGCAATCACACCGCATCTTTCTCAGAGAAGGCGATCTCCTCCTCTTTACGAACCTTAGAAGGTCACGACGCTGTGCTCATTACACTTATGGGATCATGACGGGCTTCCCAAGCATACCTTTCCTATGCACCTCGAGAATTCCCCACGAGGTGTTATCCTCCAAAGATGATCCCCACACAGTAGAGGTCTTTGCGACCACGACGCTTCTTCCTTGGTTCCTCTTGATTTTTCTCTTGAACGGGAGTTGAGTCATCGACATACTCTTTGAAGTGCCCCTACTTAATGAGGTTCTCAATTGCTTGTTTGAGAGCTCAACACTCATCGGTGTGATGCCCATTATCCTGATGATAGCGACATTACTTTTTATTGTTTCTAGCTAAGGGGGGATTCTTCATAGGTTCTAGCTCTCCTAGCAGACCGACCTCCTTCGACTTATCCAGAATGGCCGATATTGAGACATTTAAAGGAGTGTATTGATTCTTGTCACGATCGCGACGAGTAACTAAGGCATAAGATTTCTTGGGCTCAAACCGCTGCTTCTTTCCTTTCTGCTAATCGTTATTAGCCTGTCTGCGATCAACCCTCCTATTCTCCCCCCAGTTGGGAGCACCGCTCGAAGGACCAGGGTTGTGGTGATTGAGAGCGGCCACGAAATTTTCAATACGAAGGTACTTTTCAGTGAGGTTGTAGAAACGAGTGAGGTAAACATCATCCTCGGATTGCAGTTCCTTCCACAAATCTAATTGCGAGCGAACTCCTACAATAATAAGAGTTCGAATGGACTCTTCAAGAGTATGAGCCATTTGGTGGAGTTGTCTGTGGAACCTGTCTATGTAAGACTAAAGGGATTCATCTGTCTTCTGTCGTATATTGCTCAGATAGCTTAGCAGTGTCGAGAACTTCCTGTTCGCCTAAAAGTTGCTTAGAAATTTCGAGCTCATTTAAGGCCATGAGCTGACTGATCCTGCCTGAAGTGATCTGAACCAACGCTTGGCATGGGTAGTTAGGGTTACTGGCAAGCAACGACATTTTTCCAAGTCGGAGACTTGGTGGAGTTCCATGAGGTCGTTGAACTTGTATAGATGATCCTGGGAATTAGAATTCCTATCGAATGCTTGGATGTCGAGCATTATGAATCTCGATGGGAGAGGAGCAGCTAACATTGCTAGAGAAAAGGGAGACGCCTCTACGACCTTCCCATGCTCATTTTGCTGAGCCTTAAGCTGATCCAGTGCTTTCGCAACATGGGTTCGACCCTCACGGTTGCGGTTGAGGAAAGACTACAAATCAAACTCTTCCTCAACTCTGCCAAAAGCTCTGGCAAACCTTGACACACGCTGGCCAGAGCCGTGTGATGGCATTACGTAATTCAGGGAATTTTCCCGATCTCTGCAGTGGTACGAACCGACCTGCCGACGACAGGAATCCCTTGCATGACGGCAATCGAGGTCGTTGTTTCGGCGGTATTGGGAATCTCTCCACCTTGCACTTTTGTGGGAGTGCCCATGCGACGTGGCATGGGACGGCTCATGCTGCGATATGTCGACAAGTTGCAGTGCCACGAGTATTCTACCCGATGAGTGATCGGTGTTCGCTGGTCCCTCGAAGCCCTTTGGTCCGCTGCACGCCATTTGGTTTCCTTTTCTTTGACGCACTGCAGTGCGCGCGTATGTGCTTTCACCCTTTTCCATGCTTTCACATGACCTACAGGCATTTTTGGTGGTGGCACCGCCTCATTGGCTTCAGGTGGTACGACTCGATCCAATCGGTCTAGCCTTTGGCTAACCGTTTGGATAGTATTATTAAACATTTTCAGATAACTCATAACGGTTGGATCAAGCCGCGAGCTTGAAGGAATATCCTCCATGACACTCTGCTGGACTGGCAGCACTTCAGGAGAACTGTCCTTCTGTACTTGGGGGATTTCTTTATTACCATAATTGGTTCCCTCATATTCAAAACCACGAGCCATTTGCTGTGGTGGGACCGATTAGTCAGAGATTTTTTGATGAAGAGCAGATACTAAATCAAGTCCTCCTTCTAGCGCCAAACGGTTGATACTTGATTTTGACACCAACTACTCGCACGTGTAAAATGCTAAGCAGACTTAGAAGTCACACGTGATATGAGGATATCAAATGAAATAACGGATGAGAGGCGATATTTAAAGTGGTTCGGATGCTCAAAAGTGAATCTTACCTTCATTGCTATTGTATTAATAAAAGGGGAAAATCAGGTTACGCGCAGCAAGCTAAGTTACAATTTAGAGAGAATACAGAGAGAGACAGAATGCGTGTAAGCTATTTTTAGAGTAAAATTAGCCAATCTCGCAAATGAGAGGGATGACCTCTATTTATAGTGGGAGATTTCAAGGTAATGATTACAAATCTGCAAGTGGGTAGATGCCGTACGAATCCTTCTTTTCGTCCTAATGATTGCCTACCCGAGAGATATCCTCAACTAGCATAAGGTTTGGACACGTGGGCGATTTCTAACCACTCGCAAGCTTGACACTCAACTACTGCGCTGATAGGAACCATGCCACTTGCGCCATTACGTGACGTGGCTCTGCCTGGGCGGCACAAAACTTTCCTGAACCCTGATGGCCCTTGCTGATGAGGCTCCACGTCAGCCCTAACTTTTCAGGCATAACAAAACCTTTTCTCCGCACCCAGCTCCTTCCACCCCTCTATTCCCAGTCTGAACGACGCACCGCCACCCACTCGAACTGCACCCTGTAGCACCTCTCCTCGCGTGGCTTCTATGAAACAATAGTTACACTACGAATCATGATTAGAAATATGAAAGTGACTGTATTTAATGCTCTTAATTTATTATTTAATGTATTATAAATCTTAGATTTAATATAATGAGTACGTTTCTTTATTTTTTTTTACTTTGAATTTGAGGTTATAAATGTAATTTATTACTGCAGAGAAAACGCCAGCAACCTTCCAGGAAATTCAGTGGAAAATCCATGACAATTATCAGCTTCTACTTTATCAGACTTTGACAAGAAAATGTTTACACAATGAGAATCTTAGGGACATTTTTATTTTTATTTTTTTAACTTTCAGTTTATTGTTATTAATATAATTCATTATTGCAGAGAAAACGCCAGCAACCTTCCAGGAAATTCGGTGGAAATTCCATGACAATTACCAACTTCTACTTTATCAAACTTTAACAAGAATTTTTTTTTTTTTTTTTGAGTTTATTGTTATTAACTTATTATGTTCATATATAAATAAAAGGCAAATGATATATTGATACATTTCCTATATATATATATATATATATATTTGAGTTATTTTTTCTATTTCCTAATTTTGTTTATAGATGACAGAAAATATATCTTTTTTGAATTATTCTTATTAGTTCATTTGCAACACTTTTAATATTTTTTTTTTTAAATTATTAAGTATATCAATAAGGTATTGTTTGTAGTATTTATATTGATTACATATTTATATTTTTGTTGTTTGTATAAAAATTAATTGAGCACATTTTCATTATTTTTGTTTCGCTTATTTTCAATTTTCAACCAAATAAAATTAATTTTTTTACATTTCTTTTCTTACGTTTTTTTTCTTTCTATTTTAAGTAATTTTTTTCATTGCTTTTTAAGTTTTTCACATATCTTAAGAAAGTTTGATGCACTTTTCTTAAAAAAAATATATATATCAATAATACTATACTTATAAAGTTAGAAATCTTTGATAATTGATTTGACAATATCTTCTTAATTATAGGATAAGATAACATCTATCTCTAATCATATGTATATGATATTGTATCTAATTAGTTTATTACTATGTAATTACACATTTGATATAATAGCGTAAATATTGTTAAATTAATGACAGAGTATAGGAAGATGAGGCAATATTGCCTAAAGGCAAAGAATTTATCTCCCTCGATTAGTCAAAGTGAAGCATTCATACGATATCTCCTCTTTTTCTCTTTAATAAGCATACTACATTTACAAAGAAAATACACAAAACCTTCCTTGAAATCTCTCTGTATTCAACTTTATTCATGTTTCCCTTTTTTCTTATTTGACTTGATTTTAGAATGGGAAAGCAGATATGAAAAGGTCATTTTCACAATCATAGCAATAACGTCTTTTTCATAACCATGACTGAGGAGCAAAATTAAAGAGAAGTATAAGGTCAAAATGTGGTAGTACCAACCGTAGAATTTTCATGAAAGAAAATCTTAATCAAAGGAAACACATGCTCATGATAGATATCTTCTTTAATTAATTGGTTTTGCAACAGAAGTTCAAGAACAAATTAACCCCAATGTAAATACCTTCTCAAATTGTTACAAGAACTAAGGCTCGTTGAAATTTTTTCTTGAAGTTTCTTAGCTACTTCGTTGAAATTATTATGAAATTTAAGCTAATAATACAACTTTAATTTATCTCTTTTCAAGGGATTTATAATATTATGTAAGGGTGTGTATTGCTATGTTGGGGTGAGCATGGGTAAAGGATAGAATCGAAACCTACGGTACCCACTTGTCAGTTCAAGATATGATCTAGAACTAGCCCACATAGGGTCGATTCCGGTTTCAAATTTGGTGGAACCGACCCTATGCAGGTCCGGGTCTGATTCCACCACTTCATGAGCTAGACCCAAAACTAAGGTCTACATACCTGAGGTGGAACAAACGGATACTCTGGGTGTGTTTGTAATTTTTATAGACTTTTGGGGTGTACTGTAGTTTTTATGGGTATATTTATCATTTTTAGACTATTAGAGGGTATAGTAAATTTATAGGGTACCCAGAATCGGAACCGAAACGACCGATTCCGATTCTATGATATTCATTTGCTAAGTCAATATGATCAATGATTTTTCTATTAAGAACGAGTGAGAGACTTACTTGTAGAGTGTTTGCTTATCAGTTGTTTCTAGTTGCATCTTCACACTGAAAATAATTAGTGATAGAAGAGAGAAAGTAATTGAGTGATTAATGAAGAATTAACATTAGTGATTTGCAAGGATGAATTTTTGCTCATGATTTGACAGAAGGGAAAATCGTTCTCATCAAAAAGTTGCATCTCCAACAATGAAGACTCTACCTAAGCTATGCGAGTATAGGAAACTTTTGTGTAATGAGTTGTAGGCAATGAAGGTGCATTTTCCGGAATGAAAATCAAACTTGTCCTTGTTGTAAGCCCTAAGGTAAGGGTAACAAGCACATCCAAAACATTTTAAAAAATTACAATCAGGTTTGGTATTGAAAATTTTTTCTAAGGGAAAGTTATTGTGAATGACAGATAAGGGCATTCTATTAATGAGGTATGCAGCTTTATGAAAGGATTCCCACCAATAATTCAATGGCATATTAACTTGAGCTAGGAGAGTTAGTCAAGTCTCAACAAGGTGTCTGTGATTCTTCTTAATCTTACCATTTTGGTAATGAGTGTGTCGACATGAATATCTACAAATGATTCAATTTTGTTGCAAATATGATGAGAAAGCAATGAACTCTCCTCCCATATCAGTTTGCAATGCCTTAATGTCTCTAATTATTTATTTTTCAACAAGGGTTCTGAAGTTCTTGAAGGTTTCTAAGGTTTGTGACTTCAATGTCATAGGTATATCTAGTTGAATCTGGAGTAATCATCTAAAATGCTAATGTTGTGTCTGGCTCCACTAGTGGAAGGTAGGTGTTTGACCTCAAAATGTATTAGCTCAAGTGGTTCCTTGGTTATGGTTTCAATGCTAGGGCGGTGTTGCTCATGCATTTGACCAAGATTAAACAAATTACAAAAATTCGGATTTGACTCCATATTGCTTGGTGTATGCATTTTTAATGATGAGGTGGATTTTTAAATTGATTTGAGAATGTTAAGACTTGCATGTCCTAGCCTTTTATGCAGGAGATCAAGATAATTTCCAGAATCGGCAACTAAGCAATGTTAGAAACAAAATGAACTTCACTTGTATTACTAGATTTTCTAGTATGATCACAACTTGATGAAGATATATTTTTGTCTATATTTACATTTTTTGGTGAAGACGCCTATTAGTTTTCAACTTCTTGGAAAGCATAGAGGGAAATGCATTGAACATTTTTGTTTGTGATTTTTTAACAAAACTTTTAGTGTAAGGCTGCATCTTGTACAACCCATCCTCGGCAAACCCTTAGAGCAATTTTCTTCATATCAAGTCCTTAATGAAACAGCATTTATCATGAAACACAACGCACAAATTATTGTCACCAATGAGTTTGGATATACTTAATAGGTTTTTTGTTATTTGTAGAATAACAAGAACATTGTGAAGTTGAATTGTATCAGAGTTTAAGGTGGGAAGTGATACCTTACCAAAGTGAGAAATATTGAGAGACTGACCATTTCCAACAGTAACTTTCTCTGGCACATGATATTCACTCTTCATACTCAAGTTATTCATGTCATTGACGATATGACTTGATGCTCCACTGTCTATATACCATCCTTTTTCATTGTTGTTATCAGAGGTTGTAGTTGAGAAAGCTTGATTTGAGTTACTCAGAGTTGTGTTGTTGCGGCTTGGAGGCACAAAATTTCTATCAAGTCGATGATAACATATTTCAACAGAATGACCATATTTTTGGCATAGCTAGCAAGTAGGTTTGTTACCACCTCCACTTTTGTTACTAGCATTTCTTCCTCTTCTCCTTCCTCTGCCTTTGGGGTTTTGATTTTTGCCAATCTTTCTTTTGCAGTTGTTTTTGGTGTAGGCAAACTATGTTGACTGATTTGGTTGCATTTTGAAGGCCGTGTTTCTGTGTTTGCATGCATTCACTCAATTCTAACTTCATGGTTCAGGAGAAGGGTGTAATTTTCTTGAAGAGATGGTGTTTTTCCTAAAGAGTTGCAATTGCAACAACAGATTCATATTCTATTCCTAGTCCTCCTAGAATCCAGGATACAAAATCTTCTTCAGAGATGAAGTGTCCAGCTAAGTTAAGCTCATTAGTATAATCTTTTATCAGTAATGCTCAATTGCCCTTTCCTCTTTTCCTTATGTTCTGAAGTCTGAGATGCATAAATGTAACAGCTTGATACTTTAGATGCAGGATTCTGGATTGGGACTAAGATGCATAATGTAATAGCCCGACCGACTATCAAGATATTGTGATTTTTTCTCTTACGAGCGTGTTCATCTTGATTCAAACCTATAACTTCATCATTGGAAACGAATCTAGAGTACTAACTGAGCTACTAGCCCGATTAGTACTCCTGATTCGTTTCTAAGGATGAAATCCTAGGTTCAAATCAAGAAGGATGTGCTCAAAAGAGAAAAATGAAGACATTGTGCGAGTTCATGAGATAAAATGAGTAGAAATAAAGCACGGCAAAGCTTGAGAATTTTATTCATCAAAAGATCCAATATATACACGTTTGATAAGTGTTCTAAGGCATTCCAGACATTGACATTTTAATTTGAACCTATTCTATTCTGATACCAAGTAAGAAAGCTAAGCTTTGATTATCAGAAGTATTTATGTAGAGTTTACTGGGTAAATCGAGCAGAATTTATTCATCGAAGGATCCAATACATACATGTGGACAAGAGCTATAAGTAACGTGGACCCAGGTTAAAATGGGGGCTCCCATATATAGAAAACCATTTTAAGAAATTATTTAGTATATCTGATTTGACCCCGTTAACCATCATAATATGAAAATGTTTTTCTATATATTAGCCTTATTCCAGGCAAAATTTACCAATAAGATATAAGCTAAAAAAAAAAAAAAAAAAAAGTAAATACTACTTTCCATTTGTTTTCATGTTTTGTTCATTTATACTTTAAGATTGAAAAAACGAATTAAATAAAAGATCAAATAGTAATATACAATATCGGTAAGTTAAAATAATAGTATTGATTCAAAAAATTATTGAATCATTATAAAGAACCTAAAACTTCTGTCGCAATAAAATTATAAAATATAATTTTTAAATAATAAAAATGCATTAAGAATATTTGTTAACTCTATATCGGAGAAAAAAATAAATAGATAATATTTATGTTTTGATATTTTATTATTATGGATCGTTGCCTCCACTCAGATCATTGGCTAGGTCCGCCCCTGGCTATAAGGTGAGCTTCCTTGATTGTTGCTATCTTGTGTCATGGGTAGAAAGTTTCACATCCAAAAGGTTCATAAGCTGGGAGTTTCATATTCAAAAGGCTCATGTGTTAGGAGTTTCACACTCAAAAAGATAACCTGTTAGATGGAGCGACTTTCACTTTTATAAGCCTAAGACCTTCCTGATATGCTTCAGATGTAGGATTTGTTATATTCTCCCCTATCTAATCCTATGACGTGGGGGCCCTTATCTACCCATCCACCTCACTCTTGTGTGGACTCACAATCACACTTGGATGTCCCCGCTTGGGTGCTTGGCGAACATCGAAAGACAGACCGAGTCTGCTCTGATACCATTTGTCATCGACTAAGAGTTTCACACCCAAAAGACTAACTTGTTAGGTGCAGGAACTTCTCCCTTTATAAACCTAAGACCTCCCCAATATGCTTCTATGTGGAATTCGTTACACTTGTCATCAGCTGACCTGAGAGACAATTTTTTGGTTGATCAGTGCTGAATGGGGTGCTAGTTGTGCTCTCCCTTCTCCTTGTAGAAGAAAAATTAAAGCAGAGGAGTTGGGAAATTCGTCACACCTACAATAGGCTGTGATACTCTGTATTTATAATCTTTACAAAATAATGGTTACATTGTAAACTACTATAAACAATGCTATAATCATGCTAACATTAATTACAAGATTTCACCAGATCATGGATGTTATCACGCAAGCCTTTAACTACTGATTTGTTTCCATATTTTGCTATCATGCCAGAGTATTGCTGAGCTGTAGCTTCCAAGTCTTCATCCACAATTGTAGCCTCTGTTTTATCATCCCCCCTCAAATTGAGCATTGTTGAAATGCACAATTTGTCACGTTGCAATTCTAAAGCTGGTTTTAGTTGAGGTTTTGTGAAGACATTGGCAATCTAAGACTGTGTTTGGTAACAAGTAACTCGAGTGACACACGTTCCCTGATATAGTAGTAATCCACTTCAATATGCTTGCTTCTTGCATGGAATACTGGATTAATTGTCATGAACAGTGAACTCATATTATCTCATAACAGAATTGGAGCTTGAGATAGGGGAACATCCAGATCACGAAAGATGAAAGTGAGCCACGTAATTTCAGCTGCTGCTTGAGCAAGTGCTCTATATTCAGCTTTGGAACTTGACCTTGAGACTGTTGGTTGCTTCTTTAAGCACCATGAAATGATGTTGCTTCCTAGGTAGGTACAATAACTAGTTGTTGATCTCCTAGTGATGTTGCACCCAGCCCAATCAGAGTCTGAGAATCCATAAAGATCAAGAGAACTGGAAGCTTGTATATGAAGACCAAGATTAATTGTCCCTTTGACATAGCGTAGGATTCGTCTTACCAAACCAAAATGTGACTCAGTAGGCGCATGCGTAAATTGGGAGACATAATTCACACTAAAAGAGAGGCCTGGCCGTGTCAAGGTTAAGTATTGAAGGGCTCCCACCAGAGATTGATATGCATAAGGATCGGGATGTAGAGGGGAATCAGGGTCAGGTTTGGTTTTGGTACACAGTGGGGTTTTGATAGGTTTTGATTCATGCATCCCACTGCGTTCCAGGATGTCAACAACATACTTGGTTTGTTGTAAAAACAACCCAATTGAAACGGTCGAAACTTGAATTCCCAAAAAATAATGGAGGACTCCGAGATCTTTCATTGCAAATTCTGCATGTAATTTGTTAATGAAATCCTGTATTAAACTCGAGGAGGAACCTGTTAATATAATATCATCAACGTAAAGTAAGAGAACCAAAGTGCCTTGATCGGAATGGAAAATAAATAGACTTGGATCAGCGGTGTTGCATTGAAAATCGTATTGCAAAAGGTAGGAGCTGAATCTGTCAAACCAAGCTCTTGGAGCTTGTTTAAGTCCATAGATTGCTTTGTTCAAATGACAAACTGAATCTGGAAAAGTTGAGTCTTTAAAACCTAGGGGTTGCTCTATGAATACCTCCTCAGTTAAAACCCATGCAAGAATGCATTTTTTACATCAAGTTGTCTGATATCCCACTTTTTTACAGTTGCAATGGATAAGATCAACTTAATAGTTCCTAGCTTCACAACAGATGAATAGGTTTCAGTAAAATCAATCCCAGGTAATTGATTATACCCTTTAACAACTAATCTCACTTTGAGACGTTCCACGTTGCCATCAGCTTTGAGTTTTACTTTGTAAACCCATCAGGATCCAACAACATTCATTGATGTTGTATGAGGCACCAAGTTCCATGTTTTTTGTTGTTGTAGAGCAGCAAGTTCATCAACCATTGCTTGTTTCCATCCAGAGTGTGAGAGAGCACAGATTTAAGAGACCTTGGTTCCTTTGGTATTGAATCAAAGTCATGGAAAAGTGCATACTTGGGGTTTGGTTTTCGAACTCCCACCTGAATGCGTGTAATCATGGAATGAGTATTGCTTCCAGAGTTTTGAGAAGTTGGAGCAATTGTGGAGATAGAAGTAGTATTGTCAACAACAGAATTGGGTTCCTCAAAGTGTTCAGTGGCAGTGGAGTGAGAGAGATTATCAGCAGTGATTGAATATGAACCCGACACAAGATCACCTATAGTGATTATTGTTTTGAGTTAAGCATTTGGTGTTGGTAGTGGTGCTTCTTCTGTAGGTTGAGTGAAATGATCTGAGTGCTCACAAGAGGAAATGGACCATGAGTCAAATTCTCGAAAGGTTATTGGTTGTATTCCAACAGCTGTGTCAAAGAGAACATTGAAATTTTTGTAAGGTAAAGATAATTCATTAAAGACCACATGTCTGGAAACATAAAACCTTTTGGTTGATGGAGAATAACAATTGTAGCCTTTGTGTCTATCACTGTAACCCATAAACACGCATGGTAGTGATTTGTTATCAAATTTATCCTTCTTAGAGTCCCATATGTATGGGAAACACCTTGAGCCAAAAACTCTTAAGGAGGAATAATCAGGATTCTTGCCATACAACCAATAGAATGGTGAGTCCCATTGTAGTGTGGCTGTTGGAACACGATTGATTAGAAACACTGCAGTGGTAAAAGCTTCAACCCAGAAAATTTTAGGAACATTGGCATGAATTAACATAGTAATGCCGAGTTCTCTAATTACCTGATGCCTTCTTTCAACCATACCATTCTGCTCAGGTGTATAAGAACATGATAGTTGATGTTTGATTCCTGAATTTTGAAGATGTGTTTTAAATCTGTGATTAACAAATTCTCCTCCCCCATCTGTCTGAATTATCTTAATAAGGCCAACAAATTGTCTCTTTACAAACTTTTTAAAGAGAATGAATTGATCATAGAAGTCTGATTTTTGCTTTAATGGAATTAACCATACAAACTTTGTGAAATCATCAACTATAGCAGCATAAAACCGAAACTGATGCAAAGAGATAAGAGGAGCAAGTCCCCATAAATCAATATGAACTTTCTCAAAAGGTGCAGAAGTTTTTGATTCAGATAAAGAAAAAGACAATTTAGATAATTTTCCTAATTGACAACTCTCACATATGGAATTGTCTTTATTGGAAATAGTCCTTATTAATGCTTTGTTTCGAAGATGAGCCACTATAGTAGCTTGAATATGCCCGAGACGTTGGTGCCAGATGTCTTCTGAAGCAACCCGAAATCTGGAGGAGAACAAAGCCACTAGAGGTGCTCGAATTGCATACAAATTACCCCTTTTGAGCCCCCTCATCAGCACCTGTTGTGTCAACTTGTCCTTAATCACAAAATCATTATTAGAAAATTCATAAGTTATTGAATAATCAGATGTGAGTTGTCCAATAGATACTAGACTCCTTTCTAATTCAGGTACAAGAAGAACATTTCTTAGAACAATAGCAGACTGTCCAAACCCGAGTAGTGCATCACCAGTATGAGTTACTTTTAGAAATTCTCCATTTCCTAACATAACATGATCATTACTAGTATAAGGTCTGAGATTATATAGTTACCTTCATTAGAAGTCATATGTACTGATGTGCCAATATCTGATGTCCATTCCTCATGGTGTGCCTCAGAATTAAGTTACAAGTTTGTGAATGCTTAAGGCAAGTTGTCTGGTTGAATAGAATGATTGAACCTATACTAGCAACGGATAGCAGGGTGTCCTTTCTTGCCACAAATCTGACAAGTGATGTCCCTGTGGTTCTCTCGACGAGATGCGTTTGAAGAAGAGCCATTGCTAAAGTTTTTGTTAGGCTGATTAGCAGGGATGAAGCCTCTTCCTTTGGAGGAAAAATTGTTGGTGGGTTTGGGATTTTTGGGTGCATATTTGGGGACATTTTTGTCAACATAAAAGGCAGTATATTGAGACGATTCAAGAGAGTGAAGATTCAGCCTTGTTTCATAGCTTTGCAGTAGAGGAATTACCTCATTATAGGATGGCATTGGTGGTTTAAGCATTGATGTCGTGAAGGGTTCATAGCGTGCACCAAGTCCTGTAAGCAATGAAAAAACTTTGTTTTTGTCAGCAACCATGTGCCCAATGGCAGCAAGGCTGTCACATACCTCTTTGAACTTTCGAATATATTCGTTGAGAGGCACTTCCTGGGTTTTCTTCATATACGTGAGTTGCTGATTCAATTGAAATTGTCTTTCTTGAGAAGACTGGGCATACGCTTCCTTGAGTGCTGCCCAAACTTGTGCAGAGATATCAAGACCAATAACATGGCTGAGTGCCTCTTTTGCAAGAGTGCCAATAATCCACCCTCTGAGTAGACGATCTGTTGTTTTCCAGTTTTTGTATGCTGGATTAGCAGTTGGGTTGTTACCATCAAGTGTTGGAAGTACAGCAGCTGGGCATGGTTTTTCTCCTATGAGAAAATCTGTAAGCTCTTGACTTTCAGCAAGTGCAAGCACTTGCTCACGCCATAATGAGTAGTTTTCAGGTCGAAGCCTGAGAGTGACAAAGTTACTAACATTCAACGAAGCGGAAGACATTGTTATGCTCTGATACTAAGAAGAAAAATTAAAGCAGAGGAGTTGGGAAATTCGTCCCACCTACAACAGGCTGTGATACTCTGTATTTATATTCTTTACAAAATAATGGTTACATTGTAAACTGCTATAAACAATGCTATAATCATGCTAACATTAATTACAAGATTTCATCAGATCATGGCTGTTATCACGCAAGCCTTTAACTACTAATTTGTTTCCATATTTTGCTATCATGCCAGAGTATTGCTGAGCTGTAGCTTCCGAGTCTTCATCCACAATTGTAGCCTCTGTTTTATCACTTGTACGATTGAATTGTTGCCACCACTTAATCGATTTCTCTCACATTATACTCACAAAACAGAAGTGTTAAAGGAAGACAAAATCTACAGAGTAGTAATATACAAATTTAACTTCAATGATGTGACCTTATTTTAGATTTTCTAAAATATATAATCACCTAATGTTTATGTGTTTGTAAATAATGATACATTATTTAAGATACAAAATTATTGGAATTTTAATATCTGTGATGCAGTTTTCTATATATATTAATCACAGTCAACGATAATAAGTACTTAAAGAAAATTTGTTTACAATTTTCAATATTAAACCGTTATTACTGCCCAAAGATAAGAGTTAAAGAGATGTGAATGGTCGCAAATAGCGGTTAAAAAGATGTGAATGGTCGCAAATAACTCAAACTTTCCCTTCTTATACTGAAGCTAGAATTGATTAAACTTGAGAAAATGAAGTTTCCAAGAATCAATTGCAATATTTCACTTGTTTCATTACTCATTTTGTTGTCAGCTTCATGGACAATTTCATATCCAATTCAAGAGGGTTTTCTGCAATGCCTGAATAGTAATTCTCAGCCTTCCATTCCTTTCTCAGCTTTTTGCAGCCAAAACGATTCTTCATTTTCTTCACTCCTGCAATCTTCTGCTCAAAATCTCAGGTATTTGGAGCCTTCAAAGCCAAAACCTGAGTTCATCTTCACACCTTTGCATGAATCCCACGTCCAAGGCGCTGTTATTTGCTCCAGGGAGCTTGGAATTCACATGATAGTCCGTAGTGGAGGCCATGACTATGAGGGCCTCTCTTATGTCTCAGAAATCGAAACGCCTTTTATCGTTGTAGACCTCTCGAAGCTTCGATCCATTAGCGTTGATATTCCTGATAACAGCGCCTGGATTCAGGCCGGTGCCACAATTGGTGAAGTCTACTACAGAATTTCAGAGAAAAGCAACACTCATGGCTTTCCTGCTGGTCTTTATACAAGTTTAGGCGTTGGCGGGCACATCACCGGAGGTGCTTATGGCGGCCTGATGAGAAAATATGGCCTTGGAGCTGACAATGTTATTGACGCTCGAATTGTCGATGTTAATGGCAGAATTCTCGACCGAGCAGCCATGGGAGAAGACCTGTTTTGGGCTATAAGAGGAGGTGGAGGAGCAAGTTTTGGAGTTATTCTTTCCTGGAAGATAAAACTTGTTCCTGTGCCACCAATTGTGACAGTTTTTACGGTTAACAAAACCCTGGAACAAGGCGCAACAAAGACTCTCTACAGATGGCAACAGGTTGCGGATAAACTTGATGAAAACCTCTTCATTAGAGTGATCATTCATGTGGCTCCAGTCACGGATAGCCTGAGAGCTGTCATAACTAAATACAACGCCTTGTTTCTCGGCGCAGCTGACAGACTTCTCCAGATTATACAACAGAGTTTCCCCGAATTGGGTTTAACTCAACAGGATTGTATCGAAACGAGCTGGATTAAATCGATGCTTTACATGGGTGAACATCCAAGTGACGCCACACCAGAAGTTTTACTTCAGGGAAAGTCTACATTCAAGAACCATTTTAAAGCCAAATCAGACTTTGTCAAAGAACCAATTCCTGAAACTGCGCTTGAAGGGCTATGGACAAGGCTACTTCAAGAAGAAATTCCATTGATGATATGGAACCCTTATGGAGGCATGATGAGCAAAATTTCGGAATCCGAAATCCCATTTCCTCACAGACAGGGAACCCTTTTTAAAATCCAGTATGTTAGTATGTGGCAAGATGGAGGTAAAAATGCAGAAAGGCACATGGATTGGATTAGGGAGCTTTACGATTACATGACTCCTTATGTGTCAAACCCCAGGACGGCTTATGTTAATTACAGGGATCTTGATTTGGGGATGGACAAGAAAAGTAACCCAAGTTTTGCAGAGGCCAATGCTTGGGGTGCCATGTATTTCAAAGATAATTTTAAGAGATTGGTGACAGTGAAAACTAAAGTTGATCCTGATAATTTCTTTAGGCATGCGCAGACTATTCCTCCGGTACGCAAGACGAGGTGAAACTTCTGGAAAGTTTGGAATCATAATTCTGAGTAGTTTATTTTGTGATAAAAGCTGCTGTTATGGTATTTCAAAATACCAAATTTTAATTGGTTTTAAACTGTTATGTGTTTAAAAGCAATTGAAATTTTAATTGCTTTTGGACTCTTATGTGTTAAAAGCAATTGAATATTGCTTTTTGGACTGTTATGTACTAAAAGCAATTGAATTCTTCTATGTTATTGCAATTCAAATTATTCTTGGGCAGTTATGGTTTTAAAAGCAATTGATTGACTTCGGTTATAGCAAGAATGAGTTAAGGGAAAACGGGCAGATTTTCAAGTATAAAAAGGGGTGGTTTTCTCATTTGAAGAACACAATTTTTCACTTGAAAAATCCTTGTTTCTTCTGTGTTTTTTAACTTTCCAGCTCTCCTTTACCACTATTATTTTTCATTATATTAGTCTAAATCTCTATTAGAGTGTGCACTCTAAAAAGAGATTCGTCATTGTATCCTGGAGGTCAATCCGCTATTAAGCTTTTTTTGCACCACGAAGATTCTTCCAATAGGGGCGGAATTCTGATCTTAAGGATAGTGCTTTTGCACGCCTTGACGCTGCTGTCTTGCTGCTATTTCGCTGTTGTGTTCGTTGCTGTTTCATTGATGTATTATTGCTATTTTGCTATTGTCTCTCTACTGTTCTTATTGCTGTTTTCCTGCTGTCCTCTTACTGTTTTCCTACTGTTTCACTGCTGTTCTTTTACAATTTTGCTGATCTCTCTCTGCTATTTTTCCTGCGATTGTCTTGCTATTTTCCGGATGTTTCATTGTTGTTCTTCTACTATGTCATTATTGTTCTTTCATTAGTTTTCTACTGCTGTTTTGCTACCAATTTTATTATTAAATTCCAACAATCTTTAGATCAGAAGTTTTCCAAGATGGACACTGCAATTCTCACTGCCAAATCACTTCCTGACATCTCCAAAATTAAGCCTTTTGCCAGAGCTCATTTCAAGAGGTGGCAAGAAAAAGTATTTGACTCTTTGGATGTGCTCGGTTTTGCATAGTATCTCTCAACAGAAGAACCAAAACCTGGAGTGGACAATTTTGACAAAAAACTTGATACATGGAAGAAAGGAAAAAAGGTATGTTGCCATACTATTCTGAGTACATTATCAAATGAGCTTTATGATGTTTATTGCGCTTATAAGACTGTACATGAGATATGGGCAATCCTGAAAAAGAAATATGTTGTTGAGGATGTTGGATCACAAAAATATGCTATAGGAAACTTCCTAGATTTTAAAATGATAGAAGAAAAAGAGGTATCCATGCAAGTCCATGACCATCATTTATTGATAAATGATTTGAAAAATGAAGAAATAATTCTTCCTGAAACTTTTGTGGCTGGTTGTTTAATTGAGAAACTTCTAGATTCATGGAGAGATTATAAGAATAGTATGAAAAATAAGCAGAAGCAAATGAGCTTAGAAGATGTGATAGTACATATTAGGATTGAGGAGATGAATAGGCTTAGAGATAAAGTCGATAAGGCCAAGGAATTGACATCCAAGGCTAATGTTGTTGAAAACCAAGTGGCTCCTCCTCAACCTAAGAACAAGAAACCACAGAGTTTTAAGAACAATAGTAAGAAATTGTTTAACAACAAAAACCCCAACGCTTTCAAAAAGAAAGGACACTGTTTTGTGTTTGGGAAAACTGGACATTTTGCTAGCCAATGCAGATACTGAAAAACTGGAGACAACAAAAATCCTCCTAAGGCCAATCTGGCTGAGGGAAATGATGTTATTACTGCTGCGGTTGTCTCACAAGTGAACATGATTGCTGAAAAGAAAGAATGGATAATTAATTCTGGGGCCACAAAGCATATTTATGGAGATATAAATTCTTTCTATGAATATATATACTAGTGAGGGATGGAGAAGATTGTGTTTACCTTGGTGATTCCCGCTCTCTACTCCTGTTATGGGAAAGGGGAAAAATCTTCTCAAACTTACTTCTGGGAAAACCCTCTCACTGAGTAATGTTTTACATGTTCCAAATCGATATAATCTTGTATCTGTTTATGTATTGGGAAAGGCTAGAGTGAAAGTCTCCTTTGAGGGTGACAAAATTGTAATGTCCAATAATGGGGTTTTTGTTGGGAAGGGGTATTGTTCTGGAGAGTTATTTAAAATCAATGTACTTAATATTATTATGAATGAAAATGCATCTTCTTCTACTTATGTTATTGATTCAATAGATTTATGGCATGGTAGATTAGGTCATGTAAATTATGGTTATCTGAAAAAGATGAAAGAACTTGGTTTATTATCAAATGTCAATATTTCAAATATTGATAAATGTGCTGTGTGTATGGAATCTAAATCCACCAAAAAGACTTGTAAACCAGTTCTAGAATGAGAAAATGAGCTTCTTGGTTTAATTCACAGTGATCTTGGAGATTTGAAACAAACCATGACTAGAGGAGAAAAAAAGTTTTATATAACTTTTATTGATGATTGCTCTAGATTTGCTAGAGTATACTTATTGAGATTTAAAGATGAAGCAATTAAAATGTTCTTAACATATAAAAATGAAGTTGAAAATCAACTCAATAAGAAAATTAAAAGGTTAAGAACAGATAAAGGAGGTGAATATGAGTCAAATGACTTTGATTCTTTTTGTAGAGATCATGGTATTATACATGAGACTACACCCCCTTATTCTCCACAGTCTAATGGAGTTGCTGAGAGGAAAAACAAAACTTTAAAAGAAATGGTGAATGCTATTTTGATTAGTTCTGGAGCACCTTTTAATTTGTAGGGGGAAGCGATGCTTTCAGCTTGTTACATACAAAACAGAATTCCTTTTAAGAAAACAAGCAAAACACCATATAAACTCTAGAAAGGTCATGTACCTAAACTGAAATATTTTAACGTGTGGGGGTGTTTTGTAAAGTCCTAATTCTTGAACCTAAAAGGAAAAGGTTAGGACCCAGGACTGTTGATTGTATGTTTGTAGGTTATGCTCAGAACAGTGTTGCTTATAGATTCATTGTAATAAAGCAAGAGGTTGGTTTGTATGATGCAAACACAATCATTGAATCTAAAAACGCAGATTTTTTTGAGAATGTTTTTCCTAAGAAAATCAATTGTGAAAAGGCTTTACCTCAAAATGAAACTTTTGAGAGTTCTCCTTAAAATGAAACTCTTTAGAATTCTTCTGAAAGTTCAAAGTTAGAAATAAGGTGAAGTAAGACAGTTAGAAAAGCCAAAAGTTTTGGTGATGATTACTATGTCTTTCTTACAGAGAATGATCCTCAGACTTATGAGGAAGCAATGACTTCTCGAGATGTGTCCCTTTGGAAAGAGGCAGTAAATAATGAAATTGAGTCCATTATGAGTAATCATACATGGGAAGTAGTTAATTTGCCTCCAGGAACTAAACCAATAGGGTGCAAATGGATATTTAAAAAGAAATTAACTACCAATGGATCAATTGATAAAAACAAGGCAAGATTGGTTGCCAAAGGTTATACACAAAAGAAAGATATAGATTATTTTGACACTTATGCTCTTGTAACAAGAATAGCATCAATTAGAGTGTTAATTGCTTTAGTTGCAATTTACAAATTACATATATATCAAATGGATGTAAAGACAGTTTTTTTTAATGGAGACTTGGATGAAGAAATTTATATGAAACAACCAGAGGGTTGTGTTATCCCAAGTAATGAGCATAAAGTGTGCAAATTGGTAAAGTCTCTTTATGGACTTAAACAAGCACCAAAACAATGGCATGAGAAGTTTGACCAAGTGTTAGTCTCAAATAGTTATACAATTAATGATTCGGATAAATGTGTATATTCTAAATCATTTGAAGATAACACTTATGTGATAATATGTCTCTATGTTGATGACATGTTAATATTTAGTGCTAATATGAATGTGATAATTAAGACTAAAGAGTTTCTTGCCTCAAATTTTGATATGAAAGATATGGGAGAGGAAAATGCTATTCTTGGGATTAAAATCATTAAGATAAATGATGGTCTTAAGTTATCACAACAACACTATGTTGAAAATTTCTTAAGAAAATTTGGGTTTTTAGACAGTAAACCCGTCTCAACTCCTTATGATGGAAATACTCAACTCAAGAAAAATACACAACACAGAGTGAGTCAAACTAGATATGCCCAAATCATTGGTAGCCTTATATA
The DNA here is from genome assembly GCA_026225825.1 of Pistacia integerrima. Taxonomy (NCBI): domain Eukaryota; kingdom Viridiplantae; phylum Streptophyta; class Magnoliopsida; order Sapindales; family Anacardiaceae; genus Pistacia; species Pistacia integerrima. Next base: position 28,352,774 of record CM047747.1, on the reverse strand, counting down.
CTTAATGAATAGTACGAGGCCTGATATTGCTTATGCTGTCACTAGATTGAGTAGGTTTACTCATAATCCTGATAAGAGTCATTGGATAGCATTAGATAGAGTTGCTACATATTTGAAGGGCACCATTGATTATGGGCTAACGTTTGGAAGTACACCACCTGTATTAGAAGGATATTCCGATGCCAATTGGATATCAGATTCAGATGAAATAAAATCCACAAGTGGTTATATCTTTACACTTGGTGGAGGTGCTGTGTCATGGAAGTCTTCCAAACAAACTTGCATAGCTCGGTCTACCATGGAGTCTGAGCTTATCGCCTTAGAAAAGGCATGTTCTGAGGCTGAGTGGTTAAGGAATTTCTTAGCAGATCTTCCCATTGAAACTCACCCTCCTGTTTTAGTATCAATCCATTGTGATTGTCAGGCCGCAATAGCGAGAGCAAGGAGCAAAATTTATAATGGGAAAAGCAGACATATCCGAATAAGACATACCATTATAAAGCAGTTGCTAGTAGGGCTACAAACGAATCGAACAGTTTGTGAACAACTCGTTGTTCGTTCGATAACTGTTCGATAATATTCGCGAACATTTGTTCGTGAACAGTTTGATATTCGTTCGATCGAGTTTGAACAGGGGTTGTTCGTTCGATTATGTTCGCGAACATTATACATTCGACTTATCCATCCGTTCATGAACAATCATTTGATTGTTCGTTCGTTTATGTTCGAAAAACATGGTATGCATTGTTATAATTTATATTTTTTTTTCATTTTTATATTATGTTTGATTTAGTTTGGATGAATTTTTTTTAATGGTAATCAATAATAAAATATTATGATACTTTTGTTTTTCTTATATATATAATATGTTTGGATTTTTTTTTTTTCCAAATGTCATCAATAATTAAATATATAAGTATATAGCATTTTAATTAAAAAGTAATAAATTATTATGATACATAGCATGACAAATTTAATAACATAATAGAGTGAAAAATCAAGTGATATATAATATAGTAAATCCAATAACATAATAGCTTCATATTTTTCCAAATGTAATCAATAATTAAATATTATAAGATAGTATTTCAATTAATAAATAATAAATATAGTATGGTAAATTGATAAACATAACATATTGTATAATCAAGTAATGTATAGCATAACAAATTTAATAATATAATAGCTTAGTTAAATATAGTATGGTAAATTGATGAACATAACATATTGTATAATTAAGTGATATATAATATGTTTGGATTTTTATTTTTTCCAAATGTCATCAATAATTAAATATATAAGTATATAGCAATTTAATTAAAAAGTAATAAATTATTATGATACATAGCATGACAAATTTAATAACATAATAGATTGTATAATCAAGTGATATATAATAAAGTAAATCCAATAACATAATAGCTTCATATTTTTCCAAATGTAATCAATAATCAAATATTATAAGATAGCATTTCAATTAATAAATAATAAATATAGTATGGTAAATTGATAAACATAACATATTGTATAATCAAATGATGTATAGCATAATAAATTTAATAATATAATAGCTTAGTTAAATATAGTATGGTAAATTGATAAACATAACATATTGTATAATTAAGTGATATATAGCCATAGTTAGTAAATACAGGTATGGCAAAAAAAGGGTACGGGAATTTTAAGGGTATGATACGGCAAATGGTGAAAAATACGTTTGTAAAAATTCGGTCATAAAATTTGGATACGGAAAAAATACGATTCGGATATATATGGGTTTAATACGACACATTGTCAATAATACGTTTTGAAAAATACGGCAATAGCAATCTTGGTTTTAGCACTTTTCAAAACATCTCAATTTAAATAATCCATTGTGGTCGACCCTACAATTTATTTTCCTTTTTATTTAAAGTATATTTGAACAATAACTAAGACTAGTATTTTTATCCGTTATTTTATAGCTACGCATACAAAATTTGGATTCCAATTAGTATAGTTGTTTTATTTTCTGAATTTTATGTTCTGAATTTAATTGGACAGTGCATTCAAAGGTCAAATAATAATAGTGTTATGAAATCTAAAAACATGACAAAGTGCACATGGGCTTACAATTTGCAGTTGGCGTTGGTTGCAAGCTGATGGTTTGTTGTTTTTTTCTTCTTCTTTAAGTATCTGCCAATTCCAAATCCAAGCCCGACAATATTATTTTTTATGAATTCATGCTTTTCTTTTGCGCTTTGCCTTTACCTTTTGCTTTCATAGATGATCTTTAGTCTTTTCATTTTGACCCATACAACACAAAACAACAGAACTAAATGAAATATTATGTTAAAACAGATACCAAATATAACTCTCACAAGCATTTCATCAAACATGTTTCAAACAAATCTATCAATCTACCAACATAACAAATCCATCAATCCACCAAATTTCCCCTATTACTACTACTTACACACCAAAGACAAACACAAACAAATCACCAACATACAAGATTCAAAGAGAGTTAAAAAGAGAAGAGAAGAAGTGTGTAGCTTGAGGCTTGAAGAGTTGAAGTCTTGGACTTAAAGCTTGGAGAAGAGAGTTAAAATTTAAAAAGAGAAGAGAAGAAGAGATCAAGACTCAAAGAGTCAAGAGATGAAGAAAAAAGAGTTGAATTGTTGAATATTTGAAGAAGAGATGAAGACTGTGGAAGAGAGAACCGAGGAAGAGGAGAAGAAGATTTTCTTTAATTTTAGTCAAACCCCACCAAAACGACATCGTTTTGCCTTATCATTTAATTATTTTTTTGTTTGCAAAAATTCGGCAAAAATTCGGTAATAATTCGCGTATAATTCGCGAATTATACGGATAGGGTATATAATTCGCGAATTATACGGCAACCCTAATAAAATACGTGAATTCGCGTTTTATATGGGAATTATACGGCTAGCCATATAATTCGCGTATAAAACGCGAATTTACTAACTAGGTTAATAGCATGACAAATTTAATAATATAATAGCTTAATTAAATATAATATGACAAATTTATGAACATAACATACTGAATAATTAAGTGATGTATAGCATAACAAATTTAATAATAAAATAGCTTAATTAAACCTAAATTAATCACACATTTATATTGATTATATATTATAATAAACCCTCATACCATTATGAATTTATAGGTGTTGATACAAAATATATATATATATATATATATCCAAAGTCTAAACCCACATTTTCCCTTACCGGGCCCAAAGTCCAAATCCCCAATTCCACCTTTTTCCTTTCCCTAATTGCGACAGCCTCAAGAGTTAAGCCCTCACTCAGACACTCACATCACAGATTCGCAGTTCACACTTCACTCTTCATAGCTCTAATTTTTTCTGCAGTTTTGTGCTTGCTCAACGACAGCCCCAACTCCTCAACAGTCAACACTCAGCAATTAGGCAGGAATAAGATAATCAAACAAATAGAGACAGAGTATAGATGACTAAAGGAGAGAGATTTCGGTTTTAATTCGCAAACTCATATTCAAAAAAGCTGCAGTTGATTCTCGTAAGTTATTTCGCTTTCTGTTTTCATGAATCATTGTTTGGCTCTTGAGAAAAAGTCCATATTCGTTTAATTTCGCTCATTTTACTCTGGAACAAACATATCCATATATTTTTTTGTTAAAATTTGATGCATATATTTTTTTAAATTTACAAACACACTTGTTTATTTAGTGGCTTACTTGATTTGACCAACTATAAGACAGACAAGGATATGTATACAGTAAAAGCCTATTCTGAATCTTCCTTTCTTTGTCTAAACTTATTGTTTTGTATTAAGAATTGCTTGTAGAAGGATGATTCAAACAGAAGTTAATTACTCATAACTTTGCCATTTGTTGACTAAAAGTTGGATCTACACAAACAACCACCTGCAAAATTTTCATTAAAGTAACAAACACATAAGTTAGCAATAGAAGGTTGCCGACGCTTTTAATAAACAGAAGGTAGACATAGAAATAAGTACAGTACATACCTTGCCAACACTTTTACCAGAATGAAGATATTCAACTGCATCTGCTACAGAATCAAGACCTATAAACCTTTTTGGGTCTACAGAAACCTATAACAATTATATATAAACTGAGACACTCAGACCACTTTTTTCGACCATAATACTCTTTAATGGAAAGCTAACACTTGCAATGACTACTGCAAACAGGATAGCTTGAAGATAGGTCCATAAAACACAAGCCATTTACATCTAACATATATAACATTTATGCTACTGCAATATGATAAATACAAATATTATTTCTTATATCAGTCTACAGAAACTAAAGGAGATTCAGAGGCAAAAGAAATCAACACAGCACTGTGACATCTAGATCAAGTCGAGAAGGCCAAGAGGAGGGTATTTCGCTTGTGCATTTTCAACATCCATTGCTTCTGGAAGGTATTAAACTTTTTTTCGAAATCATTTTCCAATTCTTGTGTTATCATCAGCTTAAGTGTTGTAAATCATTTCAATTTGTGAATTCTTTCTCTCATGATATAAATATCAATGAAATAATGGAAGTCAAGTAACCATAATATAGAATATATGGTTATAACTGGACATTTTATTGATGGTAATTTGAGGTTACAAAAAAGGGTATTGAGCTTTGTACATATTTATCCTACTCACACGGGTGTTCAAATTGTTGATTCGGTGTACAAATGTTTAAAGGAATGGGGTATTGAAAACAAGGTATTCACTATCTCTGTCGATAACGCTTCCAGTAATGATGTAGCAATCAAAACATTGAGAGAGAATTTTTCAGTAACTAGGTGGTTAGTTTGTGGAGGGAAGCTATTCCATGTGCGGTGTTGTGCACATATCTTGAATCTTTTGGTTCAAGATGGCCTTTCTAAAATTAAGGATATTGTTAAAAAAATCCATGACAGTGTGTGGTACATCAACCAATCAGAGAGCAGGGTCTAAATTTTCTCACAGATTGTGCAACAGCTATAGTTGCCTAGTCGAAAGTTGATTTTACATTGTAAAACAAGATGGAATTCAACATATGAGATGATGGTAACTGCACTACAATTTAAAAATGTGTTTCCAAGATTCAAAGACAGAGACTTTGGGTTTATTTATTCTCCTAACGATGAGGATTGGGAGAAAGTTCAGAAGGTATGTGATATTTTGGGAGTTTTTAGTACGGTGCCAATTTAATCTCTGGGAGTGATTACCCTACTTCTAATATATTTTTGAATGAGGTTTTCCGGATCAAAAAAATGCTTGATAAAAAGGCAATAGACGAAAATGAATTCATTCAAGTTATGGTGAAAAAGATGAAAGAGAAGTTTGATAAATATTGGGGTAAATGTAATTTGTTGATGTCGATTGCCGCTGTCTTGGATTCGAGATATAAAATGAAGGTGATTGAAGTTTCTTTCCCTAGATTGTATCCCGAGTCTGAAGCACGAACAAATATCGCCAAGTACAGGATGCATTATATGAGTTGTACAGGGAATATGTGGAGGAATTCCACTCTTCCAACAATGAAGAAAATGTTGGAATGAACATGTCTACTCAGATGAATGTAGGAACCGGAGCTCTTACTTATGGGGAATTTGATTTAGAACATTATCTTATTGAGGATGAAGATATTCATTCAGAAAAGTCAGAGTTAGATTGTTATTTGGAGGAGTCACATTATGTTTGTCAACCAGGTCCAAACACATTTGATGCACTAGTGTGGTGGAAGGCAAACAGCATGAAGCATAAGATTTTATCTAGGATGGCTCGTGATATACTAGGCATTCCTATAACCACGGTGGCTTCGAAGGCGACTTTTAGTGCTGGTGGCAAAGTTATTGACCCTTATCAATCATCTTTGTCTCCGACAACCATAGAAGTGCTACTTTGTGGTGGAGATTGGTGTCGCAATCTCCATGGAGTAAAGAAAGAGCAAAGTAAGATCCATGTTTTCAAGTTGTATAAGTATTTAATTATTTTAATGCTTTGATGTTTATTCTAACTTAATTTTTTTTTCTTTGTGTATTTAGACAGATGAGAAATTGGAGATTGATCTTTCCATTGATGGAATCAAGTATATTGATATATGATTACATTTTTAAGTGTAGCCATATTTAAAATCAGTCTATTGTTACTAATGATTTTCAATTTTTTTTTCTTTATAGGTTCACACTACATACTATATAATGGCATGTTCACTCCTTGGAATCCTTTTGGTCGTGCTGTAATGTCTATGCAAAATGTAAATTCCTTTTGTTTTTGTCATGTTTGATATGGAACCAAATTTGTTTTGAATAATTTATTGTTTTGTTTAATTTATTTTGAAGTTTTATTATTTATGATGGTTAGTTATTTTAATTTACTGAGTTTTTATTGATTTAATTAAAATATAATTATAGATAGAGAGTTGATTTATTTTCAAATGTTGAATTAAATGGATATGAATTATAAATTGTTGTATATTTGTTTTTTAGAGCATGAATTGAAAAGTTGGTTATATTTTTTATTCGAACATGTATTCGAACGAGTTATTCGAACAGGTATTTACAAGTTATCGAACGAGTTATTTTACAAATTATCGAACAAGTTATTCGAACAGATATTTACGAGTTAGTTGAACGAGTTACGAACGAACACGAACTAGCCTTTTGTTAATCGAATGAACACGAACAGACATCCTGTGTTCGTTCGAGTTCAAACACGAAATTGAACAATCGAACATGCTTATCGAACGAGTTTTCGAACAGACATGTTCGTTTATGTTCAGTTTGATTGCAAGCCTAGTCTCAACGACGCACCGCCACCCACTCGGTCTGCACCCCGTAGCACCTCTCCTCGCGTAGTTTCTATAAAACAATAGTTACACTACGAATCATGATTAGAAATATGAAAGAGACTATATTTAATGCTCTTAATTTATTATTTAATGTTTTATAAATCTTAGATTTAATATAATGAGTACGTTTCTTTTTTTTCTTTTTCTTTTTTAAATTTGAATTTAATGTTATAAATGTAATTTATTACTGCAGAGAAAACGCCAACAACCTTCCAGGAAATTCATTGGAAATTCCATGACAATTATCAGCTTCAACTTTATCAGACTTTGACAGGAATGTGTTTACGCAATGAAAATCTTAGGGACTTTTTTTTTTTTTTTTTAACTTTGAATTTATTGTTATTAATATAATTTATTATTGCAGAGAAAACGCCAGCAACCTTGGTGGAAATTCCATGACAATTACCAACTTCTACTTTTTCAAACTTTGACAAGAATATTTTTTTATTTTTTTGGTTTTTTTGAGTTTATTGTTATTAACTTATTATGTTCATAAATAAATAAAAAGGTAAATGATATATTGATACATTTCCTATACAGAAAATATATATATATATATATTTGAGTTATTTTCTCTATTTCTTAATTTTATTTATAGATCATAGAAATTATATATTTTTTGAATTATTCTTATTAGTTCATTTGCAACACTTTTAATATCTTTTTTAAAAATTATAAAGTATATCAATAAGGTATTGTTTGTAGTATTTATATTGATTACATATTTTTATTTTTGTTATTTGTATAAAAATTAGTTGAGCACATTTTCATTATTTTTGTCTTGCTTATTTTCAATTTTCAACAAAATAAAATTATTTTTTTTACATTTCTTTTCTTACGTTTTTTTCTATTTTAAGTAATTTTTTTCATTGCTTTTTAAGTTTTTCACATATCTTAAGAAAGGTTGATGCACATTTTTTTAAAAACAAAATTTATATCAATAATACTATACTTATAAAGTTAGAAATCTTTGATAATTGATTTGACAATATCTTCTTAATTATAGGATAAGATAATATCTATCTCTAATCATATGTATATGATGTTGTATCTAATTAGTTTATTCCTATGTAATTACACATTTGATAAAACAGCGTAAATATTGTTAAATTAATGACAGAGTATAGGATATGAGGCAATATTGCCCAAAGGCAAAGAATTTATCTGCCTTGATTAGTCAAAGTGAAGCATTCATACGATATCTCCTCTTTTTCTCTTTAATAAGCATACTACATGTTATGCCTGAAAAGTTAGGGCTGACATGGATTCTTGTCAGCAAGAGCTAATTAGGGCTCAAGAAAGTTTTGTGCCATCCAAACGCTGTCACGTTGCGCAATGACGCAGGAGGCATGGCTCCTGCCAGTGTAATAGGTGAGTGTCAAGCTTGTGAGCAGTTAGGGATCATCCACTTGTCCAAGCCCTACGCAAGTTGAGGATATTTCTCGTGCAAATAACCAATGGGATGCAAAAAAGGATTTGCACGGCACCTACCCACTTGTAGACTTGTAATCATTACCTTGAAATTGCCCACTATAAATAGAGGACTTCCCTCTCATCTACGGGATTGGCTAATCTCAATCTAAAAGAGCTTGCACATTCTCTCTCTCTTTTGTATTCTCTCTATATTATAACTCAGTTTGTTGTACGTAACCTGATTTTACCCATCTATCAATACAATAGTAGTGGACGTAGGATTCGCTTTACAGCATCCGAATCACTTTAAATATCGCTTCTCATTCATTATATTATTTCATATTTCCTTATCACATGTGATTCTAAGTCTTCTTAGCACTTTGCGGGTGCGAGTCGTTGGTGTAAAAATCAAGCATCAACACTACGTTTACAAAGAAAAAACACAAAACCTTCCTTGAAATCTCTCTGTTTTCAACTTTATTCATGTCTTCCTTTTTTCCTATTTGACTTGATTTTAGAATGGGAAAGCAAATATGAAAAGGTCATTTTCACAAGCATAGCAATAACGACTTTTTCACAACCATGACGGGGGAGCAAAATTAAAGAGAAGTATGAGGTCAAAATGTGGTAGGACCAACCGTAGAATTTTCATGAAAGAAAATCTTAATCAAACGAAACACATGCTCATGATAGATTTCTTCTTTAATTAATTGGTTTTGCAACAGAAGTTCAAGAACAAATTAAGCCCAGTGTAAATACCTTCTCAAATTGTTACAAGAACTGAGGCTCGTTGAAATTTTTTCTTGAAGTTTCTTAGCTACTTCGTTGAAATTATTATGAAATTTAAGCTAATAATACAACTTTAATTTATCTCTTTTCAAGGGATTTATAATATTATGTAAGGGTCTGTATTGCTATGTAAGGGTGAGCATGGGTAAAGGGTAGAATCGAAACTGACGGGTACCCACTTGTCAGTTCTAGGTAGGATCTAGAACTACCCACATAGGGTCGATTCCGGTTCCAAATTTGGTGGAACCGACCCTGTGCAGGTCCGAGTCCGATTCCAACACTTCAGGAGCTAGACCCAAAACCAAGGTCCAGATACCTGAGGTGGAAGACCGGTACTCTGGGTGTATTTGTAATTTTTATAGACTTGTGGGATGTACTATAGTTTTTATGGGTATATTTGTCATTTTTAGACTATTAGGGGGTATAGTAAATTTATAGGGTACCCAGAATCGGAACCGGAACGACTAATTTTGGTTCTATGATACTCATTTTCTGAGTCAATATGATCAATGTTGTTTCTATTAGGAACGAGTGAGAGACTTACTTGTAGAGTGTTTGCTTATCAGTTGTTTCTAGTCGCATCTTCACATTGAAAATAATTAGTGATAGAAGAGAGACAAAGTAATTGAGTGATTAATGAAGAATTAACATGAGTGATTTGCAAGGATGATTTTTTGCTCATGATTTGACAGAAGGGAAAATCTTTCTCATCAAAAAGTTGCACCTCCAACAATGAAGACTCTACCTAAGTTATGCGAGTATAGGAAACTTTTGTGTAATGAGTTGTAGGCAATGAAGGTGCATTTGCCGGAATGAAAATCAAACTTGTGCTTGTTGTAAGCCCTAAGGTAAGGGTAACAAGCACATCCAAAACATTTTAAAAAATTATAATCAGGTTTGGTATTGAAAAAATTTTCTAAGGGAAAGATATTGTGAATGACAGATAAGGGAATTCTATTAATGAGGTATGCAGCTTTATGAAAGGATTCCCACCAATAATTCAATGGCATATTAACTTGAGCTAGGAGAGTTAGTCAAGTCTCAACAAGGTGTTTGTGATTCCTCTTAATCTTACCATTTTGGTAATGAGTGTGTCGACATGAATATCTACAAATGATTCAATTTTGTTGCAAATATGATGAGAAAGCAATGAACTCTCCTCCCATATCAGTTTGCAATGCCTTAATGTCTCTAATTAATTATTTTTCAACAAGGGTTCTGAAGTTCTTGAAGGTTTCTAAGGTTTGTGACTTCAATGTCATAGGTATATCTAGTTGAATCTGGAGTAATCATCTAAAATGCTAATGTTGTGTCTGGCTCCACTAGTGGAAGGTAGGTGTTTGACCTCAAAATGTATTAGCTCAAGTGGTTCCTTGGTTATGGTTTCAATGCTAGGGCGGTGTTGCTCATGCATTTGACCAAGATTAAACAAATTACAAAAATTCGGATTTGACTCCATATTGCTTGGTGTATGCATTTTTAATGATGAGGTGGATTTTTAAATTGATTTGAGAATGTTAAGACTTGCATGTCCTAGCCTTTTATGCAGGAGATCAAGATAATTTCCAGAATCAGGAACTAAGCAATGTTAGAAACAAAATGAACTTCATTTGTATTACTAGATTTTCTAGTATGATCACAACTCGATAAAGATATATTTTTGTCTATATTTACATTTTTTGGTGAAGACACCTATTATTTTTCAATTTCTTGGAAAGCATAGAGGGAAATGCATTGAACCTTTTTGTTTGTGATTTTTTTACAAAACTTTAAGTGGAAGGCTGCATCTTGTACAACCCATCCTAGGCAAACCCTTAGAGCAATTTTCTCCATGTCAAGTCCTTAATGAAACAGCATTTATCATGAAAGACAACGCACAAATTATTGTCACCAATGAGTTTGGATATACTTAATAGGTTTTTTGTTATTTGTAGAATAACAAGAACATTGTGAAGTTGAATTGAATCAGAGTTTAAGGTGGGAAGTGATACCTTACCAAAGCGAGAAATATTGAGAGACTGACCATTTCCAACAGTAACTTTCTTTGGCACATGATATTCACTCTTCATACTCAAGTTATTTGTTGTAATACCAAGCCTACCTAACCTAGATCAAGATTCTAACCAACCAAACAAAGATCAAATGAAAAATAGGAAAAAAGAAGAACAAGCGATCTTTTACCATGGTTCACTTGTTCAAGATTGAACAAGCTACATCCACATTGAGCTCCAGAATATGGAGGCTCGCTGTACTATTATTACTGTCACCCAAAGATTATAGATTACATAATCACACTTCCCTTCAAATCCTTACTTACAAGAATCACAATACCTTCACTCCTATACTCGTAAATCAATAATCCTAAAGAGAATTCTAACTTGATTCTCTACCCACAAAGAAACGCAACTTAGATGGGTGGATAAAACCACAGATTTACACAATAGCAAAGCACTATACAGAAAACCCTAACAGAGCAATTTTGATTGAGTGACTTCTATCGAACGAGAGAGTGAGAATGGGAAAGACTTCAGCTTTTATATGGTTAACTAGCAGTAGGTCTTCAGCCATTAGATTGCTTGGAGATCAATGGCCAGAAATGCAAGATGTATTAAAGCTAAAACAACTGCGTAGAAGGCTTCACTAAATAACAATCTCCACCTTGAAGCCTTGTTCTTTTCTAGATAGCAACAAATTTGTGCAGCAAGCTTCTCACATACTTCTTCTCAGCGATATACGATCAGTTGATGTGTAGTAGGTTCAAGCAATGCTTGAACTTTGCAAGAGTTACCACTTTTGTTCCCATATCAACTGGGTTCTCTTCAGTTGGTATTTTCAGCTGATTCAAGTTCCCTTTTGTGATTTGGCCTTGGATAAAATGATACTTCACATCCATGTGTTTCATCATCTCATGATATACAGGGTTTTTACTTAGATGAATGGCACTTTGACTGTCAGAATACACAATCACAAGTCTATCCATCAAACTTGCTTCTTTCAAGGTCCTTTGTAACCATATTGCCTCCTTAAATGCATCAATCACTGCCACCTACTCAGCTTCAATTATGGACAGTGCAACCAATGGTTGTAGTTGTGATTTCCAACTGATGTAGTTTCCACCTAAGGTGAAGTAGTAGGCTATAGTGGACTTCCTTGAGTCTCGATCACCTGCAAAATCAAAGTCTACATACCCAACAAGATCAAGTGTAGAGTTTCTTTTGCAAAAGTCAAATCCAACATGCATTGTGTTATTAATGTATCTAAGTAGCCATTTTAATGCAACCCAATGTTCTATTCTTGGATTTGACATAAACCTACTCAGTAATGATATTGTAAATGAAAGATCAGGTCTTGTGCTTATCATAGAGTACATGACAGATCCTATGGCACTTGAGTAGGGAATATTTTCCATTTTCAGCCTTTCAGCATTAGTTTTAGGGCACTGTAATTTACTCAATGTAAAGTGACCTGCTAAGGGTATGTTAACAAGTTTAGATTCAGTCATTCTAAGCCTAGAAGTCAGTTTTTGCAGGTATGGTAGTAGGTGAAGTCTCAACCTTTTTAATTTTCTATTTCTATCAATTATCATCCCCAAAATCCTTTTTGCAGACCCTAAATCTTTCATATCAAACTCAGCACTTTGTTTTTCTTTTAGTTCATCTATGTGTGACTTAGATTTGCATATTAGTATCATGTCATCAACGTACAGCAGTAGGTATATAGGCATGTTATTTATGCAAGCAAAATAGAAACAGTTATCATATTTGCTTCTAGTAAACCCAACTCCTACTATGAATGAGTCAAATCTCTTGTACCACTGCCTAGGGGATTGTTTAAGGCCACAAAAGGACTTATGAAATAGGCAAACATGTTCAGGTAGGTTCCTATCCTTAAACCCAATAGGTTGGCACATATATATCTTTTCTTCCAGTTCACCATGCAAAAATGTTGTTTTAACATCCAATTGTTCCAATTCTAAATCATAATGAGCCACAATTGATAGCATTAGCCTAATAGTCTTAAACTTAACTACAAGTGAGAAGATTTCAGTAAAGTCAATACCTGCCCTCTGTGTGAAGCCCTTAGCCACAAGTCTGGCTTTGAATCTTGGCGGGTCTGAGCTTGTTATGCATTCCTTTAATTTGTAGAGCCATTTACAATCTACCAGTTTCCGATCAGTTGGTTTTGGGACCAGAGACCAGGTTTTGTTCAACTTTAAGGACTTCATATCCTCTTTCATGGCTTCTAGCCATTTGTCTCTATCTCTGAAACTGATGGCTTTTTGATAGGTTTCAGGTTCAGACCTTTGTATCTCTACACCAGCAACCAAGGTTGTATAGATTAGGTCAGCATAGTTAAACCTGTTTGGGGGCCTTATCTCCCTTCTAACTCTATCTTTTGCTAGCTGGTATTTTGCCATGTTTTCATTTTGGGCTTCATCAAAGTTTTCAAGTTGTTCCCCTTCTTCATCTTGGTCCTCATTGTTGGGTAGTGAAGGATTTTGGGGTTCAAAGGCTTTTGGTTGTTCAGGGTGCTCTGTCAAGCTTGCTAGCTCCACCTCAAACTAAAATCTCTCAGTTTGATTAGGCATTTCAGGATCACTTCTTGACTTACCTGCATTGTCATTTGAAAGCTTGCAAGGAAACATGAACTCATTAAAGACTACATCTCGACTAATTATTACCCTAACTCTTGGGGCATCCCTGTCCCACAATCTATAGCCTTTGGTCCCTTCTTGATACCCTAAAAAGACACATTTAAGGGACCTAGGCTCTAACTTTCCATCTCAAGTGTGTGCATAAGCTGCACACCTAAACACCCTTAGGTAATTAAGGTTTAGTCTCATCCCTGACCGTCTCTCTTCTAGACATTTAAAGCCTATCGAACTTGAGAAATTCCTATTGATTAGGTAAGCTACAGTGGTTAGAGCTTCTCCCCAGAAAGTTTTGGGCAAACTAGCAATAAATAAGAGGCATCTAACCCTTTCTAGAAGTGTTATGTTCATCCTTTCTGCAATCCCATTCTGTTGTGGGGTTCCCCTAATAGTCCTATGCCTTAATACCCCATGATTGCTACAATAAGTATCAAACTCTAGGTTACAGTACTCCAACCCATTATCAGTCCTAAGAGCCTTGACTTTTCTGTCTAATTGGGTTTCTACCAAGATTTTCCAGCCTTTGAACTTAGCCAAGGCTTCATCCTTAGTCTTGAGAAGGTATACCCATACCTTCCTATTGTAATCGTCTACAATGGAGAGGAAGTATGTGTTCCTTCCATGTGACTTGACCTTTTTAGGACCCCAAAAGTCAACATGCACGTAGTCCAAACACTTTGCAGCAAGATGAGTTCCTTTGTGGAAACTCATCCTATGCTGTTTCCCAAGAACACATGTTTCACAAAAACTTAAATCAGAAACAAAGTCATTACCAAAATAACCCTACTGTTTCAATGCATTCATGCTATTTTGGCCTATGTGGCCCAATCTCAAATGTCATTTCTCTGCAACTGATACATTAGTGGACAGTAGAGCAGTATTAAACACACCAGGATAGTATTGGCCACATAAGATATAAAGGCCATTCTTTTTAAGACCCTTTATTAGTACATTTCCATTTTTGTACACTTCCAGGCAGCCATTTTGTGCTTTATAGGAATAGCCAAATTCATCTAATGTTCCAAGTGAAACTAGGTTAAGCTTAAGCTCAGGTATGTATCTAACCCTAGTGAACAGAACCACCTTACCATCATTCAACCTAATTGTTATGTCACTTATGCCTTGCACCTCACAAGAATGGTTATTACCCATGAATACAGTTTCCTGCTGACTAGTTTTAAGTCTTTGGAACCAAATTCTGTTTAGACTCACATGAAAGGTACAGACTGAGTCTAGCAACCACTCTTTACCTCTATCCGTGTTGGAAATAGTAAGTGCTTCAGAGATCTCAATGTTACTGCTAATGCTAGTTAGGTTGGTTTCAATGCTAACCTGTTTGTTCTTCCTAATCCATTCGTAACAATTTTTCTTAAGATGTCCTGTTTTATTACAAAAGAAGCACTTCCTAGATTCTCCCTTAGGTTTCCCATTCCCCTTACCTTTCTTTCTAGTTTTAGTGCCTAAGTTACTCTAAGAGTTCTTGCTAGATTCTTTATTAAACTACCCAGAATAAAATCTACCTTTAACAAATAAATTATTACAATTTCTCTTCTGTATTCTCAGTTCTAGTTCCCTTGACTTTAACCTGGAAACTATCAAATCCACACTAGGTATTATGCCACTATATTGTAAGGCATTCTTTACAACTAGGTATTCTTCTGGTAGAGAATTTAACAGAATCATGGCAAGACTAGAATCTCCTAGTTCTTGGTCAGTACCTTTTAGGGTTAGGGTTAGGATTATCTTTAGAAATTCATCCAAGTTTTCATCTAAAGATTTAGCTACGTCCATTTTATATGAAAACAATGCACCTTTTAAGAAAGCTAAATTAGGTGCAGACTTAAAAGCATATGAAGATTCGAGTTTACCCCAGAGATCAATTGGAGATTCCAAGCCATTCACCTTCCGCAACATGGTGTCGGATAGGTTCATGATGATCAAATTATACATTTCTTCGTCTACGTCTACCTTATTTTCCAGCTTTTCTTCAGGCCATTTGGTGTCATCCTTCTCTAGAGCAATTCCCACCTTATTGTGGGATAAGAGGGCCTTTATCTTCTTTTTCCAAGTGTTGAAATCAATCTTTCCATCATATTGGGA
The DNA here is from genome assembly GCA_026225825.1 of Pistacia integerrima. Taxonomy (NCBI): domain Eukaryota; kingdom Viridiplantae; phylum Streptophyta; class Magnoliopsida; order Sapindales; family Anacardiaceae; genus Pistacia; species Pistacia integerrima. Next base: position 28,336,978 of record CM047747.1, on the reverse strand, counting down.
GATTTCCATGCTTGTGATACTCATGATTTGGGTTCGGCAGTAAACCCTAAGGAATCAAGATTATAATTATGGACTCGATTCTCTGAGATTTTTAGAGATTCTTGTTGTATTTGGAACCCTGGGACTCTTAGGACTACTTAATTGAAAAGGCCCCAAATTCTTTTAAAAACCCTAGAAAATTTCCCGAATTAAGAAAACCCTAGAATATAAAATTCGAGGAACCCTGAACTTGGCTCTAATACCACTGTTGTAATACCTAGTCTACCTAACAAAGATCAAGATTCTAACCAACCAAACAAAGATCAAACGAAAAACAGGAAAAAAGAAAAACACTTGATCTTTTACAGTGGTTCACTTGTTCAAGATTGAACAAGCTACATCCACGTTGAGCTCCAGAATATGGACGCTCGATGCACTATTATTACTGTCACCCAAAGATTTTAGATTACACAATCACACTTCCCTTCAAATCCTTACTTACAAGAATCACAATAGCTTCACTCATATACCCGTAAATCAATAATCCTAAAGAGAATTCTAACATGGTTCTCTACCCACAAAGAAACGCAACTTAGATGGGTGGATAAAACCACATATTTACACAACAGCAAACCACTATACAAAAAACCCTAACAGAGCAATTTTGATTGAGTGACTTCTATCGAACGAGAGAGTGAGAATGGGAAAGACTTCAGCTTTTATATGGTTGACTAGCAATAAGTCTTCAACCATTAGATTGCTTGGAGATCAATGGCTAGAAATGAAAGATGTATTAAAGCTAAAATGACAGCGTATAAGGCTTCATTAAATAACATTATTCATGTCATTGATGATATGACTTGATGCTCTACTGTCTATATCCCATCCTTGTTCATTGTTGTTATCAAAGATTGTAGTTGAGCAGGCTTGATTTGAGTTACTCAGAGGTGTGTAGTTGCGGCTTAGAGGCACAAAATTTCTATCAAGTTGAAGATAGCATATTTCAACAGAATGGCCATATTTTTGGCATAGCTAGCAAGTAGTTTGTTACCACCTCCACTTTTGTTACTAGCATTTCTTCCTCTTCTCCTTCCTCTGCCTTTGGGGTTTTTATTTTTGCCAATATTTCTATTGCGGTTGTTTTTGGTGTAGGCAAACTATGTTGACTGATTTGGTTGCATTTTAAAGGCAGTGTTTCTATGTTTGCATGCATTCGCTCAATTCTAACTTTATGGTTCAGGAGGAGGGTATAATTTTCTTGAAGAGATGTTGTTTTTCCGAAAAAGTTGCAATTGCAACAACAGATTCATATTCTATTCCTAACCCTCCTAGAATCCAGGATACAAAATCTTCTTCAGAGATGAAGTGTCTAGCTAAGTTAAGCTCATTAGTATAATCTTTTATCAGTAATGCTCAATTGCCCTTTCCTCTTTTCCTTATGTTCTGAAGTCTGAGATGCATAAATGTAACAGCTCGATACTTTAGATGCAGGATTATGGATTGGGACTAAGATGCATAATGTAATAGCCTGATCGACTATCAAGATATTGTGATTTTTTCTCTTACGAGCATGTTCATCTTGATTCGAACCTATAACTTCATCATTGGAAACGAATCTAGAGTACTAACTGGGCTAGTAGCCCAATTAGTACTCCTGATTCATTTCTAAGAATGAAATCCTAGGTTCAAATCAAGAAGGATGTGCTCAAAAGAGAAAAATCAAGACATTGTGAGCTGGGGCGAAGGGAGGGGCTCAAGGAGGGTCAGTTGACCCTCCTTGACTTTTAAAAATTTCTGCTATATTTTTACAAATTAACCCCTATATAAAATTAAAATACCAAAAACTGCATTATATATTTATACCCAATAAATTACACTTTTTTGTTTTGGGGGCTGTGAAACTAAAAGTAAACCCTTCGTTCTCCTACTAAAAGTAAACCCATCATTCTCCTTACCTCAGACGTCTTCTTCCTCTTCAATAACCTATAAAGCCAATTCTTTTCCTTTAAGGCTTTATCCACACAAGTGTAATTTTCTCCTCCTATGAAGCCAACAATTTTTTCTTCAATTTTTCAGGTAATACATTTTATGTTTGTATTATTTTATTTTAAAAGTTTAAGATTAAATTATAGATTATGATTTAGGAAGATGAAATTGTCATTGGGACCACAAATTTCATCCATTTTTTATTTATTTGTAATGATATATTGAAGTTAGAGGAAGTAAGAAGATAGTTTTTAAACTTATTTTGGAGTTGGCCTTGGTACTACATTGTTTTACCCATTCCATATTGCCCTTTTTTTGTTTTTTATATGGAGAAGATGAGTTCTTGGGACCACATTGTTTTACTAATTTTTATCTTTGTTATATAAAAGTGTTCGATTCAAATGAATTTTGGAGTTGGCTTTGGGACCACATTGTTTTACCATTATAGCCAAATTTGTGTTTTTTTTATATGGAGAAGATTAGTTCTTGGGACCATATTGTTTTACCCATTTTTATCTTTGTTATATAAAAGTGTTTGATTCAAATGGATTTTGGAGTTGGCCACTGGCAATTTTGTGTTGTTTTTTTTGTGGAGAAGATGGGTTCTTCGTTCTTGGGACCACATTATTTTACCCATTTTTATATTTGTTAAAGTGTTTGATTCAAATGGGAGTTAATTCTAATTGTTTTACAAGTATTATGAAAAAGTGGACTTAATTGTATAAGTGTTTGGTTATTTGAATAGATTTTTTACACATGTCAATTGAATTTTAGCCAATGTATATAATGTAAGATATATTTAAAAAAAAAAAAAATATTGCATTAAGATCTATTTAAATTCAATTTCTATTACTTTAATTTAATTTTTGTTAAAGTACTTACAAATTAGAAAAAAAAAAAAAAAAGAGATATACTTGTGAGTTGTGATGTGTATGTATTGTTAGAATACTTTAACTTATTAGCTTTATAAATTTTTGTAGTAGTTGTAATTTCACTTATCTTAATAATTATTATTGTATACATAGATTATTGTTATTGTTTGGTTTTACTGGGTACATAGCTTATTTTGTTGCATTTTTCTCCATCAAGTAATAAGATATTATTGTTTTGAAATAGTATGGAGAGATATTTCAAAAGAAAGTCAACAATGATCTCATCATTTGAACAAAAGGAAAATATTGGTGATTCAAGTAAAAATGTGGATGTTGATTTACGAGCTCTTCCTACGGATCCAGGCTTAAGACCCCGAATTTCATATTATGATCCTAATATTCAAGATCAAATTCGAAGAATATATTTGGAAAGGGGTCCTTGTCAACCTAAAGGCCATGAGTTTCCTTCTAAGTATTTTGGTGGATTTTCAAGACGTTTTGTTGTTTCTTGGTTTAGTGAATTTAAACAATGGTTGGAATATAGTATAGCCAAAGATGCTGTGTTTTGTCTTTATTGCTATCTTTTTAAGCCAGATGGTGATAAAGGGGGTGGTGATCGCTTTGTTGGTCAAGGGTTTTCAAATTGGAAAAAGAAAGAAAAATTGAATATTCATGTTGGAGGTTTTAATAGTGCTCATAACCAAGCTCGAAGAATGTGTGAAACATTATTGAATCAAGACCAACATATTCAGAAATTTTTTGATCGACATCTTCTCAAGCACGAACAGAGTATCGAACTCGTTTAAATGCTACAGTTGACTGTATTCGTTTTCTTCTAAGGCAAGGATTTGCATTTCGTGGTCATGATGAATCCTATGATTCAAGCAACCAAGGGAATTTTCTCTAGCTTCTACAATTTCTTGCTAATCATAATGAAGATTACAATGTTGTTGTTTCAAGAATGCTCCTGATAATCTCAAATTGACATCACCTGAGATTCAAAAAGACATTGTAAGTGCTGCTTCAAATGAAACTGTAAGTGCTATCATTAGAGATTTAGGAGATTCATTATTCGCTATAATGATTGATGAATCTCGTGATATCTCTAAGAAGGAACAAATGGCTATTGTCTTATGTTATGTTAACAAGAATGGACTTGTTGTGGAGCGTTTTCTAGGTGTTGAACACGTTACTAGTATCACAACTCTCTCACTCAAGGCAACACTAGATAATTTCTTTTCAAGGCATGGGTTGAGTTTTTCTAGACTACAAGGACAAGGTTATGATGGAGCTAGTAATATGCAATTCATTATTCGCTATAATGATTGATGAATCTCGTGATATCTCTAAGAAGGAACAAATGGCTATTGTCTTATGTTATGTTAACAAGAATGGACTTGTTGTGGAGCATTTTCTAGGTGTTGAACACGTTACTAGTACCACAACTCTCTCACTCAAGGCAACACTAGATAATTTCTTTTCAAGGCATGGGTTGAGTTTTTCTAGACTACAAGGACAAGGTTATGATGGAGCTAGTAATATGCAAGGAGAATTTAATGATTTGAAGACATTGGTTTTGAAAGAGAATAGATGTGCTTATTATATTCATTGTTTTGCCCATCAACTCTAGTTGGCTCTTATGGCTTTGGCGAAGAACCATGATGATGTTAATGATCTTTTTAATATCGTGGCGATTGTGGTTAATATCAATGCTTCGTCAAAGCGTTGCGATCTTCTTAGAGATAAGCAAGCTTATAAAGTTATTGAAGCTCTTTCTAATGGTGAACTTTCAAGTGGAAAAGGTCTCAATCTAGAGACTAATCTGCAACGTGCCAGTGATACGCATTGGGGCTCGCATTATGGTACGTTAATGAGCATAATCTTGATGTTTTCATCCATTATTGATGTTCTTGAAATTGTGGCAAAAGATGGGTCAAACTCTGAGCAAAGATTTCATGCAAAAAAACATATTTAAATTGATGCAATCATTTGACTTTGTGTTTAGCCTATTTTTTATGAAAGATATACTTGGCTTTACAACTGAACTTTCTCAAGCACTACAAAGAAAAGATCAAGATATTGTAAATGCTATGAATTTGGTTGAAGCATGTAAGCAAGCTTTACAATTGATGAGGGATAATTGATGGGAGACTTTATTAAGCAAAGTTTATTCTTTTTGTGCCAATCATGACATTGATTTTCCTAATAAGGATAACAAGTTTTTTATTCAAAGGCGATCACAACGTAAGGCTCAAGGTATCACAAACATGCATCATTACCGCATTAAATTATTTTATAATGTCCTAGATATGCAGCTTCAAGAGTTGAATAATCGTTTCAATGAGGTAAACACTGAATTGCTTATTTGTTTGGCATGTTTATGTCCAAATGAATCGTTCGTTGCTTTTGATAAACAGAAATTGATACATTTTGCCGAACTTTATCTTGATGATTTTTCTGACTTAGAACTCATGACACTTGATTCTCAACTTGATGTTTACATTTTGGATATGCACTCTAATGTCAAATTTATGGGATTGAAAGGGATTGGAGATCTAGCAAAAATGATAGTTGAAACTAAGAAGGATAGAGTGTTTCTATTAGTTTATTTGTTGATGAAATTAGCATTAATTCTACTCGTTGCCACTGCTAGTGTAGAGAAAGTATTTTCAACAATGAATTTTGTGAAGAATCGTTTGCAAAATAGCACGACAAAGCTTGAGAATTTTATTCATCAAAAGATCCAATATATACACGTTTGATAAGTGTTCTAAGGCATTCCAGACATTGACATTTTAATTTGAACCTATTCTATTCTGATACCAAGTAAGAAAGCTAAGCTTTGATTATCCGAAGTATTTATGTAGACTTTACTGGATAAATCGAGCAGAATTTATTCATCAAAGGATCCAATACCTACATGTTGACAAGAGCTATAAGTAGAGGTGGACCCACGTTAAAATCGGGGCTCCCATATATAGAAAACCATTTTAAGAAATTATTTAGTATATCTGATTTGACCCCGTTAACCATCATAATATGAAAATGTTTTTCTATATATTAGCCTTATTCCAGGCAAAATTTACCAATAAGATATAAGCTAAAAAAAAAAAAAAAAGTAAATACTACTTTCCATTTGTTTTCATGTTTTGTTCATTTATACTTTACGAATGAAAAAACGAATTAAATAAAAGATCAAATCGTAATATACAATATCGGTAAGTTAAAATAATAGTATTGATTCAAAAAATTATTGAATCATTGTAAAGAACCTAAAACTTCTGTCGCAATAAAATTATAAAATATAATTTTTAAATAATAAAAATGCATTAAGAATATTTGTTAATTCTATATTGGAGAAAAAAATAATAGATAATATTTATGTTTTGATATTTTATTATTATGGATCGTTGCCTCCACTCAGATCATTGTCTAGGTCCGCCCCTGGCTATAAGGTGAGCTTCCTTGATTGTTGCTATCTTGTGTCATGGGTAGGAAGTTTCACATCCAAAAGGTTCATAAGCTGAGAGTTTTACACTCAAAAGACTCACGTGCTAGGAGTTACCTGTTAGATGGAGCGACTTCCCCTTTTATAAGCCTAAGACTTTCTTGATACGTTTCCGATGTAGGATTCGTTATATTCTCCCCTATCTAATCCTATGACGTGGGGGTCCTTATCTATCTATCCACCTCACTCTTGTGTGGACTCACAATCACACTTGAATGTCCTTGTTTTGGTGTTTGGCGAACATCGAAAGACAGACCGAGTCTACTCTGATACCATTTGTCATCGACTAAGAGTTTCACACCCAAAAGTCTAACTTGTTAGGTGCAAGAACTTCTCCCTTTATAAACCTAAGACTTCCTCAATATGCTTCCATGTGGAATTTGTTACACTTGTCATCAGCTGACCTGAGAGACAATTTGTTGGTTGATCAGTGCTGAATGGGGTGCTAGTTGTGCTCTCCCTTCTCCTTGTACGATTGAATTGTTGCCGCCACTTTATCGATTTCTCTCACATTATACTCACAAAACAGAAGCGTTAAAGGAAGACAAAATCTACAGAGTAGTAATATACAAATTTAACTTCAATGATGTGACCTTATTTTAGATTTTCTAAAATATATAATCACCTAATGTTTATGTGTTTGTAAATAATGATACATTATTTAAGATACAAAATTATTGGAATTTTAATATCTGTGATGCAATTTTCTATATATATTAATCACAGTCAACGATAATAAAGTACTTAAAGAAAATTTGTTTACAATTTTCAATATTAAACCGTTATTACTGCCCAAAGATAAGAGTTAAAAAGATGTGAATGGTCGCAAATAGCGGTTAAAAAGATGTGAATGGTCGCGAATAACTCAAACTTTCCCTTCTTATACTGAAGCTAGAATTAATTAAACTTGAGAAAATGAAGTTTCCAAGAATCAATTGCAATATTTCACTTGTTTCATTACTCATTTTGTTGTCAGCTTCATGGACAATTTCATATCCAATTCAAGAGAGTTTTCTGCAATGCCTGAATAGTAATTCTCAGCCTTCCATTCCTTTCTCAGCTTTTTGCAGCCAAAACGATTCTTCATTTTCTTCACTCCTGCAATCTTCTGCTCAAAATCTCAGGTATTTGGAGCCTTCAAAGCCAAAACCTGAGTTCATCTTCACACCTTTGCATGAATCCCACGTCCAAGGCGCTGTTATTTGCTCCAGGGAGCTTGGAATTCACATGATAGTCCGTAGTGGAGGCCATGACTATGAGGGCCTCTCTTATGTCTCAGAAATCGAAACGCCTTTTATCGTTGTAGACCTCTCGAAGCTTCGATCCATTAGCGTTGATATTCCTGATAACAGCGCCTGGATTCAGGCCGGTGCCACAATTGGTGAAGTCTACTACAGAATTTCAGAGAAAAGCAACACTCATGGCTTTCCTGCTGGTCTTTATACAAGTTTAGGCGTTGGCGGGCACATCACCGGAGGTGCTTATGGCGGCCTGATGAGAAAATATGGCCTTGGAGCTGACAATGTTATTGACGCTCGAATTGTCGATGTTAATGGCAGAATTCTCGACCGAGCAGCCATGGGAGAAGACCTGTTTTGGGCTATAAGAGGAGGTGGAGGAGCAAGTTTTGGAGTTATTCTTTCCTGGAAGATAAAACTTGTTCCTGTGCCACCAATTGTGACAGTTTTTACGGTTAACAAAACCCTGGAACAAGGCGCAACAAAGACTCTCTACAGATGGCAACAGGTTGCGGATAAACTTGATGAAAACCTCTTCATTAGAGTGATCATTCATGTGGCTCCAGTCACGGATAGCCTGAGAGCTGTCATAACTAAATACAACGCCTTGTTTCTCGGCGGAGCTGACAGACTTCTCCAGATTATGCAACAGAGTTTCCCCGAATTGGGTTTAACTCAACAGGATTGTATCGAAACGAGCTGGATTAAATCGATGCTTTACATGGGTGAACATCCAAGTGACGCCACACCAGAAGTTTTACTTCAGGGAAAGTCTACATTCAAGAACCATTTTAAAGCCAAATCAGACTTTGTCAAAGAACCAATTCCTGAAACTGCGCTTGAAGGGCTATGGACAAGGCTACTTCAAGAAGAAATTCCATTGATGATATGGAACCCTTATGGAGGCATGATGAGCAAAATTTCGGAATCCGAAATCCCATTTCCTCACAGACAGGGAACCCTTTTCAAAATCCAGTATGTTAGTATGTGGCAAGATGGAGGTAAAAATGCAGAAAGGCACATAGATTGGATTAGGGAGCTTTACCATTACATGACTCCTTATGTGTCAAACCCCAGGACGGCTTATGTTAATTACAGGGATCTTGATTTGGGGGTGAACAAGAGAAGTAACCCAAGTTTTGCAAAGGCCAATGCTTGGGGTGCCATGTATTTCAAAGATAATTTTAAGAGATTGGTGACAGTGAAAACTAAAGTTGATCCTGATAATTTCTTTAGGCATGCGCAGAGTATTCCTCCAGTACGCAAGACAAGGGGGAACTTCTGGAAAGTCTGGAATCATAATTCTGAGTAGTTTATTTTGTATTGAATAATTGTTTGGTTGATTGATTGATTAAGCAGAATAATGATCAAATAAATGCCTCATGGTTTAAAGTTTAAACCAATGGATAGTTCGTTCAGGGGTTTGTAAGCATAATCTAACTCTCATGCTTTTACTCTTTAACAAACCTGAACTTCAAGGCATCAAGGAATACAGTATGTTCACATGCAACCGTCCTTCCATAATACCAGTTCTCTGTTCGATATGCTTCTCCTAAGCCCTTTCGGCAAGCTGGAATGAAAGGAAAAGGGCCTAACGTCCTGGGATTACAATTATGTGACATCTTCAATACCATACTAACCAATATCTTTTTTTATATTTCTTTTTATGCTAAGAAATAAACCAACATTCATTATGAATTCATCCGAGTTTGAAACTTACTAAACTCATATTATCCATAATACATAAGAGTAGCAAAATACATTAGAACAGCATCAACGGGAAAACCAAAGGTCACTGTGCTCTGCTTACAGGTTCAAGAGCTTCAACTGTGACAACACTGTTTCCTCTGATAACCTGCAGCAGACATGTAATACTAATAAGAAAAGACTGTTACAGTGTCATTGCTAGATTGGAAGTTGATTATCCGCAAACAACAGGAAAAGACAAAGAGACTCACCACCATCCCTATATCAGTTTTCTCATTGCCATTCACATCCACTGTGTTGTCAACCACAAGATTCATAAATTGATCAAACCCACGAAGCGTTCCAACAACCATCCTGTTAGCATTCAGCTTGACTGTAGTACAAATACAGGTTATTTGTTAATTTTTTAGAAATAAATTGATAATCTTCCAATAAATGTCCATGATATCTACAAAAATCACTGACAAACAACAGAATGAATGTTGATCAATGTTATAAGTGTGGAAACACCCTAGAATTATTCTTGCTTATTTCTAAAGGTTGTTTATGGGAGCGTATCACAAAAAGGTTTACCCTGATCAGTTTAGACGGGCAAGAGACAAACATGAGATTGCAGCATTCAAAACTTACCAATAAAAGAATCTAAAAAGCATTTTCTTAATAGCTAGGAAACAAAGAAACTATATTGAAACAAAATAGAATACATGAAAAAAAAAAAACTAAAAAAGCATTTAAATACTGAGAAAGAATCAGATAAAAATCCACCAAAGACATGCATCAAAGTTAACATCAATAGATATGTACAGGAAAATATACAACCATAGATCACTTAACAAGTATTCATGCATAATGGTTGTGAACATGTCTATTTTTCAGTCGAAATAAATTGCTATGCTATAAGGACATAAATGGGACATTAATAATAAATTTAATCCTCATATAGACTTTAATAGCTTTGATATTGGATCTCACTATTGAGTAGAAGAAGTCAATACATCATTTATGAAAACTGAATCAGCAAAAATGAGCAAACAAGGTGATTAAGTAGTACTGCTGGAACAAATGTAAGATAATGTCCCAGCCATAGAAAATTTTCTTGGGTTTCTACCTCACTCATTTCCCAGAATTTTCAAACGACTAAGTTTAGTAGAGAGTTATTGTTAGGTACACAAAACAGTGTCCAAACTCAAGGACTTAAAAGTCAACTTGGTTCCATAAATTGCAACAGATCACAAAGTAATTAACAGTACATAGCTGCAACTTATAGAAAATGTGCATATGGAAGCTAAGGAACAAGCCCCATAATAATACCAAAATGAAAGGCAAATAACTAACCTACCCACCAAATTCACATTTAGTTAACCATGCGATTCCTCCAACTACATAACATTTGGCACAAGCCAAATTTGTATTTCTGGTAATTTTTCATCTCAGACAAGAAAAAACTCAACGATAACACAATAATGTCAATAAGAAGTTTATGCTTTATCTATTTAAATATAAAAACAGACTTCTGCCCCAGATAGGATAAAATATAATTGGCAAAGTGAAATAGAAAATTTATGCAGAGTATATGAAATTAGATAATTAGAACTGAAAGTTTTGTGTAATGTAAATGGAATATCCAGGAAATCTAGGAAGTAGATCAGTTCTAGGGAACCCATTAGCAGGATCTCAACAAAAAGATAAATAAATTGACAAGATATCCAAAATCTCAACAGAATTGTAAAATGTAACAGCCATGAATAAACTGAACCAAACATTTGAGAAATATTAATATAGCCATGACATAATCCCAACAAGAAAATAAAATAAATAATTTAACAGAAAACCAAATACTACCTGATTTAAACTACAACCATCATAACAAACTAAACAAAAACTTGAACCTGTGTATAACTATTATTATAATAACCTAATTTTAGCAAAATATAACTGTTATTGCCAAAAAAAACAATAATAATGAAATTAAATTAAAAAAAAAAAAAAAGTGAAATAGCATGGAAGATAACTTACTCTGAAGCTTCTTGTCCATGTACCTGAATCAATGCAGAATTCAAGATCACAATCAGAATGGTGAATTAAACAAGAAATATAAATTAAAAAATAACAAATAAAATCGAGAGTGAGCGCGATTACTTCTTCAAATCCGGAGGCTGGCCTGATCTGCTCATAGCGCAATTGACTGAGAGAGAACAAGCAAGCGAGTGTCAGAGAGCATAATTATTAAAATTAGGAAATAAAAAAAAAAAGGATAATATTGAATACACACATAATTGAAAATTTAAATCAGGAATTAATCAAAATCTCGCAATGCAGGTTTAGGAGAATAATTATGTCTGTAAAATATATTTATCAAAAAAAAAATCAATAAAAACAAAAACTTAAACAGTAAAATATATTCATCAGCTATGAGAGTAAGCAACAGCTCTACTCCCGAGCTCACTAACTTCATCCATATAGGAAAATAACATGTTCTAAAACGACTAAACTCAAATATTTAAAGACTCGCATGAAAATTAAACGGAGAAATTGAGTTTAAAAACTTCAATTTCTCAGAAAGAAAACACGCACTAATTACACAATGAGGGACGGAGAGAGAACCTGAGGTGCGGCTACTAACTGCTGTCGCTCAAAGTGCGGCTAGGTTGGTAGTGGGCAGTCGGCGGCGGTGGCAGCTCTTGGTGTTGTGATGAGTGTAGGGTTTGTTAACTGTAATGTTTTTGATTTTCGTGGGAAAGGAGAGATTAAGTGCGGGCAACTGTATTATAATCCTTTTGAAGCATTGAACTGTCAATAACCACGTCGACACCAAGCAATAGTAAACCTATAGGTATACATGGCCCGGGTCCGGCCCATTTAGTAAATAATCTAAACCAAAATGAACAAATTAGTTGGTTTTATGAACAAAGTTGAATACTTTATTAATCATTGCACTAAATTATAATCTTCACTGATTTCTTTTAATCATTATAATTGATTTTAAAACAGTACATAGGTCTGGCTTTGTGGAGCGAGGCTGCAATTGGATTGATTTAATTTGGATATGAAATTTTTGGAACGAGATTATGGATTTGAATATCTTGACTCAAAAGTAAATATGATTCGTTTGAAAATGGATAATGGGATGGATTTGAGAATTCTTATAAAAAGTGGGTATGGAGATAAGAATATTATGCATGTGTAGAAGGTGGCAAGTGGTTGATATGAAAACTTAGACACTTTGCCTTCATGCAAATAAAACATTGAAACCATGCACATGCAAAATGTAAACTAAACACAACAGCCGTCGGTTTGATGAATATGATAATCGAATGACTTTCCTTGGTCAACTAGAACCAAGGAATATAAACGAAAATGAATCTTATTTTACTGTATCTTCGATCAAATAATTATTTGAAATACTTTATTGTATTAATATATTTTTGTTATAGAATGAATATTGAACATCTCTTTACTATATAATCAAGTCTGGAATCTTAATTAAAACCAATTTTGACCAAGTTCCAACAAGATAAAAAATCTAGTGCTGCATTTGTCAAGTGACAAATGCCCTTCTCAGGTTGTTCATGAAATCATGAACAAAGACGGTTACCATTGAACTTGATTTTAAATATATTGCCGACTGAGCCATAATAAAAGGACAAACTGCAGTTAATTTCACATTGTCTCATCTTCTGTATTGAAATTATCAGTTTCTTTTGTTTGAATACAGCTTGTTTAAGCAGCTGCCGATCAGAAAGATCTTTAATTGAAATATTCCATCCCATCAGGACAAAATTACCACTTCAATATAAACACATTCAAACTCAAATTGTATAAACAGCTAAAAATGAAACAAATTATTGTTCTAATTTCTCTTTTGATTTCAGTTTCATGGGCAACTTCTAGTCCAATCCAAGAAGATTTCCTCCAATGCATGTTAACCCAATTCAGAGCCTACACCAGAAGCTTTGAAATAATTTTCCACCAAGTTCCCCTTTATATCCATATCTCTTGCAGTCCACTATACAGAATCCCAGATGGTTAAATGCCACAACCCTTAAACCTCTTCTTATAGTTACACCATTTCATGAGTCTGAGGTTCAGGCAGCCATTCTTTGTAGCCGAAAACAGGACCTGCAAATCAGAGTAAGAAGTGGGGGTCATGACTATGAAGGCCTTTCTTACCTTTGCCAAGCCCCATTTATCATCATCGATCTCATCAATATGAGATCGATTGAGGTTAATATTGAGGAAGAAACAGCATGGATACAGTCGGGAGCAACGCTTGGTGAGCTTTATTATGCGATCGCGAAGAAAAGCTTAGTCCATGGATTCCCTGCAGGGTTGTGTCCTACTGTTGGAATTGGTGGGCACTTAAGTGGAGGAGGGTTTGGAACATTGGTGAGAAAGTATGGACTTGCAGCTGATAATATTCTTGATGCTTATCTTGTAGATGTTAATGGGAGAGTTGTTGACAGAAAAGCAATGGGTGAGGAGTTGTTTTGGGCGATTAGAGGAGGTGGTGGAGGGAACTTTGGTGTCGTACTTTCCTGGAAAATAAAGCTTGTTCGAGTTCCGGAGAATGTGACTGTTTTTACAGTTCCGAGAACAGTAGAACAAGGCGCCAGTGAGCTTGTTCTTAGATGGCAATACATTGCATCTGAATTGCATGAAGATCTCTTCATTAGAATCATCATTCTGGGTGTGGGAGAAAAGAGTAGTGGAGGTAAGAGAATTGACCAAGCTTCCTTCAACTCACTGTTTCTCGGTGAAATCGACAGACTAATCCCATTAATGAACAGAAGTTTTCCGGAGTTGGGATTGAAGGCTGAAGATTGCACTGAAATGAGCTGGGTTGAATCGACTATATATTTTGCAGGATTCCCAAAAGGGTCACCTTTAGAAGTATTGCTGGACAAGACACAATTGTACAAAAGCAATTTCAAGGCGAAATCCGACTTTGTGACAAAACCAATACCAAAGAATGCGATTGAAGGAATATGGAAGATGTTCCAGGAAGAAGAAGTAGCGATAATGATAATGGATCCCTTTGGTGGAAAGATGAATGAAATATCAGAATCTGAAGCTCCATTTCCCCACAGAAAAGGCAATCTGTACAATATACAGTACATGGTGAAGTGGGATAAGGATGGAATGGAGACATCCAACAGGTCTGTGAATAGGATCACGTCATTATACAGATACATGACACCATTTGTTTCAAAGTCTCCGAGGGCTGCCTATGTTAACTACAGGGATCTTGATTTGGGAACCAACAAAAAAGATAAAACGACGACTTACATGGAAGCTGCAGCTTGGGGTGTCAAGTATTTCAAAGGTAACTTCAAGAGACTGGCACAGGTGAAGAGCAAAGTTGATCCTGAGAATTTCTTCAGAAATGAGCAGAGTATTCCACTGCTTCCTACACCATGAAATACAACTAAGAAATTATGCAATTGGTAATATTTTCAACCACGGCCAATGTGAGAAGCTAACGTTTCACTTCATAATCTTGATATTTCAGAAGGTTTTAGTTAGTGTTAGGCAGTAATATAAACTGTCTATCAACAGTTCCATCTCTCACTTTCTTCTCTTCAATTCATCACCATTAGCCTTGAGCAGTTTTCACAAATTTAAAATCATAAATTTTATGATTGCATAGAAAAACAGTAAATTCAAGCTGAAACTTAGTTACATAAGAATAAAATTTCACAAAAGGTAGAAAGCTACCTTGACCATTGCAAAGCATCAGAAATACAAAATTTTAGTACACGGAAGGCAAAAAAATTTACAGATTTACTCATGGAATGAAACATAAAAGGCCTCATCAACTTTCTTTCAAAATTTCTCGGTGATTCAAAATCATAATTTACAGGAAGATACTCTGTTCTCAAATGGAGAAATCATCAAAATTTTCTGCATTGATCCTAGTTAATAATAAATATAACTTCAATAAAGGCATCCATCCCACCTCAAAATGCTGAGTACCCGGGCAGTAGATATATACGGTTCTTGAACTATATAATCAGAGTTTTGTAACAAAATCAGGGCACTGCAAAAGGCTGAATGACAAGGCCTGATTCTCCTTGCTCAGAGATGAAAACCATTTTCTTATATGATCAGCTGGAACTGACTGACTTGCAATGGTTGGACACTTAGTGTTAATCTGAATGATTTGTTTAAAATCCAGAGAAAGAAGCCCAAGCAGAGCAGAAACAACGGCAATTTGAATTGGAAGACCAGCTCTAGTGGTAGTATCCCGCTGCAGAAAAGCAGACAATTTGCTTCTCAAGCTCTCAACTTCTTTATCTTCATACCCACAAGCATTAACTCCAAGTCTGCAAGTCATAACATAATTTGATTGAAGTAAGTCTAATCACTAACAATATAATTGAATTATCTTTTGTATATTGATGTGTATGCATATACCCAACCACAAAAAAGAAAACTGAATTCCTTTTCTTCTCTAAGCTAGGATTCGCGTGACACAAATTTATTAAAAAAAAAAAAATTGACACCAATATATGAGTAGAAATTGCTTGAGTTCACCCACAAAAATTTATTTCATAAAATTTAGGCATGGCAATGTTCCCCGAAATTCCGGGGACCCGTCCCACCCCGTCCTTTATGGGGCAAGGAAGCCCCGGTTTTTTCAGGGATAGGGGCCACGGGGGACTGTTAATCCCCGTCCCCAAGGATGGGGCAGGGAATGCCTTTCCCCCGCCGCACCCTATATATAATATATAAAATTAAAAATATATATATATATATATATTTACTTTTCACTAATATCCCTATATTTCACCTAATTACACAATTATCCTACCTATATAAACCCATATTTTCTCAATTTCCCTCACCCTAAACAATTGAAAAAGAACAAACCCTAACCCATATTTACGTAAAATTAACTATGTTTAAATGATTTATTTAAGTGTTTGTCATGTGAACGAGAATTAACTATTGTATTTGGTAATATTCAAATTAATTTATGTTTAAGTAAAATAAACAAGGTAAGGACAAGTCTCCAACATTCCCCTATCGGGCAGAGAAGGGGAATTCCTGTCATCTTCGTAACGGGGATGGAGCGGGGGTGGAGAGTGACTTTGAGGGTGGGGATGGGTACGGTGAATAAGATCCCCGCCCCATTGCCATGCCTAATAAAATTCAGCACATACCATGAAAAAGAAATTGATAAACTAAGAAATGAGAAAAATCTAAAATTAATTCTTAGGCCTTAATAAATTATTCTCTGCCAAATTAAGCTGGCTTAAACAGAGACAGGATACCTCTTCCAAACCTCAAGGTGCATTTAACCAAATAATAAGAGGCAAAGACATCCGGAATTATAAGGACAATGGTTTTTCAAAAACAGAATCAGTAATTGGCAAAGGATTCAAATACAGTTTAAAAAATATTAAATATTATGCCAGAGCAACAGTTTGAACAAACCTTCCAAGCTGCCCCAGGAGAATGACAATAGCCACAGTGAAGCTCTCCTGCATAGATGATTCCAGTATTCTCAACAGTTCAGGGATAATTGTAGTACATGTCCAATCCCATCTCTGCATTTAAAGAGGAAAACAAGTAAAATGTTAGATAAGATTCTCCCAGCACCATATGGAGCAAACAATTTTCCACGAACCACAAATTTTCCCTCTCCCTTCATTTTTTTACCCCTTTGTATTCACTAAAGTAAGACCCTTCCTGTTTTCCTTAATCACAAAATAGCATAAAACAATTCTATTTTTTTGGTTTGGGTAGTACATACACATTTTCAGTCACTTTTTAAGAGATTTGTTAAAACATCAGAGCTTCAAAAGACAACTCTAGCTTATAGTGATTATGCTCCTTAATCACAATAAAATGGCTTCAAAAAATATAATGGCTCAAGGGACAAGAAGCTTCAAAGCTAAGGTATAAAAATGTAATTAGTTACAAAAGCCTTCTTCCAAGGCTGTCAAGTTGAGAACATCTCAAGGTGGCAAACCTTGTAAGTGATCAATCCCACATGACAGGAACAAGAAAGTAGGACATAACAGAAGCATTAACAGTAAAACAAAGATAGGAAGCCATACCATGTTGCATGCAAGCAGTTCCACCAATGATAGAACATCAGTCACGTGGCACAAAGTCATATTGACAACAAATTCTGATTGGAAAGCAGGCATCTCATGCTTTTTTAAGAAACATGATTCATCACCCTTCATATCATGAACATTACAAAGCTCTTGGCAACTTTGTTCAGTTTGGTCCTCATGGGAAAGGACACTCATGGTCCCGGACTGAGAACAACTCTTAAGCTTTTCCAGGAGCAATGTAATGGCAATATCTACAGAAATTGCATCCTTTGAAAATGGGCAATCAAGACACGGATGGAACTCAGTTCGAAAGTCACTGGCAGATGGAAAACAAGAAGTTGCAGCAGATGGTAAGCTTCCTCTCTCAAGATATGTGACTATTGATTTCATCACAGTCATTATTAAACTATCTTTTTTCAAGGTGAATAACTTCTCCCCACCCAAGTAAGCAAAAATGTGAAGAATTGCCAGCAAGAGGGAAGGATCACTCCGCCGCATCCGAAAAACATTGTATACAGCCTCTGTAATATATCCAATGTGATTGGTTGCTACAGATATTGATGCCAATACAATGCTCCCCGCCACCAACTGGTCAGCTGTAGCAGCTTCAAATGAGAACATTGTATTTACACCATCTACATGGACATTGACTTTTGAATTAATTTCGCTCAATGTTGCAGAAGATCCATCAGTGGATGTCATGACTCTTCCATCCACAAGGAAATCCTCAATGAGACTGAGCAACTCATCCAAACATAAATCTTTAAACACGCTTCTTGCCTCAGCATCAGACATTACTACAAATAAACATTAAATTCAACTCAATGTATCAGATACATATAACAAGCAGCTTATATAGTTTTGATAACTAGTTATCACATATCATACTCTAGTAAAATATTACATGATCACACAAGAAATTCCATACCTGCATGAAGATTTCTGGCGAAAGACTCTGAGCAGACAGTGAAATCCCTACTCAAAAAGTTCCCAGGCTGTCCTGGAGCAGCTGTTGGGAAGTTGAGAAGTAGCAATGAAAAGAATACACAGGCCTTTTCCCTAAACAAGTCAACAGAAGAAGTAAATTTAAGTGGAGCTGATTTGCTATCTGAATGAGCATGAAATTTCTATATATTAACTACTATGGCAATATCCAACAAAAGCAGACAGTAAAATCAAATAACATCAGCTAATTACAAACATTTAAAGAATCCAAAGATGGAATTTTAATGACTTACTTGGAAAGCAAATTTTCTTCTCTTTTGAGAGCCAGCAAAATCTTTTGTAATATCCACTCTGTTTGAGTAACCAATGAGCACCGATCCATACAAGTTTTTGTGGCACAAAATATTCTGGATATACTGCTATTGTCCTCAAAATCACATACTACAGTGAAGGGCTTAGGAATATTATTACATGCAGGTCCAACTTCACTTTCAAAAGGCAGAACTTCATCCCTAGAACTACATGGATCCGATATTACCCCAACCACTCCAAAGTCCTCAAACTGATGATCACAAGCTTTTCCTGGTTGCTTACCACTATGTAAACCATTCTCATTATTCACTTGAGGATCATAGGAATCGACAGGACCTTTATTCTCATACAATAATGTTGTAGAAACACATTTTTTCAACTCACTGGAATTAATCTCCACAGCTATGACATCAGAACTGCAAGAAGGCACCATATTTTCTTTTTCATCAGACAAGCCATTATACAAACTTCTGTCTGCCAAAGGTTCAGATTTACCCATATCAAATGTTTCAGCACCTTGAAATTCAATCTCAGGAAGAGTAGGCGACAAAGGCATTTCCATTGCTGTTCTGTAACATTCCTCATCAACAGGATTCTCCAAGTCCAGCAATTTCATAAAATCTCCATCTGCCATGTCCTCAAATTTTTCATTAGTTTCAAAGTCACTAATAATTGAATCACTAATGCCCTCTGCACATGGCCGTGCACATCCTATTAGACCAATGGTAGATTGGGAAACTTCTCCGGACACCCTTCCATCTTCATGGATATTACCATCAACTTTTTGTGTCTTCTTCTGTTCATCAGTGCTCAAAAAACATTGAATACCTACAGTCTCTTCATCTGATGTCTTTCTCTTCTTGTGGCACTGCTCATGCTTGACAAATGAATTCTCTTGAAGGTTAGGTACTATATTATTTACCTCTTCCAAGGATTCATCAAGTTGTCTGTTCAACATATTATGAAAATCAGACAGCTTCTCTTCCATCTGTAGATGCAACTTCTTACCCTCTGTGTGCAACAATTCAATGGATTCAATTGCATCAAGTGCCCTCTTTCTCTTCATATTAGATCCATTACCACTTCCAATGCCAGCAATTTTAAGAGGACTTCTAACACTATCTTCAGCAACCACAGCAAGATTTTTATTGCATTTCATTTTGTTAACTTCACCAGACATGCTGGAATTTGTTGGTTGAGCATTCAAGCTCTCTTCCATAAATTTTGAAGACGTGGTAACAGAAAAAGCACCCCTTCCCTGTGAGCCCACGAATAGTCCATCAGAAAAAGATGCCGAACTGGAATTTATTGCACAACTCTGTAACATTTTTCGGCTAGAGCCTCCAAGCAGAGACTCCAATTTAGAATCTTTAGAATCAATACCTGAAATGGATTCACAACAGTTCCCTCCAGATAAAGACTGCGATGGCACAAGACATTGAAGTGTTTGCCTAAAATGACCAGAGGCAGCACTTGTCCTGTGGCAAGGCTTTTGAAGTTCATTTTCACTTTGAAGGTACATCTGAAATGGCTCTCCACCAATGACTTCTTCCTCCAATGTTTGCATATTTGGTTGGTCCATAACCTGCACAGTGTGTCAAAGCATCCAGTAAAAAACCAGAAGCAGAAGCTAGAAAAGATCAAGGACAAGGAAAGCAAGCAATATGAGGAGCTATAGATTCACAATCAAAATATAAACCGACATTAATTTTTTGTTTTAAAAAAAGGCTCCCACATCTCATCAAACAAATGAATGACCTAACTATTCCAAAAGCCAATTGATCTAATATTTCCATCTAAAGATATATAAAGTAAATGTATATAAGAAACTGACACAAACACTCGGTTTATTTACAAAAACTATATGACAGTATATGATGCCTACATGACCCAGATAGATCAAGAGAGAGGAGGAGGAAATTCTCTTTTTTTGTAAATTATGTAGCCCACCAGAGTTCTGCAAGTAAGTCTAAAACTGTCCACACAACAAAGTATCAAGTGCAAACTAATGCTCTACCCACCATGTCATTACACTAAAGCGTCTTCATGTAACCTCGTTTCTGAGAAAAATCAATCAGTAGCAAAGTTCAGTAACAAATGTCAAAACCTGTGTGCTATTTTTTCAAGAATAAATTTTACAAACATCATAAACAAAACAAGCTTCACTATTGAAAATAAAAAATAAATAATAAAAAAGATTGCAAAAGGTGCAAGTAATTAGGTTGACAAACTAACCTTTTCCTTTCTCGGATTATCTATACCTTCAGCCTTGAGCGAGAAACATTTATCAACTAAATCCAGGCGATTGGAAAATTGAACAAGATCTAACTTCAAATGACCTACTACTTCTCGCAAGAGAACATTATGACGTTTCTCCAACTTAGCCACTTGTTTGGCATGCTTTACTTGCATTTTTTTAAACTTCAATTGTTTTTTCAAAAGTTTCATTTTCCCAGAGTCAGCATTCAAATGCTTTTCAGGTGAAATAGCAGAAGCCTTGACCCTTTTTCTAGAGGATTGAAGGTCATATATCTGCTTCTGCAGTTCGTCAATCCTTCCTCTAGCTTCTTCTAACTGTTGGGAGAGCTTATCAGAACAACATTTTTCTTTCTCAACTCTTAGTCTAGTCTCTTCCAATTGCCGACACAAACTTTCAGCACGACATTTTTCTGCCTCAGCCTGATTCCAATTACCTTCTGATAGCTTTCTTTGCTCCTCTGCTTTATTCCTCTCCGCATCTGCACGTTTTCTCTCTTTGGTTACCTTCTGTTTTTCAGCTTCAAGTTTTTTGTTTCCCTCTGCCAACTTTAATGTCACAGAATGTAATTTCGATTTTGCATCATCAACCTCTTTACCCATTGCCTCCAACTGAAGCCTATATTCATTACCCTTCTTTCCTTCAGTATTTGCAAGCTTCCTTTCTTCATCAGCCTTACCCTTTTCAGCTTTAACATATTTCCATGCTTCAACAGCTCTCTTCTTCTCTGCTTCAGCATTCTTCTTTTCTGAGTCTGCCCTTACTTTCTCTTTCTCAAGCAGCTCTTTGAGTCTATTTATTTCCTTTTCCCCGTCAGAAACACAAACTTGCAGGAGTTTCACATCCTCACTTTTATCTTCAGCATGCGATCTTCCTTTCTGCTGTAATATAAAGATTTCAGACTTCAAGGCAGATATCTCATTCTCCAATGAAACTCTCGCAGCCAATTCTTTCTCTCTTCCCTCTTTCTCAACTTCAGCACGTGCCTGCTCTTCTTCACATGCTGAGAATGTACAAAGTTAAAAATTAATTAAAAAAGAGTGCTTTCATTAAGCCATAGAAAAGAAAAACAAAGAGGGTATATTTGGGGAAAAGCTTCATTACATGATACTAGGCTAATTCCTAGAAACTCACCTTTCTTTTACCTCTGTGACCCAACTAATTTTTCCATTTACTATCACAATTACCAACTACTTTTGTACTTTCCATAAGTCACAATATTCAAAAAGCACCGTTTTCTATCTATTATCAGAATTTCTCACTTAAACCATTGTATTTAACATCAAACATTAACAAAACCCTGCCTAGTGAAACTCTCCAATAGAAAGTATAAATGAAATGCAGCATCAGGCTCATCCAAATCAGTTTAACATATGCTATAACAGTTATGTACCCAACAGCTCTGCAGTAAAAACTTGACACATACCCTTTACATTTATAAATTCTAGTATCAACATAACCTGAAATCCAATCAAAGATTTTCAACTACCGGCTCATACTTCTTAACTGGATTGATGTTAAATATTACTAAAATCATATGCTATAAGCATGATAACAATGCCTATATTATGGAGAGACTACCAGCTTAATACAATACTAGATCCCACTTACCTTTCTTGAAAGAGAGATTTTCAGCTTGAACCTTATCAAGTTGTTGCTCAAAAAGCTTCAGAGCTTGGCGCAATGCGCTCCGCTTCTCTTGTAGCTGAGAGCACCTACTTCTCCACTGTAAAACATCGTCTTCAATTAAAATTTGTTCACCAAAAAAAAAAAATAATAATAAATATGTGAGCAAAAACTCTGAAAGTCATACCAATTGACAGCAGGGATTCACCGGCGCTTGCTTTTCTGAACCATCCGCTGCCATTTCTACAAGTAGAAGAACTAACAAATGAATTAAAACTGAAAATAAAAAACCGAAGCCTGGTATGAGTATAAAGAAAGAGACTTACTTGATTGCAGTTAATCGTTGGTCATTGTAAAAACCCTAAACCCTAACTGTCTCTGTTCTGGACGAAGAGAGTAAGAAAGAAAACATGAGAGTTTAGTGTGTTGCAGAGTGCAGGGAAGAGAAACCCTAAGAGGGTATAGTTATCGGTTCGGGTCGGGTTGGATTCAAAGTCGGTCTAAAACCCGGGCCCTCAAAGTTGACACTCAGGCCCTTCAAATTAACGGGCTTTATAAAGACTAAAGAGTAAGGGTTTAAGGGATAAAATAGTCGAGACAAATAAATTAAAAAAAAAAAAAATTGAAAATGTATTCTTTTATAAATTGGATGTTTTTGTTTTCTGTTTTTTAGTTTGTCAGAAAATGTGAAAACTAAAATGCGTTTGATATATTTATCTAAAAATAGTATTTGAAAACGTGAAAAATAAAAATATATTCAACATATTTATCTGAAAACATGAAGAAAAAAAATAAAAAATACGAAATTTATTACTGATAGAATTTGAGGTGGGTCAGACTCCTTACTCAATAAGGCCTTGTTGAATGGGAGGATTACCCCCTCTTATAAATCAGAAGGCTTGAACGTGCCTAGTCGGTGTGAAATTCTAACACTCTCCCTCACGGTCAAGCCCATATGTTAGGTCATGTCTATTAATGGAGGTAGTTGTTGGCTCTAACTCCTCACATGTTGGTCAAACACTCAACTCAACTGAACCTGGGCTCTGAAACCATGATAGAATTTATGGTGGGCCTGACTCCTCACCCAATAAGGCCTTGTTGAATGGGAAGATTACCCCCTCTTATAAACCAGTAGGCTTGAGCGCGCCTAGTCGGTGTGGAACTCCAACACTCCCCCTCACGGTCAAGCCCATACATTAGGTCATGCTTGTTGATAGAGATAGTTGCTGGCTCTAACTCCTCACCCGCTGGTCAAGCACTCAGCCCAACTAAACCTAGGCTATGATATCATGATAGAATTTGAGGTGGACCTGACTCCTCACCCAATAAGGCATTGTTGAATGGGAGGATTACCTCCTCTTATAAATCAAAAGGCTTGAGCGTGCCTAGTCTGTGTGGGACTCCAACAATTACCAAGAAATAAATAAAATATACGAAATTTATCACATACACAATCATTAAAACCATATAAAATCACTACTTATATTTATTCGTTTCAAAGATTTTATTTCAAATATGTCAATTGTTAGTTTCCGTTTGCACTTTTATGTTAGATAATTGATTTGAATAAATAAAAAAAAAAAATCATTTTAAAGTGAAGAGAAAATATAAAAAGAGGAATAAATTTTGTATATAAAGGAGCCCACATCTTCTATTATATTCACTCTCCTTATGTTCAAATCTGAAATACAAGAATAGTAAATAAAATGCTTATTTTACTCATTTTTATGTTAGAAAAATGAAAATAAAACAGAAAAATGTAGACGAATAAGCCCTAAAAATCAATCCCAATTTCCTAATCAATTTCATATTCTGAAAGAGTTAATGAATTTTTCCCACCCAAATAATGACTTAATAACACTTTTCCACTCATAGACTTTTACAATACCACTTTACTACCCAAATTTATATTCCGACGGCAAACAAAGAACAAACTCGATACAGGTTGTTAGGGCTTTTGAAGAAGGGAGGCCGTTAAGTCTTTTGATGATGAAAGTTTGGATTTTGGTGGCTGGGATTGATCAGAATCTGAGTTGGGAGGAGCGGCTAATCGCTTAATTGTCGGCGACTGACTAGGTCAATCAGAGTAGGGTTTGAGTGGTTTTGGTGAGTGATGATCAAGGAAAGAAAATGATAGTAGTGTGGGATTATAATAATGCCGAAATCAGAAATTGAATATAAATTTGAGTAGTAAAGTGGTATTTTAAAGTCTACGAGTGTGAAAATGTCGTTAAGTCACTATTTGGGTGGAAAAGGTGGTTTACTCGATTATGAAATCCCCAAATTAGATTTTATGTTTTCTTGATAAGCATAGTGTTGGTCCAATTTGATTTGTGGCGAATGAAGAGAGTTTGATAAAGCATTGAAATATTATGTTGGATATTATCAATTTAAGTATAATTTGTTAAAAAAAAATTATTGAAAAAGTATAAATTATTAATCAATAGTTAGCAGTTACTCAATATTAGATTTAACAGTGTAACACCCCACTTGAGGTACATAGTAGATTATGTTGTATGTTGTATGAATACTTACTGTTTTGCTCTTATTTGAGATGGTATATTGTTAATATTGTTTGGTTGAATTGATGTATTGGTTTGGTTGAGTGATTGCCTTGAAAATTATGAAGACTTGGCGAAATTTTGTGTTACAGGCTTCGCCGGGACGAAGAAGAAGCTTCGCCGTGGCGAGGAGGTGCTGCAGCCCACGGAGTAGCTGCTGGAGTGTTTCGTCGCGGCGACGGAATTGTCTTCGCCGCTGTGACGGGACGACCAAAAAGTTTATTGAGTTTTAGATATTTTCTTCCTTTACGGCACAATGACCATTCTACCCTTAATTAGCAGGAAAAGTGGGGAGTGAAATGCAAGGAAATTTCATGGAGAATATGTTAGCATGGGGGTGTGAGTGTCAAGATTGAAAGGACAAAGATGAAATTTTCAAGAAAGAGCAAGGGCAATATGGGAATGAATGATTATCTTTTGAGCTAAAAAGGGGATAAACTTCATAAACCCTTCATTCATCCTTCTCCACCGCCTCTTTCATTCTCCATTCCCTCTCAATTCTTCTTTCAAGCTTTCAAGGATTTTTGAGGGTTTTTAGTTGGGTTTTGCTAAAGAATCAACCTAAGGCATCCTAAGGTAAGGATCCTTGCTTTAGATGTGAAGTTGTGCATGTATTTGAGTACTGAAATCTCATGGTTTTATTGTTTAAAGGGTAGAGAAGAAACAAGTCTTGTAAAGGAAATGAAGTGCTAGTGCGATCTCTCCTTTTCAAGGTAAGTAAATCCCAATCCAAGTTGATAATTGTGAAATCCCTTGAGTAAAGATTTATTTATGCATGAAATATATTGTGTTAGTGAGAACTTGGGTTGAGATGAGTATTTATTAATTGTGGTTGTTAAATACACTTCAATTGAGGAGTGTGATGTGTGAGGAGAATGTAGTTTGTGATGAAATGGGAGGAGATTGAGAAATATTTTTGGAAGTGTTATGTTATAGCAGGAATTATTGCTTGGTGAAGGAGTTTTCTCTCATTTTGGATGGCTCAAGAGAGGGATAGACTTATAAATAAAGTGGAGTGTAGGTATGCACACTAGTTGTTTGATGAAATGCCTAAGAGAAGTGTGAGCATGAGTTGTGACCCTTATTTGTTGTAACATTGCATATTGGCATTTCCTAAGTGCATTCTTGAACATGAGCCATCCATATGCATTAATTGTACATTTGAGAAATAGTGTGAGAAAGAGTAGAGAATTTTGTGACTAACCTACTTTAAGCATTAAGCTACACTATGATTACTAGTTTGAGAAAGACTAGAGAATTGTGTGAATGAGCTACTTTAAGAGTAGAGAGAATGAGTAAAGCTATGAGAACGGGTTGGTGCTTTGTGATCTCCACCCGATAGGTATGAGAACGGGTTGGTGCTATGTGATCTCCACCCGATAGCTATGAGAACGGGTTAATGCTTTGTGATCTCCACCCGATAGTAGAAACAGTAAGGGGTTGGTACTTTGTGATCTCTACTCGAAAATCACGAAGAGTGGGTTAGTGCTGTGTGAACTCCACTCAGCCGTGCCTCCGGTAAGATGAGGCCGTGATATATAGCGGAAGTTAAGAAAGAGAGTTGTGTGAAAGAGAAAATAAATGAGATGAGAAAAAGAGTAAGGAAAGAATTAAAAGAAAAAGTTACGAGGACAGTCGAGTAGAGGATTTACTTACTGAGCATTGTTTTGTGCTCACCCCGTTATTTTCTTTGTGGTTGCAGGTTCTAGGTGAGAACGCAGTTGGACGGGCGTTAGCAAGCGAGGAGCAATAGCTATACTGTCCACTGTTTTAATATCATTTTGTACATGATACTCTGTTTTGTATAAATAATGTTTATATGTAATAAAAAGAGAATTTTTGGGCCCATTTACTTCTATATTCTACATGATATTTTATGAATATCCAAGTATAAATGATACGTTTACAAGTCCTAAAACACTTGTAAACATGAGTGGACAAGGAATTACAAGTCCTAAAACACTTGTTAATTCGGTTGAATCAAAGAATTGCATTCCAAGTCCTAAAACACTTGGATTGTGGAGTGTGGAAAGCATTGGAGGAGATTCGGCCCAAGCAAGTCCCAAGGGGAGAGAGAGCCCAAGCACTTCGGCCCAAACCATTCCAATCCCAAGCCCAACAAAGAAAGCTCAAGTCCACCAAGAGAAAAGCCCAAGTGTTGAAGTAAGCCCATTCGGCCCATTTCTCATTCCAAAGGGGAAAGTCCACTTGAACCCTTATTGGATCCAATTGCAAGGTCTTCAAGGCCCAATCTCTTGCACCCTTATTAGTAGACTTGATTAGGATCATTGATCAAGTTTTGGGCTAATAAAGTGAGTTATTTCAACTAATAGGGTGGTTAAAGACATGAACCCTAGAATTAGGGAATCATGTCCCTTTTTGCATTAAATGGGTATGGCCTTAATTTTGAATGGAAGGCTTGTAATTTTTGTGTAATATTTATTATTTTTCATTTCCTTGTAATGCATTTGTTGATTACTCTTTTAACCTTGTAATTGCCTATATAAAGGCAACTATTCTCCTTGTAATGGTAGTTCATGAAAATTATCAAAAACTTGGTTTAACCATTGAGAGAACTTTGTGTTCTTATTGAGATTTCTTTATCCAAGTCTTGGCAAGGAGATTTGGTGGTGAATCGATTCAAGTTGGTGGAGAATTCCTTTATGCTTGAAGTGTTCATTCTTGTCTTAACCTAAAATTTGCAAGTAAGTGCAACATTGCTTCCATTTGTGTTTGGCCGAATTTGAGCTTGAGTTTAGGGTATATTTTGTGTTGTTTGTTGTTGAAAATTGGTTGGATTTGGATCATTTGGTATCAGAGCTACAATGATGAAAAGAAGTGTAAGGTAGCCATATTAAAGTTCAAGGAGTATGCCTCCTTGTGGTGGGAAAATACACGGAAGAAGAGAGAAAGAGAAGGGAAGGCTAGAATTAGATCATGGGAGAAATTGAGGAGAGTGTTGAAGAAAAGATTCTTGCCCGATAATCACAAACAAGACCTTTATCTTAAGCTCCATAATTTGAAGCAAGGAGATAGAAAAGTTGAGGAGTATATTCGGGAGTTTGAAGGGTTGATGTTGAGAAGTGATATTCCCGAAGAGAAAGAGCACACAATTGCAAGGTTCATAGGCGGTTTGAGTAAGGACATTGCATACAAGCTTGAGTTGCAAGCTTACCATTCCTTTGGGGATGTTTGCAAGCTGTCTACAAGGATTGAAAAACAATTGAAGAGCATGAAGTCCTTGGCCCCCAAGAAACTCTTTAAGGAAAGTAACTACCAAAGGGGTTCGCCTTCCTACACCAAACCATATGTGGCACCTATGGCTTATGATAAGAACAAAGCCAATGAAACACCGAAGGAGAAAACAGGTTTTGTGAGGAATGATGCTCCACGGCCTGATTTGAGGAACAAGAAATGTTTCAAGTGTCAAGGTTATGGGCACTTCCAAGCAAATTGTCCAAACCGAAGAGTTATGACCCTTAGAGAAATAAATGAGATTGATGATGCTTGTCAAAGGAATTCTCCACCAACTTGAATCGATTCACCACCAAATCTCCTTGCCAAGACTTGGATAAAGAAATCTCAATAAGAACACAAAGTTCTCTCAATGGTTAAACCAAGTTTTTGATAATTTTCATGAACTACCATTACAAGGAGAATAGTTGCCTTTATATAGGCAATTACAAGGTTAAAAGAGTAATCAACAAATGCATTACAAGGAAATGAAAAATAATAAATATTACACAAAAATTACAAGCCTTCCATTCAAAATTAAGGCCATACCCATTTAATGCAAAAAGGGACATGATTCCCTAATTCTAGGGTTCATGTCTTTAACCACCCTATTAGTTGAAATAACTCACTTTATTAGCCCAAAACTTGATCAATGATCCTAATCAAGTCTACTAATAAGGGTGCAAGAGATTGGGCCTTGAAGACCTTGCAATTGGATCCAATAAGGGTTCAAGTGGACTTTCCCCTTTGGAATGAGAAATGGGCCGAATGGGCTTACTTCAACACTTGGGCTTTTCTCTTGGTGGACTTGAGCTTTCTTTGTTGGGCTTGGGATTGGAATGGTTTGGGCCGAAGTGCTTGGGCTCTCTCTCCCCTTGGGACTTGCTTGGGCCGAATCTCCTCCAATGCTTTCCACACTCCACAATCCAAGTGTTTTAGGACTTGGAATGCAATTCTTTGATTCAACCGAATTAACAAGTGTTTTAGGACTTGTAATTCCTTGTCCACTCATGTTTACAAGTGTTTTAGGACTTGTAAACGTATCAATAAAGCAGTCATTACAAACAGGGTGTAAGGGTAAGTAAATAATTTTATAAAATTATTTGGCAAATATTGAATTATTTAAAAATATTGTACGATTTAAACAATAAAAGATTAAAAATAATTGACCAATTGTCAAAATCCATTTCCGGCTTTACAATCTGTTCAAACTAGACCTGATAAAAGAGGGTCGTACCCGCAAGTGTAATGCCCAACATTGAGGTACATGATTTAAATTATATTTTATAGCCTTTAATTAATTTTTATTAAAGTTATTTTAAGAGAATATGAAGAAAATGCCTTAAACTTGCATTAAGGGTAAAATGGTCTTTTCACTCAAAATTAGTTGAAAAAGTGGAGAGTGAAAAGAGGTAGAATTTCATAAAGAATACAATAAAAATGAGGGCATTATGGTAATTGACGGAGGGACAAGGATGGAATTTTCATAAAAGTGTGAGGGCAAAATGGGAAAGTGAGTTTATAAAATAAGATGATAAGGGTTTGTAACCCTTATTTCCTTCATTCCACCGCCACACTACTCTCCCATTTTCTCTCAAATTTTCATTCAATCCTCCAAGGATTTTGAGGGCTTTTGAGTAATTTTTAATAAGGTTTTGATTCAAGACTTCAAAAGGTAAGAATTCATGCTCTTTATCTATGATTTATTTGTGTAAAAGTTGAGTTCTTATGAAGTTTATGCTTAGGGTTAGAAGAAGTTTTGAATCCAACAAGAGTAGAGAGCTTAGTAGAGAAGACTTAAGCATAAGGTAAGTAAATTCCACTCAAAATCCAACTCAGGTTAAAGTTTAAGAATTCAAGTGAGTAGAGATTTCTTTTTAAGTATGCATATGTTATGGTTATTGAGAAATTGAGATGAGATTGATGATGAATTATGCTTGTTGTTGGATATATTTGAATATGAGAATTGTAAGTGATGGTTTGATAATGGGTTGAAATTGGAAGAATTGGAGGAATTTTTGGGAGTGTGTTTGCCGTGTAGGTATGGTGATGCTACAAGAGAGATTTTCTCTCATTTTTGGATGGTTGAGAAACAAATTGAATGATAATTAAATTAGGGTTTGTTTATGCACAAGTAATGTTTGATGAAATGCCTAAGAGAAGTATAAGTTTGAGTAGAAATCTTAATTTTATGCAGCATTGCATATTTGCATTTCATGAGTGCATCCAAGTAAGAATTTCAAGCATGAGCCATCCATATGCATATAATTTTTTATGTGTAGAAATTTAAGAAAGAATAGAGAATAAAGACATAAAGAATAAAGAATAAAGCAAGAAAGAATAAAACACTCTAAGAATAAAGAGAAAGGAAGAATAAACATTAAAGAATTAAGGAGTGGTAAAGAAGAGAAAAGAATAGGTTGTTATGATGGGGAATCGTGAGTGCTAAGAAGAAATTCCCACATACACGCCACCTTAATTGAGTGGCATAAGAAAAAGAAGAATTGTACGACCCCTAAGAGTGTACGTGGATGAGGGTTGTACGAAGAAGAATTTCTTACATGCACGCCACCTTAATTGAGTGGCCTAAGAAAAAATAAAAATTTGTACGGTCCGCAAGAGTGCATGTAGATGAGGAGTGTACTCACTCACATGGCTAAGGTTTCAAATCCATACATCAACTGAGACCAATCGGCAAAGAATAAGTAAAGAAAGAATAAGAGAGAATAAGAAAGAATAAGAATGAGAAAAGAAAGAATGAGAAAGAATAAGAATAAGAAAGAATGAGAAGGCTTGAACAAGCCAAGAGAAGAAAAGAGAAACAAGAGAAGAAAAGAACAGAGAAACAAGAGAAGAAAAGAAAAGAAAAACAAGAAAGAAAAGAAAAGAAAAGAAACAGAACATGAAAATGGAAATAAGAAAGAAAAAGCATTTTATGCATTATTGCATATGCATTTTATTCATGCATATTACCATGAATTTCATCATGGTTAGGAAGAATAGAAAGAATAAGAAAGAAAGAATAGAGAGAAATAGAAAGAAAGAAAAGAACAGTGAGAGTAAGAAACAGAGGAAGAAACAGTGAAAGAAAAGAGAAGGAATTAAGTAAGGAAAGAATCAAAGAAGGAGAAGAGTTATTGAGCATTTTTATGCTCACTCCGTTGTTTTTTCATGTTTTTGCAGGACATAGGTGAGCAGCAGTCGGAGGGACGTCGACAAGCGGAGAGGATTGGCATTACTGTCCACCGTTGCTAAGTTTTTGTACTGGTTATTTTGATATATGTAAAGAATTATGTTTTGTAAGTAAAGAAAAATTTAGGCTCAACTATTTTCATATACTAAGTATGTATGTTTTATCAATAACACTACGGACACCGAAAAAGTTGCACCGAAATTCTGTACAGGCCTACGTGTAACGCGCGTCTGAATTTTTTTACAATTTTTTTCTAGTGAACGGCCGTCCATCAAATTTGGACGGCCGTTCACTCACATGGACGCCCGTCCATATACACCATAAATAAAATACAATAAAAAAATTTGTAAAACATTATGGACGGCCGTTCATAGGTTGTGGACGGCCGTCCCTTAATTTTAGACGGGCGTCCGCAAATACGGAACGCCCGTCCAAACTTAATTTGTTTTAAAAAATAAAATAAAAAATTTGGACGCCCGTCCATAAATTGTGGACGGGCGTCCCTTAAGTTTGGACGGGCGCCAACAAATAATGGACGCCCGTCCTTGACCCAAATATGAAAAAAAAAAAAAAACTTTGGGGACGGCCGTCCCTAACGTTTGGATGGGCGTCCATTAGGAATGGACGCCCGTCCATACTTTTTAATAAAAAAAAAAAAATTTAAACAAAAACCCATTCTTCTGTTGCAAAACATTTTCGTCTTCATTCCCCATCTCCTCTCTTTTTTATCGTCTTGATTGCTAGTGGTGCAGTCCATTTCACTGCCTCAAATAATGACTATGGTGTCTCTCTTTTTCTTTGTCTTCATTGCCAGGGTGCGATCCATTTCAACCGCCTCAAATAATGACTGTGGTGTCGAGATTTTGATATGGAAAAGTATCAACTCTCTAAGCATTTCCGTTTTCCTTGGCGAGTGAATGTAAGTTAGTTACATTCAACAGCCCATCTGTCCGTATAGTATGTGGTGCCTTTGTTGACATGGAGGGTTTTGTTTTTCATTTTCTGGGCAATATATGAAGCAATTGCAGGCTGAAGCTTTCAATTGAATTTTTTTTTTTTTTTGTGCTTTTGCAAGATACTTACCCGAGTCCTAATGGTAAACTTCTAATAATTGTTGGAGACAACCCAGAGGGTATGTTGGTGGATTCTAACACTGGAAAGGTAATTATCTATACTGTTGTCCATATATCTTTTTCCCTTCTTTTTTTAATTTATTTTTTTGGAAGCTAATTAAAAAAAAATGACTTGGTGTCTACTGGTGCACGTATATCTAGATCCTGCAAATAGAAATTAAAGCATTTACTGATTTATATTTGTAATTTTCATGCACCCGTGAATTAGTTGTCCTGGCACTTGGATTTCGCTTTGCATCAACATGGCAACTTGAGGACGAAGAAAAAGAGAGGAGGAATGAAGACGAAGAAGAAGAAGAATGGGTTTTTGTTTAGATTTTTTTTTTTTATTAAAAGTATGGACGAATGGACGTCCGTCCAAACGTAAGGGACGGCCGTCCATAATGTTTTGTAAATTTTTTTATTGTATTTTATTTATGGATGAGCGTCCTTTAAATGGGGACGCCAGTCCCTTGTATTATTGTATATGGACACCTGTCCATATAATATGGACGGGCGTCCATGTGAGTGAACGGCCGTCCAAATTTGATGGACGACCATTCACTAGAAAAAAATTGTAAAAAAATTCAGACGCGCGTTACACGTAGGCCGGTACAGAATTTTGGTGTAACTTTTTCGGTGTTCGTAGTGTTATTGATATTTTATTGTATATATTATAAAGAATACTAGTAGAAAGAAGTCATTACAACAAGTAAATGTGTATTCGCATCTAACGGGCGGGTACAGATATCCCTTAATATTACCCGTTTCAAAATTACCTATGCTTGGCTCACCCGTGAAAATTGCGGGTGGGCCGGGTAATACCCGCGGGTACCCATACTTTAACTAAAACCCAAAAAACCCTAAGCCATTTCTCACTCCTGCAGTCGGCAGCGCCCAGCACCAGCAGCTCTCCATTTCTCTGACGCTCAACTCTCCATCTCTCCCACGCAGCTCTCCATCTCTCTCTCGCTCAACTCGCCTCCTCTCTCACGAAGCAACTCTCAATCTCTCTCTCTTTCTTCAACTCTCAATCTAACCTGACTGTTTATCATTTATTAAATAAATGATAAACATTCTTCATCAACTCTTGGCACGAGGCGATAAATTTTAGTAACAATTATTTATTGGAGTGGGGTTAATATTACTATTTTAATGTAAGGCTTTCGTGGTCATAAATGAGTTTTCCTCCTACTTCGTCGCTCTCACAACGGCAGCTTTAGCACTAATCTCTGCCATCTATTCCATGCCAAAAAATCGCCTCAAAAGACTAAAAAATATCACCCAATCGCCACCTCTCCCCTGAAGCAAGTACTCAATTATGACAGGCTCTTTCACTTAACGACGGACCTTTCACGCAAACATAAAACCTACAGATTGTCTTCCTTCCATACGATTTTGTTTTTGCGAGTGACCCGCGGGTCGACGAGTCATACATTTTTCAATCGTGAAATTTTTTTACCCGTAACAACTCTGTATGTACCCGCCCAACCCACCCGTTTGTCTGGTCTAGTTCTGTTATATCTGAAAAATCAAAGACTGACGTAAAAAATCACGTAACGGGGTGTGACCTGCTCCCGTCAGAACGGTAAGCACACATCAGGCCTGTCAAACGCTATGGAGCTCTCACGTGTCCATTTCCCTGTTCCAAATCGCGTGAAATCAGTTTGGAAGATGGGTAATGTGACGTAAAGTCGGATTTAATCCTGACATTCACACCAACCCATGGATTTAATGATGATTACTTGCACTCATCTCACTATAAAAAGAGGAAGACCCCTTCGTTAAGGGGATTCGGCTATTTTACACTCTGAATTAGCTTTCTCTCTCTCTCTGATAACCTTGTATTTACTTTCCCCCCAATCATTTGTAAGTCAGTCCGCTGTTGCGACCTGACCCACTATATTAATACAAATCAGTGGACGTAGGACTTGCTACCTTAGCATCCGAACCACTTCAAAAAGCTCTCATTGCATTTACTATACATTCTATCCGTAATCACGTGTATCTCTTGACCAATCAATGTTACGCACGTGTCGATTAGTTGGTGCCAAAAATCACGCATCAACAAGTTCAAACTAATAACCAATCCAATCTTAAAATAATGAGTTAATGGCTTTTTCCCATCTAAATAACGAGTTAATGACATTTTTTCATTCACATATTTTTAAAATATTATTTTATTACCTAAATTTATATTCTAGTGACAAATAGAGAGCAAAATTAGTCCAGATTACAATGAATCTTTTGATGATGGAAGATTAGATTTTGGTGGTTAGGATTAACCAAAATTTGACTTGGGAGGGGTAGCTATGCAAACCCTAATCACTTGATTGGCAGGGTTGATGAGAATGGAGTTTGAGGAGTTTTGGTGAGTGATAATCGGGGAAGAGAATGATAGTGATGTAAGGTCGCAAAGATGTTAAAATTTGAAACGGAATATAAAGTTGGGTAGTAAAGTGACATTTTAAAAGTCTATAGATAGGAAAAAGTGGTTTACTCTAAAATAATTGACCTATGTTTTTGAGTAATGAGTAATCTCCAATAATTATCTTAAAAATTTCATTACTTAATGTGTTGTCTTATTTGCATTGTTGTATCGTTCATTTATCAAATTAATGATTTAAAACCCAACCCAGGGTGAAGCCCAGCAAAGTTGCCAGCTCCTAGGTTGACCAATTTAACTGGTTTGACCGGGTGATAAAAACCTGTAAACTATTAAATACACCCATGACAATTACAGTTAAATCTTTATATGTTTGAAAGTTATCAAACACACCCCAAATACAAATCGATCGGCGACTAGTTGGCGACAACGACACTCGAAATGCAACCCTAATCATCCTTTGCTCCCAAACCCCTGAAAATCTACCCAAAATCTAGCCAAAATCGGTTTGATTTCAGACAGATCTTATCGACGTCGGTGTCGACATTTTAGGCCGGATCTCACCAACGCCAACATCAACAACCATCCCCATCACCCCGAAAATACTCCTTCTTCTCAACCAAAACCCATCTCACCCCACACCCGTTAGCCTCGTGAATCACTGGCAAAAGTTTATTGTTGCCGCTGCCAGTTTTTTTTCAATTTCCAATCAATTTACTCACCATAAATCAAATCCTTTGCCACCATTGTACTCACCGACACCTTCTCTTCAAAAGCCTTAACATTCTGACCTTCAATTATTCACCGGTCGTTATCCCAAATTCTAGAGTTTTTGGTGAATAGGAAAAATGTAAGCTCGACTTAGTGAAACTTCCGGGTCCTAGTTAAACCAACTGGGCCGAGTTTTAAAACATTGCATCAAATTACTACTTCATTTACATTTCACTACCACATAAGATTACTCATCCATATGGCATTATTGTTTGAGTGATTGGATGCATCACTTTTGACTATTATTTTTTGTGTAGTTTTTTAATATAATCCATAAGTTAGCGTTTTGATTGAATCCATTTATGTGATGGATGGAATAGGATTGAAAAGAAATAGAAAACACTGTTTTCTTAGTTCTAATTTAATTCTAGATTTAATGAGCTTTCGCTATACATGCAGTATTTTTGGCAATTAAAAAAAAAGATAGAACTAGGTCACAAGAAGTTTTATATTTACAGTAACTAAGAAAATAATAAAAAATAAAGTTTAAATAGTTAACATAATAATTTCCAGACAGCTCCCTCTCTATTAAAGTTAAGGAATTTTCTTTCATAAATAGAAAATAACAAGAAAATAGCAATTTCATTTATACATAACTTCTGATTTATATAGAACTACACCACAAAATTGACACCACCCATGACCTTGGAAGCAATGGACTAGACTACCCACTTTAGAATAAATTAATGGCAGAAGAAAGAATGTTTGGAAATATGTTATGAGCCAATAATATAATAATGAATCTTCTTCAATCTATTTCTTCTTCGAGGCTGATTTCCTCTGAGGAAGTGTTCCGAACACTCGATCCCATAGCGATGATGTGATTCCAAATCCCTTATCTTGGATTCTGAAGTGATGATTCAAGTGATATTTCTGCAAAACACAAGCAAGATAAACACTTGGTGCCATCCAAAAAAAAGAAAAGATCATTTACGGACACTAACTGAAATGTGAACCCTGCGTTAAGTAATGGAAATTAACAAGGTTTTGAACTAAGGGATGGATTTCAATAATATCATAAAACTATAAACTTTTTAATTTCATTTTGAGCAATTTTAAACTAAAATGAGCAAGAGGTAATGATATATCTTTTGCAATTACAAAATATGCACCATTCTTACCTTGAGGTGTTTAGGTACTCCACTTGAGGGCTGACCATGATGCAGGTAGTAATGGGTACAATCATACATCACATAGCCAAGTAAACCACCTCCAAACAAAGCCGGAGTTGTTGATGGAGTTGCTAGAAGCTTTATAAAATTCCATAACTGGCAAGAGTAGGAAATGAAAAGGCAATAAGCAATAAACATACATCTTCCATTAATATACGTACAAAGAGTTACTTCCAATTATTTGGAACTTCAAACACAGATTTATATTATGGGGTGATTTTCATGTTAAGAATACTAAAAATGGCAAATCATGAATGTAACTGCTTTATATAAAGATCAATTTAAATCTTGAAGGATCATATGATTTACTAGAAACATATTTTGGTTTAGAGATTGAATTGAATTCTTCAAGTAGTAAAAGAATATTTGTCACCAAGTCTTAACATGTATTCACAGGGCTTTGTTAAGAAAGCCCTTTTCATTGGTTAAATAATATTTATTACTTACCATTTTAATAGTCTTAATACGTATTCTTAGCATACAAAGAGAACCCTTAAAAAATTTAGTATACTTCTACTATAAGAGTTACAGCCTTTAACATAGTTTGACATAATGCCTATTGGTTGCATTCATTTGCTAAGGTTTGTTTCGACCAAAATACCAAAAGAACCATTTAACAACTTATAGATGTTGCACTTGGGAGTGCTTAATGGAATGCCATGCATGGAACAAACAACATTATCTGGAAACAAACGGTCATCCAAGTCAAGCTAAGAACAGTCACAAAACAACAATAAAAATTTTCAGTCTACAATCAGGGCACTGCAAATAACATTCACTGCCCGTCCCCAATTACAGTTGAATAAAATTAGTCAATGACCAACTGTACTGTTTAAAAATGGCATTAATTATGGTAAAATTATAAATGTCATGTCTTCTATAAGTATATCATTGACTCACACCTGCCAAAGATGTTCAGAGCTATATACACATATAGAGTTTGCAAGGAAATAATGATTACATCAAGTTAAGCATTTTCTCATATGGATAAATGTAAAACAAGGAAAGTACAATAATTACTATGATGAAAGGAGGAGAAAAATACATACCGGTATACATAGAACAGCTGTTGCAGCAGGAGGGAAAACAAGCCGTAGGCCATCCATAGGATGCTTATGGTGGCAACCATGAATAAGATAATGAAAAGTATTACCCCTGCAAGTTCTTAACAAAGTTAGGGCATTGGCTAAAGCACAAACAGAGCATGCATGCTCTAATTGTAACTCAAAAAAAAAAAAAAATTGCATTAGTGCACCTATATGTTTGTGTATGTAAGGCACAGAAAGGGAGAGAATTAGGGCAAAAACAAACCAATAGCTCTTTGTTTTGATGTGGAAAAGGAAACGGTGCAAAGTGTATTCCATCAACGTCCAAACAAAAATGCCAAAAACCACCATTTCTGCTATCTCTAGAAATGTATGGCCCATTCTTACAGACATGGAGATGCAGTAGAAAACAACTGGCAGCCAAATGACTGGAATTGCCCACCAGACAGTGCGAGTCAAGAACTGTTTCAAGTAAAAATGAGATATGTCATTTCAGAAGAGGAATTATTATATCAAATAGTATAAATGAGTGCATGAACATAACTAGGAAAATGCTGTGTATAAAGAAAGAGGCCATACCTCCCAAAAGTCACTTTCAAAAAATCGAGGGCCTTCCCTGGTTGGAATTGGCTGGTGAACCCATTCCTCGTATGCTTCTCCAAGATGACCAACCTGTAATACGCTCTCGTAAAGTTAAAAATCAGTACTTCAACAAGGCGTAATACCAACGAAGTGAACTTAGCATACCCGAAAAAGTTAATAACATATAGATAAATGTATATACTATAAGTCGAAGTGTAACTAAACTTTTCAAAAACAGTTCTTTCTTTTTCTAGACTTGCTTGAATTGTGATAAGAACCCACTCCAATAAATCAATAATTGGGCTGGGTGATGGGTCTTTCATGAGCTTAGGTAGAACTCTCCTTTGAAAACGGGCTTGCCAAGGGAGGGTGCCCAAGCCCTTTATAACCCACATGCCCACTCTCTTCCCTTCAAATGTGGGATTCTAACATTCCACCACGCTTCCACAACTGACGTTCACACCGGCCACTTTACCCCTTGGATGACTATGCCGATCCCTTTTCCCTTGGGCCTCTACGCCCTTTCTTGGGGTAGCAACCCGAGCCCAAGGTCAGCCTGCCACGCCTACCACGTAGGCGACATCCTGTGGACATAGGATCATGCTCTAATACCAATTGATAGAAACTCAATCTAATAACTCAATAATTGGGCTAGGCCATGGGTCTTTCATAGGCTTGGGTATAACTCTCCTTGGAAAACCGGCATGCCAAGGGAGAGTGCCCAAGCCCTTTATAATCCACATGCCCACTCTTTTCCCTTCAAATTTGGGATCCTAACAAATTGCATGTGAGTAATCGGTAAAATTAAATAGATCGTTTGGAACTTGGCTTGTTGAGTAGTTGACATAATGATGAAAAATTGAGAAAAAAAAATTACAAGAGTAACTTAATCACTCCTTGAACAAAGATCCTCAGTGTCTCTATCATTCCTTTTGTAATAAATAGGTGATACACAGAACCACTACCACATGAAAGTAGAACGCCTGTTAGGTCCTTATATTCAATATGATCTCAGACAATTAATGCTCTTATGTGTACATGTGTTTGCACACACACACATACCTAGTGGTCAATACGAACAATAAGATGATTATCTACCATCAAAGAAGAGTTGTTTCCGCAAAAAAGTTTAATGATTATATGATATGTTCTTCATAAATATCATCAATCATTAAAATGTCAACAGCACAAGGTAAATTATGATTAGTCATAGATAATTGGCTCAAACAAGTGCTATTAAGAATATGTGATTTACAAGAAAGAAAAACAGGCAATTCAAATCTACCTGGAAGACAAGAGCTTTGTTTAAATCAACAGTGAATTCCTGGGCGACCATCTTGGCAACTTACTATACACACTGAAATTACACATAGAAA
This sequence comes from Pistacia integerrima, assembly GCA_026225825.1. NCBI lineage: Eukaryota > Viridiplantae > Streptophyta > Magnoliopsida > Sapindales > Anacardiaceae > Pistacia > Pistacia integerrima. The sequence goes on along the minus strand of CM047747.1, from coordinate 28,297,049 downwards.
ACACAAGTGATTAAGTAAAAAAAAAAAAAAGCAAAATCAAAACATAAATCGCCCAATGAAGAAAATTACCATTAGCATAACATCCAATGAAACCTTACTTTTCCATGTTTGGAAAAATTTCCTGGGAAACATTACTAACTACTCGTAAATTTAAGTTCTGATTCAAATTGTATGTCTTAATGTTCACTCGTTTGCCTTTTTGAATAAGATAGACCTTCCTTGCAAACAACGCATACCATCAAACAATGACTCTCCAAAAAGATATCCATTCAGCCTTTTAACTAATTCTCATGGATCCCTGGCCCCATTGAATCAAAACTAAAAGTCCTAGCGACACAATACTTAACATTGACTCTTCAACAATAAGGAACATTTAATTTCACAACCTTTGTCTTCAAACACAAAATGACTAAATTGCACTCAAATATCTTAGCCTAATACAATGTCAAGAGTTTATCGCCATCTGTTACAGCTCAATTCCGCCTAATTTAAACATTCAATCACGCAACAACGAAATCTTCATAATATTTTCTCGGAATCCAAACAGCATAACACTCCAACGAAACAGAAAAATAGACAATGCAGTTAAAAAGAAACGCGTTCAAACAAGAAATCCGAAACGATTCAAAATATGGATCTATAGTAAATAAAAAACACACACAAAATGGACAAACCGAGTACAATGCGGGCCGGATCTGAATCCAAATGCGAGAGTTTCTTTATCTTTAACGGCGATGCAACCGCCGTCAAGCTTCCGCAACACGGACAACCGGTGTCACAGACGACAGTTTTCTGTGATTGGATTCTTTTTTGAAAGTAGTGAAGTGATAGGAGGGGAGTTTTGGCCTTTGGGAGAGGTTAGGAAAAGTGATTCGATGTTTATAGGAGGACGGGAGGTGGGGGGATCTGGACCGTTGATTTTTAATGGAATAAGAGAATCAGGCCAGCAGATTTTCATGTTGGATTCTAACGGTTGCCAGTCTGGCACTTTTGAGAGACAGCTAGGCATCGATTTTATTCTGGGAAAAACAGGGTGAATGGAAGATAGAGGTGTTTAGCGAGTTTTGAAGCTGACGTGGCGGGAATTTATTGGAAGCAAGGGGTCGTGGTTCCTGTGTGTTGAGGACTACGATGTCTACTGTGTAGACGATTCCTTGTAGCGAACAGTCAGCAGTCAACGCTATGCCTTTTTATCTTAGAAGTAGTTATAACCTAACGTGCTAGTACGGGAAATATCATATGGGTCTCTAAGTTTGGGTACAACTATTTTTAGTCGAGTAAACTCTGAAAGTGAATTTCCATTACTTTTTTCAAGTAATACTTAGAAATAGTAATAAGTCCGATATTTTCGAGTACTTGACTCAAAAAGGTCAGGCTTTACCCAATATTCGTGGGCTTGAACTTGATTTTAAGGCCCAACCCTTGAGGCCCGTCCTGACCCAATAATTTTAGTATTAATTATACTAAACTACCTTTATACTATATATTTAATTACAAGATTATCCTACATATATATACTTATTTTTCTCAAACCCTATATAGATAGATGAATGCACTCTCTGGAAAGTTATTTATATATTTGGTGAGTATTTAAAAATAAATTAATATTTAAAAATTGTTTCTAGAATTAAAAATATAAAAAAAATTACAATTTATTAATATTTAAAAATTCACATTAGAAAAATAGGCAGGCTTAGGCCGAGCCCGAGGTTACAAAAAGCCTATCAGGTCGAGCTTGGGCTTTACCTGTCATACCTGTGACGAGCTTGGGCCGGGCTTGGGTCTTTGTCATGAGGTCGGGCTTGGGCTTGGGCTTGGGCCAAGGGGTACCCAGTCCTGGCCCGACCCATTGCCATTACTAGTAATATTATGCCCACAACCAAATCTCATAACCTTCTCTTGCAATCTCAACATGGCAGTTAAGTTGACAACTGTCACGTCAACTCCCACTACACCCAAACACTAAATGACTTTGACTAAACGTGTACAGTCATTTCTTAGGGACGAATGATCGTTCTTTCATAAAAAAAATTATGTTTCTTATGAAGGAATGATCTTTCATTCATGAGAAATAGAATGAATGGTCGTTCTTTCATAAAGAACATTCATTCCTTTAAGGAATATTTGTCCTTTCATAAGGAATGAATATTTCTTATGAATGAACGAATCAATTATTTATGAATGAACGACCATCCCTTCATAAGGAATGACTGAACTTTATAAATGAAATAGTTGTTTCTTATGAGTGAATGATCGTTCGTCCTTAAGGAACGATCGTTCATCTTTAAGGAATAACCGTTCATGTTTAATTAAAGTTGTTAGTTGACGTGGTAATGTCAACTCTACTGCTATGTTAAGATTGTAAGAGAATGTTGTGAAATTAGGTTATAAACGTGGTATTATTTTTGTTGTTGTTTTGTTAGAATTTAATATATCAGTGATGGTGAAGGTTTGAAACAGAGGCTTTTCAATGTAGAGTTTATTTCGTCCTCATGGTCTTAATCAAATTGATAAAAATAAAATTAAACTTATTCAAAAATATAAAAGTTCAAAGATCTTAGAAAAAAATAATAATTTATTTTAACATTAAAAAATGTGATAATATTTTTTTATATTTTATAAATATATAAAAATAGAAAAATTTATTTCCTCTTCTTTTATCTTCTGCACCAAATTTTTTAAAATTATTATGATCTTCGCATTGGTAATGAAACATGAATATATTCATACTCTTTTGATTAATAAATACAAAATAGTCTAGGGTATGTCCATTTTATGAATTTGCTTTGTATTCTAGAAAAGATTAAAAAGAGGTAAAGATGAATTTAAATTTATATGTTTTCAAAGTTTGAAAACATGTTAGGCATGTTTATCTAGAAACAGTATTTGAAATTTAAAAAAGTTAAACCCCTTTTTTTCATTTGTCTGAAAGAACATTCTAAAAGTGAAAACAATAGATATATGTTCAACATCGTATTCCTAAAAATAATTGTTTGACAATTTACAAAAAAAAAAAAAAAAAAGTTAGAGTTTGAATTTATAGCCATCATAAGTTGGATCAAGAAATAAAGTAGATTAGACATGAAAATTCAATGGGAAAACGGATTTGGATTTTTCTTTTGATGTATTATTTCTTTTAGAAAAAAAGAAAAAGAAAAGAATAAAGGCAGAATAAGATTTATTAGAAAAGGCAATTATATATATATATACACCCCCATTTTCTGGCTTTCTCTCCCCTCTTTAACCAAAAAAAAAAAAAAAAATTAATCTTAAATTAGTATTTGTCTCATAGTATTAAGTTTGAGAATTAAATAATGATACGGCCAATATAAACTCTTTAAGATGAACAATTTAAGTACTAATCACATATATGTTTATAGTTGTATCAATACAAAAAAGAAAAAAAAAAAATTACTCAAAATATTATTTTTAGAAAAATATGATGAACATGTTTACATTTTTCATATTTTCTAATCATTTTTAATATTTTCAAAAATCAAATATGACTTCCCAAAAATATAAAACATTTGTTGATTTATGTACAAAAATGGTACTTTTATATTGTAGTGGATCAAAGTGTTATTTCTCTAAAATTCAAGACCCAAATGAATTTTTCTCTATTTTAGTTCACTCTAATAATATTTAATTTAGGGGGAGACATAAATAAATACGAGTATCTTATGGAGTCACACGATATAAATAAATAAACAAGTAAATTTTGAAATTTTATTTATAGAAAATAACAATTTGGCAATATCTTTAACCATAATTCCTTTTAAACTACTTTATAAGTTGTAGTTGTCTAACACTTTACACGTGAAAATCTAACGCCATATTAACATGTGTCTTTGTGTCCTTAAAATAAACCCTTAAATTATTGAGAGAATATAACATATGTTAATGGTGTTTTGGCGGTTTTAAATAAATAACATATAAAATAAATCTTTTTTATGGTCTTTTTTTCTATGGTCTCACTCTATTTCTACTTACATAAAAAGACAAATAAAAGACAATTTATTTATCTTTTTTATAATTTGTATACATATTTTAATGAAAATGAGACGGCGAGAAACGTAGTGTAGCAAAGATTTTTTTTTCTACTTTCCTCTAAGACAAAATATTTGTATGGGTTTAAACTTTAAACCGATCACCTCCCTTTTAGTTTTTGAAATTGACAAATTAGTCCCTTGGTTATGTGAATTATCCAATCACCTCTCTTGCTATTAGTTTTTGCATTAAATATAACTGTTGACCCATCCACAACTGAATGACAATATTAACCTTAATATATATATATATATATAATTCAAAGAAAAGCCTAAAAATAAAAAAATTCTTAAAAATACCAAAAAATCTTAAAATTAATTTTTAAATTCATGAAAAAATTAAACTATAATATTTTTTTTGGGAAAAATAATGGAAAGACTTCCAAGCTAAATTTTTTTCTTAAAATTTATATTAATATTTTTATGTTTTTCAATTGTTTTTAAAAAATTTATATTTTAGGTCATTTTAATGAATTTTCGATGTAAAATTAATTTTTTTTGGAAAAGAACTTTCGATATTTTTCTTAATTTTGTAAAAACTTATTTTTAGATTTAATTTGGTCAAAGTTGGTCTATAGTTAGATTTAACCACAGAAATTGACAGCGAGGGAGGTGGCTTGATAATTCGCATAAATCAAGGGACCAACTCAATTTTGAAAACAAGGTTGGTAATAGTTTAAACGGGAGAACGACTTAGACATACCCAAGGTTTGCCGAAACAACAAGTTGGTACCTAAAAGGTTTTAAAACGACAAATAGGTACCTTCCGTCATGTTCTGTTAGTGATTTTCGTTTGATAATAGTGAAAAGACTAAAATACCCTTGAAAGTTTAATATTTTAGTTTTTTATAAATTTAAAAATTTCTAAAAACCTCCTAAGTTTGCTAATTTGACTAAATACCCCTATATATAAAAAATTTATAAAATAACAAAAACACCCCCGCCACCCCTGCATGCCAGATTCCGGCCACCACCACCGAAGGAATTGGCCTAATCTGGCCAGAAAAATTGTGTTACGACACAGACCGTCGGATACGTGTCAGTAGCAGCTGCCGTCTGGACTTTTCCGGCCCGGATCGACCATGGATCTGGCCGGAAAAGGCCGGATCGGCGCGTACGACAGTCAGTGATGGGGCAGTACGTGCTATGAGTGCTGCGCAGTCCAGGCGGTGGTGGCGAGGAATCAGATCGCAGGTGGTGGGGGTATTTTTGTTATTTAACAAACTTTTTATATATGGGGGTGTTTAGTTAAATTAGCAAACCTAGAGGGTTTTTTAGAAATTTTTAAAAAACTAAAATATCAAACTTCAAGGGCATTTTAGTATTTTCACTGTTAACAAACAGAAATCACTAACAAAGACATGACTTAAGATACCGCTTGTCGTTTCAAAACCTTTTGGGTACCAACTTGTCGTTTCGATAAATCTTGGGTATGCGCAAGTCGTTTGGCCTAGTTTAAACCCATATCTTGTATACAAGATGTCTCACATTTTAGATCAACATCAACTCATTCAAAATGGAGAAGTATCTTGGAAAAAGTGAAACATCCACCACAAATCCACGACTAGCTTCAGTCATTGGAGGAATAACCGTAACTACTCATGAAGACACACTAACCAAGTCTTGAAGCTTCACAATGATTAGAGGTGCGTATTTGGGACTGGGTGATAAGTCCTAAGAGACCTGGTCTCAAAACTGGACCAAGCCTACGAAGGAGGGCCTGGTCCCTCCACTGGACCCTCTCCGGTCCCAGGCCCGGGCTCAAACCTTTTTAATCATTTTCTTTTTAGTCTCTTATAAAATTACATAAAACCCTAAATTTTGAAATAAAATTTTACAAATTTTTTTTTTTTTAAAAAATTTACTTTTGTTTAATAATTGTTGGCTGCAAGCCAACGGTCTGGGATAATCCGGTTGGGCTAAACCGGTTATTTGGTTTAGACAAAAATCCAAACCGAAACCGGTCCGGTTTATAGGAGAAGCCGAATTTAAACCGAACCAAATATTTGGTTCGGTTATCTGGTTAACAGGTTTTCAAATGCACCACTAAATTCTTCATTTTTTACATTTAAGTCCCTAAATTCAAATATTTATTATTTTACATATAATTTCATGCTATATTTTTCTTTTATTTGGGTATTGTTGTTGTATTCTTTGTGTTGAAAACAAATTAAATTACCTATTTGCAAATGTTGAATCCAAGATATGAAATAAAAACATAAAGTATTCAATTATACATTAATCAATACTCATCAATAAAAACATAGGCATAATATTAAAAACTAAAAACATTTGCAAATAAAAAGTCTTCTTCAACTTGAAGTTAAAACACCCTGCTTCAAAATTCAGATCTCCAAAGTCCAAGCTTCTTCAATCTGTTACAATGCTATTGAATAAGCACAAGTACACAACAATTCAGGCCTGCATCTGCATCTACATGTGCAATAAATAAACTTGTAGTTAGCAACTCTCCAAAAAACAGAAATTCAATGCAGAAGCTAGTCCACCAAATAATATCAATGCAAAAGATGACGAATCTCGCTAAAAGATAATAGAGATGACGACCCAGCTGAGCTAATCCTTAGCAGCTCCACAACCATTAGTCCTAGTCCACTGGCGATTCAGCAAGGTAATGCATTTTCTAATTCTAAAATCTAAAATCTAAGCATTGAAAGGTAGATGTGCTAAGTGCTATAATGTATTTAAACAATATAGAACACTAGCTAAAGCTGATACTAATGAGTAAATTAATCCTCACAGATCTCATGATTTTTATACAACCAAGACCTTCTACCTCTCTTATTTTTTTTAAAAAAAAAATGTGGACACATCAATCCTATTCAAAATTTGACAATACAATGCAATGCAATTCAAAAATTAGATTGGAAGTCTCTTGAGTCTGCTAAGGATTTAGCTGGTGAGGATGAACTGCAGCTTTGATCTCCATGAAGAGAAAAAAATAGTGAAGCAGAAGTTGTAGTACAATAAGAGTGAAATGACTGATGGATTATAGGGTAATGTTGAAGGGAAGAAGATAAAAATGGGTGAAGCCTGAAACTTGGACCCAAGCCCTCGTCTCCTCATCAGAGTGTCCTAAAAGTGGGAGCAGTCAGTGCTTTTATTGTTAGATATTTTACTTCAAATTGCTAAAACTTTTGCTAAATACTAATATAATAACGTTTTAAGGGAAATTGTTTCAAAGATGGAAGAAAAATATGAGAAATATTGGTTAGATATTCCATTCTTATATGGATTAGGCCTTATTGTAGATCCTAGGTTTAAATTACACGTAGTTAATTGTATAATTACTGAGTTATGCCAATATTTAGGACATGATTATACGTCTTATTTGACTGACTTTAAGCAAAAATTGGATAGCTTTTTTTCTTTCTATGAGAACAGGTACAATTGAAGTGGAAGTGTGGAACGTTCAGGAGAGACGATCAGGACCCTAATGCAGACCTCCGTCAAGGATCGAGCAAGTGGACGTATATGGAACATGGCGGAAGTAGCAGTTCCAGCTCGTACATACATGGACCAAATGAGTTGAATCGCTACCTACGAGTGGACCTGTCATTCATGATGATGAAGGAGAAACATGACATGAATATTCTTCAATGGTGGAACCAACATGAAAGTCGATTCCCCATTGTAGCCCAAATGGCATGTGACATTTTATCTGTGCCGGTTTCTACAATTGCATCCGAGTCATAATTTTCAATGAGTGGCTAGATTGTTGAAGACAGAAGATGTTCTTTAACCGATGAGATGATTGAAGTGATAACATGTTTACGGGATTGGACTCAGGCAGAAAGAAGACTACAACAACACCCTGAAGATCCCGAACTACTCGAACTCTTTAGGAATACAGATTTGAATGATGTAAATATTGTTGACGATGAAGATGAATAATTTAATGAAAAAATTTATTTAATTGTTTATTTGTGAAGCGTGAATGTGTGAAATGTGAATATTACATTTATGTTAAAATTAACTATTAATTAGTTAATTAATTAATTATTTTTTAAAATTAATTAAACTTTTAGAAACTTATTAATCTACCCCTAAAAATTACCAAAAACCCTCTACAAAATTTCATTTCGCCACTAAAATATAAAAAAAGATCAGAGGGGAAAAATAATTTTTCCAAGCCCATAGGACTAGTCCTGGGCCTATAGGACCAGTCCAGGTCCTAAAATTGCTCATAGGTCCCAGACCTATGAGCGACTGGTCCCAAGCCCGGGCCTGCTTGGGACTGGTCCTTGACCACCTCTAACAATGACCGTCCTAAGGATGTGAAGTTAGAAACAAGTATAGGAAAACCTCAAATAAAAGGAGGAACTTGGAAAGGTTGATGGGAGATTTGAAGAAGGAGATTGATTCAATCGAAAAATACACTACGGGAAAGAATCCTACCTAGGATGTGTTAAGCAAGAGATTGAGTCTACTCTCAACACAACAGACTTATCGCCAACAACTTCAGCATCTGCAACAACCTTATCGACTCCAACAACTTGATTCCATTTTAAACTCTGCTTCCGCATATCTTGTACTTGATATCTATTGCTTATTTCAAATGTATTCTTATCATTGTACAACAACCTGAGCTATATAAATAAACCAATACATTGACTGGTTTTGCATTGAAGCCAGAACCCTTTTTCATATCTTATTTCTTTCAGGATCTAGTAGATAAAACTTAAACTCTTTTTGTCAAGGAAATCATGCAAGCCCTATTCCTATTGAAGTTCCAAATACCGTAAACCAACAATCAGTTGAAACTTCACAAAGATAGGAGCCAAGATTCCAAGTATACCACTAAAGGTGGAATGATAACCTTCACTACCAGGAGGTTCTATTCATGAGAATCAATCAGTCCATATAATTGTTGGTGGATCATTGTTTTAAGGAAACTCAAACCGAGCAAATACTGTAATAAAAATATTCTATGAAAAGACAACTAAGGATGTGATGTTAGCAACAAGCCAAGAAACCTTACTAGAAACCTCACCATGAGATGCCAACAATTTATAAGATAAACCTAACCAACAAGTTGGAACCTAAAGAATACATGCGATGTCAAACACCTCAGCATCTCTTATAAATATCATAGTAATGTCTTAAGCCTAGATGAAGCCCAACCTGAAAGCAAGTTCATATATTTCTTTGTACTAACTATAGTTTTGAGTTAGTTTAATTTATTATTATGAGATTTGCTAAGCTTCTATCTTACGAGAATAACATCAACTCTTATACATGAGAATTAAAATCTCGACATGAGCTCTTATTTGATCCTTATGTGAGGTATAGTGCAACATATAACACAAGACGCGAATTCACCTAAGTTGGATGGTTGTTAAAGTTAGAACCTAAAATAAAAGAGGGAAGCCAAAAACAAACAAACTTAACAAAAAGTCACCTCTTATATACATCAAGCTTAGATCTACAAGAGGTAAAAAGAGTATGTGAAGCAAAAACGAATTTTAAGAAGAAATACGCAAAGCTGAAGGTGACAAAAAAATAGATAAGATTCTGAAACCTCAAAATAACAAAGAAGCAAGAACCTGATCCAAGACAAGTAGGAACCTCAACATCTCATTTATGTAGGAATCTTAACATCCAAGACAAGCAGGAACCTTAGCATCTTAGAGGAGTAGGAATCTTAGCATCCCAGACAAGCTAAGTTGAACTAATAAATAACAAACTTGATGGAAAGTTGCCTAGAAGACAACTGATGGGAACTACTATTTGACAATTAACTGTTATCTTAAAATTAATAATGATAATAATAAGTACAGAGCCAATGTTGAGAAAACTAATTTTGAAATGAAAATATTTCTTATTCAAGAATCAAAGATTATAGAAAAATTGATGAGAAAATTACAGTAGTTAGTTCTTATATACAACATGTTTGTTAGTAACCAACTCTAACTTACTCATCACAGCTAAGAACCTGAGTTGGATTAACTAACTTCTAACTGTTATTAACAAACAAAGTAGACTAACTAATTACAGTAACAAACATCATCTAACTAATAGAACATTTAGTAGAATTGGAGCTAGTATTTGTTAAGTTTTCATTCATTGATGCTTCAGTATGCTTCAATATCCCCCTGCAAGCTAGGGAATGGATACTTAACATTCCCAGCTTGGAAAAATTAGCTCGAAATGGAGCAAGAGAAAGAGCCTTAGTGAGTAAATTGACTAACTAATCAGAGGAAGAACAAGGCATGAGATGAATGAGACCCGATTGAACCCTCTGTCTTACAATATGATAATGAATTTTTATGTGCTTGGTACACTCATGAAATGTAGGATTGGCAGCAATCTGAAGCGCAGATTTGTTATCACAGAAAAGCAGGGCAGGATGTGAATGAAGAACATAAAGATCCTGAAGTAAGTAATGCAGCCACTGAAGTTCACATGTCGTAGAAGCAAGAGCACGATACTTAGCTTTGCTTTGATAGATGATCTGGAAACTGTTGCTTGTTTCTTAGCACGCCAGCTTATTAGAGATAAGCCAAGAAATACGCAAAAACCTGTAATAGATTTGCGAGTAGCAAGGCATCTAGCCCAATCACTATCACTAAATGCTTTCAATGTAAGATCAAGGGATGTAGGGAAGAACAAGCCATAAGCTGGACAACTTTTAATATAACAAAGAACACGATTGGCAACTTGAAGATAAGCTGAAGTAGGCTTGTCAAGAAATTGACTTAATTGTTGAATAGCAAAACATAAGTTAGGTCTGGTAGAGGTCAAATAAAGGAGACGACCAACCAACCTTCTGTAATAAGTAGTATCCGAAAGAAAATCACCAACAGTGTTAGACAATTTAACAAAGGAGTCCATTGGTGTGGTTGCAGGTTTACAAGCTAGATAGCCAGCGTTCAATAAAATATCAAGGGCATATTTGCGTTGACATAAGGTAATGCCATGCTTGGAACATGCTACTTCCAATCCAAGGAAAAATTTTAGATCACCAAGGCCTTTTATTTTGAAGGCAGCATCAAGGTAAGCCTTCACATGATCAATTTCCTAAAGATTATTTCCTGCTAAGATGACATCATCGACATATACCAAGAGAGCAGTAATGGAATCATTATAGTGTTTGACAAAAACAGAATGATCAGAGGATGATTGAGTGTAGTTGAAAGACAATAAAACTGAAGTAAGCTTTGAAAACCACTCGCGACTAGCCTGTTTGAGTCCATAAAGGGACTTTTGAAGACAACAAACCTGATTGGGATAAGAAAAACTGAAACCTGGAGGCAAGATCATGTAAACTTCTTCAGATAAATCACCGTGAAGGAAATCATTATTTATGTCGAGTTGTTTCAGATGCCAATTTGAGGAAGCAGCCAATGCAAGAAGTAGTCTGATAGTGGTAAGTTTAACAACAGGGGAGAATGTGTCAAAGTAGTCTATACCTTCAGTTTGGGTATAGCCTTTGGCAACTAAACGAGCTTTGTAATGCTCAATTGTGCCATCTGCCTTTCGTTTAATTCGATAAACCCATTTACAACCAATGGGAGTTTTTCCAAGAGGGAGATCAGTGAGGGTCTAAGTATTATTCTGTTCTAAAGCATGAATTTCAGCTTGCATGGCTTGTCTCCAACAGTCATGTTTGATGGCTTGATTATAAGTCTTTGGTTTAACAGTTGTGGAAATAGCAAGGGTGTAATGTAAGTGTTTAGATGACAAAGCAGAATATGATAATACAAAAGACAAAGGGTAAAGAATACCTGACTGGGAATTGGTGGATTCAGTTGCTGTGGTCAAGTTGCAATGATAATCATGCAGGTAAAAAGGAGGCTTACGATGTCTTTGAGATAATCCGGTGATAGGGTGATTAGAAGAAGGAAGAGAATTGTTTGAATGTGCTAAATCACTATCAGTGTTTGGCAAAGTGGTGGTTTGATCAGAAGTATTGTCTGAATTTGTCAAATGGCTAGATTGTGTTGAAGATAAAATAGGATCAAAATTTGGTAAAGTGTTATCCTGAGGTAATGGAATGGAAGATTGATTGCTGACAACAAATGGGAAAATGGACTCCTAGAATAAGACATTACGAGAGGCAAATATTTCTCTAGAATTTAAGTCTGGAAGGATATAGCCTTTATGCCAAATGGAAAACCAAGGAAAATGCACTTCTTAGCTCTGAAATCAAATTTGGTTATATGAGCTAATAAAGTGGAAGCAAAGCAAAGGCAACCAAAAGTTTTTAAAGAGTTATAATCTGGGGTAGTGTTATAAAGCAATTCAAATGGGGACCTGTTTTGCAATAATGGAGTAGGAAGCTTATTGATCAAATGAATGGCATGAAGAACAACATAATTCTAGTATAGTTTGGGTAAATTAGACTGAAATAACAGAGAACGTGCAACATTCAACAAGTGTTGGTGCTTCCTTTCCACCACACCATTTTGTTGTGGTGTCTCAACACAAGACGTTTGATGATGAACTTCTTTGGAAGCATAGAAAACAAGCATGGCAAACTCAAAACCATTGTCTGTACGAATGGCTTTAATTTTGCTAGAGAACTGAGTTTCAACAAGGAAGAAAAGAGATTGAATCAGATTTTTAACTTCTGATTTTTGTTTAAGTAAGAAGATCCATGTGTATCGAGAGTAATCATCAACAATTGTTAAGAAAAATCTATGACCATGAATGGAACATATAGAGAAAGGACCCCAAATGTCTGCATGAATCATATCAAAACATTTAATTGTTTTAGTAGTACTAACAGGAAAAGGTAACTTCTTATGTTTTGCCAAATGACAAACAATACAAGCTTCATTATTATGAAATTGGAGATTAGGAATACAAGGAGACAAAAGTTTCATTCTAGAGTCTGAAATATGACCAAGGCGATGATGCCAAAGATAAAAAAATGTGGTAGTTGAAACTAATGAAGCTGGAGAAAGTAATGTGATCTTAGCAGGTGGCATAACACTGGAATTGCAAGACTTAGACATTGCATATAGGCCATCAAGCACTTTAGTTGAACCAATCGTCTTCCACATAGTCAGATCCTGAATTAAGCAACATGAGCTTTGAAAAATTAAGCAACAATTCAATGATGATGTGAGTTTGGTTACAGAGATAAGATTTAAAGAAAACTCAAGTAAATACAAGACATCTGTGAGAATGAGTTGTTCATTAAGACAAACTGTTCTAGCATATTGTGCATTGATTTTCGAGCCATTTGGTAAGGTGACCAAGATCAGTTTAATTTGTTTATAAGTGTCAAAACAAGACAAGGAATGTGTAATGTGATAAGTGGCTCCCGTATCCACTATCCATAGTGGAGATTTAGAGGTAAATGATAAACCTAAATGAGTACCTGATGTGGAAGAAAAATGAGGAGTTAATGCTGGCTGATGGGGTTGTGACACAACTTGGTTGGTAATGTGTGAAGGTTGAGCAAAATTTTTTGATTGTAGCAAAGCCAAGATCTGCTGGTATTGTTTTGGAGTAAGAGAAACATTAGAACCAGACTTTTCTTGGTTTGTAGCTGGCACATCAGAATTCAATTGCAGACTTTCAGCACTGTTATTTTCTTCTTTAACAACAACATTATGGGCATTAGAATTCCTAGGTTTGTATCCTGGAGGGTAACCATGCTTTTTATAGCATGTTTCTATTGTGTGCCTCGGCTTACCACAGTATGTACAAAAACAATTATCTCTAACACATTGATGGCCAGAAGATTGAGTATTGAACTTTTTGCTTTGTTGTGACTTTGAAGACTACAAATTTAAATTTGGCTGTTGAAATTGTTGCTAGATTTTGAAGGAAACTGAAAATTTTATCGATCGGATTTGTTTACAAACACCTTGGCAACTCCCAAACTAAATTATCTTTCTTGTTGAACAACTAAAGAAAAAGCCTTGTTTATGGAGGGCAGGGGATCCATAAGCATGGTTTGTGATCTTACAACTGAAAATGAATCATTCAAACCCTTAAGAAACCTTATCACATAATCACTATTCTGATAGGTTTTAAAAGTATTCAAGATTCCGCAAGAACAAGGAGTAGAACATGTACATGAAGGAAGAGGCCTAAAGATCATTAATTCATCCCAAAGAACCTTTAACTTAGTAAAGTAATCAGTTACATTTTTATCTCCTTGTTTAAAACTGTAGATTTCTTCTTGCAAATCCGATATTCTAAAGATATCCCTGTGTGAAAATCTTTCATGAAGGTCAGTCCATACATCATACGCTTTATCAATCCATAATATGCTACTAGTAATTGATGGAGAAAGTGAATTAGTGAGCCAAGATAATACCATTGTATTGCATCTCTTCTAGACTGAAAACAGAGAATCGGTTCTGGAAGGTGCTTTAATCGTGTCATCCATAAACTTCAACTTGTTCTTTGACAATAAAGTCATTTTCATAGCTCGCATCCAGGAATGGTAATTAGGGCCATTGAGAACTGGAGAAACTAATACAACAGCACGGTTCTCATTGGGATGCAGATACTAAGGACTAAAAAGTTGATAGGATCTTCATTCGTTGGAATATTCATCATGAATGTAGAAGCATAATGGATTTAGAAGGAAGAAATTTTGCTTCAGATTATGGAGGAAAGATGAAGTCTGATACCATGAGAAAACTAATTCTAAAATGAAAATATTTCTTATTCAAGAATTAATGATTACAAAAAAATTGATGAGAAAATTACAGTAGTTAGTTCTTATATACAGCATGTTTGTTAGTAACCAACTCTAACTTACTCATCACAGCTAAGAAGCTGAGCTGGATTAACTAACTTCTAACTGTTATTAACAAATGAAATAGACTAACTAATTACAGTAACTAACATTATCTTAACTAATAGAACATTTAGTAGAATTGGAGCTAGTATTTGTTAAGTCTTCATTTGTTGATGCTTCAGTATGCTTCAATAAATGTCTACAATTATATATCAATAGATAACATGATGGTGATGTAAGATATTTTTCAATAACTATTATATATTGGTTTAGAAAAACCGAATTGATTGGATAGTTTAATCATGAGAGGAGTCATACTACATTTACAAAGAAATTTTACAAAGATCTCCATACAAAGTGATGTGATAAAAAATAAATGGAAAAGTGAATTTAATGAGTTTGACTTTTGTTTCACTCTTCCATTCATTTTTTGCCACCTCACTTTGTATGGAAATATTTTTAAGATTTCTTTGTAAATATAGTATTATTGTTATGAGAGTTAAGTAGTTAACTGGTATGACCCTTTTTGGTTGTGGTCAAAAGGTTACTTAAGCTTCATATACCTTAGCTACATTATTATGTAGGGACGGAGCCAACATGGGTCTCATCCCTGAAATTTTCAAAAAAAACCCACAATTTTTATAAAATTATATATATATATATATCTTTTAATTTAAATTACTGAGTTAAATTTTCAACGGCTGATCCACTACAATCCGAAACCCAAAGATGTTCCCATATATAGCCGATGGTTTTGAAAAATAATCTCCAGCAACATTCTCCCTTTCACTTTCTTAATAAAAAACAAGGGCTATTATCCCACACTTCCCTTGAGGTTTCAATTTCAGCCATTCACACCCCAAAGGTTTGAAAAATTAGACTTAACCTCCCTCCACATTTGGAGAACTATCCAATACCTCCCTTCATTGACCTTAATTGATAAAATTCTTCCGCCTGATTTATTTATAATCCACTTTATTCTAAAAGTATAAAAAACATCCCTATCTTTAGAGATATGTTATGATTCCATTAAATTTCAAATTAGAAGTCTATTATATCCCTCCATCACTTACCAACTTAAAAAAATATTTTTTATTCCTCCTACATTATTGTTTCTATAAAACTTTAAAATGGTAGAATAGTTTCCACATAATTTATTATTTATTTTAATTATTTTGGAAGGAAAAGACTTAATTTTTCCAAAATTCATTTTTTAATTTATAATTAAATGTTTGTTCATATGTGTTATATAAATGTGTAACCTTCCCTAGAAAAATATAATTATAACTCCAAGGTTAATTTTGTGGTTTTGGATATTTATTGAGCAAAGGATTTAAGAAATTTGTTGAGTTAGTAAGTGATGTAAGGGTAAAATAGACTTTCAATTTTAACATCTAATGGAGCCATAACATCTCATCAGAAAAAAATAGTATTTTTCATACTTTTAAAACGAAGTGGATGAGTGTGATATTAATCAATCTTATTGGGGGTAAAAAAAATGGACAAGTCGAAAAAATCTATCAATTAAGGCCATGAAGTGAGGTATTAGACAATTCTTCTAATGTGAACTTGTGAAGGGAGTTCAAGGCTAATTTTTTATACCTTTGGAGTGTGAGTGAGTAAAACTAAAACCTCGGGCGAGATGTGGGATGATAATCCTAAAAACAATGTTACCCTTTTTGACGTAAAAAAAAAACCTCAACCTGAGACTTACCATTAGTTAATAAAAAGGAAAGTAACGTAAGACAGGTTCATCCCTGATTGACAGATTCTCTTTTAACACTTCCATAACCGGCTGGATAATCGTTTATAAATTACCAGTAGTTTCAGCTATTTACTTGCAGCTTTTGCTGAAGGAAGTGTTCCAAACACATCATCCCATAAGGAGGAGGTGATGCCAAATCCTTTGTTCTGGATTCTAAAGTGATGGTTTAAGTGATATTTCTGTAAAAGACAAACATAAACGATTTGTGAAAATATTAATAGGAATATAGGTTCTTTCAAGCAAGGAAGAAAAGAGATTTAGTTCAATGAGTTGTTACCTTTAGATGCTTACTAAAACCTTTAGACGGTTTCCCATGGTGTAGGTAATAATGAGTGCAATCGTAAAGTACATATCCCAACAAGCTGCCTCCAAATAGAGCTGGAGTTAGAGATTGAGGTGATATAATCCTAAACAAGGTCCACACCTAGGAGTCACAAAATATGATGATGGAGGATATCATTAGTAATGGGGAAAATGCCCGGTGTTAAGTTGCCATCCCACCAAAAAGCTTAAAATAGTACTAGGTTGGACTCAACATTAAATTAGTCAATATGATGATGAAGAATATCGTTAGCAATGGGGAAAATGTCTGGTGTTAAATTGTCATCTCACCAAAAAGTTTAAGTTAGTAGTAGGTTAGGGCTCAACATTATATTAGTCTATAGACCCCTCACATGAAACTTCGATAGGACCATAGATCCCCCTCACATGAAACTTGAATAGGACCGAAAAGCTTATGATGCTTAAGCTAGTAGGTTTGGGCTGAACTTTATATTAGTCCAATAGGTTTGGAACATTAGACCTTTAGATCTGATACCATGTTAAGTTGTTATCCCACCAAAAAGCTTAATTAGGTGGAATGACAACTTAACACCTAGAGAGAAAAGGAAATAAAGAAAGAATTTCAATTGTGTTATTTTCGTTGGTTAAGTACTAGTGTGGAATAGTCATTAAGCTGCAAAAAGAATTGAACATACTGGCACAGATAGAATTGCAGTCGCAGCAGGAGGGAAAACGAGCCGTAGTCCATCCATAGGGTGCTTGTGATGGCAGCCGTGAATAAGATAATGCAAAGTGTTCGCCCTGCACAAATATTCGACCAGCTTTAGCCTGTGACACTACTTTGTGCAAACACACAAAAGAGGAAGGGAAAGAGCAGACCAGTAGCTTGTTGTCTTCTTGTGGAAAACAAAGCGGTGCAAACTGTACTCGAGCAACGTCCAAATGAAGACGCCACCAACGACAGAGAAGGCTGCCTGAGGAGGAGCAACGCCCATTCGGAGAGAGATGGACACAAACCAACATACAACCGGTAGCCAAACTATTGGAATTACCCACCATCTTGTGCGAGTCAAGAGCTGTTTCAAGTTCAGGAGTAAAAAGGCTTAGGCCAACTCATATACAAATTAAGAGAAGTTATTGGCAAAAGGCAATATCTTAATCATTCATTTAACTCAGAAGCACTAATAAATGGAAATGAGGATACAGGATTCTTCAGCGATAGGTTTGAAGAGGGAATCAGAGAAATAATTTATGGACCTCAAAATAGATCAATTCAAGAATTCCCTTCACCATTATATATATTCAGACAATTGACTGACATGAGTTGGACTACTCATTAAATATGCTGTTATCATCAAAAATCATCAGCATTAATATAATTGAACAGATATCAATTAGGCTAGAACAACAAATTACCCCTATTCAAATTTCATACAGATCCAATAGCAAAATGGGAAAATAAATTCTCAAAAAGAAGCCATTAGCAAAAGAAGTAAGGAAATTGAGCTTAGCAATCATACGTGATATCACCATCCAGGTACCTTAATGATATAATACATCAATTGAAACTTCTTTATAATTGCTCTGTTACCATACAAAACTCAAAATTGATTTAGACATTTAATATGAAATTCCTAAAATCTAGTTCATGAGTCACATTGCTTACTTCTGATCTCTCTTTCTCCTTTTATTAACATTATTCATCGTCTTTTTGGGGCACAATTAAATACTAAAGTTTATCATTTTCCATAAGGTTGAGTTGAAGAGTAATCATACTATTGCCATTGACCACATTTTGATCAAACGTATTGGCTAACTGGAAAAAAGTATGCCGTTTTTGACATGCGAAAGTAAGCTTAAAATATTTATGGCATTGTTCATAGGCATTTTTCTCTTAGTGATACTCATGTATAAGAATTTCCTAGCTGTATGGAACACTTTGAGTACAAGAATTGAAATAACACCTCAAGAAAGTCATTAGCAAAGAATCGTGGGCCTTCCTTGCTAACTATAGGTTTATGAACCCATTCGTCATAAGCTTCTCCAAGATGGCCAACCTGCCAAAATGGGGGGAAAAAGAAGAAAATTATGGCACAGACCTAACTTCAGAATCAAGTGTCCAAAAACAATTCTCAACTAATCTGGCAATTTAAAAATTCAACTTGAATGCAATAATAAATCTAGGAAATGAATTATAATTTGCATATACAAGAATCATGGGAATGGTCAAACAATATGTATCATATAACAAGGAAAAAGATATGAATAAATACAGTGAGATCAGACCTGGAAAACAAGAGGCTTATTCAAATCAACGGCGAAAGGCTCAGCCTCGGCGCCCATCTTAGTAACTTATGACGCGATTGAGCAACTAGACCATCCACAAAGCAAAGGAATTAATTCATTAGAACCAAAATAAAACATCATATTGTGCAAATTTATAACACCAAATTCTGCAACAGCACAAAAGCAATACACATCATATTTGAGAATTACCAAATGAAAATATGAATTGCATTACATTCTTTATCATGCCTAATAAAATTGTACAAAAAAACCTAAATGTCTAAACTTCTAAATCAATTCTCACCAACATGGCCTAAATCAAACGTAATTTTCTTATCTAATTTCAACAATAATCAACCAGCAGCTACTAAAACAGAGAATCATATCCTTAAAAAAGAAATAAATAAAAGCAGAAAAGAAAAGGAAAATGTTAATAGAAAACTGAAAAGAACCTTGGAGGCGAAGGATGACCCAGCAGCGAGATGTTGAGGCACCGAAAGGCTTTACAAAAATGATGAATTTCCATTATTATTGTTCTTTCATGACTCCCATTTTGAGCTGCAAAAGCTTTCGAAATCGCAGGTACACCTCACAAATTATGGTTAACCGCGCATGGCAACCAATAACCATGATTCTTCTTTTTTCGAACTTTGCTCCCAAAGTTGGATTTTTTTTATTTTTAATATTAAATTTTATTTTACACGTATTGAACGTTATATATACTGTATATTTTTTTGATTTCCTTCGGGTGGGTTTATTAATGGTAAAAATATTTTTTCTAATGTCATAAATTTTATTTTTATTTATTTATTTTTGCGCCACCTTACATATATATTATAAGTCCTATGTGTTACATAAATATTCAGTTTAATAGTTACAAATGCTTAATTAGTTAAAGATTATTTTTATTTAATTAGAATTAATGCTTAATTCTATTTCTAACTTTTAATTAAGTAAATTAAGCTCAGAAAAATGTTACCATCTGCTTAAGTGGGTCTTAAAAGTGAATACTTAATTTTTGTAACAGAAATTGTAAAAAAATGTTTTTCAATATTATAATGTATATCTAAATGGTAGAGTTAATTTTGTTAACACTAGAAAAGGAATCTCATTTTATCTTATTTTCCTCGGCTCTTTTTTTTTT
Source organism: Pistacia integerrima (assembly GCA_026225825.1). NCBI lineage: Eukaryota > Viridiplantae > Streptophyta > Magnoliopsida > Sapindales > Anacardiaceae > Pistacia > Pistacia integerrima. The sequence continues at coordinate 28,276,803 of CM047747.1, read as the reverse complement.
TTTTTAAATCAGGACATCTGAGTCTATTTGCGTGCATCTAAATTAATCATTCGAGACCTTAGGGGGTGTTTGTTTAAGCTTATAAGCTGATCAAACTAGTTTATAAACTCTAAAATTAAGTTGGCATGTTTGTTTATAACTTTTTTGAGCTTATAAGTTGAGCTTATAAGCAAAAATAAATAAATTGGGGGGAGATATTTTTTTTTTTTTTGCTTATAAGCACTCTGCTTATAAGCTAGTTTGACCAAGTATATTATTACATTATCTTTGTTTAATTTTAAAATTCCATAGTATACTCTTGTTTAATATAGTATCTTTTTTTATTCATTTTATAATAAAATGTACTTATAAACCACATTTTACCAAACACGTCAACTACTTATCAGTCACTTATAAGTACTTTAACAAAACATATAATTGCTTAAAATTTCAAATACTTATTATAAACACTTATTACTTATAAAGGTGGAAAAGTAACCCGCCCGGCCCGGCCTGGCCTGTGGCCGGAGGGTTACTTGTTTTAGTGAGTCAGGCTCAACCCGCCCGAACAAAGGCGGGCGGGAGGGTTAGGCCCATTGCCAATTAAGGGAAAGATCTTGCCCTGGCCCGCCTCCTCACCCTAACCCGCCGGGTTAGGTTAGGCACGGTCCGGCCAGGTTACTTTGATTTTGTTTTTTTTGTTTTTGTTTTTTTAATTTATCTTTTCAAATAAATAATTATAAATATAATTGTTTTTAGTTAACTTTTCAAATATCAATAATTCAATTCAATTCAATTTTTTTTGTTAACATTTCAAATATTAATTCAATTTTAATACAATAAAATTGTAATATAAGAAAAAATTAGACTTATTCATTTATCAAAAAATAAAATAAGAAATTACAACAATTATTGCCTCGTTAAAAACCTCACCAAGAAAAACCCAATGGGAGAAAAACTTGGTAAAGAAAAAAGAGTGCAATAATTGACAATTAATTTATAAATTACATTTTACAAAACAACTAAATTGGGGGTGGTTCACTAGGACCTCCCTCATCTGTATCATCTATATTACAAAATTGAAATGATTCTATTAAAGCATTGTCGATAACCTCGTATTGATCTTGATGGCGCGATCGTTCCCAATCTCGAAGACATGTGAGGACTTCAATCATTTTTGGAGCAAGTTTAGTCCTCCTTTCATTTAAAATCCTTCCACTTGCACTAAATGTTTGTTCGGATGAGACGGTTGAGACAGGAACAGCGAAAACATCCAAGGCAAGTCTTGATAATACCGGAAAAATACATTTTCTGGCTCTCCAATACTCTAAGAGATCAAAGTGACTGTTGAAAACATTTCGGGGTTGCCAAATATTGTTGAAGTTCATTACTCGCGACTCCATGGAGGACAAAGATATTAGTTGTTGTTGTTGTTGGTGGTGGTGCGTCGAAGAGGAGGTGTGCTTGGACTCGGGTCCTCTTCGGCCTATTCAGTGCATTCCAAGAGAATAAGTCTTCATTTGTTTCTTCTGCTACAGCTTCTCTGGATATTTCGCCTCTTTGCGACTGCGGGTTCCCATACCTGTTTTCATATTGGAAATATACTTCGAAAAGACTATTTTTTACCTCTCCTATTTGATTGATATATGATTCGTTTTGTAAATTTTCACTTAAATTGTCAAGACCATTTTCTAAACGTGCTAATTTAATTCTAGGATCAAATATAGCACCTAAACAATAAAGAAAAGGAACGGGTCTCCAATATTTCAAAAAATTTTTTTCCATTGCCTTTATTGGTGCATGTAAAATTTCATCATCTTTGTTTTTTGTAAATAACTCGGAAATTTTTATAATTGCATGTATTACCAATGGACTAGTAGGGTAATACACACCGAAAGTTGTAAAGTGGCTTGGTAAAAACATTTGAGAAAAGAATGAAGTACTTTAGCTATCTTCCAATCATTTTCTACCAAATGATGAGGACCTCTATTATTTGCTACAAAATAACTAATTATATTAGCATAAGGTAAACATGAATCAAGCATTAAATAAGTACTATTCCATCTAACAGGCATATCTAATGCAAAAGTTCTAGGAGACATATTTGATTTTATACAAGCTTCTTGAAATTCACATTTCTTTTATTACTACTAGTAATCCAAGCTAAAGATTCCCTAATTCTATCAATATTTTTTTAATTGTTTCATACCACTTTTCACAATTAAATTAATAACATGACATGCACAACGTTGGTGAAAAAAACTTCAAATTATTATATAAAAGATAATTATTTTGAAAAAAATTCTATAGCTTTACTATTAGAACTTGCATTATCTAAAGTTAAACTTATCACTTTATCAATAATATCATAATCTTCTAAAACTTCAATAATTTTATTATAGATTTCTAAACCACTATGATCCACATCCATTAATCTAAATCCTAATAAAGATTTATTTAATTTAAATTCATTATCAAAATAATGACTAGTCACACAAATATAATCTTGTTTAGCTCTACCACTCCAAATATCAGCGGTTAAAGCCACACTAATATGACAAGTATGAAATTTATTTTTTTAATTCTAATTTCATTTTTTTAAACAATTTTATTAAATCATTTCTAGTTGCGCTTTTAGAATAACTTTTAAATCCTGGAAAAAATGAATTTTGAACAAATCTTTCAAAATATTTATCTTCTGCCATATTAATAGGTTGATCAGATGCAGCAATATATAAAGCTAACTGTTCCCTATATACATCAGAATTATAACGTCAAGTAGTACCCATATTAGTTATTTGAGTTTGATTGATTTCTCTATTTCCATGTTGATTAATATGTTTATTAGCATGCCTTTTTAAAGTACTAGTACCATTACCTGAATCAGCTTTATAAACATTTGCACAATATTTGCATCTTGCTTTCTTGACTTGAACGCCATTTTCTGCTCGTAAAACTTGTCGAAATGCGCCCAAACGTCGATGTGTGTCTGCTTTGACTTGGCAGCTTGATGATCCCGCCTCGGCCTTGAGATGAAGTTGGGACGAGGACGACGATTACGAGGACGACTTCTAGAACCACCGGCGCCGTTGGAATCGACGCCATATTTTGAGGTGTATCGGATTCGAGGCTGGGATTGAGGACAATGGGACTATTTGAATCTCCCCGCATTCATAGTAAAATCAGCGGGACTAGGACTAGGATAATAGTTTTCTTCCTCATTGAAATTGATGGGAGAGAAATATCTATCCATTGTAGAACTAGACTTGTAGTTGAAAAAAAAAATGATGTAGAAGAAATAAAAATTAAAGAAAGAGATTTGGAATATGGAAATTGGAAATATGAATTGAAAATTGCAAAACCTAATAAAAATTAAAATAAGAGCAAATTGATAACAAAAATATTAAGAGAATAAATGAATAATTGAGACTTGAGAGTTGAGAGAATAGAGAATATGAGAAAATGAGAGAATTTGAGTTGTGAGAAAAATATGAGAGTTTAGGTCCAATTTATAGAAAAAAATAGGGAAAGAAAATGACGAAAAAGACCCCTCCAACGGCTATAAAACGGCTAGATTTCAAGGGTAAAAGTGTAATTGAAAAAAATAAAAAATATTAATAATTTTTTTTTTTTTTTTTAGACCAACCAAGAACAACCCGCCGGGTTGCGGGCCTCTTCCAAAGAGGCCAAAATAGCAACCCGACGGGCCGCGGGTTATCATAGTGTAACCTGGCCCGCCCGGGGGTGGCTGGCGGGTTGGGCTCAACCCGACCCGCCATGAAGGCGGGCCGGTTTGAGCCCTCTTTTTTGCGGGCCGGGTTAGGGTTGGCCTGCCTAACCCGGCCCATATTTTCCACCTCTAATTACTTATAAGCTAATTTTCATAAGCTCAGACAAACACCATCTAAAATTATCGGTTAAATAAGAGTTTTAATAACTCCTTATTAATTATAGAGATTGGAACTCAGAAAATCATATACAAAGATGACATTTAGATATATTAAAATGTCATATTTGTATCTACAAATACAAAGATGTCACCAAGCTTATAGACATGCATATACAGAGACAAAAAATTAGGATATAATTGCTTCCACAGCTGGACGATGACATTTGTATGGCAGAGATCTCACCTGTTTTGTTGTATCACAGTCGGCGTAAATTGGAAATGCCGCCATTAATTTTATCTTCATCTCAACTTTGGCCGGCCAAGCAGACACTGAACTGAACAAGTACCATCGATTTCTCTATTTATAAATATACAATTAATTTAAGCATACTGCGGCCATCAAGTTCTTGGTGATTAAGCATGACGGTTTCCAACATCTTCTTCCTTCTGTTCATCATCTTCTACCTCTTCATTCACAACTAATTAAACCCATCTGCAAAATGTCTACAGACAAATCTTGATCGAGATTAATCAGTGTGGGTTACTCTCCTCCTTTACTGTATGATTATTAATTTCTTCTTAATTAAGTATAGGGTTTCTTGTAACTTCTTTCTCTAGCTAACTCAGAGATGATTTTGGAATTTTTGTAGGAGCTCAAGTTTCTGCAGCAACAGAGCATGTAGCTTTGCAATAAGAATATTTGGTGTTATCTTTGAGGGTTAAAATTAATATTTATTAGCAGATGAATATGTTGTAGACATAATTTTGAAGAAATTTTATGAAGAATGTGATTACCCATTGATTGATCAATTATCTTGTAAACTCCTTAATCATTCATTCGATTATCCAATTATCAAATTATCAGCCATTTTATGCTTAACTATAATCTCGTTCTTAATTATCTATAAAATGATTATCCATAACTATATAAACTTTACCAAACCATTAATATATATGGATCGCAAAAAACTGAAAAAACTTACATGAGATAGTCTTCCAACCTTATTATATTGATGTAGTGAGACCACCCAATAAAATAATAAAGTATTTTAATTTAATTTTTCTTTTACGGGAGTCCTTAATGTCAGGCCGGCCACCACTCATCATCACCATTTAAGTTACGGTTTATTTACAACTTCCCATTTACATTACAGTTTTATTTTGTGGCCCATTATCCCTCGCAACTTCCCATCAGTTATTGGTGGTAACCACCTTTTATATAACTTCTTTTTCTTTGATGGAAAAGAAGAAATAGACTGCCTGATTATTTATTTATTTTTAATTTTTTTTTACGTAAACTAAATTACAGAGAGGGAAACAGGGGGTCACTAGTCTGTCTAAAAGAAAGTCTATAGCTTCTCCATCGATGAATAGATTACTTAGAATTTGATTACTATGGCTGTCGGTATGTTATTGGGCTTCCGCTTTTGGTTTATTAAATTAATGGTATGGCTCACACACTACGCTCAACCTGAGCATTGTGAGAAGCATTGCAGAGATATATTTAAGATTTTGAAAGGATGCATGGCAAAATAATCACACGGTTCTAAGCGCTTCCCATTCAGATATGAAAACGCTTCTATATGCTTTTTGGCTATTAAACTAAAAATGAAAAGTCTCCCTCCTGAACACAAGTTAAACTACTTGATAATAGAAAAATCGAAGGGAATGACTGATGATGTCTGTCGGCGGGTTGATGGCTGTTGGATAATGACAAATTAATTGAAGCTGAACGGTGATGAAGAAACTGAAGAATAACAGTAAATTGATAGGTAGTCGAGAATGGTGAGTTGAGAGTAAGTAGAAGAACTGCAAAAGAATAATTTGTTTAGAGGTTGGAAGAAAGAAAGAAATAATCTAACTTTAACAAAAAAAGTTAGGGTTTTAACTTGTCTTCCAATCGATACACATGACAATATTTCATTGGATGATATCACTATGTCATCATAAGGTGGTGAGACTGTCCAATGAAAGTTTTTCTCAAAGTGCGCAAATTTAATGGAATTTTCTAGCAAGACTTCTAGAAATATCAGACCTTAAGGTCTTATTAATTCATGGATTTTTATTTTCAAGCCCAAAAATGCTCTGCTGAAGCTGATAAATCATAGATTTGTAAAGCCTTAATATATTAATCTTGATCGATTAAAGCATTGCTGGTAAGTTACACAAGAATTCCCAAACAAAATACTAATATGTAAATTAACTCAAAACAAAAGCAAATTCAATTAATACAAATTAATATATAAGGGGCGTTTGATTGGCGGTAATGTCAGATTATTGGGGTAATGTCATCTGATATTACTTGATTACCACGTTTGGTTGTCAAGTAATATAAGATTCCGGTAATCTTCAAATATTATTAGTAACTACTATTGGTAATATTGGAGATAATCTGATTACCTTCATTTTCTTAGGTATTTTGAGATTACCAGGGTTATCATTTTTTGTTACAATTTTATCCCTTATTAATGAAAATTTTGGACAATAATGCCCTCATTTTAAAATAAATTTACATTAATATCCTATTTCAATTTTACCCTTATTTAACTAAAATTTTGGACAATAATGTCCTTGAATTTAAAACAATTTACAAACCACTGCCACTCCGCCACCACCACCACCGCTTATAGCGGCCAACCACCACGGACCGCCTCGAAAAACTCGTCGGAGTCCCTAAAAAAGAACAAGTTTCGGTGGGAGGCTCCGGGAGTCATCGCTATGGCCGTTTTCGGCCATATTGATGGCCGAAAACGGCCATATCGAAGCCTCTTGGTCACGGTGAGTTGCTGATGGGGACTTTCGGAGACTTCCGGCGGTGGTCTGCGGTGGCGGTAGGCGGCGGCAGGAGGCGGGGGTGATTTCATAATAAATTAAAGTTTTATATAAGCAAGGGTGTTTTAACTAAATCTGAAATATTGGGGGTTAAAAGAAGTTATTCAAAAATTAATAATAAAAATAATATTATATTAATATTTGTAAAGGGGACAATTTAGTAATTTAAATAACATACCCACCAATTTATTCCCTATAACCAACCATATTAATATAACATACCCACCAACTAACCAAACACATTTTCTTAAAGATTCCCAGTAATCTTTCAAGGTAATCTATCTTTCCAGTAATCCAACATTCCCAGTAATCTAACATTCCTGAACCAAACGCCCCCATAGTATCATACACATAAAATAACACATGCATCAATACAGAAATGGCCGTGGCCGTTAACGGCCAGATCTGGCCCAGACTTGGCCGATAATGGCCAGGGATTTGGCCGTTAACGGCCAGATCCATCGATCTGGTTGGAAATGGCCAGAATAGATCTGGCCATTTTCGGCCAGATCTGGCCTGATATGGCCGTTTTCGGCCATCAATATGACCGGAAACGGCCATAACGAAGCTCCCTGGAGCCTCCCACGGAATTTTCTTCTTCATTAGGGACTCCGACAATTTTTCGATGGTGGTCCGTGGTGGTTGGCCTGCTGTCGGCGGTGGTGGCTGGGTGGCAGTGGTGGTGGTGGCTGGGTGGCAGTGGTGGTCCGTAAATAATTTTAAATATAAGGGTATTATTGTCCAAAATTTTAATTAAACAAGGGTAAAATTGAAATAGGATATTAATGTAAATTTGTTTTAAAGTAGGGGTATTATTGTCTAAAATTTTTATTAATAAGGGATAAAATTGTAACAAAAAAAGATAACCCTGGTAATCTCATAATACCTAAGAAAATGGAGGTAATCAGATTACCTCTGATATTACCAATAGTAACCACTATTGGTATTTGAAGATTATCGGTATCTGATATTACTTGACAACCAAACATGGTAATCAAGTAATATAAGATTACATTACCCCAATAATCTCACTTAACCCCTAACCAAACGCCCCAAAAGATAATTCTTCTGGGTTCGTTATTTTCAGTCCACTAAAAGTTTGCTTGAAGCTGATCAATCACACTCTTGTCAATCTGGAAAGCCTTAGCCAGAATATCATTAGCAATGGAGGGATTTGATCCGAAAACGGCCTTGGCGACGGTGATTACACCAGGGTTTTGGCTACTCAAGGAAGAGATTGAAACTGCACTTCCATTCCCCACATTTCTTTGGAAGTGAGGAAGTCCTACCGGGAACACAAACACATCACCCTTTTCAAGCACCTTTGTGATGAGTCTGTTATCAGGATTTGAAGTCACAAAACCAACAAAGAGAGTGCCTTCCAAGACAGTTAGAATCTCGGTGGCTCGAGGGTGAAAGTGAGGAGCACTGAGGCCCCCATGGTGCGTAGTCAATACGAGCCATTGAAATACCAAGGGTGTTAAGCCCAGGAATTTGACCCACAAACACGGGTCACAATAGACCCAGTTGGGTTCGATGTGTTGCCCGTTACATGGAGTCCACTGAAGGAAAAATGATTGGCTTGTACAAGTTTTGAGTCCAAGCAGGCTAGGCCGTTAACTCTTGCTGCCATCACAAAAAATTAATTAATATATCAAGCAAGTGAATATAAACAAAATCAATCACTACATGCAAAAGTATTTTATGGGACCTTTTTATACAATGGTATTAAAATCCTATCGTAAAATTTTTTTATGATTCCTTATACGACAATAATTGTTTCTAGATGTAAAAGAGTATTTATATAAGACTGGAAGCACAACTGTCATAAAAACCAAAGACTATATATGATTGAGTAGCCCATTCGTACATAACACAAGCCAAAACTATATAATTAAAATTGAAACATATATTAATAATCCAGAGATCGAAGTCCTCACTTGAGCTAGTAGTGTCAGCAACGCAGAAATCTTGCAAAGGACTAGGTTCATATGCGATGGCCAGAGTGCAAGTGATAGCTAGCAGACCGAGTAAGAGAACGATCTTAGCCATTTCAGTTTTTCCTGACCTTTCAAGAAATGGAAGATCGTAAAATAAAATTACTATTAATTAATGGAGTTAGAGTGGTGAAGCTGGAACGTCATGAATTCTCTATATATAGACGAAGTAGAATTGGTTACAAATTTTAATGCATATATTATCTGAAGAGAGAATACGTCAATGATAAAGAAAGCAACCGTTTGCATATTCCTTAAATGTTGAAGAAGTCTTTAGTCCAACCGGACTGCATATAGAAGACACATACCTTCAATCCAAATGTTCAATTTTCAAGCAGTTAGTCTTCTTATTTGTATATATATGGCATCTATAATTTAGCATCGATTCTACGTACTTGGGAGAGTTTATCTGTCCGACAAGAGGTAATTAATTACAAAATGTGAAACATTAATTACTTTTAGGAGTTCGATCAATGGAAATATGGAACAAACCAAATAAATCTTACAACTTCCTCTATAACAACTGAAATCGTTTCAAGTTAAATGAAAAGATTTCTTTCTATTTCTGATTTTGTGGCTAGCAGCAAGGCCGCTAAATGTTACTACTGGGCAATGATTAGTAGCTTATACATAAACTATGATTATCTGACCGAATCAAAACTGAAACGGGATCAATAATACATGGTTAAAGACAAAAACCTATTTCCAAAACAAAAAATTGGAATTGTGTAATTAGGACAAATTAATAGCACTTTGAGGCCTGTTATGTATTATACACAAAAAGATTCTTATCCATAAACCGCTGACATTAAGTTTAATTAAGTTTGGAGACTATTTCAACACGCTTCAAGCTTAGTCGGCACCTGAATCTTTTCTACCTGATTAGGACTTGAATCTTTATCTGTTTTAGTATGTCTCAGCTACTTCTATTTTGTATAAATAGACTTCCAAGCAATTGAAGCTTCAGCGCCTTACTCATCCCTTCATTTCTTTAATTGCTTTAAAAGAGAAATCAAAATGGCCAAGAATATTTTGGTACTTTGTTTCTTAGCCTTCACTTTTTCCTTAGCTGCTGCCTTTGAGCCCAGTTCGCTTCAGGATTTCTGCGTTGCAGACCCCAGTAGCTCAGGTTTCTCTTTTTACTTTTGCTATATGATAATTTATTTCTGCATTAGAAATTTAATCCGTTTTAATATCTAACATCCTGTGTGACCAACAATGTTCATGGCAGTGCGGGTTAATGGCTTCGCCTGCATGGACTTCAAGCTTGTAGATGCCAACCATTTTTCCTTTAGCGGACTCCATGTAGCCGGCAACACATCGAACCCTCTTGGCTCCAGGGTTACACCAGTGTTCGTGACTCAAGTGCCTGGTCTCAACACCCTCGGCATCTCTTTGGCTCGCATCGACTATGCCCCATGGGGTTTGATTCCTCCCCATCTTCACCCTCGGGCCACCGAGATTCTAACTGTTATAGAAGGAAGCGTTTTGGTTGGTTTTGTGACATCTAATCCTGATAACAGACTCATAACCAAGGTTCTTCAGAAGGGTGATGTGTTTGTTTTCCCTATTGGACTTATTCATTTTCAAAGAAATGTGGGGTATGGAAATGCAGTTTCAATCTCTGGGTTGAGCAGCCAGAATCCTGGAGTTATCACAGTGGCTAATGCCGTTTTCGGATCGAATCCGCCAATTGCTGATGATATTCTTGCCAAGGCTTTTCAGGTGGACAAGTCTGTGATTACTCAACTTCAAGCATAATTTTAGCTCACCCACTACGGATTTACATTTTGTGAAGTTTATTATTTGTGAATTTCTTTAGTGAAATTCTTTAATATTTAAATTGATTTCTGTGTGACTATGATTGCCAAACTATGCCATAGATCTTGTATTTCTATAAATTGTGTTCATAATGGAATGTGGCAACATTATATATTGCTTTCTTATGTATTTTTGACTCTTGATAAATTTGATACACTGAAAACCTTTTAATTAATTAAGCTGATATTTCTACTACTAGAGAGCAATATTTAATTATTGAGTTAATACCATTATACCCCTGTAATTTAAGAAACTGACACTTGACGTCTGTAAATTGCAAATAAGTAATATTACACTCAAAAACCCTTCTTACAAACTTTCTTTCACAAATGTGACGTGTCAGCTCGTAATGGATCCCGCTTGACTAAATACAACTGTTACGTCGCATTTATAAGAAGTGTTTATCAACTTATCTTTATTCATTATAAAAATAATCTATTTTATTTTTAGGGTCGAACATTTTCGGGTGTCGGATGAGTTTGACCTAAATTGACTAGACGCTACTGAAAGTTGGGTCCAGCTTCTTAAACCCAATTTGACTGAACACTTGATCTCAACTTGACCTACACGGGTCGGATTGGGTCATTCGAGTGATGGGGGTTTTGGCTGTCTTTTGGGCCTAAATTTTTTAATTTTCAAAAAGCTACAATGGCCCCAGTTTACTTTTGAAAAAGAGTAGAGTTGTTACACCCGGCGACTAAAGAAGCCCAACTCATTGAGACACCCCAATTCAAAGTTTTTAAAATTAATTTTTTTTTTCTTACATAACCCCATAAATTTCATCAATGCTTTTCATTCCATTTTTTTTTTTTTTTTTTTTTAATATTTTACAAGATTCAACGTTTCATTGCATTCCCTTCACTTATGCTATACATCCTTCAAGATATATATATAACAACCAATATTTTGAAGAAAAAAACAAAAATAACAGTAATAGTTTGTATTGCTGTAACCTGATATTTATATCCCATTTCAAATCTTCTTCCTCTCCATTTAACTATCTTTTGTCCTAAAAATGAATTTAATTGAATAGCATAAAAAAGTTAGGGTTTATGATATTATAGTGAGGTGTCAAGAGTATTTGTGAAAATAGGAAATTAAAACAAATATTACTAATTTAATATAGGGATAAATTTGTCATTATAAATTTTATTAAAAATGGTTTTTTTTTTAATTTTTTTATTTATTTATTTTATTTTATTTAAAGTTTATAATTGGAGTGCCAAAAGATCCACTCTTTACATAAAGCCATTGGGCTTGAAATGAGAATCAAATAGCCCAAAAAATTAATTAAATGCTAGGGGTATTGAAAATAAATGGCTTAATTGCATTGGAAGGTTCTGAAAGGTACTGAACAATTTACTCTTTTTTTTTTTTTTCTATTGAATGTATCGAACTATTATTTCTCATGTTGAAAGTACCAAACTATCAATTATTTCTATTAAAAGTACCGAACTTGTACACCGTCAAACACTTTAGAGATTGACCTTTAACACTATTAAAAATAAATGACATGGATTTTTTTTAATTCTAAAATGTGTATGTCGAAATTTATGAGGGTTGACGTGTACATGTAGTGCTGACATAGACTTTTTTAGAGCTGATGTGTACATTTTCATATTTTAAATTCTTCAAATTTACCCCTTCCTCCAATTTTAATTTCACAAAGTGCACAAAATGCACCCAAAATAACCAAAACTGTTAAGCCTTATCTATCTTCTTTCAAATTTTAAATTTCAAATCACAGTAGTTGCTTATCACTATCTTCTTCTGTTAAAGAAGACAATAACCAAGAGAGAAACAGTTGGTTCCATTGGAACCATGTTTGATAAACAGGATTAGAAATTTCTTGTGGTGTTATGGTGGTAGAAACAATTGTTTTCGGTGGGGCGTGTGTGGAGCCATCAATAAAACTGTTGAGATTTTGATAATTAAGGAGAGGAATAAATTGAATTTTCCAATCTAGAAAATTCTTTGTATTAAGCTTGAGAGATAAGGTGTGACGGGCATTTGGAGACGAAGCAATGAGATTGACAAAGTTATTAGAGAGTTTGAAGGATCTTGCGATACAATACTCATAGCTTTGATACCATGTAAAAGAAAGAAACATTCTGCATTTCTCGTGTCAAGCTTGAATTACAATATCAACATATATAGAGAATTTTCATAAGAAGATAAGTAGCAATTGTATAAGATAATAACGAGAATAACAAATGGAATAATAAGATAAGAAAACAGAAGAAGATAAAGATAGCAGTTGCTGTGATTTGAAATTTGAATGAAGATAGATAAAGCTTAACAAAAACCACCCACAACGAAAATACTAAAATAAAAAAATGCACAAAATACACTTAGTAATTTCATAAATGCATCAAAAGAGGACCCCGAACTCTGTCAGGCTATAAAAGGTTAAAGTCGTCTTTTGAGTTTTCTGTCTATTTTTTTTTTATTATTTATCTTCTTTTCTTTTTTCTTTCCCTCCCGTTCCTTTCTTTCTTCTTTCTCATTTTCTTCCCCACTCTACTTCCACACTTATTCCCTTTCTGTAATCCTCTTTTCATTTTCATTTTCTGTACCGGTGAATCTAATCAAAACTCTTAACACAAACCAAATCAGAACCTAATCAAAGTACAAATCAAACCCTACATCTAAAAAACAATCACAAATCAAGAAAAAATCAAATTGGGTACCAAAATATACCCAAAAACAAACCCAAATCTTGAACCATGAAGAAATCCAAATCTTAAACCATGAGTGGTTGAAGAAGAAGAAGTAGTGGAGATAGAAAGAACTAGGGAAAACAAAAACGGAAAAAAAAAAGAGGCTGAACAGAAGAAGAAGAAGAGATAGTGGAAAGAAATAAAGAAAAAAAAAAGAAAAAGAGATAATGGGTTTTAATTAGGATAAGTTTTTATTTGGGAAGACTTAAGCTATTCTGGGTGGTTTTTATTGAAATAATAAAAAAAGGGGTTAATTTGAGATTTTTTATATTATAAATGTCTAAATTAGCCTTTAACTGTCATGTCAAATGTCTAGTCAGCACACCAAAATTACCATGTTAGCTATTTTTGATAGAAAAAATGCTCATTAATATTTAATACCGTAAGAAAAAAATATGAAAGTTTAGTACGTAAATGAGAAAAGCTTAAAGTTTGATATCTTCAATAAAAATAATTAATAATTTGATACCTTCAACTGGAAAAAAATTAGTTCAATAACTTCAATAGGAAAAAAATAATAATTCGGTAACTTTTGATGTAATTAAGCGAAAATAAATTTATTACAAGAAAAAAAATGTTTTTAGAAATCATACTTTGAAATTAGACAACTGTCATCTTCCTTGAGAAAAAAAACATTGGCACAACACAAGTAGTCAGCCACAAATCCACAATCAGTAATACTAATACATAACAAGTTAACAACAACCATTTTTATCAATATCCAAAGCGCTTGTTTATCACTTAAATAATGAAGCCAAGCCTACCAAGAAAATAAGAAATAGAAAATTAAAAAAAGAAGACATCAATTGAGCTGCCACGCCTCAAAGAGAAACAGAAATAAAACATAACTATCAATATCCACAATCATGAAAGTAATAGAAGTAAGTTTGTTTCCAATCAATATTCTTGCTGTTTCCTAAAACAAAAAAAAAAAAAAAAAAAAATACATTGTTTCAAATAATTAAATGGAGAAGCGCATTTTTAGTAATTTCCAACACAAAACTTAAGTTTTATTAACAAAGATAAACAAAAAATGACAACACCAATATTTTCTTTGGAAGGGCATGAAAAAGGATAAGGCTAAGGCTAAGGCTTTCTTTGAATCTTTAGAAAAAAGAGAGACAAGGAAAATAATTGAAAGTAGAAACTACAAATGAAGTAAATAAAGAGATATCAGAGAAGAGATTAAGATTTGACTTACCTTGCTTAATCGACGATGGAGTATGGATGGACAGATGGCGAATATTTCGTGAGGACTGAAGAAGCTTCTGGCTTCTGTAAAACTGTAACCACGAGATAAGAAGTTAAGAACTCATCAATGAAGTATGAAGAACTCGTCGGTGAAGTTTGAAGAACTCGTCAATCATCGACTCAAAGAAGCTTCTGGCTTCTGACTTCTGTAACCACGACCATGAGAATGCGAGATTTGGTGAAGACTGAAGAATGAAGATTGTCAAGAAGAAGAACTCGTCGACTCGAAGAAGCTTCTGTCTGGCTAGCTTTTGTTTTGCTGTCGAAGAGTGAAGGCGGTTGGCGAGTAGCGACTAGTTGGAGTTGGAGATCATGGATAATGGCTTCTGAGCAAGGTAGTGAAGACGGCCAGCGACTAGATGGGCAGATTAATGCAATGGAGGCAGCGAGTTTAAGCAAGGTAGACGATAGTTTTGGTGGTTTGTTAGAGTGTTAGGGATTTGATATTTTGATTTTTGTCAACAATAGTCAATGACTCAATATTCAATAACTCAATTAGGGGTATAATGGTATTTACATAATTAGGCAAAACCGGTCTTGGTTAACCAATATTAAAATGCTCCTAACCCGTAAACTGAACCGAAAAACCGGTTTGGGCATTTTTGAAAATTGAGTTTCGGTTTTACATAAAACGGATTTTTTAGACTGATTTCGGTCCAGTTTTCCGGTTCAATTCAGTTTTCCTTTTTTTTTTTTTTGCAGCCCTACATTTACATTATAGTTTTTCCAAGTCTCTTTCTCTCAAATAAAATGTTTTTTTATGTAAACTAAATTACAGAGGGGGAAACAGGGGGTCACTAGCCTGTTTAAAAGAAAGTCGGTAGATTCTCCATTGACACATGGAATGGAATAAGGTCTTGAATAGATTAGCATTAATCTCAATTTACAAGCTTCTCTCACGGTACTTAGGATTTCATTACTACGGCTGGAGGTATGTTCTTGGGCTTCCGCTTTCGGTATATTTAAGTTAATGATATTGCTCAAGCGTCACACTCAACCTGAGCATTGTGAGAAGCATTGTAGAGATATATTTCAGATTTTGAAAGGATGCATGGAAAAATAATCACACGATTCTGAGCGCTTCCCATTCAGATATGTAAACGCTTCTATATGCTTTTGGCTATTAAACTACAAATGAAAAGTCTCCCTCCTGAACACAAGTTAAAATTTGGGCATTGAACTTTAAACTACTTGATAAGTTACTGGCAAACTTCAACAAATAATACAAATGGCTAAATAAAGAAAAATCGAAGGGAATGACCGATGATGTCTACCGGTGTGCAGCCGGTTGATGGCTG
Source organism: Pistacia integerrima (assembly GCA_026225825.1). NCBI lineage: Eukaryota > Viridiplantae > Streptophyta > Magnoliopsida > Sapindales > Anacardiaceae > Pistacia > Pistacia integerrima. The sequence goes on along the minus strand of CM047747.1, from coordinate 28,261,016 downwards.
TTGGATAATGACAAATTAATTGAAGCTGAACGGTGAACAAGAAACTGAAGAATAACAGTAAATTGATAGGTAATCGAGAATGGTGACTTGAGAGTAAGTGGAAGAACTGCAAAAGAATAATTTGTTAGAGGTTAGAAGAAAGAAAAAAAATAATCTACTTCAAAAAAGTTGGGGTTATAATTTATCTTCCAACTGATACACATGACAATATTTTATTAGATGATATGTGAGCTTGAGAGAGAGAAATGAAGTTTCTAGAAGAAATGAAAGGGAAACATAATTTCAGTATTTCATTTCTTAAATTGATAAAAATGAAAGTACATGCAAACGTGTCTTCTTATACATTTGAGAGGGTAAGTCAACGAAGAGCAAAACGACATCACTTTTGGTTAAGCAATAAGCAATACAAAAACGCCACCGTTTGGTCATTGCTAATAGTTCCCCTTAGACTAAACTGGTTTATACTTCAACGTTCTCCCTTGAGCTGGAGTGCGGAGCTGGACTGTTCATTGTGCAGCTTTTGAATCTTTCACCTTGCAACTTTACCTTTGAATTTTGTCAACTTCATTTAGACAATCGAAAGAGAAATAAACTCAGCAGCACAAAATCATCAGAATCGACAATTCTGAACAAAAAATTGAGCTCTGAACAAAATTGCACTTAGTAGTAGTAATACCAAATTCAGCAGTATCAATTCACAAAAACTGAGCTTAGTAGTAGTATCACCAAATGCAGAGCTTAATGGCAGTATCACCAAATTCAGAGCTTAGTAGCAGTATTACCAAATGCACAGTTTAATGGCAGTATCACCAAATGTAGCACCAAAAGCAGCACACCAATAAACCAGTCAGAACCAAAACACTACCAACACACAAAGACAAAATGCCAATGCATCAAGTCATCATAAAATGCATCAAGACATCATAAAATGCAACTTAAATTTGCAACTCAAATCAACTCCAACTTAATCAACATCCAGAAGCACCAATGCATCAAAAATGCAACTTATTGCAGCAACTCAGAATATGCTGCTAAAAATTGAGCTATAAAGATGAATTGCTCTTTATGTCAGCAGAGCAATAAGCCTCTGTATGGCTTGAATTTTCTTCACTATCAGTTACTGCAACAACAGTTAGTTTACTCTTTAACTCATGAAAGTGGGCAACAAATAATGCTTTAGTCAAAACATCTGCAATTTGCAGCTTTAAAGGAACATACTGAACAAATATTTGCTTTGTTAGAACTTGATCTCTAATGTAGTGAGTGTCAATTTTGATGTGTTTGGTTCTTGCATGAAAAACAGGGTTTGCTACTAAGGGCCCTACACTTACATTATCACACCATATCACATGAACATTAGTCATGCTCAATCCCAATTCTGAAAATACACTTTGCAGCCAAGCTATTTTAGTGGCTGTGTGAGCTAAGGCTCGATATTCAGCTTCAGTAGAGCTAAGAGCAACAATTTTCTACTTGTAAGAGCTCCACTAAATAAGATTAGCTAGGTCCTAGTTTATGCAGTAACCACTTGTTGAACTTCTATCATCCAAGTTGCTTCCCCAATTAGCATCAGCATAGCACTCAACACTTAAAGAGGGTGCTGGTTTAAACTATAGACCATGGTATTGTGTTCCTTTGATGAATTTGAGCACTCTCTTATGGGCTTCCCACTAAAGCTTTGTTGGTGCTTGAAGGAACCGACTGAGCTTATTAACACAGAAACTTATATCAGGTCTGGTCAATGTTAACTATTGCAATGCTCCCACTATAGTTCTGTAGAGACTAGGGTCTTCAAACAAGGGACTGTCAGTGGAAAAGAGTTTTGTTCTAACATCCACGGGAGTTGGACAAGCATGTGATTCAAGCATTCTTGTCTTGGAAAGTAAATCAATCACATACTTTGTTTGCCTAAGATGAATTCCTTGTGAAGTTTTGGTGGCTTCTAACTTCAGAAAATATTTGATTGACCCAAGAGCCTTTAGTGAGAAATGATAATTTAGGTCCTATAGAAGTTGAAGGATGAATGGAAAGTAGGATCTAGTGATGAGTATAACATCTACATAGATGAGAACATAGGTGACTTGAGCTTTATTTATGAGTATGAAGAGGCTGGAATTAAATATGGAATTTTGAAATCCTTTTGTCAAGAGTGCCTCTTTCAACTTGTCAAACTAAGCTCTTGGAGTTGTTTAAGACTATAAAGAGCCTTGTTAAGCTTGCATACATGAGATGGAAACTGAGGACACTCAAATCCTTATGGTTGCTTCATAAACAATCTCATTTAGAGTGCCATTAAGGAAGGAATTATTAACATTGATTTGTTGGATGTCCCAATTATGTGTGATGGCTAGGGTAAGAATAATTTTGATGGTTGAGGGTTTTGATAACTGGGCTGAAAGTTTCAAAGAAATCCAGGCCAGGTGTTTGTTGAAATCCTTTGACAACCAATTAACCTAGCCTTGTATTTTTGTAAGGATCCATCAGCATGAAATTTGACCCTAAACACCCATTTATTCCCAACAATGTTCATATCAAAACTCTCAGGTACTAATGTCCAAGTATTGTTCTTAACAAGAGCATCAAACTCACTTTGCATGGCTTCTTGCCAAGCTTCATTAGCTAATGCTTCTTTCACTATGGAAGGTTTAGTATGAATTTCTGTATAACCAGAAGTTATAAGAACAGTTTTCATGTTATCTGCTGCCTTTGCTCTAGTGACCATAGGGTGCTAGTTCTTAACACCTTGAGAATTAGCAGATAGAACAAGAAATTGTGAAGAGTCTAAATCAACTACAAGTGAGCATGTGGGAAGTCTGTGAGTGGTATTTAGGAATGATTATTTGGGATTTGAGAAGGGTCTAAGTCTACTACAAGGGAATAGTTAGGTAAAGATTTGGATGGAATGGAAAGGTTAAATGAAGGTAAGGAAACTGAATGTGGAGCACTTTCAAAACTGGAATTTTGAAAAACAGGAGCAAAAGTTGAATTTGGAGAACCAGAGGGTAACATTGGAGTTATCTTGCCAACTATTGGAGTAAAACTTGGTTGGGAACAGTTTTCCGTAGGAGTAGTTTTGGCAGGAGCTATGTCACTCGAAGATAGGTCATGAACAACATGGAACAAAAGGAAATTGAGAGACATGATTATTGTGAGTGGATGTAGGTTGTGATGACAAATTGGATTGTGAACTATGACTAGAGAAGTTACAATTTTCAGCAAAAGGAAACTCTTCTTCATGAAACCTAACATTAGGATTTATAAACAACTTTCTATTGAACTTAGGCACTTAAAACCTCATGAACAAGACTATAACCTATGAAGACACATTTCAAAGTATGGAAACTGAACTTATGTTGATTGTAGTCTCTAATGTGAGGAAAGCTTGCACAACCAAAGACCTTGAGAGAAGCGTAAAGAGGTAATCTATGAAATAATTTTTGATAAGGAGACACAAATTGCAAAACAGATGAAGGCATTCTGCTAATCAAGAACTGTAGTTTCGAAGGCACACCACCAAAAATGCAATGGCATGGATTGATAATCATATTTTACACTATGATTTTGCATTGAATTTTGATAGGATTTAGGATACTTTTCATACGATTTGGGCCCTAATTACTACCTACTTCTATTAATTTGTCTTTGCAGGCCTGAATGATGATTTTGAGCATTAATGACAGTTTTGAGCGTAAATTGTGTAACTTGAGCTTGAAAACTTGGAATGACCTGAATTTAGAAGCTTTGGAAAGCTAAGAAGAAGAGCTACAACTTTCATGTTTTGGGTTTTTCCTAATTCTGACTGGACAAGGGTGAAAACTTGACTTGAAGTTGTGAAAAGTATGTTGGGAACTGAAGAAAAACGTCTTTGGATGTGCTTCAGTATTTCTGCTATAACTTGAGCTGTAGACCTCTGATTGTGATGATTCTTGAACTAGTAGAAATATAATTTAAAGGGATACAGTTCATATACTAAAAACTTTTCCAGATTCAGACTCTATCATGCTCAAATTTGGCCCGAAAGTTCTTTTCCGTGGCAAGGAAAAAGCTTAGCTGCGACGAAACTTGCATCAGATGTAAAAATAAAACGACGCGTTTTGGCTTGCTAGGGCTTTATCCTTAAGTGAGAGAGGTATAAATTAGAGCAAAAAATAAGAGAAAAGGGTCTTGGTTCATCATTTGGAAGGCAGCTCTTGGAAGGAGAAGAGTATTGAAGATTTGGGCTTCAAGTTAGAGAAGATTTCTCCATCTTTTGCTTGTTTTTCAATGATGAATGTTGATTCAGTTTGTTTTAGTTATTTTATTTCGTTTTTGAGTATGAACTGAGTTGTTTAGCCAGGGTTTGATGTAACCTTGATACAATGATTCAATTTCATATGAATTGATTTACTTTGAGTTTTAATTTCATGATTGAGTGTTTATCTTTTTGCTTAATGACTTTTGGATGCTTGATCACCATTCAAATGTGTGTTGTTCACAATGAGACTGAGAAGTGATTTGTGATTGTGCCTCTTGGGATAAATACCGTAGATTAAGCAAACGCTAGAGATAGGCTTAGTGATCTATGAAATTTAGATAGAATTCCATAAAGCTTAAAAGACTTTGAACTATTAATCTTCATTTTGTAGGGTGCGGAAGCTTAATAGGGATTAGTAGGGAAATGTAGCTTGAGAATGTATGTTTTACAACTTAGGGAATTCGATTTTCAATCAAGGAATTAGAACTTGGGTAATAGATTCTATGAATTGGGTTAGCGTAATTAGGTGAAATCAACACCCTAGCATTTTTTAGCATTGTTTAATTAGTTAAGTTGTTGAGTTTTGCTTTAATTTCATTATCATTCATTTATATTTTGTTAATTTGTATTTAGTTTGTTAATTTTCCATCAATCCAATTTATTGTTACTTCAATTAGGACTTAAACTAGAGAAATCGGTACTTAGTAGCACTATCCTCGTGGGAACGATACTCACTCATCACTTTATTACTTTTTGCGACTAGTGCACTTGCTATATTGGATGTTGTAGTTTCAACGCATCATGGATGCATAAGCAAGAAGTGTTAAACCTGTTTCAACAACATGCCTACGTTTTCGTTCACTTCTTCCATTTTGTGAATGAACATATGCACATGAATGTTGAAACATAATGCCATTCTGTTCAAGGAATGGAATTAGGCCTTTACACTCACCACCTTGATCTGATTGCAAGCATTTTAGTTTGTAGCCAAATTGTCTTTCTACTAAATGATGAATTTAATGAAAACTGAATGAGTTTCAACCTTTGTTCTTAAAGGAAAAAGCTAAGTGAACCTACTGAAATCAACTACAAACTGAATAAAGTATCCATATCTGTCAAATGAGACCATAGGAGTAGGGCCCCAAAGATCACTATGAATTAAAACTAAAGGTTCAGTAGCTTTAGAAGAGGAGGAGGGAAAACTGTTTTTGTGCAACTTTCCAAGTTGACATGCATTACAATATGATAATTTGACTTATAATTTGACTAAAGATTTCAGTATGAGGATGGCCTAGTCTCTTATGCCAAGTCAAATTCCTTTCTAAGCTCTTGTTAGTTTGAATGTTTCATGCAAGTGCAGATGCATGTATTGAAGCAGGAATAGACGCTGAACATGTATCATCCTTTATTTTAGAATCACAAAGTGCATTATTCACATAGGACAACTCTGCAGAAGAATCAATATAGGAATTACGCGAAATTTTATTATGAGCAGAAGAATTATTACACATATTCAAAGGAGATTTACAACTAATGTTGAGATTCTTAGAGTTAATAGAGTCTTCTAACAGAGAGTTATTACAAGAAGATGAACCAGAACAGGTTTCACTATGCTGAGATTGTAAAGCATACATAAAAGTTTGAACACCAACTGAGACAGATTGATAATTGGATTTTGCAGGACAAGTAGAGGCAGGATTTAACTGATATAGCCTTGCTTTAAGGTCTCCCTGTAGAAGGACTGTTTGGTAACCTTGTCCTTAACAAGACAACAATCAGAATGAAACTTAACCACAACATTGTTATCTTTGGTAAATTTTGAAATGCTAAGTAGGTTTTTTGTGATGTTGGGAACAAACAAGACATTTTTCAAATAGAGGCATTTAGATTGCAAAGAACTAGGTAATGATGTAAAGCTAATATATGAAATGTTCAAAAACTGACCATTGCCTACTTGTAGTTGCTCAGCTCCCTCACAATTCCTGTTACTATGCATTTGATTCAGATCAAATGTGACATGATCAGTTGCTCTAGAGTCCATATAACAAGCTGGATCTTGTGGAGTAGTCTGATTTGAAGTTAAAGGAACACCATTCGACAAGTGAGGTGTTGCAAAATAAGCTTGTTGATTAGGAACTTTAAACACTGAACTTTCACCATTAGAAGCAGGAGAAACATGCTATTGGCCTCTGGAAAACTCTTGTGAAATGCAATCCATGAGAGGAATGTCCAGGATTAGGCATAAACTATGGCTGATTTCCAATGTAAGAGTTACCAAGGGTAAAATTATTCATCTATTGATTTCCAAAACTATTAGATCCAAACCTACTTCCATTTCCAAATGAGTTATGCTCAAGAAAGTATCTTGAATTTCCAAAATTAAAAGAACCAGGAGATCCAAATGAATTTCTAAACTTGAAAGAATCAGGAGATCCAAATTGTGGAGGGGCTCCATTGTAAGTAGAGTTGAATATGTGGTAACACTGGATTGCTGTATGTCCTATTTTGCTACAGACTTGACATATAGGTCTCCCCTTAGCATTACCTCTCCCATGACCTTTGTTATATTAAACCTTGATGGCCTATAGGTGTTAGCCTGTTGTTCAAACTGTCCTGTGTGAGAGGGTGAATGAAAATGGTCAGGTGGACCAGCAAATCTAGAGAGAGGTGGATAATGTGAGGCATAATTCTGGTAAGACTATGGAGTAGGCATTGTAGTTACAGTAGAAACATGCACAGAAGGAGTCATTCCATTTGATGAACTAGATATACCTGACGGATTACCAGAACTACTTATTGCAGCAAGGTGTACTGAACTGTTTGGGAAATCAACATAATTGAATATTTCAATACCCATTTCATACTTTTGTAGCAGATATTATGCTTCTTGCAATGTAACAGAGTCAAATTTTGATTCAATTCTAGATGTTAAATTGATGACATCTTAATCCATCTAGAATGTGTTGAAGTAAATCTTCATCTAACACAACTTGACCACTAGAGTTCGAACTTTCTGCAATTCCTTTCATCTCTCTAAAGTAATTTCCTTTTTGAGTATTTTGTTGTCAACTTTTCAAATGTAGAGCTCTAGCCTTTAAATCACTCAAAAATTCATTTTCAAGTGTAAACCAAATGTTAGCGGAAGTCTAACATTTCAACACAGAGCTAAACATGCACTCAGAAATAGATGCTAATAGCTAGGTTACAAGAAACTTGTCAGTGCATTTCCAAGCTAAATAAGCTATATTAATATGCTCTCCAGTACAAGATTTCAGCTCATCTTTTGACCTAGGGTCATTTGATTCAGCTAAGACTTTAGGTTTAGACAAAATTAGAGGTTTTGGACCTGAGATAAAACTTGTTAAGTGACTATCGAGCTCATGTGCTCCTACTGCAGAAAGAATTTGTGACTTCCAAAACCAATAATTGTCTCTCTAATTATCTCGTGTGAGCTTTAAATTAACCACTTGAAGACTAGATGGAAAGGCTGATGAGTAAGAGGTGGAGAAGCTTTGCATTACTTTGTTCAAGTTGTTGGTAGAATTGCTGGATGAAGAGAAATTCACTATTGATGCTAGTCTACGGCTCTGATACCATGTCAGCTTGAGAGAGAGAAATGAAGTTTCTAGAAGAAATGTAAGGGAAACATAATTTCAATATTTCATTTCCCAAACTGATAAAAATGAAAATACAAGCAAACATGTGTTCTTATACATTTGAGAGGGTAAGTCAACGAAGAGCAAAAAGACATCACTTTTGGTTAAGTAATAAGCAATGCAGAAACGACACCGTTTGGTCATTGCTAATACTTAGGGTTGTTCAAATCTGGATATTCGATCTGAATAGGGATTTTTCTGATCCGATCTGAATTTTTGGATCAAGCTATATCTTGATCCGAATCCGATCTGAATTATGTGGATATCCAGTTTTACGGATATCCGATTATTCGGATCAGATAATTGGATATCCGAAATTGATTCGAATTTTAAAATTTTCTTAATAAAATCAAATAATTCTAGCAATAAAATTGAAATTATAATTCCCTTACATGATAAAGTATCTAAAAAAATTAAAATATTTAACATATGTTGTCCAAACACTATCACAGCCTAAATGACTATGCTATCTTCATTGCCAATTCCTACTCGTCATCATCCTCTTGTACAAAACAAAACAAAACAAATAAACCATTTCAATAAACAACTTTTAAGATTAACAAACAAACCATGAATGAAGATCCAACAAACAATCCATAGTCAAAGCATCCATCACAAAACAAGGTAGAAAATTCAGCAATTTATAATGGAAAACACTACAATTTCAAAAGGAAAAAAGAAAATTCAGCAAATCTAAAGAAATTTACTTACGATCGATTTGGGGCTTCAATTAGGGATTTAGGAGAGGTTGAGTCATGAGTTTTTGACTCATCTGTCGAGTGTCGAGCGAGAGAGACTCAGAGAGATGAGCGAGAGAGATTGAGAGAGTTGAGTTTGAGTGTCTATCAAGTGTCGAGCGAGAGAGACTGAGAGAGTTGAGCAAGAGAGATTGAGATCTGAGAGAGTTTAGTTTGAGTGACGTATACGTGTGTTCGAGCGAGAGAGTTGTGCAGCAGAGTTGAGCGCGAGAGACCGAGTCGAAAGAGTTGAGTTTGAGACTTTGAGTGACTGTGTCTGTGCTGTGCGTGTTCGAGCGAGAGAGATTGAGAGTGAGAGAGTTGAGTTTAATTGTGTTAGGGTTATTTTAAAAGCAAAACGACGTAGTTTTAGACTTTTAGTAAAATCCGGATCGGATACGGATATCCGATTTTTTAACAATCCCAATCCGATATCCGATCCGAATATTCAGATTTTTTTTAAATATGATCCGTATCCGATCGAAATTTTTGGATATCCGATTTTTTCGGATCAGAGCGAAGTGGATCAGGATCGGATATCAGATTTTTTTGAACAACCCTACTAATACTTCCCCTTAAACTAAATTGGTTTATACTTCAATACACGTCAATAATCACTATGTCATCATAAAGTGGTGAGATTGTCTAATGAAAGTTTTTCTCAAAGTGCACAAATTTAAAGTACAAATAATATGAATCTTCTAGCAAGACTTCAAGAAATATCAGACCTTAAGGTCTTCTTAATTTATGGATTTTTATTTTCAAACCACATAAAGACTCTACTTGAAGCTGATAAATCATAATTAATTGTAAAGCCTTAATATATTAATCTTGATCAATTAATCCTTGTGGAAGTTTCACGTAAATGTCTTCATGTAAATCTCCCTGTAAGAAAGCACTATCTACATCCGTTTGAAAAAGAGGCCAATCATACATAGATGTTAGAGTTAAAACAAGCTTGACAGTCACCATGTTGACAACTAGGGAAACGGTGTCTTCATAATCAATACCAGCCTATTGAGTATATCCCTTAGCTACCAAACGTGCTTTATACCTTTCTAGAGAACCATCAGCCTTATGCTTCAACTTATAAACCTGTTTGCAGCCTATAGGATGCTTCCTACATGGTAAAGGAACCAATGACCATGTGTTACTTAGTTCAAAAGCCTGAATTTCTTTATGCGGAGCATCAACCCAACTTGGATCTTTAGTAGCTTGGGTAAAAGAGGTTGGTTCAATGATGGAAAAAAAATTGATAAAAAACCCTGATAAGGTGAAGAAAAATGTCTATAAGAAAGAGAGGAAGTGATAGGGTATTTAACAAGTGTGGCTAAAGATGTATTGGATAAGGTAGAACATATGAAATCAAAGGTCCAAATAGGAGGTTTGGAAACTTTGGTTGATTTCCTAAGATGACCAGAAGAAGAGACAACAGGAGAAGAGTCTTGTGCAGGAGTAAATATGTGGAGAAGAAATTGGAATTGGATCTATATCTGTAGTAGTGATATTTCTTGATATGGTGTAGGAGTAGAATATGAAGGTAAGGAGTCTAATTCCATGAAAGTAGACGTGGATAAAAAAAGTGGTTTTGGAGGAACAGACCAAGTGAAAGGAAAAATTATTTCATAAAAAACAACATCCCTGGTAACATAAATAGAACGAAAATCTAGTTTATACAAAATGTAACCTTTTTGTGTGAGAGAATAACCCATGAGTATGCAAGGAGAAGACCTTGGAGATAACTTGTCTTTGGGAGTGAGATTGGTAGCATAAGCCAGACAACCAAAAATTTTAAAATGACCTATGTTAGGTGGTTTCCCAGTTTTTTTTCATAAGGTTAGATTCCTTTAAGAACAGAACTAGGAACCCTATTTATAATATAGACTGTTGTTTGAACACAATACCCCCAAATGTTATTTGGAACATTGGACTGAAATTTTAAAGCCCTTGCTACTGCTAAAATATGTCTATGTTTCCTCTCAGCAACACCATTCTACTGAGGGGAATATGCACAAGTGCTTTTGTAAGTTATTTTTACTTATGATTCTAGTGGTGTAACACTAGTCATAGTATGAACACTTCACTTTGAATATTGCACAATCATTCTTGTTTAAATTTCTAGTGTGACAACTTTCTGTCAAAGTGACCACCTTCAATTAAGTTGTTTTTCTGTTATATCGTGTGAGCACCTCAAAGTCAAAGTGGTCACAATGCATTTGGTAGATTTTTTGGTTAACACGTGTTGTATTTCATTTGCCAAATGAGCTATCATTATTCTCTCATGAGATATATGTGTGGTCTATAACACTTGTCAAATTGATATACAGTGTGCTAGAAAGTTTATTCTCTTTGATCAGTGGTCCCAAGAAATGGAATAAGCTTTTTCATAAAGTTGAATTCATAAAGTATCTTTTTGGCCACCGGTCCCCTTGCATTGGAGCCCAAGTTTTCTATATATTTGTCTTCTACAATGCAATTCTTTTTAAGCCTGAATATTCCTATGATATTCCTCTGAAAATTCCTGGAGGTTTCTTTTATTTTGAATTAGGTTTCATATGCCTTAGGTAGACTTACAAATACCTCGGATAAACTTTGTTTATTTGTTCACGGCTGGAACGTGCTTTTCCATTGGTGACGCTTGATGGGATTTCAAGCTCTTGGAGCTGAAGTGTGTCTTCATTGCTATACCTTAAGAGGAGCTCAAGATTGACCAGGTGGTCTCGTGAATGTGGAGCTTGTTGTGGTAGTTTGAAGTTTGACCAAAGGGTGGAATTTGGAGCGTTGCAAAACATGGATTGTTTCTTGCAACTAATGCTTAACTTTGGCTTTGCAATTGAACTATAAATGTTTACCATAGTGGATTGGTTTCATCTGGACTTGGTCCCATGGATGTAGGCATTCTACCAAACCATGTAAAAACCCCTGGTGTTCTTTATTTTGTTTCATGGTTGGTTGTTTTGTGATGATGAAGAATGAACACTAAAATCAACTTAGCAACCCATTTCGCTTATGTTTTAAGAACTTGGTAATGTTTAAAACTTCCAGCTTTGGTGCAAAATTCCTTTACTAGCTAACAAGTCATGGCAATTTTTTTTTTAAAAAACTCCAAGCCATTATCTGTCCTAATGCATATCGGAATGATATGAAATTGATTTTCAACCATTATCAAAAAATGCTTAATGGTTTGAAATGTGTCTGACTTGAATTGCATAAGGAGTAGCCAAGTAACCCTTGAATAATATTCTACAATTGTAAGGAAAAATCTGGCATTCCCATGTGTTGGTGTTTTATATGGACCCCAAACATCCATATGCAAAAGGGCAAAAGGTTGACTAGAGGTGGAAGTACTTAAAGAAAATGGAATTCTAGTTTGTTTGGCTAATGAACAAATAGTGCAACAAGGAGAATGTGATTTATCCAACTTAGAATGTATATGTTTTAACACAGAATAAGGAATATGTCCTAGTCTCTTATGCCAAAGGTCAACATTGAGTAATAAACATGATGCAGAAGAAGAACAAACATTGTCTTTATTTAAACTACAATCATTGTTTACAGTAGCACTGAAAAAAAGGAGTTTTACAAACGGTTTTTATCAACATATCTAAATCTGAAACATTTGACTTTATTTGAGAAAGAGGAACAAAGTAATACAACCCTTGGCTATGTCTACAAATCCCCTTCAACTTGGCACTCCAAAGGTCCTGGATTAGACAAAAATCAGGATAAAATGTGGTGGAGCAATTGCTAGCAGCAGTAAGGTTTGAGACTGAAAGAAGGTTATGTTTAAATGCAGGTAAGTGCATAACATTTGAAAGATTAATACCACTGTCAAGACTAACAGATCCAATATGTTAAATAGAGGTTGTGGTACCATTAGGAAGCCCTACAAGTGAATTTGGGGATGATTCTATAGCAATAGAAGAATGCAGAGTAGTAAAACTATGTGTCATATGGTCAGTGGCACTTGAGTCTATAATCCAACTATCAGCATTATGATAAGCATATAGAGATGTGAAATTACTTGCAAGATTAGCACCTGCAAGGTTGGTTGTTGGTGAAATAATGTTCTCCTTTCCCAGTAACTGGAAAAGTTGACTGTATTGCTTGGTTGTTAAGATTGAACCAAGAGAAGAGCCTGAATTTGACAACTCAAAAGTTGAATTCGTAGTCTGAGAATTGGAAGTCTGAACTTGATTAGCAAAAGTTGTGCTTTTTGTCCCATTCTTGCCTTTTGTAAATTAAAAATCAGTAGGGTAACCATTCAACTTGTAGCATGTCTCTCTTTTATGTCCAGGCAAATGACAGTAATCACACTCAACATATGATTTCTTCCCTTTGTACTTTGAATTCTGATTCTGACACTTTGGATTATTGTGTGCATAGAGAGAAGTTGTTATTTCAGGATTGTTAGTGACTTAGACAACACCTTTTGACTCTAATCTTGGTTAACAACCGAATAAGCTTGCTTAACAGTAGGTAGTGGAGATATTAACAAAATTTGACTTTGTACCATGGAGTAGGAATCATTTAATCCCATCAAGAATTGCAACAATTTTTGCTGATTTAGATGATCTAGATATGCCTTTACAGATACACTATCTGGAGATGGTAAACTAGCTAAGGAATTGAGCTCGTCCCAAATTGACTTCAGCTTGTTGTAGTAGATTGCTACTATGTTTGTACCTTGAGTAAAATTTGCAGGCTCCCTATGAATAGCATATACTCTTGTTCCACTCACCTTATGATACTGTTCTTTCAAATCTTGTCAAACTTGATACACACTGGTCGAATACACTATACCATTGAAAATTTCTTTGGACATAGTATTTGTTGGAAAAATGGCTCATTTAGCAAATGACATGGGGGTAGAAGTGATAATAGAAAAAGGTTTAGGGACTTATATGTAATAGGGTAAAATGTTAGTTTGTCCCACATTGCTTGGGAATGAAAAGTGGGAAACTTTTGGGGCCTATATATAAGGACCTAAATCATTGTTATTTGTATCCCAAGTTGTAATTCCATTATACTTCTTTTGTTTAGGGTTCTTTCTTTAAGGACCCTTTAGTTTGCAAGTTTTATTGAATCTCCCCTTTATTTTGGGTATTTGTTGTATTGCCCAAAAATTTATAATATTGTTTGGAGATAGTGGAGTTTTCTTTTGCAGCGCCCGAGGACGTAGGTTTTAATACCAAACCTCGTAAATTCCTGGTATTCTTTATTTTTGCATTTAATTTTGGCAATTTATTTATGCTTTACTACTTGTTATTATTATATTCAATAGCTAGCGTTAGAGTTTATGTTTCCGTTGCATAACAAGTGGTATCAGAGCCTAGGTTTAGGACAGTGAGTAACTATTTGTATGGTTATATGCATGTCTAGGAAAATTCTATCAAAAAGACGATAAAAGTCTAAGGAGACTGGATTTTAAGTGGGACCATTTGTGACCCCTCCATTGTTTCATGGGAATTTTCCTGGTGCGTATTTAATCATTTCAGCACTTACTACTACCTAGGGCTATTGTTGATTTGTTGGTTAGCTATTGAATATAATAATTTGTGGAGCTTGGTTATTGGGAACCTTGTTTACCAAGCCAATTGAGTAAGGCATAAATGGCATCATTGTCCGAGGATTCATCGTCCGAGGCATCATCGTCCACGGCACCACCATCCATACCAGTAAAGATGATAACGGTTTCAAATGCAAAAATTGATGTTGAAAAATTTGATGGCCAAAATAATTTTGGCTTGTGGCAGAGTGAGGTAATGGATAGCTTGTATCAGTAGGATCTAGATATCGTTCTGGAGGAGGAAAAACCAGAAGATGTTTATGAGAAAGACTGGGTGAGGTTGAATGTAAAAGCGTGTGGGATGATTCGCTCATGTCTTTGTAGAGAGCAGAAATATCCATTCATGAAGAGATGTCTGCCAATAAGTTATGGAAGGCGTTGGAAAACAAATACATGAAGAGAAGTAATGAAAATCGGCTCTATTTGATGAAAAGACTGTTTCGTCTTCAGTTGAGACCTGGTACGAATATCAGTAGCCATATTGATACATTTAACAGATTAATTGCTGATTTGTTAAATTTGGATGAAACATTCAAAGATGAACATATGGCTATGTTGTTAATTGGATCTCTTCCAGATGAGTTGGACTATCTTAGTATTACACTTCTTCATGGGAAAGAAAAATTGTCCTTTGAAGAAGTTTGTTCTACTCTGTCCAATCATGAAATTTGGAAAAAGGATCAGAGGGAGAATAAAGATGAGTCAGCAGAGGCACTTGTAGCAAGAGGGCGGAGTCAAAATCAGAGTCGTAAGAAGGAGAGAAGAGGAAGATCTGGTTCAAAGGGAAAACTCAATAGGGATCAATGTGCCTTTTGTCGTGAGAATGGGCATTGGAAGAAAGATTGTTCGAAGTTGCAAAAGAAAGAGGGCAAAGCTACTTCTGATGCATGCATTGTTGAGCGTGAAGAGGATGAGTCAGATTTCTGTCCAGTTAGCCTACCATCCACCTCTAGATCAAATGAATGGATTATGGATTCAAGTAGTACCTATCATATGTGTCCTCACCAGGAATGGTTCTTTAATTTTGAAGAATGTGATGGAGTTGTTTATATGGGCAATGATGATGCTTGTAAAACAACTAGGATAGGTTCAATTCGGTTGAAGAATCATGATGGCTTGACTAGAACTCTGATAGATGTTTGGTATGTACCGAAGTTGAAAAAGAATCTCATCTCTTTGGGAGCCTTGGAATCTAAAGGCTTTACGGTGAATATGCGAGATGAAATTCTAAAAGTTTCTTCAGGCGTTCTTATGGTAATGAAAGGCACAAGGAGAAACAACTTGTATTACTATAATGGTAGTACAGTTATTGGAACGACAGCTGTAGTCGTATAGGAGGATGCAGATTTAGAAACGCTCAAACTGTGGCATATGTGTGTGGAGCATACTCGACAGCAGGTGGAGTTTGAAACAACAGTTGAACCAGATAGTGTCCACAAGACAGAAAGTGATTCTGAGGTGACTAATGTGGATACTATTGATGAAAAGGAGATTTTACCCCAAGAATCTCCTCAGCAACAGGAATCGATTGCATATAATAGGTCAAGACGAGAAATTCGCAAGCCTGCTCGTTTTGCTAATAGGGTGGCTTATGCACTTCCAATCGTAGGTGATGATATTCCTACTACTTATAAAGAAGTAGCTAGGAGTTCAAATTGTGAATCATAGAAACCAGCCATGAATGCGATCCCTACATAAGAAGGCGATTGGGTGCAAATGGGTGTATACAATGAAGAAGGGATTTCCTAATAGAGAAGATGTTCGGCACAAGGTTAGGTTGGTTGTAAAGGGATACGCTCAAATGGAAGGATTTGATTACAATAAAGTGTTTTCTCCTATGGTAAAGTATTCTTCAATTCTAATTTTGCTAACCTTGGTGGCACAGTTTGATTTTGAACTAGTTCAATTGGATGTGAAAATCGCGTTTTCACATGGTAGTTTGGAAGAGGAAATCTACAAGACTCAGCCAGATGATTATAGGGTTGCTGGAAAGAAAAATTGGGTTTGTAGATTGAAGAAATCGCTATATAGTTTGAAGCAGTCACCAAGACAGTGGTACAAGCGATTTGATCAATGTATGATTGGCCATGGGTACACAAGGCCCTCGATATTTCTAAGCGCTTAGTATGGTGATGAGCATATGCATGTTCCTGGTAAAGGACATTTGCAAGTTGTGAAATGGTTTCTACAGTATATTTTATGTACTATAGATATTGGTTTTGTTTTTGTGTGGGATTATATTGAAAATGGAAAAATGATTCTCCAGAAGATTGGGACAGAAGACAATCCTACAGACATATTGACTTCAGTAGTGACAAGGGTCAAGTTCATTTATTGTTTGAACTTGATCAACATCCTGCGAGCTTGACTGTGCCTTTTGGCCCATTTGAAGGTGTTGCAAAATTTGACAGAAGAATACAAAACTTTGAAGGTTTGCTAATTCGCCAAGGTGGAGATTTGTTGGAAAAATGGCTCATTTAGCAAATGACATGGGGGTAGTAGTGATAATGGAAAAAGGTTTAGGGACTTATAGTAATAGGGCAAAATGTTAGTTTGTCCCACATTGCTTGGGAATGAAAAGTGGGAAACTTTTGGGGCTTATATATAAGGACCTAAATCATTGTTATTTGTATCTCAAGTTGTAATTCCATTATACTTCTTTTGTTTAGGGTTCTTTCTTTAAGGACCCTTTAGTTTGCAAGTTTTATTGAATCTCCCCTTTGTTTTGGGTATTTGTTGTATTGCCCAAAAGTTTGTAATATTGTTTGGAGATAGTGGAGTTTTCTTTTGCAGCGCTCGAGGACGTAGGTTTTAATACCGAACCTCGTTAATTCCTGGTATTCTTTATTTTTGCATTTAATTTTGACAATTTATTTATGCTTTACTACTTGTTATTATTATATTCAATAAGCTAGTATTAGGATTTATGTTTCCGTTGCATAACAGTATTGAATATCCAAGCCAAAACCAGTGAGTTACATCTTTCCCATTGCATAATCAACGAAGGACTTACCAAAGACTTGTCACAAGTGCCATCAACAAATCCTAACTTGTTTTTTTGCCCTTAGTGACACCGTCATTACTTGACTCCAGATTCCATAATTCTCAGTTCTTATTAGCTGTTCCGAGACCAATACAGCTCCAGGTGTGTCAAAAGTATGAATGAAAAGAGGTGATTTAGAATCAACTGTGTGTAGAGAAGATTCTCTGGTAGCATTTGCCATCACAAAGTAGACAACTCAAATTGACCAATTTTTAGCTCAAAGAAAGGGATTTTCGTGAGAATCTGATTCAAAAAAAATGAAAACTAAAATAGTTTTCGATCAAGAGAATGATCAAGAAATAGATGCAGAAGCTGTTAATGGGAGTGCTCTGATATCATGTTAACAAATATAAACCAGAGAACTTTCGGGAAGAAGAAGAATAATTTTCTGCTCTGATTCTTTATTAACAACAACAGTATTACATATATACAAAGCTAACTCAACTTAACTAACTAAACTTTAGCTAGCTAACTTCTTTACTAACTGCAGTTAAACTAACTATCCATCTAGCAGTTATGGTGAGGGTTCTTCGTTGGTATTTGTTGGTGGGTTGAGGGTGAAGTCAAGGGTATTAGAGGTCGTTAAAGGAAAGCTTCCAGATTGAGCAAAATTGCCCTTACAGAAACCGAGTCTCACGTTAATGGCGATGGCGCGTGCGGCTTGATGCTTGGCGTTTTGGGCTGTTTTGGTGTTGCCTCCTGTGTGTTGTATTGCTGTGTAGGAATTACTACCTATATTTTTCAATTTATAAGTTTTTTTTTTTTTTTAATTGGCTCCTAATTAGCTCAACTTTTTTTCCTTTTTACAGTTTATATTGGTGTTCAAATGGATGACATTGACAAGAAAATCGAGGGTCATACTAGTGGGGTTCAGCAACAGAAATTTAGTTCATGCTCTAATTCTATTGATGACACTTATCTACCTTAAGTAACACCAGAAAGTTGGACAAAATTTTGAATCATTAGATGAGTGCATGATTTTTACAATAGATATGCTAAAAAGGCTGGATTTAATGTTAGAAGTAATTCAACCAAGAAAAAATAAAGATACATATGAAGTTGTTAGAAAAGAGTACGTGTATTTAGTGGTGGATCCAGGATTTTTGCCCAGGGGGGGCCTCTGCGGCTCCGTTATTATTTATCAAACAACTAGTGAAAACTTTAAAAAATCACCAAACCTTAATAAAAAAATAATAATACAATATTAAGAACTTGAGAGAAAAGAATATGCAATAACACAATATTTTCTTAATTGAATAAATCTATGAGAAACAAAATTTTGAGTAAATGTGTTAAGTAAACATTAAACAAAACCTTATTTTAATATTTTTATTTTTGGCTTTCAAAGATTATAAAATAAATTTTTATGACTTTGATCATACATACCCTAATTAGGTTAAAATTAACCAAAACTTCAATCAAGTCAACGTTGCGTTGACTTTTAGTATGAATTAATAAAAAAAAGGGGAATTTTCTTAGTATAAACATAGATAATAACTCAAATTTCTTTAATAACTTTGAGCAACTAAACGGTGACGTTTGAAATATTGGAAAGTGGTTGGTGAAAGGTGAAAAATAATATCCTTTAAAATATAGTCAAGGTTTTAATTTGAGAAAACATGTTCATTCCTAGACACAAAATACAAAATAAACTCACAAAATTAAAGTCTTTTTCCTTCAAATTATAATAAAAAACCTCAAAAAAAAAAAAAAAAAAAAAAGGATTAAATCTTAAAATAAACTAAATTGAAATAAACAATATACATACCTAAAATTAATAAAACTAGAAAACAGAGTTAATTATGAAACCTTAAATAGTGAAAATTTAATAATTTCAGTTTTTAAAAGTTTTAAGAGCGAATAACACGAGAAAGAGAATGAGAATGAAAGAGTAAATAATTTTGGGGATAAGATCATAAAAAACAAATGGAGCCGTAGAGAAAAAGAGTGGAAAGAATTTTAAACTTCTAATATGATGTGAGTTTGGAATATATATATTAATAGCAAGTTTTTTGTGGGCTTAGATATATGTATAATAGTTCTCATTTTTTAAAAATTTAAGGATGAGTCTGGGTAAATATATTAATTAACAATTTTTGGTAGCCATACATTAATAATTTTTTTTTTAAAAAATATGAGGGTAGGCCTCAAAGGTGCTAAATCCGCCCCTGCGTGTATTTCGAAGAAGGAGCATCAAAAGGAGAAAATAGTGAAAGAGCAGACGTTGCGGAATGGTACGAGGAGAGTTGTAACGCAAACTTGTAGTGAAGGCAAAATTTGGTAATTACACTGTTAGTGTATTTTTTTGAGGATCATAGTCATTGCTTAGTAACCCCAAGTGGAGTTCATTTGTACAGATCTCATCGTAATGTGTCAGATTCCAAAAAACTCTTTAACTCAACAACTTCAGTGTAATTATTCCTACTCATCAACAGACAAGCATCTTTGAATTGGAGGCTGTGGTATACAGAACATTGGTTGAACAGAGAAGGATATTTACAACTATGAAGGAGACTTGTGAAATGAGTTTAAGGGACACGAGGCTGATATGCTACTTTGAGTAATTTCGGTCTGAACAAAACAAAAATTCTTCGTTCACTTTTACAATTAAGATAGATAACGAAGATCGACTTAGTCATTGTTTTTGGGCTAGCTGATGTAGTATCATGTAAGGCTTACAAGCAGCCGTAGCCACATAGTAGTTTGTTGGTTCAATTCAGGCACGTAGTCACATAATGGCTTGTGAGTTCAATTGAACCCATTGAATTTTTTAAAAATTTTAAAAAGGTATTAATAGTTTATAGATTTTGTAATTTTAACATCACTTAACTTTATGTTGACCCTACAAAATAAATTATTAATTAATACTTTTTAAACTTATATTTTCTTTATTTCCTCTCTTTTGCTCTTATAGTATATTTGTCTTTTGGTTGGATACTCAAGAAAGACTACTCATTTGGATTACAAGGTAAGATGATACTAATTTTATTTTTATTTTTTACTTAAAATTAATTCTTTTCTTTTAGTTTTCTTAATTGAAGAAAGATCACGAGTTAATGGGTTTTTGTTGAGTTCAATAAATGGGTTTGATATAATTCATAGATTTTGATGTGAGTTTTGATTTAATCTTGTTTATGTTGAGGTATGGGTTAATTAATTGTTGTTTTAAGTTGGGTTTCATAAATTGTGGTTAGTTATTGACTTAATTTTGAATATGGTCTAAAGAATTGATAAAACCCTAAGTTGTAGAGATTTAGGGATTTGGTTTAATTTTGATATATTAGTTAATTGCTTGATATTTAGAGTTAGTTTTGATGAGTTTTCATGTATTTATGAGTTGAATTTTATTGGGTTAGTAGAAATTGTTTGAAAAACCTAAGTTAGTTGAATTTTGATAAATTTGTGTTGTTTTTTAATTGTGTTTGCAAACAAATTATATTTCTGATAATAAAAATTCTTTTATTTTTTTAGTAATGAACAAGTTTTTGATCAAAAGAAAGTTTTCTAATGAAGAACCATCAATTGAACAAAACATAAGGTGTCACGATAGTGTTCACAATGAGCCTATGAAATCTAGTTCAAGACAAACATATGTTGAGCTTAACTTGAGTAGTCTTCCTGCAAATCCTGGATTGAGGATTAAAATTTTAGAATATCATCCTAATGATAGAGACAAAGTGAGAAGGGCATACTTGTAATAAAGACCTTGCCAACCACACAATCATAATTTTAAAAAGTGAGCAATTGGGAATTTAATGCGTCGTTTTAATCCCATTTGGTTTAGAGAATATGCAAATTGGTTGGCATATGGAGAAGAAAATGAGGCTATTTTTTTTTTTTTTTGTGTTGTTGAGTATGGTGTAGAAAAGGAGGCTGTTTTTTGTTTGTGTTGTTATCTTTTTAGACATGAGATTGGAAAACAAGCAAGCGGTGACTCTTTTATTAGTGAAGGTTTTGATGCTTGGAATAAAAAAGCTAGATTGGATATTCATGTACGAGGTCCTAACAGTGCTCACAATCAAGCATGGAAAAAATGTGAAGCTTTGATGAGACAAGATCAACATATTGAAGTGGCTCTTAATAGGCATTCCAACCAAATGAGAAAAGATTATCAACTTCGTTTAGGTGCCTTAGTCGATTGTCTTTGGTTCCTTTTAAAGCAAGGTCTTGCTTTCTGTGGTGATAATGAATATGATGATTTAAAAAATCATGGAAATTTCCTTGAGCTTTTAAACTTTATAGCTATGCATGATGAGGAAATTGATGTAGTTGTTCGACAAAATGCTTCCAGTAATGTTAAGCTAACCTCTCATGATATTCAACATGACATTATTAATGCTTTTGCTATTGAAACTATTAATGCTATTATTCATGATCTGAGAGATGATTTTTTTGCAATTTTGGTGGATGAATCTTGTGATATATCTGTGAAAGAGCAAACGATTGTTGTGTTACATTATGTTGACAAAAAAGGATATGTAGTTGAGAGATTTCTTGGCATTATTCATGTTAATGGTACAAGTACTTCTTCTCTTAAGTTATCAATTAATTCATTATTTTCCAAGCATGGATTAAGTATATCAAGCGTAAGAGGGCACATATGGTGGCCATTCTAGAAACGTCCATAGCCCCAATATTATTCTGACCAAGGACACAGATAATACGGTAAGACTATCGTAGTGTTGAATGACCCTGTCGAAAGGTAGTGACTGATCTCACTTGTCAAGGTTGTTTGCTAACAACCTGGTACAACGCATGGGTGCTTGCTAGAGGCAAGTTCACTGGACAGACCCTCTAGATGATTCCATATGGATGGTAACCCTAATGTCTATGGAATAAATCTTTTAATTGATGGTGGTGCATGTGATCCTTAGACTTGAGATCACCAAAGCGCCTTGTGCACCGATTGGTGTAGTTTGACACTAGCCTAATGCAATTCTATTCAGAGTTGTCAATACGGTAGTGATTGGCTGCATCAAGACTATGGTGGATCGACAAAGGATTCATCACTCCCGGGTACAACAGAAGTTATCTTATGGCGCAATTCAGTGAATAGCAATGACACTAAAACTGTGGTCACAGTGGGATTGAGTTGTTGCTTAATCCAATTTATTATTCCGATAATTGGTCTAATAGCTGAATACATAGATATTGAGGATAACTGAGGTTGACACTATTTCTGTACCTTAATCTCGATGAGATAACTGATGATGAAAGGATTGGATTGCACGGTAATTATATCATTGGCAGGTAGCTGTTTTGTTGAATCTGAATCTATTAGGTGGCCATGATGCCTTACTAGGGGCCAATCTTGGTCTGTGAGTAGTGAGACAATTAATTGGTGTTAATCATGATACTACTCACTGCTGATATGATACGGAGCCTACGAGTCACACACTTAGAAGATAATTTAAGAATCGTTTTTGTGAAAGGGGTATTTTCGTCTTTTAGGACAAAATGGTATTTTGGTAATCTCATAGTGCAATTAAATTTGCTGAGGTTGTTGCCTGTATTTAATTTTAATATTAAAATTAAATTATTGAGATTATATTTAAATATATGTGCACATATATTTAAATTGATTATTATTAATAATTAAATGTTAATATATATAGTATATATATTAATTGATTTTAATTATATTAATAATCAATTAAAATTAAAATACCATAAAGGGTGTGTTTGGTTGCAAGGATGGACTAACTTAAGAGTCCATGGCTATTCCTATTGGGATTAGGGTTTTTAATTAAGTGACACTATATAAGTGAAACTTAATTAAAACATAAGATTATAATTTCATTCATTGATTGAAAAGAAAACCCTAGCCAGCTCTCTCATGTTTTTCATAGTGAGTGAATCAAAGAATTTTTGATTCGCTTGATTCTTGAAGTCTTCTATTAGTTCTAGCAAAACTATAGTAGGTTCTGTGGATTATCTTCGTGTGGACGATGTTCGTGCGATTCTCTTCTTGAATCGACAAGCGAAATCAAAGTATTGAAGGAGCCTCCAAACGTTGGTAATGTGTTCTTAATCCTTGTATGGATTATTTACTATGATTTATATTGTACAGATTTTATGTTTAGTAACATGTAAGCAATTTGATCTATACCTGGATCTTGGCGTAGAAAGTGATTGATTTTTTGTTTTAATTTGTGATTTTTTCCCGCTACCTTTTCGAGATCAATCACTTACAAAAAATCAACTATGGAATCGAATGGGAGATCAATTGTTAAATGATTGTCTTATTACATATATTGAGAGAGAGATATTTGATGGAATTGTCAATGAAGCAATTATGCAATGTTTTCAGAATATGAAAATCGTCGAGGACAATTGTAGAATTGAAAATTTGGTATATATAACTTTTAAAAGTACATTTTTTATACTTATTACTTCAGTATATATTTTATTGTAAATTTATCAACTTTGATGTTTTGAACCAACTGACTCAGAATCCTGGCTACGTCCCTGCTTACAAGTTTTATAGTAACGTGCCATGTGGAATACTAACTGGTGCTGCATGATTTTGCACCATTGATTAGGGTTAATAACCATGGTCAAACAATGGCATTTGATTGCTCATTCCTATGTGATGAAACTACCAATTCTTTTAATTTGAATGTTTGAGCAATTTAAGAAAGCTATGCCAAGCAGTCCACCTAACATGAACATTACTGTTCAAGACTATTGGATATGGGTGGGACCCACCCAATACTAATGTGTTGTGGCAACAGCCTCTGCAGTTACCACAGTTTTGCAGAAGTTGCCTCCGCTAGTTTAAAAGAGTTGTTTTTTTTTTTTTTTCGTGAAAAACTTCTCTCTCACAAAAAACACATAGAAACACATTACGCAAATTTTTTTCTATCCTCTTTCATCAATTTTACTGGATTCAAGAGGATGGTGGTTTGTGCTTTTCAGATTAGCAAGGAAATGAGGTATTTATGTTGTGAACTTCATTGTAATTCGTTTAAGTAAAATGTGATTGCAATAGGTGACTATTAATATAATCTTGGGATAGAAATAGAATATATGTTATTCTTAGATTTCTAACAATGGTATTAGAGCTGTGGTTTGCTTTTTTAATTTTTCATGTTGTTATGTTTAAACATTCTAGATATATATATATATTTTTAAGTTCAGTTCTGTATTTTCATTCTTTTTGCCTGAAAAATTGTTTTATGGTAATAATAGTTAGATTAGTAGATTCCTCATGGAATTATGAAGAGAATGTTTTTTTGAATCACAAAAAATGGGGTTAAAATGGCTTAGTTATGCTTCTTTAAAAATTTGGGTTTGTAATAAGTTGTTTTCCGGGTCAGATACCAAGTTGCAGACCTGGGTAGAGGTAGAAGATGACCATATTGACCACCATGTCATTTTAATTTCAGCCCTAAAAATGACTTTTCATTTGTTTTTACTAACTTTTAATAATAATAATAATAATAATAAAAAAACCAGAAAGAAGGCACCCATGACTTGAACCTAGGTCTTTCAAGGCTATAATTGACCTTGAAACATTTGGGCAATTTTTTTAATTATACTATAACCGATAACACATTATTTTTATTTTAAATCTATTGCGTTTTCTTTATCACATAAGTTAAAAGAAAATATGGTTGCTAAGACTTGAACCCAAGTCAACCACTAGGCAATAATTTACTTGGTGTTAGCCATTCTTGCAAATCTACTATATTTCAGCCCAAGCCCAACCCAAAAAACAAAATAAAACAAGTCAAGTTGACTTGAGTATTTGACCCAGAAACTCAAACGGGTTAGTCAAACCCGGTAAATGGTCAACCGAGTCAATTGACTGTGTCAACCCTGACCTATATGATTGAACGGGTTAGCAAACGTAGTCAAAGGTCAATTGGGTTACCCAACCCGGTCAACACCCAACCCATATGGTCAAACGGGTCGTCAAACAAAGTCACGGGTCAAACATATTGACTAGGTAAAAGGTAAAACGGATCAAACCAACCTGAAGTTTAGGTAATTCATGTGACAAGAGCGTGCCAACGCGTCGCAGAGCGTGGAGGCTTCTGGGTGGCACGTGGGGTGTTCTAAAGTTGTCATTTCTTTTTCTTTAAAGAATAAAATGCATACTTGGTATGATATTGCGAGTCTATTTTAGTTATCAAATATAGTCAACCTTTATTTGATAAATGAATAGAATATTTTTTTTTTTTTTTTTTTTTGTATTTGTTACAAAAAAATGTTACGTTATAAATGTGCAATGGTTGCTAGAACACCGGCTTAGAAGGAAATGGTTATGAACATGATTAGAACTGTACAAACTCACACCTTATTATTAAGAGACACGGAGGATGAGTTGGTGCAACTCATAAATCATTTCATTCATGTGAATGAAAAGATTCAGAAAATTGTTTGGAAATGGGGATTAATTAAAGATGAATTGAAATACAAAGTCCTTAGAGAGATTCTTGGTTACCCTAGTCTCGTTGGTCTCCTTGAACTGGTTTGGAACAAGCTGAAAGTCCAAAACCCTAAAGATGACAATAAAGATTATAGGCATTTAGTCAATAACAACATCAAGGAATACATAGACTAGGGTGCCAGAAATATGGCTGGTGCATCTATTGGAGTCTCCACTCATAAAGGACATCACAAGAAACTAGGAGTTCCCTTACCTAGGGTTACTTACAAATTAGATAAAAACCGTAGGATAAGACTTATAAGATCCTTCCTAGTTTAGGATGTTGCAGTGAACTTAGTTTTTTTTTTTTTTTTTTTGGTTTAGACATTTTTAATGTCACTACATGTTGAATTCTATTTATGTAATAGAATCAGTTTTATTTATTTATTATTTATGAAAATTTTAAATTTTTATAAATAATGTGAATTTATTTTGAATTATACTTATATGATTGTGTCTTAATATTATTTTAGAATTGCAATTAATTATATCTATGATAATCGGAGATTACAATTTTGGATGATGATTGTTGACATAGTTAACTTTTGATTCCAAATCTAATATATAATTATTATTAATATAACTAATTAAACATATGTATGTTCCGCGCATTGAATAACATGCATTATCCAATGTGCAATTTTTTTTAGAAATGGTATTTGCATCTAAGAACATTATCGTTGGACTTAATAAAGGAGAAAAATTTAATTGCGAAAATTATGAGATATGGAGCATGAAAATCCAATATGTCTTGGAAGAACAGGAGGTTCTTGAAGCTCTTACCATGACCATGGAAGAGCCTGAAAAAGGAGCCACGACTCAACATGAAAGATACCGTGCGACTTATGACATGTGGAAGAAGAATAATTCCATTGCTTGCATCACTTTATTGAGCAGCATGGACAATGATAACATGAAAAAGTACTAGGAACATGAATTAGCAAAGGACATGCAGTTCGCCCTTGCTATAAAGTTTGGCGGTACGTCCATTACCAAGCTCTATCACTTACAATCAAGTTTGACACATATAAGAAAAAGCCTGAACATAATATGAGAGTACACTTAAGGCACTTGTCAAACATGATTAGTGAGTTGAGAGATGTAGGTCATGTCCTAACCGATGAACAACAGGTTCAAGCTGTCATAAGATCATTGCCTCAAAATTGGGAACACATGAAGATACACCTTACTCACAATGAGGGCATAAAAAATTTAGAAGATGCCACACGACATTTGGAACTAGAAAAAATTGCCTTAATGCGAGTAAGGCAAATACTGATGTGTATATGACTAGTTCTAGTTCGCATGGTTGGAAGGAAATTAAACGTAAATTCCAAGGTGGATCCTAAAGAAAAGGCAATACTGATAAGACTCAAGGGAAGAAGAAATTTTTTTATAAACATGAAAAAGGAAAGCATCCTGCTAAGAAGAGAAACATGACAAAGGTGAAATGCTATAACTGTGGCAACAAGGGAAATTTTGCTCGTAATTGTAGCGAGCCGAAGAAGGTAAATTACTTGTTTGCACAAGTAAGTTCTATAAATGTTTCTAGTTCTATTTTTCTAATTGAATCTCATCATTTGTAGACTATAGATTCAGCAGCAACAAACCACATAACAAAAGAAAGGAGTGCTTTCGTGGAGTTTCAATGGATACCACGAGAAACAAAGTGGATATATATAGGTAACAATTCAAAAGTGGAAGTTAAAACGACTGGCACATGCAAATTGATCATGCGTGGTAGTCGAATCCTATACCTACATGACGTGTTATATGCACTCGATATTCGTCAAAATTTGATTTTCGTGTTAGAACTTATTAAATTAGGTTTTAACTTAAACTTTTCTAGTACTGGTGTCCATTTATTTTTCAACACAATATATTATGGTTGTGGTTATATAATGCTTTTATAGTACTTGGTATTGATTATAATTATAGTATTGCTTGTTTTTCTTTCATTACATCTTCCAATAATTATGATGTGAATGTATGGCATGCACGGCTTGGCCAGATTGGCCAACAGAGAATGAATATACTAGCAACAGAAGGCTTGTTAGGAACCTTAACAAAAGTAGACTTGTCTGCTTGTGAACATTGCCTAGCTGGAAAAACAGCAAGAAAACCATTTGGAAAAGCAATAAGAGCTGAAGTTCCATTGCAATTAATTCATTCTGACATATGTGGTCCAATGAATGTGAGGGCTAGACATGAGGTTGTTTATTTCATCAAATTTATAGATGATTTCACCCGATACGGTTATGTCTTTTTGATTTCTCATAAATTTGAAACTTTAGAATGCTTTAAGAAGTTTAAAAACTTAGTTGAGAATCGATTAGATAAAAGGATAAATGTTCTATGAATCGATCGTGGTCGCGAATATCTATCTGATCAGTTCAAAAGTTTTTGTGATGAAATGGGAATAGAACATCAATTAACTATTCCAAGAACTCTGCAACAAAATGGTGTTGCCAAACGAAGAAACATAACCCTACTTGAGATGGTGAGGTCTATGATGGCACAAGCAAACTTGTCCATCATCTTTTAGGGTGATGCCTTATTGACTGCCACATATATCCTTAATCGAGTACCCTCCAAATCTATTACTACTACACCATATGAATTATGGAAAAATCAGAAACCCGATTTGAGTCTCCTCAAGCCATGGGGATGTGTTGCCTATGTTCATGACTCTTCCCATAAATATGGAAAATTAGGTCTAAGGGAGAAGAAATATATCTTCATAAGATACTTAGAACATTCAAATGGATACGTCTTTATAGGAGAACAAGAAAGTAGTAGCATCATTGAGTTTGAATCACGAGATGTCACGTTCTTAGAAACCGATTTTCCTAAGAAGAGCAAGATAGGTCAAGACTTGTTTCTATATGAAACACAAGGCCAAGACAATTTCGCTGCCGAAAACCAGTTGGTTATACTACATTCCAGTAGGAGGGATATGGAAGTTGATGAATCAGTTTCAAATCCTCCATCATTCCCCACTGATGATCTGACTATAATAGCTGGCCAAGTGGGAGTAACACTAATCAATCTCCAATACGTTGATCAAACATGAAACAAGTTCCACGTCGATGATTTGAGATTGAAGGGGGGAATTTTTCTAGTTACTCCACAAGATGAAAAAGAGCCAAGGAATGTAAATGAGGCTTTCAATTGCCCTTCTAAGGAAAAATGGATGAAAGCAATGGAAGAAGAATTGGAGTTTATGAAATCAAACCAAGTATGGGAATTGGTTGATTTACTGAAAGGACGCAAAGCCATTAGGAACAAATGGGTTCTCTAAACGAAGCGTAAAGCTGATGGCAATATTGAAAGATACAAAACTCACTTAGTCGCGAAAGGGTATACACAACAAGATGGAATAGATTATGAAGAAACTTTTTTGCCTATTGTGCGGTTTACCTCAATCCGACTCATTCTAGCTATGGTTGCTAGCATAGATCTTGAATTGCATCAAATGGATGTAAAGACTGCTTTTCTCAATGGAGAATTACTAGAAGAAATCTATATGGAACAACCAATAGGTTTTATTAGCGAAGGTCAAGAACACAAAGTGTGTGGACTTTTAAAGTCAATTTATGGCCTCAAGCAGTCCTCAAGACAGAGGTATATTCGATTTCATAATGTGATAATGTCGTATAATTTCAAAATGATTGATGAAGATCACTGTGTATATACAAAGAGATCCAATAACAAATTTGTTATTTATCATTATATGTTGATGATATACTTATAGCTGGAAATGATAAGGGATTTGTCAATTAAATCAAAGGATGGTTATCACCTCATTTTGAGATGAAAGACATGGGTCAAGCTGCATATATTATTGGAGTCAAGATTTCAAGAGATTGCTCAAGAAAATTAGTATCTCTTTCACAAGAACCATACATTAAGAAAATTCTTAAACGATTTCATATGCAAGATTGTAAACCCATAGACAACCCAATCGCGAAAGGTGAGACTTTGAGTTGTAAATTGTGTCCAAAGACTCCACAAGAAAAGGAACAAATGAAGAATGTTCCTTATACAAGTGCTGTTGGAATTCTCATGTACGCCATAATGTGCACAAGACCTAACATCTGTTATGCTGTTGGGCTGGTAAGCAGATATTAGTCCGACCCAAGACAAGTACATTGGAAAGTAGTGAAGAGAATCTTAAGATATCTAAAAGGAACAGCTAATTACTCATTATGTTATGAAGGAAATGATTTACACTTGAGAGGCTACACTGATGCTGATTGGCGAGGAGATTTAGATGAAAGGAAATCAACTTTTGGATATGTTTTCTTACTAAATGGCGGGCCCATATCTTGGAGCAGTAAGAAACAATCATGTATTGCCTTATCTATAATGGAGGTTGAGTTTGTAGCATTTTCAGCTGTAGTGCAAGAAGCAGTTAGGTTGAGACGGTTCATGAATCATCTAGGAATAATTAATGTTGCTATTAAACCAGTGAGAGTAAATTGCGACAATCAAGCAGCAATAGCATAGACTAAGGATCCCAAATATCATGGTAAAACAAAACACATAGATATCAAATACAATTTTGTGCGAGAGTGTTAGAGTAGATGCCCTAGAGCCAATCAATTATTGTAGAATTGACTCTTTGTAATAATGTTCGTCGATCAATAAAAGGCATTCTATTCTATATCGCATAAATCATTATTGTATGTATTGATATATGTCCTTAGAATGATAGAACTACGACGAGGGTATCAAGTGTTTCAAATCTTGATAGTGAGAACCCTATGAGCACATATGGTGGCCATTCTAGAAATGTCCGTAGCCCCAATATTATTCTGAAGTAAGGGCACAAATAATATGGTAAGGTTATCATAGTGTTGAATGACCCTGTCGAAAGGCAATGACTGATCTCACTTGTCAAGGTTGTTTGGTGACAACCTGGTGCAACACATGGGTTCTCACTATAGGCAAGTTCATTGGACTGACCCACCAGAGGATTCCATATGGATGGTAACCCAGTGTCTATGGAACAAATCCTCTAACGAATGGTGGTGCATGTGATCTTTAGACTTGAGATCACCGGAGTGCCTTGTGCACCGATTGGTGTAGTTTGACACTAGCCCAATGCAGTTCTATTCAAAGTTGTCAATACGGTAGTGTTTGGTTGCATCAAGGGGTGTATCAAGACTATGATGGATCGACAGAGGATTCATCACTCCCGGGTATGGGGGAAGTTATCTCATGGTGCAATTCAGTAAATTGCAATGACAATAAAACTGTGGCCACAGTGGGATTGAGTTGTTGCTCGATCCAGTTTATAATTCAGGTTATTGGTCCAGTAACTGAATACATACATATCGAGAGTAACTAAGGTTGACACTATTTCTATGCCTTGGTCTCGTGAGATAAGAGATGATGAAAGGATTGGATTGTACGGTAACCATATCGTTGACAGGTAGCTACTTCGATGAATCCGAATCTATTGGGTGTCCATGATGCCTTGCTAGAGGCCAATCTTGGTTTGTGTGTAATGAGACGATTAATTGGTGTTAATCACAATACTACACACTACCGGTATGATGAGGAGCCTATGGGTCACACACATAGAAAATAATTTAAGAACCAGTTTATAAGAATGGCGTTTTTGTCTTTTTAGGTGAAAGGGCATTTTGGTAATCTCATAGTGCAATTAAATTTGCAGAGGTCGTAGCCTATGGGTCACACACATAGTAAATGATACTTATCAAAATTTCCTTGATGATGCTGATGACGTTCAATGCTTGATGTTAGCATTGATGACACTAGTGCTACAAAAGAAGCATGAGAATATGGACGTTGCTTCCATTATTCTACACCTCAAGGAGCTTTTCGAAGGGAATGCTTGATATGAGAGGTACAAGGTGTCAAAAGCACTGTTTGGAAGTCGTTTGAATGAGGGAGCCCAAGTTGGTCCTCATGTGCTCAAGATGATTGAGCACATAGAGAGGTTTGAGACTTTAGGATTTGAGTTGGATGCAGAATTACAAATGGATTTAATTCTGTAATCCTTGCTTGACTCTTATGCATCGTTCATAATGAACTTCAATATGAACACAATGGTGAAAACCTTATCGGAGCTGTTGAACATGCTGAGGACTACAGAGCAGGACTTGAAGAAGTCCAAGCCC
Organism: Pistacia integerrima; assembly: GCA_026225825.1. Lineage (NCBI taxonomy): Eukaryota > Viridiplantae > Streptophyta > Magnoliopsida > Sapindales > Anacardiaceae > Pistacia > Pistacia integerrima. Next base: position 28,229,194 of record CM047747.1, on the reverse strand, counting down.
GTTTTACTCGTTGCTGCTAGTAAAGGAAAGGGTAACGGCAAGGGTAAGGCCAAGCCCAAACCCAAACCCAAGCCCAAGCCCAAGCCCAAAGGACAGGGTGCTTTTGGGCCTGAGTGTTAGAGTAGATACCCTAGAGCCAATCAATTATAGTAGAATTGACTCTTTGTAATAATGTTTATTGATCAATAAAAGACATTTTATACTATATCGCGTAAATCATCATTATATGTATTGATATATGTCCTTAGAATGGTAGAACCATGGCGAGGGTATCAAGTGTTTAAATCTTGATAGTGAGAACCTTATGAGCACATATGGTGGCCATTCTAGAAACGTCCGTAGCCCCAGTAATATTCTGAAGTAAGGGCACAAATAATATGATATGACTATCATAGTGTTGAACGACCCTGTCGAAAGGCAGTGACTGATCTCACTTGTCAAGGTTGTTTGGTGACAACCTGGTGCAACACATGGGTGCTTGCTGTAGGCAAGTTCACTGGACTGACCCACCAGAGGATTCCATATGGATGGTAACCCCAATGTCTGTGGAACAAATCCTCTAACGAATGGTGGTGCATGTGATCCTTAGACTCAAGATCACTGGAGTGCCTTATCGGTGCAGTTTGACACTAGCCTAACACAATTCTATTCAGAGCTGTTAGTACGGTAGTGATTGGCTGTATCAAGGAGTGTATCAAGATTATGGTGGATAGACAGAGGATTCATCACTCCCGGGTACGGGGGAAGTTATCTCACGGTGCAATTCAGTAAATGGCAATGACACTAAAACTGTGGCTACAGTGGGATTGAGTTGTTGCTTTATCCAATTTATAATACATGTGATTGGTCCAGTAACTGAATACACAATATTGAGAGTAACTGAAGGTTGACACCATTTCTATGCCTTGGTCTCGTCGAGATAACGGATTATGAAAGGATCGAATTGTATGGTAACCATATCGTTGACAGGTAGCTACTTTGTTGAATCCGAATCTATCGGGTGGCCATGATGCCTTGCTAGGGGCCAATCTTGGTCTGTGTATTAGTAAGACGATTAATTGGTGTTAGTCGCAATACTATACACTACCGGTATGATGAGGAGCCTATGGGTCACACACATAGAAGATAATTTAAGACTCAGGAAGAAAAAAGGGCGTTTTCGGCTCTTTGGGTGAAAAGGTATTTTGGTAATTCACAGCACAATTAAATTTACTGAGGTCGTAGCCTTCATTTAATTTGTTAGAAAAACTATATAAGTGAAATTACGTTTAAATATGTGTTAGGATATATTTAAATAAATTATTATTATTGTTAAATGTGAATATATATATTAAATATATATTAATCGATTTTAATTGAGAAAATGATGAATTAAAATAAATATCTAATTGGGAGTGTTTGAAAACAAGGGGTGTTTGGGTTGGAGCCCAAGCCTATTCCATATGGGAATAGGGCAATTAAACTTTACTATAAAAGAAAAAGGTTAATTGAAAAAGGTGTAGATTTTTCATTTCACTCATTCATTGGAAAAGAGAAAAACCTCCAGCCCCTTAACACTCTCCCAAGTCAGAATGGTTTTTGCCTAAAATCAAATTTCTTTGATTTTTCTTTTGTTCTTAAGGCTAAAGAGGATCTAGCAAATCCCTCTTTAGTTTCTTGCGATTGTCTTCGTGTGGACTACATTGGTTTGATCTTACACTTGGGTCGGTAGCAAAATACATTCAGAGACAGCTTGGAGGAGCCTCCAAACGTGCGTATGATTCCTTAAAACTCTAAACTAATTTTTGTAGATTCTTATTTTGATATAAACTATAAATTTGTACCTTGATCTTGGTTTTATGGAACGATCCGTGTTGTTATTAATTTTTGTTTTCCGCTGCCTCAATGGATCATTTCCTAACAGTGGTATCAGAACCTAGGGTACCAGATTTTAGTTTTATGTGGATGGTTGATTACATGTATTTGATTGATAATATGTTGCCTTAAAGAATCTACGTAAAATCTGCCTTAAAAGCATATTTTAAGAAATCAATTAATTGATTAATTTTAATTTGTTGATGATCTGCAAGTTTGGTATATTGGGTGATGGACTTTTGTTGAAATCAGTGTGTATGATTGATTGCAAAATCCATTTCATGTGTTTTTCGTTACTATTTGAATTGATCAAGAGCCACATATCAGTGCACGCTCACCGTAGCGATATAACCCATGGCCACGGCATGCGTGTTTGGCGTTCACACTGATTTCAAAATTAGCACTCGCCACGACGATATAAACCATCACCGCGACAATCGTCCTTAAGACGAGCGCTGTACGAAATCAGTGCTTGTCGCGGCGATATAATCCATCGCTGCGGCGATCGTACGTAGAGCGTGAATGTCAAGTTAACTAGTGCATGCTACGACGATCTAACTCATCGCCGCAGCGAGGGCACTTTTGAGTGCGTAGGGGCCAGATTATAAAGTTTTCAAAAACTTTTGGACCAAATTACAGATCTATAAATTGTCAGGGGGTAATTTAATTGACCAACCAATTTCAAAAATTTGATTGCTTTTGAAATGTATGCTATGTACTTGTTTGTATATTGCATGGTGCCCGGTACATGAGCCTTAGACCTATGGTGAATGTTTTAAAAAATTTTGGGTATGTATGGTTGTAATTTATTAAATAGGGCCTGCGTGTCCTGCCTTTCTTTCTCAATGTGCATTCTCTTCTCATCTCATTCCCTTAGAATGTAAATCGAGGTTTCTAAATTTATTGATGTAAATAATTTTGTATAATTATTCTTATTGTAAATTTAGAATGATGTTGTAATGGACTTAAAGATGAAGCAAAAGGACGAGGCAACCATACTTGAAGACTCAAGATATTTATTGTAGGACCCCTAGGAGACCCACCGATCTAGGCTTGAGGAAATCGGTTATAGTTGGGCCATGTACCAGCACGTTTTAATATTTTTTTTAGAATGCATGATAAGGTTGAATGTTCAATAACATGCCAAACAATGTCATTCTAACAAAGATAATAATCTGGTGAGACATTAAATAACAAACCCTCAATTAAAGTATATTAAGTCACGTAAGCCTTCCTCACCATGGTTTTAATCAAACCACTATTCGTCGAAACCTTGTTCGCCAAAGTGAAGGGTACACTTCTACCAGTGAGAGGTTAAAATGCATTGGAGTTTTCCTTAATGGTGATGGGTCAACTTAAAATGATGGTTTTGCTTGTTCGCCAAAGCGAAGATTGATAAACGCATCATAGGCATAGTAGACAACACACATATTGTGTGTACGTGGTGACATGTAGTGTCCACTCTACTAATACTGAGAATCACACTTGAGGACTGTAATAGCCACTACTACTCAATAGATTATAATGAAATACATATAAAATAGCATAAAGAAATTGGGCCCACAATTTTCTTTTATTAAACATATATACATATTCTTTACAAACATATACATTTTACACAAAATGTATGACATATACGAAAGTCATCAAAACAGAAGGGACAGTGTAACCACTCCTTCTCGAACGCCGACATCCATCCGACAGTGTTCTCACCTAGGTCCTGCAAAACATAGGAAAACAACGGGGTGAGCACTAAACAATGCTCAGTAAGTAAATCCTCTACTCATGCTAGCCCCGTAGCTCTCTCTTTCTCTAATTCTTTCCTTACAACTCCTCGTTCAATATCTCTTTGGGTACGTCTTTCTTTTCCTCTTTCTCTTTCTCTTAGAAACTCTTTTCTCATAGCTCTTTCATAAATCACGACCCCATCTCACCGGGGGCACGGCCGGGACTCACTCCCGCTCTACGTGACCTCTATTCACTCTAGCCGATCGGACTCGGTTATGCATGGATTCGGAACCCTTGGCCATGTGAGTATATAATCTCTCTCTCGGGTACTGGGTATAGCCCTCATCCGCATGCACTCTCACGGGCTACACCACTTCTCTATCTGATACTCATGCCGCTCTCTCAATGCGGCGTACATGCGGGAATACTCTACCCATTACTCACGGGTTCCCCATCGCACAACCTACTCTATTCTCTTTCTCTTAACTCTTAAAGAACTTATACTCACATTCTATACTAAATCTCAAGCTACTTCTCAAGTGTATAAACTAAGGTGTAGAGCTATCTCATGCTCCCTAATGCACTAATGAAATGCCAACTACAAGATTTCCTCAACACAGTCATTCTGCACCAGTCACACTAAAACGGCCATAACTTATGCTATAGAGCTCGGATTACTACGGTTCTGGTCTCGTTTCAAAGCTTAGAAACAGGGCTACAACTTCTCTGTTTTGGTCTCAGCCCAGTTCGAACCGTAAGATACTCAAAAATTACTTAGAAAGTTACGGCAGTGACAGGGCAGATTTCACTTAGGCATTTCCTCAAACATCTCATGTGCATATAAACACCCTACGAAAATTACTACTAAACTTCATTTTTCTAGCCATCCAAAATGAGGAAAAACTCCCTCAAATACTCATAATCCCTGTCAAGAAAAGCACTCCCAAAAAGATTCACACAACATCTCTCAAACTTCATCTCAAACTCCATTCTCAATACACATTAAAACACTTCTCATACATGGAATCTATCCAACAACTACAAAAATAGCTACTCATCTCAATTCAATTTTCTCATAAATCATACTACATACTGATTATGCATACATCTCTACACAAAAAGCTTGTTAAAACTCAAGTTGGTTGGATTTACTTACCTTGTGCAAAGATGGCTTCTTTAGCACTTTTCCTTCCCTTTGTGGACTTGTCTCTTCTCTACCACTCAAAACAACCACAAGGACAACAAGAACCCAATAAGACTTCACTATAAATACAAGAAAACTCACATCTAAAGCATGAATTCTTACCTTAGAAAGCTTTAGATGAAATCTCTACTCAAAACCCCTCTTAAATCCCTTAGAACTCTTGGAAAATTGGGTGGAGAAATTGAGAGAATATGGGCAATTGGAAGAGGCGGTGGAATGAAATGAATAAAGGCTTTCTCTACACTTTACTCTTTTTAGTTCATATTATAAGCTTCATTTCCCATTTTGCCCTTGTCCTTTCTTGGAAATTCCATCTATATCCTTTGATTCTTTACAACTACACCCCCATCCAAACACAATCTCTACTAAATTTCCTTTCATTTTACTCCCCACTTTTCCTACTAATTAGGGGTAGAATGGTCATTGTGTCCCAAAAGAAGAATTCTCTAGAAAACTCAAGAATCTTTGTCCTAGGCTCGTCGCCGCGGTGAAGCATTTTTCGTCGCCTCGGCGAAATAGGGCAGAACCTACCCGTAGTGCAACTTCTCCTCCTCGCCGCGGCGAAGCTTATTCTTCGCCCCGGCGAAGATTGGATTTCCAACTTCACCAAAACTCAACCAATTTCAAGGCAACAATTCAACCAACTCAACATACAAACTCAACTAGAGTTGAAACAATAAACTTTTAACTAATACAGCAAATCTTAAATACGTACCTCAAGTGGGATATTACAAGGACGATGGCATGTAGTGTCCATTGGATTGTGTGATTGGCTTGTTGGATTTTTCACATTTGGTTGATTGTAGGAGATATCAACTGGAGTGGATTAAGTTTGTTGGCCTACCTAATCAACTCATTTTGGATTGTTCGCCAAAGCGAAGGTTTGAAATAGGAAGGATGAGATCTTGGTCCACTAAGAAAGTCAACGGGCTTTCTCGAGTTAATAGTGAGGGCTACTGACTTGAGTAAAATAGTGGGAGCATTGTTTAATAAAAGACCATATTAAATAATAATGAACTTTATAATGACTTTATCTTTTTTGCAATTGTAGATTCACCAAAATGAGCATTATGAACTGATGCGTGTTTACTACAACATGCAAGACTAGCAAGTGCACTAGTCGTTCAAGTAATAGAGTGATGGGTAGGATATCGTTCCCACGAGGACTGGTAGCTAAGCACTAAGTTCCTAACGTTAACAAGTTGAAGCAACCGAAAATCTTGGATTTGTGGGAGCAATTTGCTATTAAACGAAAACAAAATAAAATTTAACAACGAAGTAATTCTTAAAAGGAAGCAAATGAAATACAAGAAATTCAATTTAAGTAGAACGGGTAGGGTTTTGACTTCGTTTGGATTATTTATGGGTTAAGCCTAAGAGTTACACTATTTTCACATTCATGTGCAATGGTTGTAAATCGGATTTACTACTATGATAACATACCCTCTCGGGCTATGTTTTCCTATTCATCATTATTAACATTCCGCACCCAACAAATTGAAGGTTAATAATTCTAAATCATGAAGCACAAGAATCCTAAATTGATTTCATTAATTCTTGAATCTATCTCTAGCATCCAATACTATAATGGTTATTACCCATGAAGCTTAACATGAATTATTTCTCAATCTCATCATGTTCATCACATACATCAATTAATTTCAGAGTAACACACAACCACAGCTTGTTCACATGGAAATAGCACAATCACATATTCAACCCATTTCAAATCCAAACTACAATCAAAACCCTAACCCATAGAAGATTAGTTCATAGCTAAATTAACAGAATAAAAACGGAAAATAAAAGTAAACAAAATAAACATAATGAAACTGAGTTGAAAGAATAGAAATCTTCCCAAAAGATGAATCTTCCAGTCAAAATCTGAACCTTCTCTTTTTCAATCCGAAAAACTCAAGCTTTTTCTTTAAGAAAAATGTAAAAGACGGCTAAACCTAACTGCTCGGGCCTCCTGTAAAAAGTTTTTTTTCTTTTATACCTAGTCCTAAAAACCCAGTCAAAACACGCACACACGAAACTGTGCGTTTACAAAACTGAAAAATTTGACTTTCGCCGCGGCGAAGAACGGAAATCCCCAATTCGTCTCTGGCCTACTTCGCCGCGGCGAAGACAATTTCTTCGCCGGGGCGAAGTTCCTTCAAGGGTTCTGAAATTTACAGAACTGCCACTCGGTGTGCTTCTTCGTTCGATTCTTCGATTTTCGGCTCTCTTCCTTGGAAACAAGCTTCATCGAGCGTTGTCCTACTCCGGAACTCTCCTATCTTCTGAAATCCGCCTCTCGAGTCAAAATTATCCAGCTTTTGTCTTTGTTTGCTCAAAAAGTTCATTTTAATCAAACACGAAAAGTAAGGAATTAAGCACCAATTCAGGTCAAAATGCACTGGAAAGTACCTGAAATCCGACAAAAAGATCAAATAAAAACTGTATAATTTACGGATTATCAACTACCCCCAAACTAAAGAGATGCTCGTCCCCGAGCATACAGTACAAAAATAACGAAAACAAAGACAATAACAAAACAAAAATATGAAAACATGCACACAAACTGAAAAACCCAAATAAAACGATTTCAAATGCTACAATGAATTGCCTAGAAATTGCACATGTCTCACAAATTGTTGAAAGTTTATTATCAGGAAATGTTCGACATTCCAAGAAGTTATAGGCTACATCGACTGTTTTCCTCAATTGGTCCACCAAGTAGGTAATCCCCGCTTCAATCCACCTTCCAACTTCCCGGATTATTTTATGCAAAAATTGTAAAGTTTATCAAATGGTGGCAGACTCCATAAGCCTAAATATCGAAATATTCTCCACTAATGAGGACTAAACACAGATGAGAATCAGAAGGTCTTTAAAGGCTTGTAATGTTAGGCTCGGGTCATGGGCTCCAATAAAGGATAGGAAACAAAGTAAGAGAACTCGGTTGTCCTAAAGCAAAACTCAAATCACACCGAAACCCACACTTCCTCAACACCAATTGACATGTCTACTCATTCACAGTCTTCATACGCGTATTCTTACTTTTGGAGACCATAAATACAGGGGAGACTTGTTTAAGGTGTACGTGGCGTTGTTAAACCCGAGGTCGCCAAATACTGCTAGGCAGTTTTTAAGGCGGGTTCTGGTTTCCAGCCGGTATACCCTTAAACTAGGCTGCATTGTGTTCGACAAAGTGTTTTTTTTTTTTTTTTTTTTTTTTGAAAATAAACACAACACTAGGATTGAATTGAGGTGACTACCTCCTTTGTTTTAATTCTTTTATCCCAACTCCCACATCATTCTTTCTGGTCTCTTCTTCATTTTTCTTCTCTTAACCCCCAAACTAATCTTTTACTCAAATGTACACTCGTTTCGTTCTCGGTTTTGCACTAAGACCGAATTCTCCTAAAGGTATGGTAAAGTGTTTAGGGTAAAGGAATTTACAAATCTGTTATTTTCTAAGAAAAACAAAGCAAAGTTCCAATGGCTCAAATGGGTGACTAGTGACAATTTCAATCATGGGTTGGCTAGAAAGGCTCAAACATTCCAAAAATTGCCTAAATCATCTCCTCAACCATGTCTAATCCTAGAATTTCGCCTCAAGCATTTCTCAACTAGGTTCTAGAATCCACCAACATTATCAAGACTTTGCCTAATCGCATAAAATGAATCTAAGCATGCTGAAACAAATGAAAATCGTGGTTGAACCACTCAACAAACCTCAATCAAAATTCAGTCAATAAACGTAAACTTGAAGCAATGCTTAACATTTCTCAACAATAAAAATTCAACAATTTTATTCTCATCATTGACTTATACAACTCATCATCGGCAAAATAAAACAACTGAAAGAAAAATGCAACATAAAAATACGTTTTATTTATTTATTTATTTATTTATTTTTTTTCAATTTTAATTTTAAGGCGTACGCGGCGTTGTTAAACCCGAGGTCGCCAAATACTGCTAGGCAGTTTTTAAGGCAGGTACTGGTTTCCAGCCAATATACCCTTAAAATAGATTTTACAGTTTAAGGTGTACGCGGCGTTGTTAAACCCGAGGTCGCCAAATACTGCTAGGCAGTTTTTAAGGCAGTTACTGGTTTCCAGCCAATATACCCTTAAACTCAAAATCTATTCCCTACCCCCAAACTTAATATGACATTGTCCCCAATGTTCCATTATGTACAAGTCAGGAATAGAGCACAAAATAACAAAAGAAAAACTAAAGAACAAAATAAAGGTACGAGAATGCTCCATTTATAAGTCATGAATTGTTGCTCCACAATGTGCACCCGTGCTCGGATTCTTCACCATCCAAGTTCTGTCAAAACAATAAACTGTGGTGTCCCTCATGTTAGAACGAATTCGCAACTAATATTGAAAGTATTACAACCTAATCTCGCCCTTTAACAACTACTAACTAAAAACATTAACTAACAAATAACCAAATAAACAAAATCCAAAACCAAAATAAAAAATAAAAAAAAAAAAAAATGAGTTTAGTTTAAACTGGACAAGAAAATTAAATGAAAGCAATTAAACCAAACACAAACAGGTGTTCGGGTTCAGTCTTGCTCTTCCTCTGATTCCTCTTCTTCCTCTGATTCCGGCCAATCATCTGAGTTCCAGTCAACCCAATGATACGCGGAAGTGTCAACCTTCAGTTCCTTGAAGCTGTCTGTCAGCAATTCATGAATGCTCTGTGTCCGCTCCATCATCCAATCCTGTCTTCTCTTCATGTATTTCATCATGCTCATCATTTCTTGCATCATCTCTTTTTGTGAACCTGAGGAGCTGGATGATGTGGCCATGCTCGTTCTCTGCCTCTTTGCCCCCGCTCTTGGTTGGGCAGCTGCTGTTCGGTCAAGGTGTTTCTTGAAATAGTCATCATCTAGAGTCGGAGCTGGATTAATACGCGGCTCATCATCTTGAACCTTGACCCCTGCTTTCAGACACATGGCTGTGATGAGATGCGGGAAACAGTAACTTGATCGCCCCTTTTGGGATGCTATCCTAATACTGTTATAAATGATGTCTCCCACATCCATACTCTTTCCTGTGGCTATAGAGTAGAGCAATTCCGCCTTCTCATGAGTCACCGTGCTGTAGTGCGTCTCCGGCATTAGTTTAGCACATACAAAGTACTGCCACAGCCGAGCCATTGGTGTCAACTGCGTTCCTTTGAGTGTCTTTTTCCTTTTCTTAGACACTTCCCATGCTGTCCCAGGTTTTGCTATGACCGGCAAGATAATATCATGGTTATAGCTGATCTTTTGAACGCCACATACTCATCAGCTGTAATGAGAATGGCAGGCAAGTTATAGAATTTGTTGATTTCTATTGCTGAGAATGGCACATCCTCCCCTCGCACAAACACAATCCCATCTTGACTCTCGGGGAAGTTGGCATAGAATTCTCTTACCAACGGTTCTACACCCTGCACATGAGGAGCACTCATGAACATGTTCCAATTTCTACCCCTACTCCAGGCCTCACGTGATTGTGGTGTCATTAATCCACGCGAGGATGAAACCCTTATCATTTTCTTTGATCACGTCCTCATAACGTTTACGGGCGGCCTCGTTTACAAAACGTTTGTCAATGTTCTTCCCCTTGCCCGTATGCTTAATTTTCGGAGCCATTGATTCACTGAAATTCAATCCAAACTGTTAAACACAAGGAATTTCCCTTATAAAAACATAACCATGTCCAACCCTGCAGAAACAATCCACACTTCCAAAAATTTGCAATTTAACCCCCAAACTACGATTTTTATATTTTAAGGTGTACGTGGCGTTGTTATACCAGAGGTTGCCAAGAACTGCCAGACAGTTTTTAAGGCGGGTTCTGGTTTCCAGCCAATATACCCTTAAAATAAATTCTCATCACAAATTCAAAGCAATCCACACTTCTATCAATTTGCAATTTCACCCCCAAACTACGATTTTTCAATTCAACACAAACACTCCAAATAATCAACAACTACACTTCTAACAATCAATTGGCATATAAACTTCTTCTACATGAATCACATCACAACTCAACAAACCCAAAATATCTCAAGTTAAAAGTTCACATATTTTCAGATCTACAAATATAGACTAAAAATTTTCCAAAATAAAGCTTTGGGTTTTCGATATCTTACCAATATGAAGTCGTTTGCACTACCAATTGACCCAGAAACGATCCAAACAAGAAAACCCCAAATTTTTGATCCAAAAATTTTTGTGAAATTTTTGTGAAAATTGTTGTTGAAATGGGTTGATTTGGTGTTTAGGAATGATGTGGAGTGTTTATTTTGGTTGGAAAAGCAAAATAGAAGTGAAAGATTGAAAGATTGAAAATTTTCTCTCAACTCAAGATGCAAGGCGGCGTGAAAAATGAAGGAAGAAAAGTTGGTATTTATAGAAAAGGCTCTTCGCCGCGGCGAAGTTCATCACGCATAAACCCTAAAAATTTCCCAGGTTTCGCCGCGGCGAAGAAACTTCTTCGCCCCGGCGAAATTTTTCGTTCATGACCCTTAAAACATTCCCAGGTTTCGCCTAGGCGAAGAAAATTTCTTCGCCGGGGCGAAACATTCCCGAGAGCACAAGGCTTACTTCGCCCCGGCGAAGAAATATTCTTCGCCGCGGCGAAATGCCTTAGCCAAATTTCACAAATTTATTCCTTTTCTTCGCCGCGGCGAAGATAATTACTTCGCCCCGGTGAAATCGTCCAGGAGCTAACCTGGTTTCTTCATGTCTCTTCGCCGCGAAGAAAATTCTTCGCCCCGGTGAAGTCTTGAAAATTTCCATACCTTCCTTTGGCTTTAGACTTCACCTGAAACACCTGAAAAAATAATAAACATCAAATTTTATACATACTCATGATGAAATAAGAAGAATTCAAACAACAAAAAATTTAAACTCAAAAAGTTAAAAACGCTTGGGTTGCCTCCCAAGAAGCGCTTGTTTATAGTCGGAAGCTTGACTCTTTCCATCCTTTAGGTTGGGATATCCAACCGGATTGGGATGAACTTGCAACTCATCACCCCCTCAACGTATGGCTTCAACCTCGTCCATTAACCGTGAAAGTGCCCTTTTCCTCATGTGTGACTTCCATTGCTCCCGGATGCATGTATCCTCGTTATAGTGAAGCGGTCCGGACCATCTAGACTTAAGTTTTCCGGGAAAAGCCTAAGTCTAGAGTTGAACAACAACACTTTCTGCCCAACTTCAAAAGCCTTTACCCGGATGTGCTTGTCGTGCCACCTTTTTGTTTTCTCTTTATAATTCCGGGCATTTTCATATGCTTCCGGATGAATCTCATCCATTCGCTCAAAGTCAAGATTCTCTCCTCTCCCGCGGCTTTTAAATCCATGTTCAACTGCTTGACGGCCCAATACGCCTTATGTTCAAGTTCCACCGGCAAGTGGCATGCTTTCCCATACACCAATCTGAACGGAGACATACCAATTGGGGTTTTGAATGCAAGCGATAAGCCCATAAAGCATCGTCCGCCTTCCGTGACCAATCCTTCCCGAGGCATGGACTGCTTTTCTCTAAAATCCCTTTCAGCTTCTATTTGACATTCTACTTGCCCGCTCGTTGTGGATGATAGGGTGTTGCCACTCTATGTGTCACTCCATACTTACTCAAAGAATGCATCCATTTGCCTATTGCAAAAATGCTTCCTCCATCACTAATAATTGCTCGTGGTACTCCAAACCTTGAGAAAATATTCTTCCTCACAAAATTAATCACCACTCTAGCATCATTAGTTGGTAATGCAATTGCCTCAACCCATTTCGACACATAGTCCACAGCTACCAATATAAACGTGTTCCCATAGGAACTTGGGAAAGGACCCATGAAATCAATCCCCCAAACGTCAAAAATTTCAACCACCAGGATGTTGTTCAACGGCATCTCATCTCTTTTAGAAATACTCCCCATCCGTTGACATTGGTCACACTCTTGGATCATCCGGAAGGAATCCTTAAAGAGGGTTGGCCAATAAAACCAGATTGCAGCACCTTCGCTACTGTTCTAGCTCCCCCGAAATGGCCACCTACTTCCTTCTCATGACAATGCCTTAGAATGCTCTCCATTTCTTCCTCCGGACACATCTCCGTATCATTTGGTCAAGATAAGTCAGACAGGGAATGGCTCTTCCCAAAAATAGTATTTTAAATCAGAGAAAAATTTTCTCTTCTGTTGAAATGTCATACCACTTGGGAGCACCCTTGATGATAGATAATTTGCAAAGTCCGCATACCATGGTGCTTCATCCACTCTCATCAGTTTCTCATCCGAAAATGTTTCTGAAATTGGGATTTCCACCTCATCCCCCTTGATTGGTCTCTCAATTCTTGACAAATGATCCGCTACTACATTTTTCGACCCCTTTTTGTCTCGAATCTCCAACTCAAACTCTTGAAGTAGTAGAATCCATCTTATCAACCGAGGTTTTGCTTCTTGCTTCGCCAAAAGGTGTCTGAGTGCTGAATGGTCTGTGTAAACGATCACCTTCACACCTAAAAGATAAGAACGAAACTTGTCAAAAGCAAACACCACAGCCAATAGTTCTTTTTCAGTGGTGGTGTAATTCAGTTGTGCATCAACAAGTGTCTTGCTAGCATACTAAATTACATGCAACACTTTATTTTTTCTCTGGCCTAGTACTACCCCTAAAGCAAAATCACTAGCATCACACATTAGTTCAAATGGTAGTCCCCAATCAGGGACTGCTATAATAGGTGCATAAACTAGCAATTTCTTTAAAGTTAGGAACGCATGCATGCAATCATCATCAAAAACAAAAACAACATCTTTATTTAAAAGATTGCACAGGGGTTTAGAGATCTTAGAAAAATCCTTTATGAAGCGTCTATAAAATCCCGCATGCCCCAAAAAACTTCGGAATGCTTTGACATTTGATGGCGGTGGTAGCTTCTCAATTACTTCTGTCTTCGCTCGATCAACTTCAATCCCATCCTTGGAAATTCTATGCCCGAGCACAATTCCCTCTTGGACCATGAAGTGACATTTCTCCCAATTCAGACCAAATTCGTTTCCTTGCATCGCTGCAAAACAAGAGACAAATTTGTTAGACAATTGTCAAATGATGACCCAATAACTGAGAAGTCATCCATGAAGACTTCTATGAATCTTTCCACCATGTCTCCAAAGATTGACATCATGCATCTTTGGAACGTTGCTGGTGCATTGCATAACCCAAATGGCATTCTTCGGTAGGCAAAGGTGCCGTAAGGGCAAGTGAAGGTCGTTTTCTCTTGATCCTCCGGAGCGATGGCAATTTGATTATATCCTGAATAGCCATCCAGGAAACAGTAATATGCATGTCCTGCCAACCTCTCCAACATTTGATCGATGAAGGGTAAAGGAAAATGATCCTTCCTTGTCGCCTCGTTCGCCTTTACGGTAATCAATGCATACTCTCCAACCTGTTACCGTCCTTGTTGGAATCAGCTCATTACTTTCATTCTTCACAACGGTAATCCCTCCTTTCTTTGGAACAACTTGTACCGGGCTCACCCATGGACTATCGGAAATCGGATAGATGATCCCCGCATCCAAAAGTTTCGCCACCTCCTTTCTCACCACTTCCTTCATTGAAGGATTCAATCTCCGTTGTGGTTGTACCCTTGGTTTAAAGTCGTCTTCCATGAGAATCTTATGCATGCAAAATGAGGGTGAGATACCTCTAATGTCTGTGATGGTCCAACCAATCGCCAATCTATGTTCCCTCAACACTCTAATCAACTTCTCTTCCTCTAAGGCACTCAAATGCACTAATAATCACCGGAAAAGTATTTGAATCTCCAAGATAGACATATTTGAGGTGAGGCGGTAAAGGTTTCAGTTCAAGCTTTGGAGCTTCTTTAGTATTTTCCTTTGCCTTCTCTTTGTCAAAGTCAAATTCCTCAAATTCTGCATCTTGACTCTCCTCAATTAGTTGGAGTGCTTCTAACATTCTAGCACAATCGTTCCTTGCTGAGTCTTCAACCTCTCTGTTTCGATTTTGCTATACATGCTTCTAGAGGCAATTCAGTGGGGATATTTTCTTCTATGGACTCCATAACAAGATCATCCACCACATCCACACTAAAACATGAATCCGCTTCCAACGGAAACTTCATCGCATCAAACACATTAAAAGTTATTGTTTCATCCTGAACTCTTAACAGCAACTTTCCTTCCTGCACGTCAATCAATGCTCTCCCCGTGGCCAAGAATGGTCGGCCCAAGATGAGAGGAATCTCCTTATCCTCTTCCATGTCCAGCACTACAAAGTCCGCTGGAAATATTATTTTCCCCACCTTCACTAAAACATCTTCAACTATCCCCCTCGGGTGCTTTATCGACCGATCCGCTAGTTGCAACGACATTGTCGTTGGCTTCACTTCACCAATCCCTAATCTCCTGAAAACAGAAAAAGGCATCAAATTTATACTAGCTCCTAAATCACAAAGCACGCGATCAAAGGTAATATCCCCTATAACACAAGGAATAGTAAAACTCCCTGGATCTTTAAGCTTCGGGGGTAGTTTCTTCTGGAGGA
The DNA here is from genome assembly GCA_026225825.1 of Pistacia integerrima. Taxonomy (NCBI): domain Eukaryota; kingdom Viridiplantae; phylum Streptophyta; class Magnoliopsida; order Sapindales; family Anacardiaceae; genus Pistacia; species Pistacia integerrima. Next base: position 28,213,843 of record CM047747.1, on the reverse strand, counting down.
TTGCACTGCACTCTTCCGTTAGCATCACCGTTTCCTCATCTTCTAACTTCCTCTTGTTCGAAAGTATCTCCTTCAGGAACTTCGCATAACTCGGCATTTGCTGTATTGCATCTGCAAAAGGAATGTTAATATGCAATTTTTTAAAGATTTCAATGAATTTCGAAAATTGCTTATCCTGATTCTTCTTCTTCAATCTCTGAGGAAAAGGTACGGGTGGAGTGTGATGAGCTAATTCTGGTGGTATCTCGGGGAATGGCAATTTCTCCTTTTTCTTTTGCTTTTCATCCTCTTTCTTGTTCTCTTCCCCTAAGGCACCTGAATTCTCTTCACAATTAATTTCTTCATCAATTCTCTCTTCTAACTCTTCCTTTCCGGGTTGCTCCCCGTCTTTCGTAGGCTGGCCTACTTCTTCCAAAACTGTCCCCACTTCTCAAAATGATTGCATTTGCTTGTTCACGTGGGTTGGTCACTGTGTTGCTTGGTAGAGAACCCTGTGGTCTATCATTCAGCTTCTCGGCCAATTGGCCCATCTGTACCTCAAGATTCCGAATGGACGCCCCTTGGTTTCTAAAGTTTGTCCTCGTCTCATTCATGAACCCTGTGGACTCTTGCATGAATTTACCGAACAAATCCTCCAACTTCGACACTCTTGGATCACCCGGTTGATTGGTCACCCCTGGTGGGTTAATTGGAACTTGCCTCTGGTTCCATTGGTTACCCTGTTGGTTTTGATTTCCCCAAGCCAGATTCGGATGATGCCTCCACCCTGGGTTGTATGTGTTGGAGAACGGATTGTTCGGCTGTCTTTGATTTCCTGCCAAGTAATTTACTTGCTCCGTTGATGAAGACGACGGTGCAAATGTGTTTCCGACTTGGCACTCGCAAATCACATGGTTTCCTGCACAAAAATCACATGTTTTTGGAGGGCAGTGAGTTGGGCCGAGATGGCTGTGAAAGCATCTACTTCATGAAGACCCGACGATTTCCTCGTTGTTATTCTCTCATTCGGTCTTTGATAGTTGTTGCTTACCAAGACCTCAAGCAACTCATAAGCCTCTTCAGGTGTCTTATTCTGCAAAGCCCCTCCTGAAGCTGCATCCACCATGGTTTGCACGTTACCCATCAAACCATTATAAAATGTTTGGACTTGAAGCCAAACCGGCAAACCATGATGTGGGCATTTCCTCATCAATTCCTTGTATCTCTCCCAAGCCTCGTACAACGACTCGGCATCATCTTGTAGAAATGATGTGATATCATTTCTCAACTTCGCTGACTTCGCTGGAGGAAAGAATTTGGTCAAGAATTTTTGTGCCAGATCATTCCATGTTGTTATCGTGCCCGGTGGTAATGCCATTAACCACCCTTTTGCTTTATCTCCCAAAGAGAATGGGAATAAACGCAGCCTAATAGCATCATCCGACACTCCATTCGACTTGAAGGTGTCGCAAATTTCCAGGAAATTTGCAATGTGCTGATTCGGATCCTCCTTCAAATCACCGTTGAATCTTACCGACTGTTGGATCATCTGGATGATTGCCGGCTTGATCTCGAAGTTGTTAGCTTGTACTGTAGGTCTCGTAATACTTGACCCACTTCCGTTCACTGTGGGAACTGAAAATTCCCTCAGTGTCCTATTTTCTGGTTCAGCCATTTCAACTACAATTTCTTCCGTTTCTGCAGTAGGTGTATCTCTTTCTCTTCTCTCTCTGTTTAGTCTTCGTACAGTCCTCTCAAGCTCAAGGTCAACAGGAACCACTGGTTGACGTCTTGCTCTTCGCATAAACTGAATGAACACAATTGAAAGAAAAGTAAAATCACACTCAAACAAAAATTAAAACAAAAAGTAAAACTTCAATCTAGTTAAACTCAAGGAAAACCCTAATGTTAACTTAAAACAGTCCCCGGCAACGGCGCCAAAAACTTGATGCGTGTTTACTACAACATGCAAGACTAGCAAGTGCACTAGTCATTCAAGTAATAGAGTAATGGGTAGGATATCGTTCCCACGAGGACTGGTAGCTAAGCACTAAGTTCCTAACGTTAACAAGTTGAAGCAACCAAAAATCTTGGATTTGTGGGAGCAATTTGCTATTAAACGAAAACAAAATAAAATTTAACAACGAAGTAATTCTTAAAAGGAAGCAAATGAAATACAAGAAATTCAATTTAAGTAGAATGGGTAGGGATTTGACTTCGTTTGGATTATTTATGGGTTAAGCCTAAGAGTTACACTATTTTCACATTCATGTGCAATGGTTGTAACTCGGATTCACTACTATGATAACATACCCTCTCGGGCTATGTTTTCCTATTCATCATTATTAACATTCCGCACCCAACAAATTGAAGGTTAATAATTCTAAATCATGAAGCACAAGAATCCTAAATTGATTTCATTAATTCTTGAATCTATCTCTAGCATCCAATACTATAATGGTTATTACCCATGAAGCTTAACATGAATTATTTCTCAATCTCATCATGTTCATCACATACATCAATTAATTTCAGAGTAACACACAACCACAGCTTGTTCACATGGAAATAGCACAATCACATATTCAACCCATTTCAAATCCAAACTACAATCAAAACCCTAACCCATAGAAGATTAGTTCATAGCTAAATTAACTGAATAAAAACGGAAAATAAAAGTAAACAAAATAAACATAATGAAACTGAGTTGAAAGAATAGAAATCTTCCCAAAAGATGAATCTTCCAGTCAAAATTTGAACCTTCTCTTTTTCAATCCGAAAAACTCAAGCTTTTTCTCTAAGAAAAATGTAAAAGACGGCTAAACCTAACAGCTCGGGCCTCCCTGTAAAAAGTGTTTTTTTTCTTTTATACCTAGTCCTAAAAACCCTACAAAACACGCACACACGAAACTGTGCGTTTACAAAACTGAAAAATTTGACTTTCGCCGCGGCGAAGAACGGAAATCCCCAACCTTGCCTTCTGGCCTACTTCGCCGCGGCGAAGACAATTTCTTCGCCGGGGCGAAGTTCCTTCAAGGGTTCTGAAATTTACAGAACTGCCACTCGGTGTGCTTCTTCGTTCGATTCTTCGATTTTCGGCTCTCTTCCTTGGAAACAAGCTTCATCGAGCGTTGTCCTACTCCGGAACTCTCCTATCTTCTGAAATCCGCTCAATTCTGAGTCAAAATTATCCAGCTTTTGTCTTTGTTCGCTCAAAAAGTTCATTTTAACTCGAAACACGAAAAGTAAGGAATTAAGCACCAATTCAGGTCAAAATGCACTGGAAAGTACCTGAAATCCGACAAAAATATCAAATAAAAACTGTATAATTTACGGATTATCATGAACCTGCGACCGATAATCGAAAGAAAACAAAGTTGGATGGATCCAATTTCTCGATTGGTATCGTAATCTTCGGATTATACTCAAGTCAGAAAAGAAATTGTATATCTTTGAAAAGCCATACTTGGCTGAGCCTAATCCTGATCCTGATCCTGATACCACTCTAGAAGTAAAAGATACTTATCAAAAGTTCCTTGATGATACTAATGGCGTTCAATACTTGATGTTAGCATCAATGACACCTGTGCTGCAAAAGTAGCATGAGAATATGGACGTTGCTTCCATTATTCTACACCTCAAGGAGCTTTTCGAAGGAAAGGCTCGACATGAGAGGTACAAAATGTCAAAAGCACTGTTTGGGAGTCGTCTAACTGAGGGAGCCCAAGTTGGTCCTCATGTGCTTAAGATGATCGAGCACATAGAGAGACTTAAGACTTTGGGATTTCAGTTGGATGTAGAATTACAAATGGATTTGATTCTGCAATCCTTGCCTGATTCTCATGCACTATTCATAATGAATTTCAATATGAACACGATGGTGAAAACCTTGTCGAAGCTTTTGAACATGTTGAGGACTGCAAAGCAGGACTTGAAGAAGTCCAAGCCTATTTTATTGGTTGCTGCTAGTAAAGGAAAGGGTAGCGGCAAGGGTAAGGCCAAGGCCAAACCCAAGCCCAAGCCCAAGCCCAAAAGACAGGTTGCTTTTGGGCCTGAGAGTGGCATAGGGAAGGGCAAAATAGTCTGCTTCTTTTGTGGCAAGCCTGGCCACTGGAGGAAACATTGCAAGGCTTTCCTCGCAAGCAAGAAGAAGTCAAATGCTACGACTTCAGGTATGTTTGTGATTGAGATTAACTTCTCTCCCTTAACATCTTGGGTCATTGACACAAGATGTGGTACTCACATTTGTACTGATGTGCAGGGACTAAGACAGAGTAGAGTGCTTGCCAAGGGAGAGGTGGACCTATGAGTTGGAAATAGAGCATATGTGGTTGCATTGGCTATAGGGACTTACTGTTTATGTTTGCCTATGAGCTTGTTGTTGGAACTACATAACTGTTATCACGTATCTTCTATTTCTAGAAATATTATTTCAGTATCCGCTTTGGATAATATGGGGTATCATTTTGAGATATCTAATGGATTGATGTCCTTTAGTTTGAATGGTATTCTATTTGGAATTGCAAGATTATATAATGGATTATATGTTCTCAACTTAAACAATAAAGATATTCTCAATGTTGAAACCAAGAAAGCGAAACATAGCGATCAAAACCAGACATACCTCTGGCACTGTAGATTGGGTCATGTAAACAAGACCCACATTGCAAAACTTCAAAAGGATGGAGTTTTGGACCCTTTTGACTTTCAGTCATTTGAGGTATGTAAGTCATGCTATTAGGTAAGATGACCAAGTCTCCTTTCATAGGATAAGGTGAAAAGGCTACTGAACTGTTAGGCATCATCCATAGTGATGTATATGGTCCACTAACGTTGAAGCCAGAGGTGGATATTCCTACTCCATTACATTTATTGATGATTTCAATAGATATGGTTATGTCTACCTCTTGAGACATAAATCTGAAGTCTTTGATAAGTTCAAAGAATTCAGGAATGAAGTACTGAATATGTTGGAAAAAAGTATTAAAGCTCTTCGATCGGATCGAGGAGGTGAATACTTAAGCTCAGGGTTTTCTGAATACTTGAAGGAATGTGGGATAATACCACAACTCACCCCTTCGTATACACCCCAGCATAATGGACTATCCGAAAGGAGGAATAGGACCTTACTTGATATGGTTAGGTCCATGATGAGTTTTAGTGATCTACGTGCATCATTCTGGGGTTATACCCTAAAGACTGTGACTCACATTTTGAACTGTGTGCCGTCAAAGTCTGTAGATAAGACCCCATATGAACTATGGAGTGGGCGAAAGCCCAACTTGTCTTATTTAAAGATTTGGGGTTGTGAAGCTTATGTTAAGAAATTGACTTCGAACAAGCTGGGCCTAAAATCCTATAAATGTATATTTGTGAGGAATCCAAAGGAGACCAAAGGATACTATTTCTATCACCCAAAAGAGCGCAAAATTTTTGTTGCTCGTTCTGGTGTTTTCCTAGAAAAGGAATTTTTTCTAAGAAGTACTAGTGGGAGAAAAGTAGAACTTGATGAATTTCTAGAACCACAAATTATACTAGATGAAGGATAGGATGATGTGCTATAGGAAGTGGTTGAACATTATGAGTAAGTTACTCCATAACTTGTGGATGAAAGAGAACCGACTTAGGTAGTACAGGAGCTACGTAGATTTAAGAGCTACGTAGATCTAGGAGAGTACACCATGAGCCCTAGAGATATGGTTATCTTGTGACTCAACAAGGTGACGTACTAGTCTACCAAGACCATGAACCTAGAACCTATGAAGACGCTATATTAGATCCAGATTCCGTTAAATGGCTTGAAGCCATGAAATCTGAGATGGACTCCATGTAGCCCAGCCAAGTATGGTCTCTGGTGGAACCACTTGAAGGGGTAAAACCCATAGGGTGTAAATGGGTCTTCAAGAAGAAGACTGACATAGATGGCAAGGTGCATACTTATAAAGCACGAGTGGTTGCCAAAGGTTTCAAACAAATTCATGGTCTTGACTATAAAGAAACCTTTTCATCAGTTGCCATGATTAAATCCATCCAGATTATGCTTGCGATTGCTGCATAACATGACTATGAGATTTGGCGAATGGATGTCAAAACGGCTTTCTTGAACGGAAACCTTGAAGAGGATGTGTTTATGACACAACCCGATGGTTTCATTCTTGATGGGCAAGCTGATAAGGTATGCAAGTTACAGAGATCCATTTATGGACTTAAGCAAGCTTCAAGGAGTTGGAACATTTGTTTCGATGAAGCTGTAAAAGAATTCAGTTTTATCAAGAACGAAGATGAGCCCTGTGTTTACAAGAAAGTGAGTGGGAGTGTAGTGGCATTCTTAGTGTTGTATGTTGATGACATACTTCTGGTCGGGAATGATATACCTAACTTGTAGTCGGTAAAGACTTGGTTATCCAAGTGCTTCACCACGAAGGACTTAGGGGAAGCAGCCTATATCCTTGGAATAAATATCTATTGTGACAGATCGCATAGGTTGTTTGGCTTAAGTCAGAGTGCATGTATTGAAAAAGTATTGAAAAGATTAAGTATGGAACAATCCAAGAAGGGATTTCTTCCGATGTCACATGGTGTTTATCTCTCTAAGGATATGTATCCTAGAACACAAGATGAGAGAGATTGGATGAAAATGATTCCATATGCATCAACAATTGGATCCATCATGTATGCCATGCTATGTACTCAGATTGATGTCTCATGTGCTTTGGGCACTTGTAGTAGATATCAATTGCATCCATTTAAGTGTCACTGGATGGTTGTCAAGAACATTCTTTAATACCTAAAGAGGACTAAGGATATGTTCTTGGTTTATGGAGGGCAAGATGTGCTCACTGTAAGACGATATAGTGATGCTAGTTTCCAAACAGACAAAGATGATTATCGATTGCAATCAAGGTTTATATTCTATCTCAATAGGGCTGCAGTGAGATGGAAGAGCTCCAAGCAAAGCATTGTAGCGGACTCTAAAATGAAGGCTGAGTATATTGTATTATCAGATGTGGCTAAGGAGGTAGTCTGGATTAAAAAGTTTGTCACTGAACATGATGTGGTTCCCACAATTGTTGATCCAATAGACATCTATTGTGACAACAATAGAGCAATCGCTTAAGCCAGGGAACCACGGTCTCATCAGAAGTCCAAACACATACTTAGACGATTCTATCTCATCAGAGAAATAATTAAGTGGAAAGATGTGCAGATCAGTAAAGTGCATACTGATGACAATCTTGTGGATCCACTGACAAAGCCTCTATCGCAACTGAAGCATGAACAACACTTGAGATCATATGGCATTAAATACTTGAATGATTAGCTATAATGCAAGTGGGAGATTGTTAGAGTGGGTGCCCTAGAGCCAATCAATTATTGTAGAATTGACTCTTTGTAATAATGTTCATTGATCAATAAAAGGCATTTTATTCTATATCGCATAAATCATTATTGTATGTATTGATATATGTCCTTAGACTGGTAGAACCGTGACGAGGGTATCAAGTGTTTCAAATCTTGTTAGTGAGAACCTTATGAGCACATATGGTGGCCATTCTAGAAATGTCCGTAGCCCCAGTAATATTCTGAAGTAAGGGCACAAATAATATGATATGACTATCATAGTGTTGAACGACCCTGTCGAAAGGCAGTGACTGATCTCACTTGTCAAGGTTGTTTGGTGACAACCTGGTGCAACACATGGGTGCTTGCTGTAGGCTGGTTTACTGGACTAACCCACCAGAGGATTCCATATGGATGGTAACCCTAGTGTTTATGGGACAAATCCTCTAACGAATGGCGGTGCATGTGATCCTTAGACTTGAGATCACTGGAGTGCCTTGTGCACCGATTGGTGTAGTTTGACACTAGCCCAACGCAGTTCTATTTAGAGTTGTCAATACGGTAGTGATTGGCTGCATCAAGAAGTGTATCAAGACTATAGTGGATCAACAGAGGATTCATCGCTCTTGGGTACGGGAGAAGTTATCTCACGATACAATTCAGTAAATGGCAATGACACTAAAACTATGGCCACAGTGGGATTGAGTTGTTGCTCGATCCAATTTATAATTCAGGTTATTGGTCCAGTAACTGAATACATACATATTGAGAGTAACTGAGGTTGGCACTATTTCTATGCCTTGGTCTCGTTGAGATAATAGATGATGAAAGGATTGGATTGTACGGTAACCATATCGTTGACAAGTAACTACTTCACTGAATTCGAATCTATCGGGTGGCCATGATGCCTTGGTAGGGGCCAATCTTGATCTGTGTATAGTGAGATGATTAATTGGTGTTAATTGCGATACTACACACTATCGGTATGATGAGGAGCCTACGGGTCACACACATAGAAGATAGTTTAAGAATCAATTTATAAGAAGGGCATTTTCATCTTTTTAGGTGAAATGGTATTTTGGTAATCTCATAGTACAATTAAATTTGCTAAGGTTGTAGCCTTTATTTAATTTATTATTAAAATTAACTAAGTGAGATTATATTTAAATATGTGTTCACATATATTTAAATGAATTATTGTTATTGTTAAATGTTAATATATATATATATATATATATACATATTAATTGAATTGAATTGAAATAATAATAATAATAATAATAATTAAAATATCTAAATGGGGCTGTTTGGACATAGGGGTTGTTTGGGTTGGTGCCCAAGCCTATTCCATGATGGAATAGGGCATTGTTTGCACTATATAAGTGCATGATTTTTGTTAAATGTATAATCATTCATTCAATCATTTTGACAAAAATTCTAGCTCGCTTTCTCTCTTCCATGCCACTTCACATTTGCTTGAAACAAAATATTACATGATTTTGTTCTTGGTTCTTAAGGCTAAAGAGGATCTAGCAAATCCTTCTTTAGTTCCTTGGGGTTATCTTCGTGTGGACTACTGGTGGTTTGATCCTACCCTTTGATTGGTAGCGAAACCCATTCAGAGATCAGTTGGAGGAGCCTTCAAACATGCGTAGGGTTTCCTAACTCTAAACTGATTTTTCTGTAGATTCGTATTTAATGTATAAATTGAAAATTTGTGTCCTGATCTTGGTTCTTAGGAACGATCTATGTTATATTTAATTTTTGTTTTCTGCTGCCATGACTTGATTGTTTCCTAACAGAGAGTTGGTGGCACGAAAGGAGGTGAACATGAAGTACATATCTATGCATGACATGGTTGCAGATCCATTTACAAAGCCTATACCAAGAGATACTTTCAGTAGACATATTAGATCTCTAGGTTTGCGTAGATATTGAATGTACTCATACTTTGAGATTTCCCAAAAAATGTTCACGTTTGTCTTATCAATATTAAATAACAATATTGTCAATGCTCAATTTTGTTTATTATGGAACATAAATGAAGGAGCATATATACACACAGATATACAAACACACACATTTCTTATGTAAATATTATATATATTTATTTTGAAAAGCATGTCAAACAGTTAAAAGATTGGCCTTCTCACACAGGCAATTGCCTCCATTGCTTTGTGGGAATGGAGATGAGATGTTTTTTAAGCTTATTATCTAGGTGATAATAGAGAGCCAAACTTAAAATATTTAACATCGCCTAAAATAGAATAGAAACAATGTCATAATGAAATAAGGCCATAAGTGATAAATTATCAAAATTTATCACTTTATCTGTCTAATTGCTAGATTAGAGTTCTGATGAATTAAAAATATGTAAAGTGAACTCAAGTTAGACAGTAGGTTTGTCTGAACTAAAATCTATATGGCATTTACAATAAAAAAAAGAGACATGCGCTCCATGGGAAAGGAGAAAACGCCATAGCATGTGATTCATACCACATGCGCAAAACATTGACCAAGAGGGTAATGAAAATCAAAATCTCAACTTTAACATTGTGTGAGACCCTAAGATTTTAAGAACAAAATCTCATGGATTACCTTTATAACTCTATTCTGTTTCCTGATAACCTTATTTAATGATTGCTATCTTAGAGTGTTGCTAAAAGATTAAGGTAAATTCAATCTGCTGTGATATCTCTGGAAAATAAAATTCAATGAAATTTGCAAGAATTGAGAAAAGAGGAAGATTACAATTTTGGATTATCACACTATAATCATGTGTATTCATTAGTTGACCAATTATATATTTTTTTTAAGTAAAGACAAAAACATAATTATGAATACAACATATGTTTATTATAAATGAGATTTTTAGAGGAAAATGTGATAAGTAATCTAGGGTATTGCATACAACATACAACCTAAGTTTCACAATTCGAGAAGTTATGTATTCCTAACAGATATATGACTAATGTGCTCTTGATGCATGCATGGTCACATGACATATTTACTAAAATATGAAACTTGAACCCACCCAATACTAATGTGTCTTTGGCAGTTACCACCATTTTGCAGCAATTGGCTAGTTTAAAAGAGTTTTTTTTTATTTTTAAGTGAAAAACTTCTCTCTCACAAAAAACACATAGAAACACATAACGCAAATTTTTTCTCTCCTCTTTCATCAATTTTACTAGATTCAAGAGGACGGTGGTCTGTGCTTTTCAGATTAGCAAGGAAAGGAGGTATTTATGTTGTGAACTTCATTGTAATTCGTTTTAGTAAAATGTGATTGCAATGGGTGACTATTAATATGATATTGGGATATAAATAGAATATATGTTATTCTTAGATTTCTAACAAAGACCTAACAATGACAAAAGTCATTTTGCAAAATGCGGTAACTTATAGAGATTGTTATATAGATTTTTAGAAGTTCATTTGAGATTCTTATACCCCAGAGGAACTTGACTCAAGGTGGTTGCTGATTATTAAACAAGAGAATGATAATGCTTGGCTTTAGTCTAGTTTGAATTATGTTCAAAATGGGTGCCTGCATATATTAATCAAATTTTCTCTGCTGGAATGTCAAGTAGTCAACGAGTTGAAACTTATCATGCGTTCTTCAAAAGATACGTTTCCAAGAAAAAAGCATTGGTTGATTTTATGAAAAGATTTAACAGAGCACTTTTATTACAACGCCATGAAGAGTTGAAATATGACATGTTGATCTCTATGAAAAACTTATTTTGAAATTACCACGAGAGATGGAAAAGTAAATGACTGACATATACACACACGTTGAACATTTTATAGGTTCCAAGATAAATTTTGGAACAAGGTTTTTTGCAAGGTTGAAATTGTGAAGGAAGATAAAAGTCAATCCTTATATAAGGTTGCCGAAAAGTGCAATGAAACTACTCCAGAATAAGAGAATTAGTGTATAGAAAGAGTTTGGATTTAGCTTCACGTAGTTGCAAAAAGTTTGAGAGTGGAGGAATTCCATGTAGACACATATTGGCATACTTACAGAGAATGCATATTGATTATATATTTTAAAGAGATGGACTAAGGTAGCAAAATGTGAAAGAGTCATAGATTAAAAATTATTCTATTAAAAAAAAAAGTTAAAAGGGAAAAATTGGCCGATCACATGCTAAAAGAAACTGCCCACTACTGAATACTCAGTAAGCATATGCAAACTTTATTTAATTATGCTATTAGAGTACAAATAATGAGTTAACAATGTCATTTGGATTTTGAGTAGGTATTTGATGTGTCATAATAATTGTCCAACTTATAGCAATGATGATATTTTTCATCCACAGGTAATGATAAGTTTACATGTCCTAAAACACTTGTAAACATGAGTGGACAAGGAATTACAAGTCCTAAAACACTTGCTAGTTTGGTTGAATTGAAGAATTTCACTCCAAGTCCTAAAACACTTGGATTGTGGAATGTGGAAAGCAATGGAGGAAATTCGGCCCAAGCCAGTTCCAAGGGGGGAGAGAGTCCAAATATTTCGGCCCAAACCATTCCAACCCCAAGCTCAACAAGGGAAGCTCAAGCCCATCAAGAAAGAAGCCCAAGTGTTGAAATGGTCCAATCCGGCCCAAGTTTCATTCCAAAGGGGAAGATCCACATGAACCCTTTTTGGATCCATTTGCATGATTCTCAAGGCCTATACTCTTACACCCTTATTAGTAGATTTAAATAGGATCATTGATCAAGTTTTGATCTAATGAATTAAGCTTATTTCAACTAATGGGGTGGTTAAATATATAGATCCTAGAATTAGGGAATTATGTCTCTTTGCATTAAATAGGCATGGCCTTGCTTTTGAATGAATGGCTTGTAATATTAGTTCAATTTATTTTCATTTTATTGTAATTGTCAATTACTTGTTTATCCTTGTATTTGCCTATATAAGGGCATATTTCATTGTTAAAATTAGCTTATGAAATTGGTTTATCCATTTGAGAGAACTTTTGTGTTCTTGAGTGTGCATTCTTTATCCAAGTCTTGGTAAGGGGATTTGGTGGTGAATCAATTCAAGTTGGTGGAGTAATCCTTTAGGCTTGAAGTGTTTCTACTTGTCTTGGTCCGAATTTGCAAGTAAGTGTGATTTAGTTCATGTTTTTAATTTGGCCGAATTTCTCCTTGATTTTTGCAGTATGTTGTGTTGTTGAAATTAGTTGGAAATTGATCATTTGGTATCAGAGCTTAGGTTTAGTAGAATTGTTTTAGGGTTGAGTTTGTGTAGTTGGCTGGAAAATTGAGTTGGAGTTGCTGGATTTTGGAAGTGTTTTTTGGCTTGAGATTGTTTTTCCCTCTCATTTGCATATCATTGAACATTTTCTCTTCCCTCAAACACTATTACCCTAAGCAACACCCTTACATCTTGTTCCCTTTTAACCAAGTCCATTGCCACGTCACCCAATCCTAACCAATTCCCTCCAAATTCAATTAAACCCATTCCTTCCCAACCAAACCAATTATAACCCTTAACCAAACCCTAAGCACAATTAATTAGCCTAATCCCTACTATTATAAACACTATTCACATATTACTATTCACTTTAACCAAAATCACCAAAACTTATACACTTGACATTTCCCTCCCACTTTTCATTTTTTCCATTTTCAAAAAAAGTTACTGTTCATCCGAGGTTACTGTTCATAGAACAAAAAATTCACCAAAGTTCATGGCAAACAAAACCCCAACCTCCTCACCTTCACCTCCATCCCTATGGGAGTTCGCTAACCTAAAGTTACAAGGTGAAATTGATGAGATTAAGCAACAAATGAATACAATGATGGCCATGATGGTTAACATGTCTAAGGACATAGCCAACTGATCCCAACCCAAACCCGTCCATGTGGAAACCCCATACCAACCCCACCGAGAAGGACGACCACACTGATAAGCGTATTTTATACTATGATTTTGCATTGAATTTTGATAGGATTTAGGATACTTTTCATACAATTTGGGCCATAATTGCTACCTAATTCTATTAATTTGTCTTTGTAGGCCTAAACGATGATTTTTAGCATAAATGACAGTTTTGAGCGTAAATTGTGTAACTTGAGCTTGAAAACTCGGAATAACCTGAATTTAGAAGCTTTGGAAAGCTAAGAAGAAGAGCTACAACGTTCATGTTTTGGGTTTTTCCTAATTCTGACTGGACAAAGGTGAAAACTTGGCTTGAAGTCGTGAAAAGGACGCTGGGAACTGAAGAAAAACGTCTTTGGACGTGCTTCAGTATTTCTGCCATAACTTGAGCTGTAGACCTCGGATTGTGCTGATTCTTGAACGATCAGAAAGATAATTGAAAGGGCTACAATTCATATGTTTGACACTTTTCCAGATTCTAACTATATCATGCTCAAATTGGGTCTGTAAGTCTTCGCCGGCGAGGAAAAAGCTTCGCCGCGGCGAAATCTGCGTCCAGATGCAAAAAATAAAACGACGCGTTTTGGCTTGCTAGGGCTTCGTCCTTAAGTGAGAGAGGTATAAATTAGAGCGAAAAGGAAGAGAAAAGGGGCTTGGTTCGTGATTTGGGAGGCAGCTCATGGAAGGAGAAGATTATTGAAGATTTGGGCTTCAAATTAGAGAAGATTTCTCCATCTTTTGCTTGCTTTTCAATGATGAATCTTGATTCAGTTTGTTTTTGTTGTTTTTATTTCGTTTTTTAGTATGAACTGAGTTGTTTAGCTAGGGTTTGATGTAATCTTGATACAATGATTCAAATTTATATGGATTGAATTACTTTGAGTTTTAATTTCATGATTGAGTGTTTATCTCTTTGTTTAATGTCTTTTGGATGCTTGATCACCATTCAAATGTGTGTTGTTCACAATGAGACTGAGAAGTGATTTGTGATTGTGCCTCTTGGGATAAATACCATAGATTAGCAAACGCTAGAGATAGGTTTAGCGATCTATGAAATCTAGATAGAATTCCACAAAGCTTAAAATCCTTTGAACTATTAATCTTCATTTTGTTGGGTGCGGAAGCTTAATAGGGATAAGTAGGGAAATGTAGCATGAGAATGTATGTTTTACAACTTAGGGAATTCGATTTTCAATCAAGGAATTAGAACTTGGGTAATAGATTCTATGATTTGGGTTAGCGTATTTAGGTGAATTCAACACCCTAGCATTTGTTTTAGAATTGTTTAATTAGTTAAGTTGTTGGGTTTTGCATTTGTATTTAGTTTGTTAATCTTCCATCAATCCAATTTATTGTTGCTTCAATTAGGACGTAAACTAGAAAAATCGGTAATTAGTAACACTATCCTCGTGGGAACGATACTCACTCATCACTTTATTACTTTTTGCGACTAGTATACTTGCTATTTTTGCATGTTGTAGTTAACACGCATCACACACTACCACCAAAGAACCACCATAGAAACACCACCATGGGTGGAAGAGATAGAAGATAGTAGTGCTTCCTCTAGTGAAACCGAGGCACCTGGGAGGAGAAGAAGAAACTTTGATGATGATAGGGGTATTAAGATAGACTTACCCAAATTCAATGGAAGTCTTAACCCAAATGACTTCATTGATTGGTTGCATGAGATTGAATGGGTATTTGAGTTTAACTATAATGAGGAGAAGAGGTGTAAAATAGCCATATTGAAGTTCAAGGAGTGTGCCTCCTTGTGGTAGGAGAATACAAAGAGGAAGGAAGAAAGGGAAGGGAAGACTAGAATTAGGTCATGGGAGAAGTTGAAGAGAATGTTGAAGAAAAGGTTCTTGCTCGACAATTACAAGGAAGACCTTTACTTTAAGTTCCATAATTTGAAACAAGGAGATAAAAAAGTTGAAGAGTATATTCGGGAGTTTGAAGGGTTGATGTAGAGAAGTGATATTCCAGAAGAGAAAGAGCATACAATTGCAAGATTCATTGGCGGTTTGAGTAAGGACATTGCATGCAAGATTGAGTTGCAAACTTACCATTCTTTTGAGGATGTTTGCAAGCTGTCCACAAAGATTGAAAAGCAATTGAAGAGCATGAAGTCTTTGGCCCCCAAGAGGCTTTTTAAGGAGGATAACTACCATAGAGGTTCACCTTCCTACACCAAACCATATGTGGCACCTACGACTTATGATAAGAACAAAGCCAATGAAGCACAGAAGGGGAAAATAGGTTTTTTGAAGAATGATACTCCACGGCCAAATTTGAAGAACAAGAAGTGTTTCAAGTGTCAAGGTTATGGACATTTCTAAGCCAATTGCCCAAACGGAAAGGTTATGACCCTTAGAGAGATTAATGAATTGATGATGCATGTCAAAGGGATTCTAGTGAAGAAGAGGAAGTAGATGAGAGTGAGAATGAGGTTATTGAGGAAGCTGATAGTGGAGAGATGCTTATACTCAAGAGGTTATTGCATACTCTAGCAAACCCTTAAGAGAACCAAAGGGAAAACTTGTTTCATACAAGGTGCATAATCAAGGGGAAAGTTTGCTCAATGATCATTGATAGTGGGAGTTGTACCAATGTTGCTTCCACCACACTTGTGGAGAAATTGGGGCTGCTGATTATAAATCATTCTTATCCACACAAGCTACAATGGTTGAACAATAAAGACACCATCCAAGTAGTTAAACAAGTAGTAGTACCATTCTCCGTTGGCAAGAACTATTCGGATGAAATGCTTTGTGACATCACTCCCATGGATGCTTGTAATCTTTTACTTGGAAGACCATGGCAATATGACTAAGATGTGATCCATGATGGCCGTAAGAGCACCTACTCATTCAAGCTCATCAAGAAAACTATTACCCTTGCACCATTAGCCCCCACCCAAGCCATTGTCTAAGCTCCCACACAAACAACTTCCCAAACATTTTCCTAAACACCATCCAAGGAACCAACCCAAAAAAAACTTTTCCTAAATAGCACCCAGTTAGAGAAAGCCTTCCAAAAACACAGACCTCTCATTGTACTCCTTATAGCCTAGACAAACCAAGAGAGAAAACAACTTAAATTTTACTCGAAAGTTCACCATCTCTTGGATGAATTAGTGGATGTTTTTCCTCAAGAGTTACCAAGGGGTTTTCCACCACTTAGGGGGATAGAACACCACATTGATTTGGATCCCGATGCCCCTCTTCCCAAGAGGCCAGTATAGGTGTAATCCCAAAAAATCAAGAGAGCTTTAAAGACAAGTTGAGGAGTTGATTTCCATAGGATTTGTGAGAGAGAACATGAGTCCTTGCTCAGTTCCAGCCTTGCTTGTGCCCAAGAAAGATGACACTTACCGAATGTGTATTGATAGCCGGGCCATCAACAGAATAACTATCAAATATAGGTATCCCATACCCCAATTGGATGATATGTTAGATGAGCTTTATGGTGCAATCATCTTCTCAAAGATTGATCTAAGAAGTGTTACCATCAGATTAGAATGAGAGAGGGATATGAGTGGAAAACGACATTCAAGACTAAGGGAGGATTGTCTGAATAGATGGTGATGCCCTTTGGCCTTTCCAATTCACCAAGCACCTTTATGAGGTTAATGAATGAGGTACTCAAGCCTTTTATTGGAAAATTTATGGTCGCATATTTTGATGACATATTGATATATAGTACATGTGAGAATAGTCATGTAGAACACCTTAGCTTAGTGCTTGAATTGTTGAGGCAGAAAAAGTTGTATGCTAAGCTTGAAAAATGTGAATTATTTATAAAGCAATAGGTGTTCTTAGGTTATGTGGTTTTGGGAGAAGGCATTAAGGTAGATCAATCCAAGGTAAAATCCATTCATAGTTGGCCTAAACCTAGTTTAATTACGAAAGTTAGGAGTTTTCATGGTTTATCCTCTTTCTACCGAAGGTTTGTACTTAATTTTAGTTCCATCATGGCTCCCATAACTGAATGTTTGAAGAAGGTATCTTTTGAGTGGACTAAGGCAGCAAATGAGGCCTTTGATTTGATTAAGAAGAAGTTGTGTGAAGCTCTCATCCTTGCCTTGTCGGATTTTAACCAAGTGTTTGAAGTTGAGTGTGATGCAAGTGGTTTTGGCATTGGGGCAGTTTTGAATCAATCCAAAAGGCCAATAGCATGCTTTAGTGAGAAGCTTAGTGATTCAAGAAGGAAATATAGCACCTATGATAAGTATTTTTATGCTATAGTGAAAGCATTTGACCATTGGAGTTACTACCTTCGGCAAAGACAATTTATCCTCCATTTGGACCACCAAGCTTTGAGGTTCATCAATGGGCAGCACAAACTCAACACAAGACATGCTGAATGGGTTGAGTTCATCCAATATTTCTCATTTGTGCTGAATTATAAGCAAGGAGCACACAATGTTGTAGTCGATGCACTCTCTAGAAGGTATGCCTTACTTTCTTTACTTGATTCTAGAGTTTTAGATTTTGAATTAATGAAGTTCTGTTATGAGGTAGATTTGGAGATGAAAACATGCATAACTGAATGTGGGAAACCTGGTTTTGAAAGTTATACTATGCATGATGGGTACTTGTTCAAGGGTAGAAAATTATGTGTCCTTGAGTGTAGTTTTAGAGAATTAGTAATAAGGGAAGCACATAGTGGTGGGTTGGCAGGTCACTTTGGGGTTACTAAGACTTTAGAAACCATCAAAGAGTATTTCTATTGACCTAAGATGTTAGGGGATGTTCAAGCTCTTAATCGAAGGTGTGGATCATGTCAAGGAGCTGAGAGCCAATTCAAGGCTGGCCCATACTTACCCTTACCCATAGCCGAGCACCATTGCGAAGACCTTAGCATGGATTTTGTGGTTGCATTGCCTAGGATCCAAAGGGGAAAGGATGCTATCATGGTAGTGGTTGATAGATTCTAAAAAATGGCCAATTTCATATCATGTCATACCACACAAGATGCCTCCAAAATTGCCGAATTATTCTTTGGAGAAGTGGTGAGACTTCATGGCATTCCAAGAACCATTGTCTTGGATAGGGATACAAAATTTTTGAGTAATTTTTTGAAGAAGTTTATGGGGTAAATTAGGGACAAATTTTATGTTTAGTACCTCACACCACCCTCAAATCGATGGCCAAACCGAAGTGGTGAATAAGGTGTTGGGTAATGTCCTAAGAAGTTTGGTGAGTAAGCATTTAAAGGATTGAGATTTGCAATTGGCACATGCTGAATTTACCTATAATAGGAATCCTAGTTCTACTATGGGTCACACTTCATTTGAGGTGTTGTATGGAGTAAACCCACTTATCCCTTTTGATCTTACTTCCTTACCCCTTGATTTTGAGCCAAGTGTGGATGCTAATGAGAAATTGAAGCAAATGAAGAAACTCCATGAAACCATGAGAGCTCAAATTGAAAAATCAAATGAAAAGATCAAGAATAAGACAAATAAGCATAGAAAGCCTAAGCTTTTCCAATTGGCGGATTTAGTATGGACTCACTTGAGAAAGGAGAGGTTTCCAAGTAAGAGAAAGAGTGAATTAGCTCCTAGGGTAGATGGACCTTTTGAGGTTGTTGAGAGGGTAAATGATAATGCTTATAAGGTGGAGTTGCCGAGTGAGTATGGGGGAGTCTCGACTACCTTCAATGTGGGGGATCTAAGCCTATACTTGGAGGATGATTTGGATTTGAGGGCAAATCCTTCTCAACCCAGGAGGATGAAATGTTTACAAGTCCTAAAACACTTGGAAACATGAGTGGACAAGGAATTACAAGTCCTAAAACACTTACTAATTCGGTTGAATTGAAGAATTTCACTCTAAGTCCTAAAACACTTAGATTGTGGAATGTGGAAAGCAACGGAGGAAATTTGTCCCAAGCAAGTTCCAAGGAGGGAGAGAGTCCAAATATTTTGGCCAAAACCATTCCAAGCCCAAGCTCAACAAGGGAAGCTCAAGCCTACCAAGTGTTGAAGTGGTCCAATCTGGCCCAAGTCTCATTCCAAAGGGGAAGATCCACATGAACCCTTTTTGGATCCATTTGAATGATTCTCAAGGCCCAAACTCTTACACCCTTATTAGTAGACTTAATTAGGATCATTGATCAAGTTTTGATCTAATGAAGTAAGCTTATTTCAACTAATGGGGTGGTTAAAGACATAGATCCTAGAATTAGGGGATTATGTCTCTTTGAATTAAATAGGCATGGCCTTGCTTTTGAATGAATGGCTTATAATATTAGTTAAGTTTATTTTCATTTTATTGTATTTGTCAATTACTTGTTTATCCTTGTATTTTCCTATATAAGGGCAACTATTTCATTGTAACAATTAGCTTATGAAATATATGAAATTAGTTTATCCATTTAAGAGAACTTTTGTGTTCTTGAGTGTGCATTTTTTATCCAAGTCTTGGCAAGGGGATTTGGTGGTGAATCAATTCAAGTTGGTGGAGTAATCCTCTAGGCTTGAAGTGTTTCTACTTGTCTTGGTCCGAATTTGCAAGTAAGTGTGATTTAGTTCATGTTTTTAATTTGGCTGAATTTCTACTTGATTTTTGGAGTATGTTGTGTTGTTGAAATTGGTTTGAAATGGATAAGGTAACTTGTATTTTTATTTGACAATTGTTTTATAAATTTATTGACAGAAAAATTCACAATTTTTTGGTGTCTTGATAGGTTAAAAAAATTGTTTTACTGACTGAAGTACCCATCACTAGAGCAGGTTAGGTCTGTAAGACTCTTTCCGGTTTATTTTTGTAATGTCCTTTTGTTTTTTATTATTAATTAGAGCAATGCTATGCTTACAACTGAGTTATACAATTGAGTCATAAAACGCACAAAAAATAAAGGATAAAATAGTTATTTTACATAAATTTTGTGCAATTTTTATATCTTTGTATGACTCAGTTATAAGCAAAACATTATTGTATTAAGTATGATGAATTTAACTACATACCAATTATTAATAACTTAGCATCCTATAGAAAATTTACTATATTGAAATAAATGCAATTGCTCTGTATTGACAAAATCTAGACGTAGATCTGTAAAATATTATTTTTATTTGATACAATTGAAATTATTATTTATAAAGATTGGGATCAGAATCATATGAAAATAAAAGCTTGGCTAACATAATGGTGTGTATTTGGCATTGTTGTCTTGTAGTGCATCAACAACTTTGTGAGCAAACATGAACAGGTCTCAGTTTTACATAGATATGCTTGCAAAGTGCTAGAAGAATTCAGTCTTTGCGATGGGCGTATATGTGATCTCCATTTGCTTTTGCTATTAAATGGATGATGTAAGTTATTGTCAACTTATGATTCTAGGGTGGTAACACTAGTCATGGTATTAACACTTCACTTTGAATATAGCACAATCATTTATGTTTAAATATTTTATTGTGACGACTCTCTGTCAAAGTGACCACTTTCTATTGTTTGAGCACCTCAGAGTCTGAGTAGTCACATGCATCTGGCAGGTATTTTTGCATAGCACGTATTGCATTTCAATATTCCCGTCAACTATTTTTATTCTCTTTTAAGATATTTTTTGTGGTCCATGACACTTGTCATTTATTCATGTAACGTGCAAGAAAGTTTGTTTATGCTTGTTGGTGGTCCCAAGAAAGTTTAGAATAAATGTTTCCAAAAGGGTAAGACCAAAAAACATCTTGTTGGTCACCTGTCCCCTTGCATTGGATCCCACCAAATGCAATTCTTTTCAAGCTTGAATATACCTTTGATATTACTCTGAAAATTCCTTGAGGGATTTTTTTTTTTTTTTTTTTTTTTTTGGAATCAAATTTCATATGCCTTAGGTAGACCTACAAATACTTTGGATAAACTTTGTTTATTTATTCATGGTTGGAACTTTGTTCCTTGTTGATGCTTAATGGATTTTTAAGCATTTGGAGCTAAAGTGTGTCTTTGGTGATTGATCCTTGAGAGGTTCTCAAGGTTGCCTAGATGGTCTTGTTGATGTGAAGCTTGTTGTGGTAGTTCAAAGTTCGACCAAAGGGTGAAGTTTGAAGCGTTGTGACAACAAAGAGTATTCTTGCAAATGATGCTTAACTTTGGCTTTGTAATTGAATTATAAATGTTTACCACAATGGATTGACTTCATTTGGATTTGGTCCCATGGATGTAGGCATTTTGCTGAACCATGTAAAATCCCCTGGTGTGCTTTATTTTGTGTCATGAATGTTTGGTTAGTATTGGTGATGAATGAACAAACTTATAAGCACTGAAATCAACTTAGCCACCCATCCCGCTTAAGTTTTAAGAACTTGGTAATGTTTAAAACTTTAGATGATATTTAGCTATAAACTTAATTATGATTATTCGGTTACTTGGCCAAGGTATAAGTCCAAGGTTTAAGTCATGAGGGACGCATTCGCAATGTGGAAAAAAGACCACGAAGCGAAGCAAAGCAAAGCCGTGAGGGTTCGAAGGAGGCATGGCCAAAAGGAACCATAGCGGACAATACCTTAGACGTGTCCAGCGCGCGGGGAAAGCCCTTGAGCCAGAAGGTGGCAAGATAGAGGATAGCCCCCGATCATGACAAGTTACTTGAAGTTTTTACGAGTAACAACTACCAAAGACCAGATAAGAGAATAGTGCCAAAGAAGTCTAGGGGTATTCATGAATTTGACGCTTACACAACAATTTTAGCCCAACTTGCCACACTTCAAAAACAAATAGGAGGTATACATGTTAATTCTATTAAAACACCTCAAGTAACATGTGATTTTTGTGCAGGTAACCATGTAAGCATTGACTGCCAAGTGGGGAACACCATTGCCTCATCCTCCTCATCATCAGAGCAAGTCAACTATTTGGCTGGGAATCAGAGACAGTAGAACAACCCATTCTCCAACACCTATAATCCTGGTTGGAGAAATCACCCAAACTTTTCCTAGGCAATCAAAACAATCAACTAAATCAAAGGACAGGGCCAAACCATCAACCAGGGGTGATTTTTTAACCAATTGAACAGAGATTGTCGAAATTGGAGGATATGTTTAGAAAATTCATACAAGAAACCAAAAGTTTTATGAATGAGACGTGCTTAAATTTTAGAAATCAATGAGTGTCTATTCAAAACTTGGAGGTGCAAATAGGTCAAATTTCTAAAAAGTTGAGTAAGAGAGCTCAAGGTTCCTTACCAAGTAATATTGTGACTAATCCAAGAGAGTTAGTAACTGCAATTACGCTAAGGAGTGGGATAGTCTTCGAAAAAGTTGAACCAAAAAGGAAGGATGAGAACCTGCTAGAGAAGAAGGAAGAATCTGAGGAAGAAGTCGATGAAGAGATCATTGTTGAAGAGAAAACAACAAGTCCAAGAAAAGAAGATCCAAAGAAGGAGAAGATGCCAAGGACAAAGAAGGAAAAATTGCCATTTCTTGAAATACCACCAAAGTTGGCGCATCACACTCTTCCAATTCCTTTCCCTCAAAGATTAAAGAAGCAAAATCAGGATAAGCGGTTTATTAAATTTCTGGATGTTTTCAAAAAACAGCATATTAACATTGCTTTTGAAGATGCTTGTAGTAGATGCCGAGTTATGCTAAGTTCCTAAAGGAAATTCTTTCAAACAAGAGGAAGCTATAAGAGGAAGAAACAGTTATGCTCACAGAGGAATGCAGTGCCATTTTGCAGAAGAAATTGCCACCAAAGCTCAAAGATCCAGGGAGTTTCACTATCCCTTGTGTTATGGGAGATTTTACTTTTGATAAAGTTTTGTGTGATTTGAGTGCTAGCATAAATCTAATGCCTCTTTTTGTTTTCAGGAAATTGGGGATCGAGAAAGTCAAACCAACCATGGCTTCTCTTCAGCTTGCCGATCGATCAATTAAGCATCCACTAGGCATTTTTGAAGATGTGTTGGTTAAGGTGGATAAATTCATATTTCCAACTTTGTTGTATTGGATATGGAAGAAGACAAAGAGATACCACCCATCTTAGGATGACCATTTCTTGCAACCGGAAGAGTCTTAATTGATGTGCAAGAGGGGAAGCTGATTATGAGAGTGCAAGATGAAGAAGTGACATTTAATGTCATTGAGGCTCTAAAGTTCCCATTGAAGCAAGATTCATGTTTCAAAATTGATTCGGTGGATCAGTCGGCAATTAAAACTTCCAAGATTGATGAACCTAAATTGCCATTTAAGGAATGCATGGTCAAGTCAAAGAAGATTGAAGATGAAGATCATAAGTCGAAAGTTTGTACAATATACCTAGACAAGCCACAATTGAGCAAGTTTCTTCACAAGGAACAAAGTTGTAAAGATTTAGGTATATGAGCATGCAAGTCAAAAGTGGGGCTAAAAAGGAATGCTAACCGGGAGATCATTTTAACACCTTCTTATTTTAAGAATGCTGATGGAAATTTGAAGTTTCGAAAATGTGTCTATGAGAATGACTAGATCCTAAAAAGAATGACCAAAGGATGGCAATGGGTGGTTAAGTTCTCAACAAAGAGCTCATGTGTCAAGAATCATCAAGAAGTGATGCCTCATTCAAAGGAAAATGTTCAGGGTGTGATGTATGTGGATAGTTTGGATTGACAAAGGACTTGAGAAAGTTGAGCTTTTGACTATAAACAAGTGCTTCTTGGGAGGCAACCAAAGCGCTTTTAGTTTTGTGTTTTTGAGTTGTTCTTTTAGATTGAGTTAGTTCAGAGTTAGCTAATGTGTGTTCATTTTGTGTTTCAGGTGAAGTTTGGAAGAAAATGCAATATTCCAGGTTTTTGCCTTGGTGAAGATTTTTCTTTGCCTTAACGAATTTTCCCTTGGAAAGTTATGGGAAGAATTTTTCCAGAACTTTGCCCGACAAGAAATATTCTTCAACTCGGCGAAGGCATCAAAGCTGAGAGGCAAAAAAAAAATTCTAGAGCTTCGCCGCGGCAAGAAAATTTATTTGCCGCGATGTGATATGCATTGGAATATGTGTGCATTCTTCTTTTTAGATTTGCTGCAGTGAGAAATTTTCTTCGCCGCGATGATGCACATGACTGGATGAGATCAAAATTTTTCCAGAATTTTGCTGCGGCGAAATTTCTTCTTTGCCATGGCGAAAACCAGTTTCTATATAAACCCCATCTTCTTTTCTTCATTTTCGCAAAACGCAAACCATAGCCTCCAAGAACCAAAGTTTTTCTCTAAAACTTTCAACCTTTCCCAAGTATTTTTCATTCCAATCTCATCTCCATTACTCCCATAAACACATTTCACCTCACTTTAGCAAGGATTTTGAAGCAAATTTTGAGATTTTTGGAAAACCCTAGTTTTTCAAGAATTGGGGATATGGCGATTTGGGCTCACACTGGTGAAATTGAAAGCTCAATCCTTGTGGGTTTGGTAAGATTTCATGTTCTTGAGCTTTAATTTGAATTAATTTTGATTATTAATGCTTGATTTCTAGGAAATTGATTGAATCTTTTGAGTATTGGGATTATTTGTGTTTTGAAGAATGATTGTGCACTTTGTGTTGAGTTGATTGTGATTTGGAATGTGATTGTTGTCGATTTGAATTGAATTGAGGTAGAGGCAGTTTGATGTGTGTGTTTGAAGTTTTTTTTTGGTAGTCTTGGGTAGTTAAAAATCTACGATTTGTTTGTTCTTGAGTCAAAATTGTTGATTGTGATTTGTGTTGAGTTAAATTGCCAAAAAATTGAATTCTTGGAGTGAGTTGTTGTCGATTGGTGAACTAGAATTGTTGTTTATGGATTGGAGTTGTGTGTTGGGATATTTTTGAAGTGTTGATTTGTGTTGTGGTTGAGTTGTGATTGAATTGTGTTGAAGGAGAAAAATGCCTTTGAAAAGACCTCCTAAAGGAAAGGCTGTCGATATGTTTGCCACTGCCAAGGCAAGGGAAAGATATGAAGTTGCAGTTAAGAAGGATAAAGGGTTTATTCATGAGAGAGGTCTAGATATCATAAACATATATGATTGGCTTGTAGGCTTAGGTTGGAGGGATTTCACAAATGAACTGGAGCATTTAGCCATAGAGCCCATAGTTCGGGAGTTTTATGCCAACTTCCCAACAGCAACAATGGAAAAGCATATGTTAGGGGAGTTGAAGTTCCTTGCACCGCCACTGTTATTAATGAGTTTTATGGTTTAAGAGCGGTGGTACATGATGTGTATTGAAAAATCCGAATTATGATGAAATTCTCCAAAAGATAGCCAAACCAGGAACTTCTTGGCATCTCACAAAAAAGGGAATAAGGAAAATTCCTAGAAGCTCCTTGCTGAGTGAAACAAGAATTTGGCACTACTTTGTTTGTGCCAGATTGATCCCTGCAACCCACTATAACACTATTGATGCTGCACGAGCAGTCTTGATCTATGCCATTCACACTAAAAAGAAGATGAATGTGGGGCAGATCATAATGGAAAACATTTGGCCTGCAGTAAGACCCACTAGATCAAGCTACCCATTTCCCTATCTAATCACAGAATTGTGCAAAAATGCAAGGGTTGAGAGTATTGATGATGAAATATAACTTCATCTAGATCTACCTTTGAAAATTTTTGGACAAGTTCCAAAGCAAAAAGAAGACTGAAAAGGGAGCAAGCTCAAGCTCTAGAAAATTGACATCCACTGCAGCCCCTGCTACCACAAAAGAGCAAATGCAACAACTTCAAGCTAGCATGAACAAAATAGAGAAATGTCAAGACTGGGTGGGAGATCAATTATGAATGTTATACGAGAGGCAGCGTCTGTGTTGCACCAGTCTGGGCATAGATATGTCCATTTTTCAATGGCATGATTGGCAAGATGATGAAGATCAAATCCCTAATGATTCTATGGATAAAGATGACGAAGATGACGAAGAGGATGAAGAAGAATGAAGCCTGGAACACATTTATTTTGATTATGTTTTATTTTGTTTTGTTTTGTACAATGGAACTCATTTTATTTCCTGGTTTTTATGTTTTATTTTTGTTTTATATTTTTAGGTCTTAGGTTTAGTTAGTTAAGGTTTGAGATTGAGATGTAATTTTACCATACCTTATGAGGTTTTCTAAGACATTTTAGAACCCTTGAGCTTTTATGTGTTTTGATAGATATTGCTGATGAAGAAAACGATGACGGGACGTCCAGGTTATGTGCTCATTTCGATATTCATAGATTAATCAGGGGAGTATCTCATACCTTTTCATGTCGTTTTTCTATTCCTTGGGTCATTGTTGCTTGACATTGAGGACAATGTCATTTTAAGTTTGGGGGTAGAGAAAAACTTGAAAATTTTTGTTTATTTTTGTTTTGTGTGATTTTTTTATTTTAGGTTTTGTGTGTTTTTGTTTTAAGTTTTTGTGTGTAGTTTTTATGTGTGTTTTGCCCAATTGTTTTGCATGAGTTGATGATGACTTTGTTGATTGTTGGATTTTTCTTTATGGAAAATGCAAAGCATTGCTTCAAGTTAATGATGGTTGACTGGATTTAGCTTGAGGTTTATTGAGTGGTTCAACCACCATTTTCATTCTTTGGCATGCTTAGAAACCTTTTATGTGGTTAGGTGAAGTCTTGATAATGTTTGTGGACTCTAGAACCTAGTTGAGAATTGCTTGAGGCGAAATTCTAGGATTAGACATTGTTGAGGAAATGATTTAGGCATTTTGTTGGAACATTTGAGACTTTCTAGCCAACCCTGTTTTAATTTGTCAATTGTCATCCCTTTTGAGCCTTTTGTTATGTAGACTGGTTTTTATTGTTTAACCAAGTATTTCCAACACCTTTACCTTAAACACTTTATCATACTGTTTTAGGAAAGCTCTGAACCTTATGTATACACAAAAGAGCATTGAAAAGTGTGTGAATAGTGTTTGACCGAAAAAGTCATAAGTTTTGGGGTTGGGAAATGGCAGTAAAGAGGGGCAAATAACCTTATTTCTGATTGCATTGTAAATGTTCTTGTTGCTTTTTTTTTTAAAAAAAAAAAAAAACCTTCGTATATAGTTTTTATAAATGTTCTTGATTTACTTATGCATTTCCAGTACAAAAATAAGAAATGCATAAGTTTGGGGGTTGTAAAAAGGGTTGATACTTTTGGTTGGTGATTGAGAAAGAAAATGGGATCAATGTAGCTCTTTGTGTTTGCATGAGGAAAACCAAGTTTTCTTGCTTTGTTTTTCTTATCCTTTCTATAGAGCCACTTACCCTAGCCTAACGTTATAAGCTTTAAAGACATTTGGATCTTTAGTGACGTCTAGCCTACATAAGTGGAGAGTAGTTTGATATTTAGGCTTATTGATAATCTATGGATTATACAATTTTCATTAGTCTTTTTATTCGGATTTCAGGTACCTTTTGGTGCATTTTGACCTGAATTGATGTTTAATTCTTTACATTTTGTGTTTCAGGTTAAAATGGACATTTTAAGCAAATAAGGACAAAATTGGAAGTTTTTGACTCAGAAGTTAGCGGATCTCAGAAGTTAGGAGAGTTCTGAACCAGGATAAAGCACGATGAGGCTTGTTCCAAAAGGAGAGCACCGAGAATCGAAGAAGAAAGCAAAGAAGCAAGTAGAGTGGCAGTTCTATAAATTCAGAACCTTTCAAGTATCTTCGCCGTGGCGAAGTAAGCCAGTCACGAGCAAGATCTGCTTCTCTCTTCGCCGCGGCGATGGTCATTATTTTCAGTTTTGTTAAACGCACATTTTTACTTTGTGCGTGTTTTTGTTGGGTAATTTGGGAGAGGTATAAAAGAAACACTTAGCCATTTTGTCCAGGAGTCTTCGTTTTTAGGTTGAACAACTTTTGCATTTTCTTTGGATGAGTTTTGTGCGATTTTAAGTTGTAACAAGGGTGAAGATTCGATTTCTAACGAAGGGATTCATCTCTTGGGGAGATCTCTTATCTTTTATCTCATTTTCATTATGCTAAACTTTGATATTCTCGTTTTTCGTTTTTGTATTGTTGTTTTAGCTATGAACTAACCCATTTTGGGTTAGGGTTTTGATTTTAGTTTGGATTTTTCATGGGTTAAGTGTTTGATTGTTTTATTTTCATATGAGTATGCTTTGGTTGTGTGTTTACTCTGAGTTTTAATGCTTTTATATAAAGAGCATGATGAGATTGAGAAATGAATCATGTTAGGCTTCTTGGGTAATCACCATTGTAGTATTGGATGCTAGAGATAGATGCAAGAATCAATGAAATCAGTGTAGGATTCTCTTGCTTAATGAGTTCGGAATCGTTAACCTTCAAATTGTTGGGTGCGGAAGGTTAATAAGGAAGAATAGGAAAACATAGCCCGAGATGGTATGTTTAACACCTTAGTGAGTTCGATTTACAACCATTGTATATGAATATGAATTTAGTAAAATTATAGGTTCAACCCATAAATTCCAAATGAAGTCAAAACCCTACCCGTTTTACTTTAATTGATTTTTATCCGTGTTTTCATCTCGCATTCATAGATTAATTTTAGTTTAATTTTTATTGTTTAGTTCTAATTAGAAATAGCTCCCATCAATCCAAAACCAATCGCTTGCTCCAACTTGATAACGTTAGGAAACTTAGTGCTTAGCTAACAGTCCTCGTGGGAACGATACTCTATTCATCATTATATTACTTGTGCGATTAGTATACTTGCTACATATTGCATGTTGTAGGAAACACGCATCAAGTTTTTGGCGCCGTTGCCGGGGAATGTTTTAAGTTAACATTGAGTCTTTCTATAGTTAGCTAGATTGGAGTTTTTGTTTTTGTTTTTAATTTTCAATTGGTTTGTGATCTCACTTTCCTTCATTTCTGTTCGTGCAGTTTATGCGAAGATGTCAACCAGTGGTTCCTGTTGACCTTGAGCTTGAGAGAACCATTAGACGATGTAACAGAGAGAGAAGAGAAAGAGAGGATTTAGTTGTAGAAGTAGAAGAAATAGTTGTTGAAATGGCTGAACCAGAAAACATGACACTGAGGGAATTTTTAGTTCCCACTGTGAATAGTAGTGGGTCGAGTATTACTAGACCTACGGTGCAAGCAAACAACTTTGAGATCAAGCCGATAATTATCCAGATGATCCAGCAGTCGGTTAGATTCAATGGTGACTTGAAGGAAAATCCGAATCAGCACATCACAAATTTCTTGGAAATTTGTGACACCTTCAAGTCAAATGGAGTGTCGGATGACGCTATTAGGCTGCGATTATTCCCATTCTCATTGGGAGATAAAGCCAAGGGGTGGTTAATGGCATTACCACCAGGAACTATAACAACTTGGAATGATCTAGCACATAAATTCCTTACCAAGTTCTTTCCTCCAGCTAAATCAGCAAAATTAAGAAATGATATCACATCATTTCTACAAGATGATTCAGAGTCATTGTATGAGGCTTAGGAGAGATACAAGGAGTTAATAAGGAAATGTCCACACCATGGTTTACCAGTTTGGCTTCAAGTCCAAACATTCTACAATGGATTGATGAGTAATGTACAAACCATGGTGGATGCAGCTTCAGGAGGGGCCTTACAGAATAAGACACTAGACGAGGCGTATGAGTTGCTTGAGGTTTTGGCAAGCAATAACTATCAAAGACCAAATGAGAGAGCAATTCCAAGAAAACCTTCGGGTCTACATGAAGTTGATGTTTTTACAGCCATCTCAGCCCAACTCACGACACTTCAGAAATAGTTGGGAACTATACAGGTAAACTCTGTACAAGTACCTCAATTAACTTGTGATTTTTGTGTAGGAAACCATGCTAGCAACGAGTGTCAAGTGGGGAACACATTTGCTTCGTCATCTTCATCAACGGAGCAGGTGAACTACTTGGCAGGAAATCAGAGACAACCAAACAACCCATATTCCAACACATACAACCCGGGGTGGAGAAATCATCCAAATCTGGCTTGGGGAAATCAAAACCAGCAAAATAACCAATGGAACCAGAGACTAGTTCCAAATAACCAACCAGGGGTGACAAATCAACCGGGAGATCAAAGAGTGACAAAGTTGGAGGATATGTTTGGTAAATTCATGCAGGAGACCACAGGTTTCATGAATGAGACGAGGAAAAATTTTAGAAATCAAGGGGCATCCTTTCGGAATCTTGAGGTACAGATGGGCCAATTGGCCGAGAAGCTAAATGATAGACCATAGGGATCTCTACCAAGCAACATGGTGACCAACCCACGTGAGCAAGCAAATGCCATCATTTTGAGAAGTGGGATAGTTTTGGAAGAGGTAGAGCAAGCTACCAAAGAGGTTGAGCAAGCCGAAAAGGAAGATTCTGAAGAGGAAGTTGATGAAGAGATCATTGTTGAAAAGAAACCAAGTGGTTTGGAGGAAGAGAAAAAGAAAAATGAAGAAAGGCAAAAGAAGAAGGAGAAATTGCCATTCCCCGAGATACCACCAGAATTGGCACATCACACCCCACCCGTGCCTTTTCCTCAGAGATTGAAGAAAAGGAATCAGGATAAGCAATTTTCAAAGTTTATTGAATTTTTTTTAAAAATTGCATATTAACATTCCTTTTGTAGATGCATTGCAGCAAATGTCGAGTTATGCGAAGTTCCTGAAGGAAATCCTATCGAACAAAAGGAAGTTAGAAGATGAGGAAACGGTGATGCTCACGAAAGAGTGCAGTGCCATCCTCCAGTAAAAGTTACCCTTGAAGCTCAAGGATCCAAGGAGTTTTACTATTCTGTGTATTATAGGGGATATTACTTTTGATCGTGTTTTATGTGATCTAGGAGCTAGTATAAATTTGATGCCCTTTTCTGTTTTTAGGAGATTGGGAATTGGTGAAGTGAAACCAACGACCATGTCATTGCAAGTAGCGGATAGGTCAATAAAGCACCCAAGGGGAATAGTGGAGGATGTTTTGGTGAAAGTGGGGAAGATAATTTTTCCAGCCGATTTTGTGGTGTTAGACATGGAAGAGGATAAGGAAATTCCTCTCATTTTGGGCCGACCATTCTTGGCCACGGGGAGAGCATTGATAGATGTGCAAGAAGGGAAGTTACTGTTGAGGGTACAAGACGAAACAGTAACTTTCAATGTTTTTGAGGCAATGAAGTTTCCGTCTGAATCGGATTCATGTTTTAGTGTCGATGTGGTGGATAAACTGGTTGTGGACGCTATTGAAGAAAACACCCCAGAGTTACCTCTAGAAGCATGTGTAGCCAAATCTAAAATTGAGGAGGTAGATGAGTCAGCTTGTAATGAATGTGCTAGGATGTTAGAAGCACTTCAATCGATAGATGAGAGTCAAGATGTAGAATTCGAGGAGTTTGATTTTGATAAAGAGAAGGAGAAGGAAAAAAAATGAAGAACCTCCAAAGCTTGAATTGAAACCTTTACCTTCCCACCTCAAATATGTTTATCTTGGAGAGTCAGAAACCTACCCAGTGATCATTAGTTCAGGATTGAGTACATTGGAGGAAGAGAGGTTGATTAGGGTGTTGAGGGAACATAGATTAGCAATTGGATGGACCATTTCGGACATTAGAGGTATCTCGCCATCATTTTGCATGCATAAGATACTCATGGAAGATGATATTAAGCCTAGGGTGCAACCACAACGGAGATTGAATCCTTCGATGAAGGAAGTGGTGAGAAAGGAGGTGGTGAAACTCTTAGATGCGGGGATTATTTATCCTATTTTCGATAGCCCATGGGTGAGCCCGGTACAAGTGGTTCCGAAAAGGGAGGGATCACGGTGGTAAAGAATGAGAGTAATGAGTTGATACCAACGAGGACGGTGACGGGCTGAAGAGTGTGCATTGATTACCGAAAATTGAATGAGGCAACAAGGAAGGATCATTTTCTATTGCCTTTCTTTGATCAGATGTTGGAGAGGTTGGCAGGACATGCTTATTACTGTTTCCTGGATGGGTATTCAGGATATAATCAGATTGCCATCGCTCCTGAGGATCAAGAGAAGACAACCTTCACTTGCCCTTATGGCACCTTTGCCTACCAAAGGATGCCTTTTGGGTTATGCAATGCACCAACAACATTTCAAAGATGCATGATGTCGATATTTGGAGACATGGTGGAACGGTTTATAGAAGTCTTCATGGATGACTTCTCAATTTTTGGTTCATCATTTGATAACTGTCTAACTAATCTTTCTCTTGTTTTGCAGCGATGTAAGGTGTAACGCCCCACTTGAGGTACGTAGCTGTTGTTTCTTCCTTTGCTCTTATTTGAGTTGGTTTTTGGTAATATTGAGTGTTGTGTTGAATACTTGCCCTGAAATTGGTTGAAAACAGAAGAAGTTCAGTTTGCCATGCTTCGCCGGGGCGAAGAATAATCTTCGCCGCGGCGAAGAGGTGGTGAAGCCACGGGGAAGGCTATAGCAGCGATTTCGCAAGCGGCGGCAGTTGCCGCGCGCGAGACCGATTAAATTGTTTGTTAAGTTTTAGATATTTTCTTCCCTAAGGGCAATTTGACCATTCTACCCCTAATTAGCAGGAAAAGTGGGGAGTTATTTGTAAGGATTTTTCATGGAGAATATGTTGACATGGGGGTGAGTTTGTAATGAATCAAAGGATATAGATGGAATTCCCAAAGAAGAGTAAGGGCATAATGGGAATGCTTGGGTATAAATTTCATTAAAAGGAATTAAGAGTTAGCAAACCCTCATTCTTCTTCTCCAAAAACGCAACTCTCCATTCTTGTTCCTCTCAACTTCTCTTTTCTTTTGATCAAGGAGTTCCAAGGGGTTTTTGAAGTGATTTGGGGTAGAAAATCAACCTAAGGCTTCCTAAGAGTAGAGGAAAAGTCAAGCAAACCAAGTGAAAGGAAGAGTTGGTGAAGTCTCTCCATAACAAGGTAAGTAAACTCCAACCCAAGTTGAGATTTAAGAATTCTCTTGATTAGGGTTTTGGTAGAAATGATGTATGTATGTGATATACATGTGATATGCCATGTATGGAGGTTTAAATAGAGATTTATATGCTTTGTGAATGTTTAGACCTTACAAATATGAGAAATAAGTAGTTGGGTTGGAAAGGTAGTTTGAGATGGAATTGAAGGGGTATTGTGGATCCCTTTTTGGAAGTGCTTTCTTTGACAGGTTTTGTGGCTATGTGAAGGGGTTTCTCCCCATTTTGGATGGCTAGAAAAAGATTTAGACTCATTGCTATAGTAGAGTTTTATAGTGCACATGAGTTGTTTGATGAAATGCCTAATAGAGGTTTGAGTATGAGTAGTGAACCTTAATTCTTGCAACATTGCATGTTGGCATTTCATAAGTGCATTAGTGGAGATGAACCATCCATAGGCACTAATTGTGCATTGAAAAGTGACCTAAGAAAGGGTACGAAAATTGTGTATGCAATTATCCTATGAGTAGAGAGCTTGGTGGATCCAACTACTCTAAGAGTAGAGAGAATGAAAAATGCTAGAATAGAGTGAATTAGAAGAGTAGAATAGATGGGTCGATGCTTTGTGATCATCACCCGATAGTTATGGGAATCGGGTTGATGCTTTGTGATCACCACCCAAATAGCCCTTAGAGATGGGTCGATGCTTTGTGATCGTCACCCGATGAGTAGTAGAAATGGGTAGATGCTTTGTGACCACTACCCGGTTAGTTGTTAGATAAGTGGGTTGATGCTTTGTGATCATCATCCAACATTCAGTAGAAGTGGGTTGATGCTTTGTGACCATCACCCGACAGTGACTAGAGACGGGTTAATGCTTGGTGATCGTTACCCAAAAGTCATGAGAAACGGGTAGGTGCTAGGTGGTCTCCTCCCGATAGTTAGGAAAAACCGAGTTAGCGCTTTGTGATCCCCACTCGGTAGTCACTGAGAACGGGTTGGTACTGTGTGAATTCCACCCGATAGTCATGGAGAGTGAGATGGTGCTATGTGAACACCATCCGGCCGTACCTCCGGTGAGATGAAGCCATGCTGTTTAGTAGAAACAGAAATAGTATAAGGAAAGAATTACGTGTGATACATACGGGGACAGACAGATAGAGGGTTTACTTACTGAGCATTATTTTGTGCTCACCCCGTTATTTTCCTTTGTGGATGCAGGATCTAGGTGTTGATGCAGTCGGAGGGGCGTCGGCAAGCGAGGAGCAATAGCTACACTGTTTCCCCTGTTTTGTCTTTTAAAGTGAATTTTTGTAAACCATACTCTTTGTGTAGAAAAGACATATGACTTATAATGAAAAGAAAACTTTGGGCCCAATTTTCTATTGTTACTATGCATGCATTGTACCAGTTTTCAGCAGTTGTTACATTTTTGGTATCAGAGCAAAGATTTTGGGATTGAACAGTGTACTATTCTCATCGCCACGACGTCCC
This sequence comes from Pistacia integerrima, assembly GCA_026225825.1. NCBI lineage: Eukaryota > Viridiplantae > Streptophyta > Magnoliopsida > Sapindales > Anacardiaceae > Pistacia > Pistacia integerrima. Next base: position 28,179,330 of record CM047747.1, on the reverse strand, counting down.
TCTAACCATTTGTGTGAGTAATTCTTTCTTTACAGTAATTGTTTCTTGAGTTCATTAGTGTGATCATTTTGTAGATGAGGCGTAGTTATTGAAATCGCAGTAAGGGTGTGATGAATGAAGGAGAACCTTCTAACCCACCAGAGTCTACGCCCCCTCCCTTGGATGAAGCTAGAATCCAGGAATTATACGACAAGTCATGGCAGAAACTCAGGGGAGAGTTGTACCCCTCGTACAGGTACCGCCAATTACAAATGTCAAAGGAGGACAACCGGTACCTCCCCCAGTACAGAACAGAGTTGAACCGATTTACGGTCTTTCTAGTCAGCATCAACCCTCAGAGTTTAAGGGTACTACAGATCCAGTAATAGCAGAAGAGTGGCTTGGGTCAGTAGAACGAGCCACGGGTTTATTTTCCATGTCAGACCGGGAGAAGATCCAGTATGCAAGTTTCTTGTTTCGGGGTGATGCCCGAATTTGGTGGGAATTAATGGAAGAAACTCATGACGTGACAGTAATGACGTGGGAAGAGTTCAGGCAAGAGTTTGAGGCCGAGTATAGAACAGAGGACCAAGTTCATGAGAAGGTCCAAGAATTTATCAGTTTATAGCAAGGGACTAGCGCCGTGAAAGAGTACTCGGTGAGATTCAACTCTCCTGCAAGGTTTGCACCGGGAATAGTTAGTACTCCGGCCTTGAGAAGGGATAAGTTTGTGCATGGATTGAAGCCGGAGATAGCCCGGGATATAATGACAAGCTCCAACCCTCCTCGAAATTATAGTGAGGCTTTGAGGCGGGCGATGAAGGCGGAGATTTTTGAGAATAAAATCTTCCTCGTAGGATCCTCGGCAGGAGGACCGAAGGAGCTACCCTCCGCTCCTCAGAGAGAGAAACATGAGGGTGTAAAAGGTAAAGACATGAAGAATCAGAAAAAGAAGTTTCAGTATAGACAGAATAGAAAAGAGTGGAAGAATAAGCGACCTCGGACGGAAGGGTTTCCTCTTTGCCCTAAATGTGGGAGGAATCACCGGGAGAATGTCTGAGGGATCAGAGAGTGTGTTATAGGTGCCGACGGCGCGGGGCACATGATGAGAGATTGTAAAGCTCCTCTTCCACCAACCACTGTGGGGTTCTGGGAGGTACCGCTAATGCCGTAGTTTTTACTTGTGGCAGTGGGGGAAGCAGAGGCACCCATCACCAGCATCGGTCGCTTATTATTTCATTCATCCCTTTATATGCTTTAATTGATTCAGGCGCTACTCATTCGTTCATATCTTATGGGATGCTTGAGAGATTAGGTTTGAAACCTACTAGAACGATTCAACCCATTAAGATAGAACTACCCGATGGGGTTAGTGTTGTGACTCAAGAGATCTTGTTAAGAGAGTCCTTAGTGATCCAGGGTAGAGAGTTAACCGTTGACTTAATAGTTTTCGATATGCCCGATTTTGATGTGATTCTGGGCATGGACTTCCTAGGGAGATATGGAGTAGAGATTGAACTGTCGGAAAAAGAAGGCGAGGTTTAACCTCAATAGTGGAGATAAGTTTAGTTTTGGAGAAGGCCACGCAAGCTACATTAGTAGTGAAAGTCAGGGAAGATGTTCGTAGAAAGCCCGGGGTGTTCTGGGATATATTGCTCATGTAGTGCAGAGTGGTGATGTTCCACAGTTAGAGATTCAGAGGGTGCCAGTAGTTCGAGACTTTCTAGATGTGTTTTCGGAAGAGTTACCGGGTTTGCCTCTAGAGAGGGAGGTAGAATTTAGTATCGAACTAGTACCAGGGACAGCACCAATATCTAAAGCCCCTTATCGAATGGCCCCAGCTGAGCTCCAAGAATTAAAGAACCAACTCCAAGAGCTTTTAGATAAAGGTTTTATCCGACCAAGTCATTCTCCTTGGGGAGCTCCAATCCTGTTTGTGAAAAAGAAGGATGGATCACTAAGGATGTGTATTGATTATAGGGAGTTGAATAAAAGTTACAGTAAAGAATAAGTACCCGTTACCCCAGATAGATGACCTTTTTGATCAGTTGAAAGGAGCGGCAGTGTTCTCCAAAATTGATTTGAGGTCCGGGTATCATCAGGTAAGAGTGGTTGAGCAAGATGTGGCTAAGATTGCCTTTCGTACAAGATATGGGCATTATGAATTTGTAGTGATGCCTTTTGGCTTGACTAATGCCCCAGCAGTTTTTATGGACTTGATGAACAGGGTATTCCATGAATACTTAGATCAGTTCATTGTTGTCTTCATCGACGACATTCTGATTTACTCAAAGTCAAGAGAAGAACATGAGAAACACTTGAGATTAGTATTGCAACGGCTGAGAGAAAAGAAGTTGTGTGCTAAATTCTCTAAGTGTGAGTTTTGGCTTAACCAAGTGATATTCCTGGGTCATACCGTATCGAAGGAAGGAATTTCGGTAGATCCGAATAAAGTGCAGGCAATCCTGGAATGGCAGAAGCCGAGAACCGTGAAAGAAATCAGGAGTTTCTTAGGCTTAGCCGGTTACTACCGATTTGTAGCGGGATTCGCCCGTTAAGGCTAAAGTTGCACTCTTGTGAAAACTCCTTTTGTGCAGTCAACGGCATGTGAAGAAAGCTTTCAAGAGTTGAAGAAGAGGTTAACATCGCCTCGTGCTAGTGTTACCGCGAGGAGGGTGTAGATTATGATATTTATACGGACGCCTCTGAGGGGACTTGGCGCCGTCTTGATGCGCTTAGGTAGGGTTATAGCTTATGCTTCTCAATTGAAAGAGTACGAGACCAGATACCCTACGCATGACTTAGAATTGGCAGCCGTGGTCTTTGCCTTAAAGATTTGGAGGCATTACCTTTATGGTGTGAAAAGTAATATCTACACCGACCATAAGAGTCTAAAGTACTTCTTCACTCAAAAGGAGTTGAATATGAGGCAGAGAAGGTGGTTAGAACTGGTTAAGGATTATGATTGTGAGATCAAGTACCAAGGCAGGGAAAGCCAATGTAAGTAGCCGATGCTTTGAGTAGAAAAGCCCATGTTTTTTCGGCTTACCAGCAGAAAGAGTTAATAGAAGAATTGTCTAAGGAGCAGAAAGTGGTTCCGGGAAGAATTGCCACCTAGAGGTACTCCTCTTTACTAGAGGAAATTAGAGAAAAGTAAATGGCTGATGAGTGGTGTCAGAAAACAGTTCAGCAAGTGCGTGAGGGCAAGACAGCAGAGTTCTTTGTGAGAGATGGTGTCCTCTATTTCAGAAATCGGTTGTGCATTCCTCCAAATGAGGAGTTGAAACAGAAAATTCTTATGGAGGCATATGACACACTGTACACCGCTCATCCGGGAGCAACCAAGATGTATCAGGATGTAAAGAAAGGCTATTGGTGGTCAGGTATGAAGAAAGACATTGCAGAGTTTGTGGCTAAATGTCTAACTTGTCAGCAGGTGAAAGCAGAACATCAACGGCCGTCAGGGTTGCTTCGACCATTGAGTATTCCAGAGTGGAAATGGTAGAGCGTTTCAATGGATTTTATCACGGGTCTCCCCAGAGTGCAGAAAGGATGTAATGCTATATGGATGATTGTGGATAGGTTAACCAAGTCAGCCCATTTTCTTCCAGCAAAGGAAAGTACCACTACAGATCAGTTGGCTCAGTTTACCTCAAGGAGATAGTGATTGCATGGTGTGCCCAAGACTATAGTATCGATAGAGATTCCGATTTGTTTCAACCTTACGGACAAGTTTCTGAAGAGTTTGGGTACCCGTCTAGCATTCAGTACTGCCTATCATCCTCAGACAGATGGCCAAACCGAGAGAACGAATCAGGTGCTCGAGGATATGTTGAGAGCCTGTTGCATGGATTATAGAGTATCCTGGCATGAGATGTTACCCTTGGTGGAATTTGCCTACAACAACAGTTATCAGCCTACAATTAGAATGGCGCCTTACGAGGCTTTGTATGGTAGACGGTGTAGGTCCCCGCTACATTGGGATGAAGTAGGCGAAAAAGATGAGTTGAGTACCGCTCTTGGGCCAGAAATGACTCAAAAACTAGTAGAAGATGTGAAGTTGATCAAAAATAGAATGAAACAAGCCCAAGATAGACAGAAGAGTTATGTCGACTTGAAAAGGAAAGAGGTAGAATTCCAAGTGGGCGATAAAGTGTTTCTGAAAGTTTCCCCCTACAAGCGAGTAATGCGCTTCGGAAGCAAAGGGAAGTTAGCACCGAGATATATAGGTCCATTTGAGGTCTTGCAGCGAGTGGGAAAGGTGGCCTATAGATTGGCACTACCACCTAGCATGGACAGGGTGCATGATGTCTTCCATGTCTTGATGCTACGGAAATATGTAAGTGATCCCCTCCACATCCTGAGTGTAGAGGACGTTGAAGTAACAGAGAATCTAGTATATGAAGAACGTCCAGTTCAGATCTTAGATCGAAGGGTTAAAGAACTTCGGAACAAGAGTGTTCCGCTAGTGAAGGTCCTTTGGAGGAACCACAAAGTGGAAGAGGCCACTTGGGAGGTAGAACGGGACATGCGGAATCGTTTCCCATAATTATTTGCATGAATTTCGGGGACGAAATTCTTTTAAGGGGGGAAGAATTGTAACGCCCCACTTGAGGTACGTAGCTATTGTTTCTTCCTTTGCTCTTATTTGAGTTGGTTTTTGGTAATATTGAGTGTTGTGTTGAATACTTGCCCTGAAATTGGTTGAAAACGAAGAAGAATTGATCTGCCATGCTTCACGGGCGAAGAATAATCTTCGCCGCGGCGAAGAGGTGGTGTTGCCACGGGAAGCTGATTAGCAGTTTCGCCGCGGCGAGGTTGCCGCTGCGCGAGAGCCGATTAAATTGTTTGTTAAGTTTTAGATATTTTCTTCCCTAAGGGCAATTTGACCATTCTATCCCTAATTAGCAGGAAAAGTGGGGAGTTATTTGTAAGGATTTTTCATGGAGAATATGTTGACATGGGGGTGAGTTTGTAATGAATCAAAGGATATAGATGGAATTCCCAAAGAAGAGTAAGGGCATAATGGGAATGCTTGGGTATAAATTTCATTAAAAGGAATTAAGAGTTAGCAAACCCTCATTCTTCTTCTCCAAAAACGCAACTCTCCATTCTTGTTCCTCTCAACTTCTCTTTTCTTTTGATCAAGGAGTTCCAAGGGGTTTTTGAAGTGATTTGGGGTAGAAAATCAACCTAAGGCTTCCTAAGAGTAGAGGAAAAGTCAAGCAAACCAAGTGAAAGGAAGAGTTGGTGAAGTGTCTCCATAACAAGGTAAGTAAACTCCAACCCAAGTTGAGATTTAAGAATTCTCTTGATTAGGGTTTTGGTAGAAATGATGTATGTATGTGATATACATGTGATATGCCATGTATGGAGGTTTAAATAGAGATTTATATGCTTTGTGAATGTTTAGACCTTGCAAATATGAGAAATAAGTAGTTGGGTTGGAAAGGTAGTTTGAGATGGAATTGAAGGGGTATTGTGGATCCCTTTTTGGAAGTGCTTTCTTTGACAGGTTTTGTGGCTATGTGAAGGGGTTTCTCCCCATTTTGGATGGCTAGAAAAAGATTTAGACTCATTGCTATAGTAGAGTTTTATAGTGCACATGAGTTGTTTGATGAAATGCCTAATAGAGGTTTGAGTATGAGTAGTGAACCTTAATTCTTGCAACATTGCATGTTGGCATTTCATAAGTGCATTAGTGGAGATGAACCATCCATAGGCACTAATTGTGCATTGAAAAGTGACCTAAGAAAGGGTACGAAAATTGTGTATGCAATTATCCTATGAGTAGAGAGCTTGGTGGATCCAACTACTCTAAGAGTAGAGAGAATGAAAAATGCTAGAATAGAGTGAATTAGAAGAGTAGAATAGATGGGTCGATGCTTTGTGATCATCACCCGATAGTTATGGGAATCGGGTTGATGCTTTGTGATCACCACCCGAATAGCCCTTAGAGATGGGTCGATGCTTTGTGATCGTCACCCGATGAGTAGTAGAAATGGGTAGATGCTTTGTGACCACTACCCGGTTAGTTGTTAGATAAGTGGGTTGATGCTTTGTGATCATCATCCAACATTCAGTAGAAGTGGGTTGATGCTTTGTGACCATCACCCGACAGTGACTAGAGACGGGTTAATGCTTGGTGATTGTTAGCCAAAAGTCATGAGAAACAGGTAGGTGCTAGGTGGTCTCCTCCCGATAGTTAGGAAAAACCGAGTTGGCGCTTTGTGATCCCCACTCGGTAGTCACTGAGAACGGGTTGGTACTGTGTGAATTCCACCCGATAGTCATGGAGAGTGAGATGGTGCTGTGTGAACACCATCCGACCGTACCTCCGGTGAGATGAAGCCATGCTGTTTAGTAGAAACAGATATAGAAACAGAAATAGTATAAGGAAAGAATTACGTGTGATACATACAGGGACAGACAGATAGAGGGTTTACTTACTGAGCATTATTTTGTGCTCAACCCGTTATTTTCCTTTGTGGATGCAGGATCTAGGTGTTGATGCAGTCGGAGGGGCGTCGGCAAGCGAGGAGTAATAGCTACACTGTTTCCCCTGTTTTGTCTTTTAAAGTGAATTTTTGTAAACCATACTCTTTGTGTATAAAAGACATATGACTTATAATGAAAAGAAAACTTTGGGCCCAATTTTCTATTGTTCCTATGCATGCATTGTACTAGTTTTCAGCAGTTGTTACACCATTGCAGTATTGGATGCTAGAGATAGATGCAAGAATCAATGAAATCAGTGTAGGATTCTCTTGCTTAATGAGTTCGGAATCGTTAACCTTCAAATTGTTGGGTGCGGAAGGTTAATAAGGAAGAATAGGAAAACATTGCCCGAGAGGGTATGTTTAACACCTTAGTGACAACCATTGCGTATGAATATGAATTTAGTAAAATTATAGGTTCAACCCATAAAGTCCAAATGAAGTCAAAACCCTACCCGTTTTACTTGAATTGATTTTTATCCGTGTTTTCATCTCGCATTCATAGATTAATTTTAGTTTAATTTTTATTATTCAGTTCTAATTAGAAATAGCTCCCGTCAATCCAAAACCAATCGCTTGCTCCAACTTGATAACGTTAGGAAATTTAGTGCTTAGCTAACAATCCTCGTGGGAACGATACTCTATTCATCATTATATTACTTGTGTGATTAGTATACTTGCTACATATTGCATGTTGTAGGAAACACGCATCACTTATTAAGTCTACGACCATTTGATAAACTTCACCTTTGCACATAAAAGAATCCGAGAAGTCACAGGATGGATTGAAGTGGAGATTACCTACATAGGGGACCAATAGAGAAAGATAGTCAATTCATTTTATGACTTTTTGGAGTGTTGAGCATTTTCTTGTAATAAAGTTCCAACAATTTTTGAGACTCGCATTTGCAAACCAATCTAGGCATTTCTTTCTATGTTTAGTTTTCATTTCATTTTTCATTAATGTTTTTGTTATTTTATTTTGTTGCTCAAGGACAAGCAAGCCTTAAGTTTGGGGGTATTTGATAATCCTAAAGATTATATTGTTTTTCTTATGATTTTAATAGGATTTTTAATACTTCTCATCCGATTTTGCCTGAATTGTTAATTAATTTGATCTATTTTATATTTCAAGCCTAAATCATGTTTTGGAGAGAAACTAAGCAAAATTGAGCTCGTTGATCCAATTTTGATCACTTTTTAGAAGATTGGAGAAGTTCTGAGGCTGATTGGAAGCACCCTTGAAGCTTGATCTGACCGGAAACCAAGAAGAGTGAAGATTCAAGTGAAAAGGCAAGTGGAGGGCAGTTCCATAAATTCAAGCCTCAAAGACATAACTTCGCCGTGGCAAAGTATGCCCTGGAATGTTTAAGTTGCGATTTTACTATACTTTGCCATAGTGAAGAAAAAGCTTTGCCGCTGCGAAAACTATGATTTTTGTTTTGTAAAAACGCTGTGTTTTTTCTTTTATAGCATTAGGTCCTAGGGGTCTTTGGCTATTATTTAAAGAAAAGTTAACCCATTTTCCAGGGGAGGTCGACATTTTAGAAGATAGGGAGAGGAGAAGAAGATTAGAAGAATTTGGGTCTCCAAATTAGAGAAGTTTTCTTTTCCCTTTCTTCTTTTATGATGTTGAACTCTAGTTTCTTGTTGTATTTGCTGTTTATTTCCATTTTGAACATGAACTAACTTATTTTTTTGTTAGGGTTTTGATAGATCTTTGTTTACAGTCATTTAATCTATAATATCTTGCTGTTTTTGGGTTCTATTGCATGGATTCATTATTTATCTTTGTTCTTAATGAATTTTAATGTTGGGTTTTTGATTCAAATGATTGTTGAGCATGATGAGACTGGGAAGTGATTCATGTGTTAGCTTCTTGAGTAAACACCATAGATTGAGCGAAAACTAGAGATAGATAAACGCGATCTATGAAATCTTTATAGGATTCCACTTGCTTAAGGGACTTTGAACTATTGAACTTTATTTTGTTGGGTGCAGAAGTTTAATAGGGATAAGTAGGAAAATATAGAGTAATCCTTGCATGTGAATTTGAGGATAATAGGATTCTTAGGTTGAATTGGAGTAACTTGGTGAAATCGAAACCCTAACCTCTCTTCTTGAATTGAATTTTGTTGTTGAATTGCTTTTGTTGCGTTAGTTTTAGTTGTTTTTTTTTTTTTTTTTAATTTAGATTTTAGCAGCTCCCACAAATCCAATATTTTTGTGCTCTTCAATTTGTTACAAAATTAGGAAAATCGGTACTTAGCACGCAATCCTCGTGGGAACGATACTCTATTCATCATTTTATTACTTTTTACGACTAGTGCACTTGCTACATATGCATGTTTATCAAATCACGCATCAGTGGTCTTTTACAGTTGTAGGACTAGAATAGTCCTTCAATGCTCTTTGAACAACCACAGCTCTTGTATCAGCCATTGAACTTAATTCCTTCATACAATCAGAACCTGAAAACAAGAAAATTTTAGTACACTAAAATAATAATAATAATAATAATAAAAGAACAAACTAAACCTAATATGAAAACTACTAATTACAAATACAAAATAAAACAAATATAAAAGCTAAATCAAATCAGCAATAAAATAGCTCGAATTGATATTGGTAAAAAAAATAATAGTTCCCTGGCAATGGTGCCAAAAACTTGACAAGCTATTCGCAAGTATGCAAAATCACACAAGTAATAAAGCTCGAGTAACGAGTGTCGAATTCTAAGAGAACTACTACTACCAAGTACAAAACTAACCTATCTTATTACTATTTGATTAATCAGATTTCTTAAGAAAAAAATTTAATGAAAAATAAAACAAACTAAAAAGTAAACAAAAGTAGAATTTTATTAATACTTTGATAAAAAAAAATCAATATGACTAAACCTAGGGCGCAGATTCCGCACCAATTTAATCCAATTCATTGACAATTATTTCTAATCTAATTAACCTTATTCTAAACGTCAAATTCCCTAATATTCTGATAATTTTCTCTTGAACAATTACCATATTAACTCTTAATCAACAACCCAAAATATCTCTAATGTGGATATAGAAGCTAAGAGTTCATTAAGTTTTATGGAATTTACCAAAGCCTAACAGATCGCGGTAACCTATCTCTAGCGTTTGCTCAATCTATGGTTTTATTACCTTAGACTAATTAGGTTTCATCTCTCGATCTCAACTTTACCCATAAAATCGTTTAACCTTTGGGCCCTTAAGAATTGAAAGCATTAAATGCAATAATAAAACTAAGAACAAAACTTAGTAAAAATTAACAACAAATAATTCAATGCATATTCATAAAATTGGGCTACATCTTAGCCCTAGAAAAGAATTTAGTTCATATTTAGAACAAAAACCAACCCTTGTATTAACAAACATGAGAACAAGAAAGAAAAATAGAAAAACTTCTCTAATTTGTAAACCAAAACTCTAAGAATTTTGATCTCCAAAGAGTTGCTGCTCTTTTCTCCCTTTCTTCTCCTAAAAACTAATTAAAGACCTTTATTTATAGTGCTAGGGTTTGGAGGTTAATCAAGAAAGAATTAAATGCCTCAAACAAGTCAAATTTGGACTAGGCTTTAAAACAGCCCATCCAGGCCTGCACTCCATCGCTGCAGCAACATAAATGGTTGCTGCAGTGATCATTCTTCCTGTCCAACAAGTGTGAAATCTTAAGAATTTGGAAAAATCTTCAACATAAACATTGTAGCTATCTGAATAAGCTTTCCAACGCCACAAGAATCATCTAATTCTGATTTCTACAGATCAAGTTATTGTCAAAACATTAAAGCATGCTCATCTTGAAAAATTTTCAGGTTTTAAGACTCATCTTCAAAGCATCACAACTTCCTCGTTTCAACTCCGATTCTTAAACTATTTGTTCCTACTCGTCACAAATTCCATCGACATCATTATTTTTCATTCAAATATCATTTATGACCTAAAAATACTCAAAATAAACCTATGATCTCATAAAGGATATTTATGAAATAATTAACTAAGATTTTGCAGAGTAAACAATTTTTCTTACAAATAATCTAATTGAATCACTAACTAAACACGTATTTTCATGATAAAAAATACAGCCCATAAAACATCACAAAAAAAAAAAAAAAAAAAACAACCCCAATAGCAAACCAAAGGGTGGCAACCTCCGAGGCTATACAACCATCCACGGCCAAAAACCAAACCAACAAGAACATCCAGATCATAGCATCCACCCAAGGAAGAATGCAACAAGCCGTAACAACAAACCACCCCCCTTACAACCACATGCCTCCTCAAAAGCAAGGTATCGAGAGCCCATATCATCTCTGCACAAATGCCTTAAAACCCACGAAAATAGCATTTGGTAGCCCCAAATTATGAGCAAGCCTCTTATTAAATGGGGACTTCTTCACTTTAGAAAGCTCCATCACCCTCCCCCTCACAATCCGCTTAATCATATTTACCAATGTTATGGCATCAAGGCAATCATGCCCAAAGTGTATTATTTCTCTCTCACCAAATGTGGTAAACAATAGCTCCCAAGCAAAGTCTACTAATGACATACTCGAGCTTCTTAGGTTTCCATCTATAGGATTGAAAGCTAATATAATCTTGCCAAGGTCGGAGCACATACCCCATGTGACACACATCAAGAACCTGACACCAAATGTTTCTAGTGAAGTTACAATAGAAGAAGAGATGATCCAAGAACTCCATATTATAATTAAAAAAAATAGCAAGTTCCAATTTAAGTAACTCCATACCTTACAAGTTTGTCCCTCGTTTGCATTCGGCCTTTAATGGCAAGCCATAAGATGAAAGACTTCTGAGGAATAGCCTTTGTAAACCAAAAAAGATGATGCCAATCCACCTAGTCCTTATGAGTTCTAGTAACTTCCCAAGGTGTTTTGATAGTAAAAGAACCCAAAGGGTTCAGATCCCATCTAGCTCTATCATCCTTATCCAAGGGGAGGAAGTCCATCGAATCTTTAACTTCCATAAGAGCCAAGGATAATAGGAAAGACCTTCTAGCCACCGACCATTTCCATCTAGCTAGTTCCATTACAAATCTTACCAACCTTAGCATAATAGGAAAGACCCGAGTCATAAACAATCCTAGGGTCGTACCTTTGTACTAAGGGCCCTTTTGGGGGCCAATTATCGTGCCACAAGTGAATATTTTCCCCGTTGCCGAAAATGTAGTGGAATCTATTTCTAACTTCACTTCGAAGTTTCAAAGCGGTCTTCCAAGCCCATGAGGAATTGCATGGGATTGACATATCCCAAAAGCTTTTCTTACCAATCAAATAGTTTTTAACCCACTCAGCCCACCTGGAATCACCTTTAGCTTGGGTAAGTTCCACAAGTCTCATCATTGCCACTTGATTCCATTCTTTGCTCTTTAAAATGCCAAGACCTCCCTCTTCCTTAGGAACACACACCTCTTCCCAATTCACCTTGGTTTTACTACTCTTTATCTCTGATCCCGACGAGAGGAAGTCTCTCAACTTAGAGACAATTTCACTTTAAACTTTGGAGAGGAGCATAAAGACCATAGACCAATACACTTGGATACTAGAAATGATGGATTTAATAAGCATAACTCTACTCACATAAGAGAGGAACTTACTTTTCCATGAATTAATTCTTGCCAAGATTCTATCCAACAGAGGGTTTACAATCCAAGTACTTAATCTTCTTAGTAATGAAAAGAACACCAAGATACTTCATTGGAAGCTTGCCTTCTTCAAACCTGAAAATAGATGAGAGATCTCTTCTTTCATCATCATGGATCCTAGAGAAAAAGATGATACTCTTAGATTGGTTAGCTTGGAGGCCAGCCCACTTAGAGAACTCATCCAAAGCTTTCTTAAGAGAGTAATTGATCCCTTGTTGGCATTACAAAAAAGCATCAAATCATTTGCAAAACAAAGATGGGTTAGTTTTAATTCCATGCATCTCCAATGGAACTTGAAGTCCTTGTTGGTTGACACTTTTCCCAATAATCTAGAAAGGACTTCCATGGCTATGACAAAAAGGTAAGGGAAGATAGGCCCCCTAGAACCTTAAAAAAAAAAAAACCCCCGCAAGCTCCCCTTTACTGCTATAGAGTACCTCGGGGTTGTGATACATTGTTCTACCTAATTGATGTATTACATAGGAAACCCAAACACTTTAAGCACCTCCAAAGCAAAACCTCATCTCACCGAATCATAAGCTTTTGTTAAATTGACTTTAATAGCACTCCTCCTCTCCTTAGACAAATCTCTATCATAATGGTGCAACAATTCCTGGCTAAGTAGAATATTATCCCAAATTTTCCTTACCCCTACAAAGGCCACTTGTGCCTTATTAATAAACTTGGGAAGCAAACCTTTAATTCTATTAGTCATTATCTTGGAGATGCATTTGTAAATGGTGTTGCAGCAAGAAACGGGACTAAACTCATTATTGAGGATGGATTCTCACATTTGGGAACTAAGGCAATGATAGTGCAATTAAGTTCCTTAAGAAACTTACCTGAGAAAAATAAGTGTTGAATAGCTTCAATAACCTCATTACCCACCACATTCCAAGCTTTTTGAAAGAATAGGGCACCATAGCCATTAGGCCTCGGGGCTTTATCCTTATTCATCGCAAACATAGTTTTGGTGATTTCCTCCCCTGTGACCTCGGCCACCATATCATTAGCTTCCTCCACCGAAATAATAGGTGCAATTAATCTCTCCAACCCATGGAAGTTCCTGAAATTCTCTTTATCTTTCAACAAGTCTTCATAGAAAGCAACAAACTCATTCTTAATTCTTCTTGCATCATTGGTGTAACTATCATTCCCTAGTTTCAAGGATACAATTCTATTCCTATTTCTCCATCCATTACCATATTTAAAAAAATAGCAAGTATTGGCATCTCCTTCTCTAAGCCACTTGATTCTTGACTTTTGTTTGGCTAAGGACTCTTCGGCCTTAGAAAGCTTAAACAACTTAGTAGCCTTTACCCTTTCCTTTTGGATGATATTCTCATTAAACAAATCCCACCCAAATTCGTTTGGCACTCTGACAACTATTCCCTAGCCACCTTAACCTGTTCAGAGATATTCGAGAAATCTTTTTTATTTAATCCTTTAAGCTCCAACTTTAAAGCTTTGAGTTTGGAAATAAGCCTAAACATAGGGTTTCCATGCACTTCCATCTTCCACACTTTCTCAACTAAAGGAAGAAACTCTTCATGTTCCATCCAGCAATTGAAGAATTTAAATGGAGTTCTCCTTCCTATAGATGGTAATCCATAATCAAGAATCATAACGCTATGATCTGAAACATTTGGAGGGAGAAACGTGGCACACGAAGAAGGAAAACCCAAACCCCATTTTTCATTGGCCAGGATCCTATCCTACTTACACCAAATTCTCCTATTTGCATCTCCTTTATTATTCCAAGTAAAGAAATTCCCAACAAAGCGGATATCATCAACTTTAACCCCTTTAAACAAACTCCACTAAGTCACCACAATGAGGCTTCCAATTTGTAGAACCACCCATTTTCTCCCCCATATTCCTAGTGGAGTTGAAGTCCCCCATTATAACACAACTATCCTGGCCAAACACACTAGCTTGATGCTCCAAATCTTTCCATAGCTCATGCCTTTCACCCGGACTATTAAGACCATAAGCAGAGGAGCAAACAAAATTATAGTTATTTATACACATCAATAATGGTGCTTTGATTGAAAAAAAAAATGCTATAAGTATTTTTTGTCAACTTATGAAGATGTGTGTGCATATTCATTTATGATGTTTGCACATTTATTTGGGTAAGCACAATTGTGTCTGTAGTTTACACATGTCATAACATATTGCATAAATGTGTGCACATTTCTTTAGTCTGAACTTATTGTAAATATGTGTGCACATTTGAGTTAGTTGTGGTAACATTTTTCCAGTCAAACCTTTTAGTATAGGTGTTGTGTTTTTATTGCTTGTTAGGATATTTTTCAGTTCTAAAATTTACATGAAAGGTCCATATACATGTGTTTGATGTTTCAGAAGTGGTCTTGGAAAGTTGTTTTGCTTTTTCAAATGTGGTCCAACAAAGTTGCTGAGAACTTTCCTAAAATAGCCCAACATGTATAAGGCTTTGTCGGCTGAGTGTACTAAGGGTTTGTTAAGCAAGGATTATATAATATCTTCTTCAGCCTTGCGTCTTCTTTGAACCTAAATATTCTATTGCTTGTTCTATGAAATTCTTTAGAGTGTTTATTCAATTTGGTCAAGTTCCTTACATTGTTTGTTCTTTAACATTCTTTTATCTTGTCTAAGTGCTTTTGTTGGAACATGGTTCCTTTGTTGAATGCTTGATGGTAGTTTAAGCTGTTAACCTAAAAGTTGACTTCTGCCATTGATGCTTGAGTGGAGCTTGAGCTGCCCAAGTGGTTTCTTGGACTCAAGCAAATTGTAGCAGAGTGTTGGAACAATTAGCGGGTGGAGTTAGAGTGTTGTAGAACATGGAGTGTTTTACATTGTTTTACTTATCTTTAACTCTATAATTGACTTGCAAGTGTTTGCTATAGTGAATTTGTTTGATCTAGACATGGTCCCATAGATGTAGGCTATTGGACGAACCATGTAAAAATCCTTTAGTGCTTTACTTTCAATCCATGCATGATATTGTGTTGCTGTTGAAAGACCATTCTTCCAAGCACTAATGAACACAATCAACCTATTCCACAAATGTTTAATGAAGTTGGTTAAACATAAACTTTTACATGCAATTCATGAATATTGTTTATGGCTACATGATTAGTGTTTGATATGATTTAAATAATATCTACTTCCAATTTTCATATGTTCCCTAACTGTAATTATTAATTCCCCATTTTGATGGGACAGGATTGCATAATGGGGTTTGTTACAGTAATCTTGTGTAGCATAATAATATTAATTTATTATAGATGATGGTGAGAAATCAATCTGTCATGAGATTTTTTGGACTCAAGCAAGTTGTAGCAAAACATTAGAGCAACTAGAGGGTGGAGTCAGAGTGTTGTGAAACACGGAGTGTTTTACATTTGTTTACTTAATTTTGCTCTGTAATTGACTTGCAAATATTTGCTATAATGGATTTTCTTCGTTTGGACTTGGTCCCATAGATGTAGGCTGTTAGTTGAACCATGTAAAAATCCTTGTGTGCTTTACTTTATGTCTTTGATGATTAGTATTGTGTTGATGATGAATGGCCTTTCGCACAAGCACTAATGAACTCAATCAACTTTTTCCGCAAGAGTTTAATGAACTAGATTAGTTATAAACTTTCAAAATCAACCTTGACTACATAAAAGTTTGTGATAAATAAATTTATTAGAATTGAACCATTTATTAGAAATTTTGGGTCCATCTTGTTACAATGCTAGCCATTAGAATTGAACAATTTGCCATGAAAATGAATCAAAGATGTAACACAAATTGATCATTGCATATTGGGTTGATTGAGCCATAGGAAGTAAAGCATTGCACATGTATGCAGAGAAAATGAAGAGCAAAAATGTGTAATAAAAGTTAGCCGTGCATACCATATATATTTTTGTAAAATAAATCATTAATTGAAGCAACTTAAGAAGAAAAACATCGGCCCTAAAATTGGTTTAGTTATCATTTAAAGTATTGCAAGCTTGAGGTCACAAAGGCTAACATCCTTAAAATGGTGAAACAAGTCTCAACCCTTCACTGTAAGTAGTGCTGTTGGAGCATCTCCAATGGTGCTATTTATTTTAAAGGGCATTTTTCATATAAATAAAGAGCATCTTCATTAATTTCTATATATAAAGAACAAAATTTTTATTCAAATCCAATGGACTCTTTAAATTTAATGAAGATGCTCTTTATTTTTAAGAAAGAGACTTAATAGGAGAGAGGATTAATAAATAAAATGCATAGAAACTTGTAGTTTATTAATTAAAATTAGGATAGAGAATGAAATTTGACTCTCTAGATGTGGAGAGTCAAAACTCACTCTGTAATTTATATTTAAAGGATAAAGAGTCAGATGGACTTTTGTTTTATGGATGAACTCTTTATAATAAAGAGTTTAGGTCATATAAAGAGACCTTTGGAGATGCTTTTATTTGTATTAGCTTCATTATCTTTGAAATATCATATATGTGAATTGCTCTTTTCTAAACAAATTGTAATTAAATCAGCATAAATATACAAAATCAAATGATCTTAAAACACTAATTCAAAATAGAATCCATTATTAATTTTTATTTTTATCTATTTATTTATTATTATTATTATTTTTTTGTGATCGGGGGTGTCCAGACTAGCTTGCACATACTTGAACTAATCTTTTTGGGGTTCTGAAGTGAACGGTTGGGTAAATCCCCTTAGTGGCCACCCTTGTTAATGCCTGGAGGGACTCGAACTCAAGAACCCATATTGGACCGACCCCTTTGCTCTTTTATCATCATACCACCTGATGGTGGTTACCCATTATTAATTATAAGACAATCCAGTACAACAATCCAAATTCTGAATACAAAAAATAAAAATTAATACACGTAGATATCATAACAAGTATCGAAAGACAAAATATTGCAAATAGAATTAATCAAAATTGAGAAGCTCTCTATCAATAATTGCAAGTAAATCAACTAGAACAATTAACAATACTATAATTAATAAATGATGAGAAAAAGACTAAGAAACAATAACCTAGACCAAGTTTGTTTTGGGAAATCAACAACCTGGCCATATCCAATTACAGTATTTAATTTCAAAACATTAAAGCGAATACAATATGACAAGTTATAAAATAATAACTCAAATCTGAAAAAATAAATGTAGCAAAGGAAAAGAAAAACATAAGAAAAATAGAGTATAGAAGTTATGTTTTGTATTCTTTTCACAAGCAATTTTTTCAGAGTACAAGAATCTTTGGCTATGGTTAAATTTATACAAAAATACTTGAAGTTTCATACAATCTTCTTCTTTGAAACTTGATCTTCAGCTATCATCCTGTGCCATCCGAACTTGCATTGCCACTTGAGCTACAACTTGCAGTTTGTTAGAGAGCACATAAAGTGCTGTAGAAGAACTGGCGCCAAAAACCAACTTGGTCTAACTAATTTGACTAGTGTAAAAAGACTTAAAAACCTATCATTAATTCTTTCTAAGTTTTTCATAAGTTTGCTTAAGTTGCAGCTTGCTTGTATGACTAACTTCGTCCCTCAAGCAAAAAAAAAAAAAAAAAAAAAACTATAAACCTTGCATGTCGTCCTGAATCTTTACTACTTGTAAGTGCTTTTATCGGTTGTGTTTAGAGTTTCCTTAGATTGAGAAGCTTGTCCTTGAGATCATCCCTCAAGGTCAAAGTCAAAGGAAGAGCTAAACACATGAAGATGATCACGAAAAGTCTGAAAACAAGAGCCAGAGAGAGGCTTGGTAAAGATGTCTGCAACCTGAAATTGAGAAGCAACATATTGCACCACAAGACGTTTGGACTGAACCATTTCCCATACAAAATGCACATCGATTTTGATGTGCTTTGTATGAGCATGAAAGACCGGATTAGATGCAAGAGCACCAACACTGGTGTTATCACACCAGAGGACAGGCAAACCAGGAATAGAAATGTGAAGCTCCAGGAATAGATTCTAGAGCCAAGCTACTTTAGTAGAAGCCTAAGATAAAGCTCGGTATTCAGCCTTAGTGGAAGATAAAGCAACGACTTGTTACTTCTTAGAGCTCTATTGAATCAAATTAGAACCAAGAAAAAGACAATACCTGTTATAGACTTGTGATCAGACAGACTGCTAGCCCAATCTGTGTCTATATAGCCCTCAAGTTGAAGAGTGGAACTACAGTGAAAAGTCAGACCATAAGTAAGTGTACCTTTGATATATCGTAGAACACACTTGTAAGCCTGCCAATAAGTGATAGTTGGAGCTTTAAGAAATTGGCTAAGTTTATTCAAGACAAAAGAGAGGTTAGGCCTGGTCATGGTAAGGTATTGCAAGGCACCAATGAGACTTCTACATAGAGAAGGTTTTTCGAAGAGTGGACCATCTTCAAAGTGCAACTTGGAACCAGGAACCATAGGGGTGGCACAAGGATTGCAATCTAACATTCCAAATTTGGAAAGAATCTCTTGAGCATACTTGGCCTGATAAAGATGCAACCCATAGGAGGTATGAACAACAAAGATGCCCAAAAAATAATGGATAGAGCTGAGAATCTTTAGACCAACCTGAGCATATAAAGCTGACACTATGGTGTGAATGAAAGAAGGGTTATTGCCAGTCAATAGTATATCATCAAGGTGAACAAGAATATAAATGACCATGGAATCTTGAAGAAGATAAAAGAGACTAGAATCAGAGGTGGAATTCTGAAAACCTTTGCTTAGCAACACAATTTTAAGCTTATTGAACCAGGCCCTGGGGCTTGTTTTAAGCCGTATAAGGCTTTGTGCAATTTGTAGACATGATGATGTTTAGAGGAGTCAACTAATCCTTCGGGTTGTGTCATGAAAACAACTTCAGTAAGATCGCCATTGAGAAAGACGTTATTTATGCCCACTTGTTGGACCTCCCACCCATTGTGCACATCTAAGGATATAATAACTCTGATGGTGGAAGCCTTAACAACCGGAGAGAAGATTTCTGAAAAGTCTACGCTAGGGGTTTGATGAAAACCCTTGGCCACAAGATGCACTTTGTAATCCTAGAGACTGCCATTAGCATTTAACTTGACCTTGAAAACCCATTTATGACTAACTAAGGTCATATCATTAATGTAAGGAACTAAGGTCCAAGTTTGATTATTGTGCAATGCAGTAAACTCAGCAGTCATGGCCTGAACCCAAAGTGGATTTTGTAAAGTAGTAGTGACTGAGGAAGGTTCTTCATGTATCTCAGAGGAAAGCGAGGGAATTGGAGCTGTGGCTATATGATCAAAGATAAGAGGATTTGAGGAAAAAGCTTCATGATGTTTAAGATGTTAGAGTAGATGCCCTAGAGCCAATCAATTATTGTAGAATTGACTCTTTGTAATAATGTTCATTAATCAATAAAAGGCATTTTATTCTATTTCGCGTAAATCATTATTATTGCAATATGTATTGATATATGTCCTTAGAATGGTAGAACCGTGACGAGGGTATCAAGTGTTTCAAATCTTGATAGTGAGAACCCTATGAGCACATATGGTGGCCATTCTAAAAACGTCCGTAGCCCTAGTATTATTCTGAAGTAAGGGCACAGATAATACGGTAAGGCTATCATAGTGTTGAATGACCCTGTCGAAAGGCAGTGACTGATCTCACTTGTCAAGGTTGTTTGGTGACAACCTGGTGCAATACATGGGTGCTTGCTGTAGGCGGATATATCGTAGCAAGTTCATTGGACTGACCCACCAGAGGATTCCATATGGATGGTAACCCCAGTGTCTATGGAACAAATCCTCTAACAAATGGTGGTGCATGTGATCCTTAGACTTAAGATCACCGGAGCGCCTTGTGCACCGATTGGTGCACTTTGACACTAGTCTAACGTAGTTCTATTCAGAGCTGTCAATACGGTGGTGATTGGCTACATTAAGGTGTGTATCAAGACTATGGTGGATTGACAGAGGATTCATCACTCTCGGGTACGGGAGAAGTTATCTCATGGCACAATTCAGTATATGGCAATGACAATAAAACTGTGGCCACAGTGGGATTGAGTTATTGCTCTATCTGGTTTATAATACAGGTCATTGGTCCAAAAACCGAATACATAATATCAAGAGTAACCGGAGGTTGACATTATTTCTATGCCTTTGTCTCGTCGAGATAACGTATGATGAAAGGATCGAATTGCATGGTAACCATATCGTTGACAGGTAGCTACTTTGCTAAATTCGAATCTATCGGGTAGCCATGATGCCTTGCTAGGAGCCAATCTTGGTCTGTGTATTAGTGAGACGATTAATTGGTGTTAATCGCGATACCATACACTGCTGGTATGATGAGGAGCCTATGGGTCACACACATAGGAGATAATTTAAGAGCCAAGAAGAAAGAAAGGTGTTTTCGTCTTTTTTCGGCAAAAAGGTATTTTGGTATTTTCACAGTGCAATTGAATTTGCTCGGGTCGTAGCCTTTATTTAATTTGTTAGAAAAAATTAAATAAGTGAAATTACTTTTAAATGTGTGTTCGCACATATTTAATTAAATCATCATTGTTGTTAAATGTTAATTAAATATTAATTGATTTTAATTGCGATAATGATTAATTAAATTAAAATATCTAATTGGGAGTCTTTGGCAACATAAGATGTTTGGGTTGGAGCCCAAGCCCATTCCATGTGGGAATAGGGCAACTAAGTTTGCCTATAAAAAGAAAGGTGTTTGTGTGATTTGTAGATAATTAAATTTTTCCCTTTTGAAAGAAAAGAAAAACGCACAACACATACACACTCTCCCACGCCACTTTCACTATTTGATTGAAAAAATCAAATATTTCTCTTTTCTTCTTCTTGATTTCCTAAGACCAAGGAGGATCTAGCAAATCCCTCCTTGGTTCCTTGCGATTGTCTTTGTGTGGACTTCCACGGTTCGATCCTACACTTGGATCGGTAGCAAACACATTCAGAGACAATATTGGTGGAGCCTCCAATGCGGGTATGAATCTAAACTTTAGATTTATTTTTCTGTAGATTCTTGATGTAATATATAAACTGTAATTTTTGTGCCCTGATTTTGGGTTCTAAGGAACGATCCATTGTTGTAAAATTTTTGTTTTTCTGATGCGCAACTCGGATTGTTTCCTAACACAAGAGTAGATGTTTTCTTGAGGGTGATCATAGGATGAACATTGGTTGTAGGAATGCATGAGGGCTAAGAGAGAATGTTGTAAGTTCAAAGATCAACTTCCAAACATGGTGAGGGTGGTCTGGAGGAAGAGGAAGATAGATCAGCAGGTGAGGGTTAGGAGGACACAACACGAGTGTCTTGCGTAGATGGATTAATACCAAAGGAAGGTGAGGAAGTAGCTGAGGTAGTTTGAGGTAAAGGTTGATGTGACAAAGGTACATGAGGAATTGTCTAGGCCTAAGATGAAAAAGGGAGACCAACATCAGTAGATGAATCAGAAGTGGTAAGTGAAAAACCATAAGCAAAGGGAAAAAGTTGCTCATTGAACTTGACACTCTGAACTGTGTATACTTTGCCATAAGGATTTGTTAGGAAATGATCAAGTCATGGCAGTGGAAAACAAAAATATGTAACAGCAGATCGTTCCCTTAGAACCAAGATCAGGGCACAAATTTTTAGTTTATACCTTAAATCAAAATCTGCAGAAAAATCATATTAGAGTTAAGAATTCATACACGTTTGGAGGCTCCTTCAACCTTGTCTCTAAATGGGTTTCACTATCGATCCAAGAGTAGGATCGAACCAGCGGTAGTCCACATGAAGATAATCCTAAGGAACTAAAGAGCGATTTGCTAAATCCTCTTTAGCCTTAAGAACAAGAACAAGAATCAAGTGAAATATTTGATTCAACCAAATGTAAAGTGGCGTGGGAAGACAGAAAAAAGGGGCTGGAATTTTTAATCAAAAGTGATTGAATGAATTGTTATTTAATTCACAAAAATCCGGCACTTATATAGTGCACTGATTTCCCTATTCCATCATGGAATAGGCTTGGGCACCAACACAAACAACCCCTATGTCCAAACAACCCCATTTAGATATTTTTATTTTTATTATTATTATTTCAATTAATATATATAAAAATATATTAACATTTAACAATAACAATAATTCATTTAAATATATGTGTACACATATTTACATATAATCTCACTTATTTAATTTTTTTTAATTTCAAGTTAAATAAAGGCAACAATCTTAGCAAATTTAATTGTACTATGAGATTACCAAAATACTTTTTTGCCTAAAAAGACGAAAACACCATTCTCATAAACTGATTCTTAAATTATCTTCTATGTGTGTGACCCGTAGGCTCCTCATCATACCGGCAATGTATAGTATCGCGATTAACACCAATTAATCATCTCACTATACACAGACCAAGAATGGCCCCTAGCAAGGCATCATGGCCACCCGATAGATTCGGATTCAGCGAAGCAGCTACCTGTCAATGATATGGTTACCGTACAATCCAATCCTTTCATCATCTGTTATCTTATCAAGACCGAGGCACATAAATAGTGTCAACCTCAGCTACTGTCGATATGTATGTATTCAGTTACTGGACTAGTGACCAGAATAATAAACTGGATAGAGCAACAACTCAATCCCACTCTGGCCACAGTTTTAATGTCATTGCCATTTACTGAATTGCGCCGTGAGATAACTTCCCCCATACCCGGGAGTGATGAATCCTCTATCGATCCACCATAGTCTTGATACACTCCTTGATGCAGCCAATCACTACTGTATTGACAGCTTTGAATAGAACTATATTGAGCTAGTGTCAAACTACACTAATCGGTGCACAAGGTGCTCTAGTGATCTCAAGTCTAAGGATCACATGCACCACCATTCGTTAGAGGATTTCTTCCATAGAAATCTAGTGAACTTGCCTACAGCAAACACCCATGTGTTACACCAGGTTGTCACCAAACAACCTTGATAAGTGAGATCAGTCATTGCCTTTTGACATGGTCATTCAACACTATGATAGTCTTACCGTATTATTTGTGCCCTTACTTTAGAATAATACTAGGGCTACGGACGTTTCTAGAATGACCACCATATGTGCTCATAGGGTTCTCACTATCAAGATTTCAAACACTTGATCCCCTCGTCACGGTTCTACCATTCTATGGACATATATCAATACATATAATATGATTTACGCGATATAGTATAAAATGCCTTTTTGTTGATCAATGAACATTATTACAAAAAGTCAATTCTACAATAATTGATTGGCTCTAGGGCACCCACTCTAACAGGATTGAGACAGAGATAGGCCTTGTGATAGGAACTATAACCCAATAGAACACATTGCTTTGTATGAAAAGAAAATTTATGTTGTTGATAAGGTCTAATGAAGGGAAAACATTAACATCCAAAGACACAAATAGCCTTATAGTTTGGAACTTTATGAAAAAGCATTTGAAATGGTGAGTTGTTGGATAGAACTATAGAAGGTAATCGGTTTATTAGATAGACAGTAGTGTGGAAGGCAAACCACCAATACTTAAGAGGCATAGAGGCTTCAGCTAACAAAGTTAATCCCACTTCTGTCACATGTCGATGTTTTCACTCAACCTTTCCATTTTGTTGATGGGTATGAGGGCAGGGGTGCTTGAAATGGATACCCTGCTAAGCAAAATATACAGCAAGAGGGCAAAATTTGCCTCCCTAATCCAATTAGAAGGTCTTAATCTTGCTATCAAATTGCTGAGCCACTAATGGAACAAATTATTGAACAACATTGAGTACTTCAGATTTTAGTTTTAAAGGGTAAATCCAAGAGTAACGTGTGTGATCATCAACAAATAGAAAATAATACTTGAAACCAGTGGCTGAAGTAATAGGTGCAAGACCCCATACATTGGTAAAAACAAGTTCAAAAGGTTTGCTTGTTTGAGAGACTGATGGGGGGAAAAAATTCTAATGAAGCTTACCATACTGACATGCTGCATAGAACTGAACTTTATTAGTACTGTGATCTTTTACATTTAAAAGTGAAACAAGAAAACTAAGTACAGATATATGAGGTTGGCCAAGTCTACGATGCCACAAATCCCCTTCATGTGTAGGATCAGTTTGTACAACTTTATGTTTAGGTATTCTAGATGTAGTACAAGAGACTAAACAACTTGATGGATTATATGCAATATTAGAATCTGACAGTAAAACACCAGAGTAACCAAGAGAAGTAACATAAGCTGCTGAAGAGTCTTGAACCATGGACTGATGTAGAGAAGAAAACATTGCGTGTTTATTGGTAGAGTCTTGAAACTGAGTGGAAGCTAATGTCGAATGTGAGGCTTGTTTATTGTTAGCAGAGTCCAAAGGAATGGTAAGCTGGTATAGACCATTATGCATAGTCCCTCTAAGTAGGACCTCTTGAGTTAGCTTGTCCTTAACAACACATTCATCAGTAGAGAATTCAACTTCCACATGATTATCTCTTGTAATTTTGGAAATACTAAGGAGATTCTTGGTAACTTGAGGAACACAAAGTATATTTCTAAGGTGCAAGGATTTATTTACACAAGGAGAAGAAATAAAGGCCAAACCTATGTGTGAGATGTCAAGGCATTGACTATTGCTAACCTGAAGAGAGTATGATCTGGTAGACTAATTTTTGTAAGGAAGATGTTGAGGATCAGATGTGATATGATGAGTGGCTCAAGAGTTAATGAACCAGTTAGGATCAGTCACTATGAGTGGTGTTGTAGTTGGATTTTTCTGGTTTCCAACAGCAGAAGTCATTGTAGATTGGTTCAGATTAGGAGGAGATGATTGATTTAGATGGGAAGTATTCTGGAATTGCATCTGATGAGGAACCATAGGTGTAGTCAAAGGAAGAGACTGTGGTGTACCATAAGGAGCGTAAGAATTTGTTGTAATAGCAAAGTAGGCATGTGCAGGAGTTACATGTTGTGAAGATTGCTATGGATTTCTGTAGTACATCCCAAACTGGGGTCTGTGGTTTTGATGTCCTTGAAAATTTGTGTCGAAACATTGATAACATTGAAAAGCCATAGGCTTTCCACATAACTGACAAATCAGTTGTGGTTTATAAAAATTTCATCCTCTACCTCTGCCCCTACCAAATGCTGGATTAAATGTTTGAACCTGCTGAGTGTTGTGATAGCCATTTGTGTTCATCTTGATGTGGAGGTAGAGACTGTGACTCTTGAGGCATTTGTTGGTTTGAATTGTTGTTTACTAACACACTTTGAAGCGGAGGAAGTGATTGTTTGTGAGCAAGAAATGTCATAGCTTCATGAAAACCTAAGTAAGCTAAATGTTGCTTTTCTAACCTTATTTCGTGCTTGTGCAGGAGAAACTAAGCTTCCTATAAGGACACCTCACTGCTTCTTGATGTTAAGGTAGCAACCATGGCATCATATTCAGATCAAGGCCATCAAGAATATAGAGCAATAGCTCTTCATCACTAACAGTTACGCCACTAGTGGTTAAAAAACCAACTATTTCTTTCATCTTCAAGACATAATCATTTATACCTGAGTTATATTTTCTAGTTGTTTGTAATTGATTTCGTAAATGCAACACTCTAGCCTTAGAATCAGTAAGAAAATGCATCTCTAAGGTGTGCCATATATCATATGCAGTTTTGCAGTTTGCTACATGCTAGAACATTGTTTCCGATATTGATGAATTTAACCAACCAAACAAGAACTGATCAACTTTCTTCCATATTACATGTTCATAATTAACTTCTCTTTTAGATTCATCAACAAGAATAAAAGGTGAAGGGTAGGATTTTTCACTGTTAAAAAACTTTCCAAATCATAAGCTTTCAAGGTTGGAAGCACCTGAGATTTCTAGTACGCATAGTTTCTTTCTCCTAGTTTTACCGAAATAGTTAGAAGTGTATTGCTTAAAGGTGAGGTTGAAATTGAGTTTGTCGCCTTTTCGTCGACAACAGAAGTTGAAGCTCAGATGCTTTAGGATCTGCCATTGACGCCCTGCCGTAGCTCGATACGCCATTGACGTGCAGCGCTCGATACCATGGAAAAATAAATGAAGCAAAGGAAAAGAAAAACATAAGAAAAACAGGGTAAAGAAGCAGTGTTTTGTATTCTTTTCACAAGCAAATTTTTCACTCTACAAAATTTTTTGGCTATGGTTACAATTTATACAAAAATACTTGAAGTTTCATACAATCTTTTTTGTTGAAACTTGATCTTCAGCTGTCATCCTATGCCATCTGATCTGCAACTTCCATTGCCACTTGCGCTGCAACTCGTAGTTTGTTAGAGAGCACGTAAAGTGCTGTAGAAGAACTAGTGCCAAAAACCAACTTGCTCTAACTAATTTGATTGGTGTAAAAAGACTTAAAAACCTGTCTTTAATTCTTTCTAAGCTTTCCATAAGTTTGCTTAAGTTGCAGCTTCCTTGTATGACTAACAAAATTCTAATGACATTACGAATTTAGATAAAATCTAATACCACTAGACATCTAATTTTATAAGAATATCTAGAGTATAACAATTTGATTCCTATATATAGTAAACCGTCATATACCCAAGAATTTGCCTGTCATGAATTTCAATTTCTTCTATGAAAAAAATAATAAAATAACATACTCCATTTATAATCTGTTGGTAGAAAACCATATCAACTTTAATAAATTTGTTTGTGATATTTCAAACAATTTATTCATTAACAGAATGTGGAGAAGAACAAGTTTGTCACTATAAAGATGAAGTTAAAAATTTTGAAATTTGAATTTTGTTAAAAAAAAAAAAAAAAAAAACTATTTTAGACTTAAGATTTGTACAATTATTAAAAATAATTTGGCCTCTAGACAAAGCATTAAACCTCAAAATTATATAGAATTAATATTAGATCTATTAGGAGTTATGAAGTGTGTGAGATAGTTTAGTAGAGAAAAAACAGGACTTCAAGATCAATTATTTAAATTCATTTTTTAAATTTTATTTATTTATTTATTTTGTCATCCATTGGATCTTATCTACATTTAGGATTAGTGTTGAGATATGAATAAATTTGTTTTAAATGTATAATGATTCTTTCCATATGTTTTACATTATTGCCCAGATTTCATGTGATTGAGAAATCCTAGCATTGTTGCTACATTCCTTTTATTGTCACACTACACTTGTATAAATAGGGTTGTACAAAACATATTAAAACACACAAATACAATATACAGATTTAATTTCTGTAATTCCTTTCTCTATCACTAAGGCATTCTCCGGTAGACATTCTGCTACTTTTGCCTCCTATTTCCTCTTCTTCTTTCTTTATTTTCAATCTTTGACATGGTATCAAAGCTAGGTTACTTGAACCAGATTTCACTCAGCTAACATCTTCATTCTGTCCATGCAAATCCAAACAGAAGCTTAGTTAGAAAATCTCTCCATTCTGCCCCTAAAAAATTCAAACAAAAAACTTGGTTAGTTTTTTTTATCCTCTCCTTTATATCAAACCAAAATGTCAAACACTCAAGACCCAAACAACCAGGCCCTCAATAGTACCACAGTAAACCCAAATATGTTAGGCCCAAACCACACAACACCAACAGGCCCAAACCCACCAACACAAATAGGCCAAAACCCACCAATACAAACAAGCCCAAACCCAACCACACAAATAGGCCCAATTCCCCAAATGCAAACTAGCCTAGTTCCTACAACCCAATCAGGCTAAACTCATACTCCTACCCATTTACTTTTTCAGGTTATCCCATGAGTTAAAGCTCTCAAATAGGTCAAGAACCCTACCTGACACAGCAACCCTTAACCTTTCACATGATACCAACCACAACTTCCTCCCTGAATCAGGCAACGCTCTGTACATGAGGCCATCCGATGGATCAGAAATCACTGTTGTCAAAGTGTTTTGACCAGATTGGAAAATTACAAAACATGGGCTAGAGATTTCTATTGAGCCTTCATCACTAAAGACAAAAAGGGCTTCATCGATAGAACAGCCCTCATACCCATAGAACCCTATCCCATTTGGCAATGGAACTGATGCAATATGCTCGTCCATTCATGGATCAACAATTGCTTATCACTGGAAGTGGTAGTCGACTTACCACCGACTGATATCACGACTGAAACATGGGTGGACATTAAAGAAATGTATGGTAAGTTGGATCTCGCCCAAAATTGTTCACTCCGATAGAATCTTATCGAGATCAAACAAACAAACATGTTAGTTACAGTGTACTATAACCAACTCTCGATGGCATGGAATGCCTTAGTTGCCATCGAAGACAGCCTAGAGGCACAGCCAAAGATACTCCAACAATACCAATAGATCCACGATATAGATTGTCTCAGCCGCTTCCTTCTTGGCCTAAACGAAGGATTTGTGCCCTTTTGGACACAAATCCTTGCCACAACACCACCACCATCCTTATGCCAGACTTCTCAACTTGTTGTGCAAGATGAGAGCCAACGGCAGCTTGTCGTGGATGGCCCTCGGTAAGGACAAGCTATGGCCTTTGCCGACATAAAAACTGTGAACTCTCTCTCACCCAACACTTTTGATAATGAACTCCAAATACAGCTAGGGTTGCAAAATGAAACAGGTAAGAATTCATATGCATCCTCCAACGGCCCAATGCAATCTCTTCATCCGACGACTCTATATTACTTTCTCTTTTGCAAAATAAAATTAGGCCAAATGCAAATATGGGCCAAGTTTTTATAATAGCCCAAATGTCAACAATGGGTCAAATTGGAAAAACAGGCAAAACAATTGGCAAAATGGGCCTATGCAAACTAATTGACAAAATGGATCTGGGCAATCCAAGCAAGGGAAACCTAAATATCACTATGACTTTTACAAATGCCAGAACCACACAAAAAGATAATTGCTGCAAATTGCATGGGCATCCTACTACCAAGGAAATAAATGGCAAGCATTTAGTTTATGAAGTTTCTAGTACTGATTCTGGAGATTCTATTTTGGCCCTTTAGCTCAACCTAGAACAATATCCCAGCTTCTGCAAATGCTGAACACTTTTCCCCAAGCACAAACGACAGCATATTTAGGTACATGTTTCTATTCTAATTTAAATAAAGATGATATCTGGATAATTGATTCGAGAGCTAGTGACCGTATCATTTGCAACCCAAAATATTTCTACCATACCACAAACACATCTAGTACTTCAGTTCATATGCCCAATGGGAATATCACCTACTACCCATATAGAAACTGTCAACCTTACCAAATCTTTAGTACTTCAAAAGGTGTTGTTTGTCCTAGCGTTTCACCTAAACCTCATCTTCGTGTCTAAAATCTGTCAAGATAATAATTGCCTTCTACGATTTTTTCTTGATAAATATAAATTTCAGGACCCTTTGACTAGGATACTGATGGGTTGGGTAGAGCGAATAACGACATTTACTACTAGAAACCTAATGTCTTTCCCTTTGTTTTTTCTGATTGTATTACCAATAAAGTTTCCTTTTGTAATACAAACATTAATAAAACTTCCTATGTTTTTCATCAAAGATTAGGTCAAAGTGCCTTAATTCCTTAGCCTAAATGTCCAACTGTCTGCTGGCCAAACAAATTCAAAACGCATTTCCCAATAGCATATCAACTACCACACATCCTTTTCATCTTGATATTTGGGGACCTTATCATACTCAAAATCATGATGGATCTTGGTTCTTCCTCACCATTATAGATGATTTTTCCCGGGAACTTGGATATTCATTATTCAATCCAAGGATCAAACACTTACCCACATTAGAAATTTCTTAGCCATGGTCACCATATAGTTCAAAACCTCAGTTTAGTGGGTCCGGTCTGACAACGCCAAGGAATTTTTTAACCACAACTATTCCTCCCTATTCTCTTCCCTTGGGATCTTCCATGAAACTTCATGTGCATACACTCCTCAACAAAATGGGATAGTTGAACATAAACATAGGCATTCATTAGAAGTCGCTCATGCCTTGAAACACTTAGCCAACCTACCTAAATCTTTTTGGGGTGAATGTGTGGTCACAACAACCTACTTAATCAACGCATGCCATCTCGTGTGCTTGGTGGCAAAACCCCATATAAGGTCTCATGACAAATTTGGAAAAACTCCATATATCAATCACCTCTGAATCTTTGGCTACCTTTGTGGTTCCAAAATTATGGCGTCCCATGACAAATTTGGAAGTTGGGCTACTCCTTGCATCTTCATGGGCTATCCTATGTTACAAAAAGGGTATACATTATATGATCCAACAGAAAAAAAGTTCTTGATATCCCGTGAGGTCTTCTTTCACTAGGAGAAATTTCCTTATCAAAATGCAGTTTCCAGTTCAAGCCAACAGCAGATGACACCATTTTTGGAAGATGACCCTCCCTCAAATCCATCTTATGAACTCATACTACTCTACCTACTCCTAGTAGTACAAATTTTCTAACGGCTCCTCGGTCTCTTGACCTTACAATAATAGAACCTTCCACCAACAATATTCCACCCACCACAGAATCCCATGAAAGAGTTCTAGATCCCCCTTCATGTTGGTCCACCTACATACTCCGACCACCTATTTGGGCTACTAATTGTGATTGTCCGATGATATAGACATGCACAAGTATTCCTTATCCAACATCCAACTATGTGAGCTATGCTACACTATCTCCTACGTACATGATATGTATCAGTCAGATTTCTATAGAAAGGGAACCTTCTTGTTATTTTAAGGCTGTTTCTCACTCTCATTAGCATCAGGCCATGGTTGAAGAACTCTCTACTCTAGCACTCAATCACACATGGGACTTAATGTCGCGTTCATCTCACAAGAAATCTATTTGCTGCAAATGGGTATATAAGATCTAACACCATTCTGATGACTCCATTGAGAGATATAAAGCTTGATTAGTTGCAAAAGGATTCACTCAACGTGGAAGGTTTGATTATGTTGAGACTTTCTCCCCAGTGGCCTAACATGTCACTGTCCATACTTTCTTGACAGTTGCATCTGTTCGTGATTGGACCTTACATCAAATGGACATCCACAATGCATTTCTACATGGTGACCTCCATGAAGAGATTTACATAGATCTTCCTACGGGATTTCAACGATAGAGGATGAATAAAGTATGTTGTCTTCAAAAGTCCCTATATGGTTTAAAGCAAGCATCCCAATAGTGGAATGAGAAATTCATAGAAGCTGTTACAAGCCTAGGGTTTTCTCAATCTAGACATGACTATGCTTTCTTCTCAGGACGAAGAGGTATATTATTCTTATTATATACGTAGATGACATCTTGATCACCAAATGACAAAACAACCATCAAGATCCTAAAAGAGCACTCAATAAGCATTTCCATATCAAAGATTTTGAAGAACCAAAGTATTTCCTTGGAATTGAAATTGCAAGGTCTCCAATAGAGATATCTCTTAGCCAACGAAAATATGTACTGGAACTTGTGTCTATTTTGGATTGTCGGCATGTAAAACAAGTGCCATTCCTATTAAGCAGAACTCCAAACTCACTACCCAAGAGTATGATAGAGCAATATCATCCTCAGAAGTTGATCCACCATTGGAAGATGTGTCACATTATCAAGTACTTATGGGTAATCTTATCTATCTCACTATAACATGACCAAAATCAGTTACACAGTCCACATCCATAGTCAGTTTATGCATGGACTGAAACAATCTCACATGGATGCGGCAATGAAAGTAATCAAGTATTTAAAGGGATGTCTTGGATTGAGACTTCTCCTATCTTGAAATGCAAGCTTAGATGTCACAACTTATTGTGACTCAGATTGGGGCACATGTCCAATGATGAGGAGGTCACTTATTGGGTTTCGTATAAAACTTGGAGAGGCATTGATTTCCTGGAAAACAAAGAAGTAGGTCATTATGTCTCTCTCATCAGTAGAAGCTAAATGTAGAGCTATGGCCAAAACCACTGGTGAGATCACTTGGATTCTTGGATTATTGGGAGATCTAGAAGTACAAGTGAAAGACCCTATCCATTTATATTGTGATAATAAGGTAGCAAATGATATTGTAGCAAATCCCAATGTTTCATAAAAGAACAAAACACATAGAGATTGACTGTCACTTCATAAGAGGAAAAATTCATGAAGGAATCATTAAAACCATGCACATTGGCACTGCAGAGCAACCAATAGACATTTTCAAAAAAACCATTATGCAGCAGATGTCATTCATATCTATTACACAAGCTTGGCGTTTATGACATTTACCAATCACAAGCTTGGGGGGGAATGTTGAGATATCCTAAAATTTGTTTTAAATGTATAATGATTTTTTCCATACGTTTTAAATTATTGCCCCGGTTTCATGTGATTGAGAAATCTTGGCATTATTACTACATTCCTTCTATTGTCACACTACATACTCGATGCCACCCCTACCAGTAGGCATGTGATCAATTAGATCAATTCCCCACATGGCGAATGGGCAAGGGCTAGTCATTATTGTTAATTAGTGGGAAGGTGCTCAGGATATGTTCACGAATCTCTGGCATTTGTCACACTTCTTCACAAAGTCGTAAGTATTTTCATGAAGCAAGGGCCAATAATATCCTTATTAGATAATTTTATTGGAAAGAGATCGTGCATTAGTGTGATTACCACATATCCGTTCATGTATCTCTCTCATGATGTAGTCTACTTCTTAATCTGACACACTTTAGAGTAGAGGGGTGCTAAACCCTCATTTGTACAGTTGGTATTCGATAAGAGTATAACAAGCAGTTTAGGTTTGTAAGAGTCTTGCCTCAATTTTGCTGTTAGGAAGAACCCCTTCTTTGAGATACTGAATGATAGGAGTCATCTAGGTTATTGACTCTGTAGCAGCTATTGTTTGATCAGGTGAGTTGATGTTGGGAGCTTCAATGTATTTGACCAGAATTTTGCCCAAAACATCAAAATCCAGCGATGAAGCTATCTTAGCCAAAGCATCCGCAACTGAGTTGCTATCTCTAGGGATTTATTTGATCGTGTAATGCTTAAAGGACTTCAGTGTCGCATTAGTTTTCTTCAATTAAATGATCATATTATCTTCTTTGGCTTGATATTCTCCCAATATTTGATTGACGACAATTTGGGAGTTGTTATTGATGTCAATCACTTCTGACCCCATCTCTCTTGCTAATTGTAGACCAAAAAACAGTGCTTCATACTAAGCCTCATTATTGGCTTTAAATCCAAATATGAGGGTTCCATATATGCGAGCACCCTCGGGACTGATAGGAGAAATCCAATATTAAATCAGCGATAGCTTTCCCATTGATAGTTGTTTTAGCTTGAAGTATAGATTGAATTGACTTAATTCCATTGTCCACTAAAGTAATTTTCCCGAGGCTTCTAGTTTCTGAAAGACCTGTCTAAGTGGGTAATTGGTTAAGACATGGACAGTATGGGCATGTAAGTAAGGTCGCAGCTTTCTGGAGGCAATTACCAAGGCAAAGGCAAATCGCTCCATTTTTGGATACCTTGTCTCGAGGTCTAATAATTGTTTCCTGATATAATATGTAGGCCATTGAACTTTATTTTCCTCTTATATAAGAGTGATAATCCAAGAATTATACTGTTTTTATTAGGCTTTTAGGCTGGATTTTAGATACTCTTTAGTTCATTTATGCCTGAATTGCTACTTATTTCTTTACATTTTGTGTTTCAGGCTAAAATGGACATTTTGAGCAAATAATGAGCGGGAATTGGAGTTTCTAGACTCGAAGTAAGCGGATCTCGGAAATTGGGAGAGTTCTGAAGGGAGTGAAGCACTATGAAGCTTGTTCCCATGGGAGAGCATCGAAGATCGAAGATTCAAGCAGAGAAGCAAGCGGAGGGCAATTATGTAATTTTAGAATTCCTCATGGAGGTTCGCCACGGTGAAATGAGTCACGCACGAGAATCCAGTTCACTTCACCGCCGTGGCAAGATTTCTTCTTCGCCGCAGCGAAGTCTGCAGTTTCTTTAAAATGCACAGTTTTAATTTTAGGCAAAGTTTTAGGTTTTTGGGCGAGGGTATAAAAGCGAAACTTTACCATTTTGAGAGGGAGTTGCGTTTTCCTTAGTCTAGAATAGCTTTTTCATCTTCTTAGTTAGAGATTGGACGAATTTGTGTTAAAAGTGAGAAGATTTGGGATTAACTTTGGTGGATTCTTCAATTAGGGAAGATCTGTAACGCCCCACTTGAGATATGTAGTTAAGATTTGCTGTATTGCTTGAATGTTCATTGATTTATCCTCAATTGAGTTTGTATGTTGTTATTTTTGGTTGGTTGGCCTTTGGTTGAAATGGTATGTTAAGTTGGTTGAGTTTTGGCGAATTTTGGAATTTCAGTCTTTGCCGCGGCAATTGTATGCTTTGTAAATTTTCGTCCGAGTGACGAAAAGTTCTTCGCCGTGGCGACGAGCTGGCTAAAAAGTTTAATAAAGTTTCTAGATAATTTTTCATAGGGGTAAAATGACCATTCTACCTCTAATTAGCAAGAAAAGTGGGGAGTGAAATGTAAGGAAATTTCATGGAGAATGTGTTGGAGTTGAGGGTGTGATTGCAAGGAATTAAAGGACAAGGATAGAATTTCCAAGAAAGAGTAAGGGCAAAATGGGGATGATTGTGTATAAATTGAGCTAATAAGGGATTAAGTGTAGTAAACCCTTCATTTCACCCATTTCCACTGCCATTCCCATTCTCTGTTTTCTTTCATTTCTCCACTCAATCTTCCAAGAATTTTTAGGATTTTTGGGGTAGTTTTTAGTAGAGATTTCAACTAAAGCATCCTAAGGTAAGGATTCTTGCTTTAGATGTGAATTTGCTTATAGTTTGTTGAAGTCTTATGTTGTTATTGTTTAAAGTTGTAGAGAGAAGACAAGCTAAAAAAAAAAAAGGCATCATTGCATTTCATAAGTGCATTAATGAGCATGAATCATCCATATACATTAATTATGCATTAGAGAAGTAGTTAGAGAAAGAGTGGAGAACTTTGAGTGTAAGCTTCTCTAAGAGTAAAGAGAAAGAGAGAGATTAAGTACTAGAGAATAAAAAGAGAAAAATGCAAAAGGAGAGTATAGAGTATGTTGTGCGATGGGGAACCCGTGAGTAATGGGTAGAGTATTCCTGCATGTATGCCGTAAAGAGAGAGCGGCTTGAGTATGAGAGAGAAAAGTGGTGTAGCCCGTGAGAGTGCATGCGGATGAGGGCTATACCCAAGAGTACCCGAGAGAGAGAGATTATACACTCACATGGCCAGGGTTCCGAATCCATACATAACCGAGTCCGATCGGCTGAGAATGAGTAGAAGTCACGGGGAGCGGGAGCGAGTCCCGGCCGTGCCTTCGGTAAGATGGGGCCGTGACTTACAAAAGGGAGTTAGCAGAAAAGAGTTATGAGAAAGAGAAACAGAAAGAGAAAATAGAGAGAATTGTAAAAGAGAGAGTAGACAAGAAGAGAGTAATTGTAAGGAAAGAATTGAAGAAAGAGAGAGTTACGGGGATACATAAGTAGAGGATTTACTTATTAAGCATTATGTGTGTTCACCCCGTTGTTTTTCTATGTTTTGCAGGATCTAGGTGAGGACACGATCGGATGGGCGTCGACAAGTGAGGAGAAATGGCTACATTGTCCACCTTGTTTTGATAATTTTTGTACATGATAATAACTTTGTGTAAAGAATGTATATGTTTAATAAAAGAAAATTTGGGCCTAACTATTTATACTATTTTATATGTATTTTTATAACGTATATTTTATGATTATATAAGTAGAAAGCAGCTATTACAAGATCTCTTGTGTTTTCTCTCATTTTTATTATGTTGAACTTTATGTTTACGGTTTTTCTTGCTTATTGTATGGATTTAGCTATGAACTAACCCATTTTGGGTTGGGGTTTTGATGTAGTTCAGATTCTCATGGATTGAGCAATTGATTTTTATTATTTTCATATGCTATTGCAATGATTGTGGGATTATTCTGTTTTTAATGTTATTAAGTGATGAACATGATGAGATTGAGAAATAATTCATGTTAAGCTTCTTGGGTAATCACCATTGTAGTATTAAATGCTAGAGATAGATTTAAGAATCAATGAAATCAATCTAGGATTCTAGGTGCTTAATGAGCTTAGAACTATTAATCTTCAAATTGTTGGGTGCGGAAGTTTAATAGGGAAAAGTAGGAAAACATAGCCTGAGAAGGTATGTTTACAATTTAGAGAATTCGATTTACAATCAATGCATGTGAATATGGGAATAACATAATCTGTAGGTTTCATCCATAGAGTCCGAATGAAATCAAAACCCTCCTCGTTGTTTTAAACTGATATTACCTTGTTTTTAATCTTGCTTTCATGACTTAGTTTTGAATATTTAGAAATTTTGTTTTAGTTTTAAGTTTAAATTTTCTCCAATGAACTCGATTGCTCCAACTTGAAAACAGTAGAAAAACTTAGTGCTTAGCAACTAATCCTCTTGGGAACGATACTCACTCATCACTTTATTACTTGTGCGACTACTGCACTTGCTATTTATGCATGTTGTAGTTTCAACGCATTAAAGAGTTGTGCTGACTGCATGTTAAGAGATGGATAGGTAGAGAAACAAGATTTCCTTGGGAAATGGCTTGGACAGAATATGTGGCTTTCTAAGATGCTCTTTCATGCTTTGGAAAGTTCACTCACACTCTAGACTCCATTCAAATTTCTTGTTGGCTCTAAGCACATTGAAGAATGGCAAATAGCGATCTGTAACTTTTGATATGAAATGACTAAGAGCATTTATCCTTCCATTCAAGCTTTGAACTTGCTTAGGCTTTGTAGGACTGCTCATATCTAGAAGAGTTTGGATTTTCTCGAGGTTGACTTCGATTCACTGATGGTTAACCATGTATCCCAAGAATTTTCCCGACGTTACTCCAAACGAACAATTAAGTGAATTAAGTTTCATTTTGTATTTTCGGAGTATGTTGAACATTTTTTAAAGGTGAACTATATGATCTGAAGCGACATGCGATTTGACCAGTATGTCATCAACATAAATGTCCATTGCTTTCCCAATCTACTTGGAAAACATCCAGTTAACCAGGCCCTGGTAAGTTACTCTAGCAGTTTTTAGACCGAATGGCATAACTTTGTAGGAGTATAGTCCTTGATTTGTGATGAATGAGGAATGCTCTTCGTCTGGTGTGAACATCGGGATCTGATTGTATCTCGAATAAGCATCTATGAAGCTTAGATGCATGTGCCCGGAAGTGGCATCAATAAGCCAGTCGATTATGGGCAAGGGGAAATTGTGTTTGGGATATGCCTTGTTGAGATCTGTGAAATCAATGCAAGTCTGCCATTTACCATTGGATTTTTTTTCACCAAAACAAGATCGGTGACCCAATTGGGATAATGAGCTTCTCAGATGAACCAAATTGAAAGAAGTTCACCCACTTCACTTTTGAGAGCCTTACAATGCTTTGGGTCCATGGCTTTTTTTTTTTTTTGGCGAACTAACCTGACCTCAAGATCGATGTTGAGTGCATGGCATATGACTTCAAGGTTGATCCTGATCATGTCAGCATGCGTCTATGCAAAAACATCGATGTTTTGTCTGAGGAAGCTTGTTAAATTAGTTATGAGTTGAGGGTTGAGATTACTCCCAATTCTCAGCGTATAAACTAGCTTATGCTAGTCAATTGGTACCTCAAACAATGTCTTTACTGGCCCACTATGGGAATTCTCCTCCTGAGTATGAGGATCAATGTTATCCTCCATTTGGCCAAGCTCTAGCTTGATCTTGCTAATCGCCATTGACTGCTCTGGCTTGCCCTTGGGCTTCCTTTTCCTTTTGCATGCAATCTGGACTGCTTGATTGTAGTAGTCACGAGATTCACGCTATGATTCCCTAACTTTCCCACACCCTGATGGAGTGGTGAACTTCATCTTCTAATGGTAGATGGAAGTGACAACTTTGAAGTTCTATAGTGGTGGTCGTCCAATGATGCCACTGAATGTAGAAGGACGGTCTACTACCAGGAATTTCGTCATCTTGGTCACTTTGTAGGGATCACCAAAGTGATTGGAAGACTTATCATTCCTTGGGGAGTTAGATGGTGCCCGGTAGAACCATAGAGAGAGGTGGCTACAGGCTTCAGGTTTGTATCTTTGGGCTTCATCTCCTCAAAGGCTCTTTAAAATAGGATATTCATGGCGCTCCAATTATTCGCCTGCATTCTGTGAACTTCACAACTTCCTATCTCAATAGCGATGACAAATGCATCAGCATGAGGATGATGTACTCGTCTTGCGTCTTTCTTAGAGAAAGTTATTTCTTCTTCTCTACGTTATTTGTGGGTCACTAATCCAGATTAAGGATATTGTAGGGCTCATATCGGGCTTCTTGTGATATTGATCTTTTGCATGCTGAGAAGTCCTTACAATGTGAGGTCCTCTAATAATGGTACCAACTAAGTAGAGACATTTACAACCCTTGCACCTATCCCCGTCACAATCTTTTTCCCTCAAGGGAATCAGACCATCAACGTACTCCTTGAAGTGACATTTCAATTGCATACTTGAAAGCTTGACATTCATCGGTATGATGTCTGGTGTCCTTGTGGAAGTGACAATACTTCTTGTTGCTCCTCTTTGACAGTGGTGCCTTCATAGGCTCTAGATCTGCGAGTAGGCTAACATTTTTTTAAATAGCCAAGATGTTTAAGATTGATGTGTTCAACGAAGTGGAGTTGTCATGACAAGGAAGTGGGGTATAAGCCTTCTTGGGCTCAAAGCGTTGCTTCTTTCCCTTCCTCTAATTGTCATTTGCCCATTTGCAATCATTTCTTCTATTGTCTCCTCGAAATTCATCCCTTCGATTAGGAGCACTGGTTAAAGGCCTAGGGTCATGGCGATTAAAAAACGTTATTGAGTTTTGAATTTATAGATACCTTTCTATGAGATTAAAGAAGCGAGTAAGGGAAATGTTGTCTTTCGATTACAGTTTATTTCACAAATTAGTTTGTGGGCTAACTCTTGCTATAATAAGAGTTTGAACTGAATCTTCAGGTGTGTTAACCACCTTATTCAGTTCCCTTTGGAACCTGTCAATATAAGACTTGAGAAACTCATTCTTCTCTTTCCGTATGTTGCTCAAATAGCTGAGCGGTATTAAAAACTTCTTATTTGCTAGGAAGTGTCTTAGGAATAATGAGTTCATTTGTTGTCATGTGTTGATAAACCTTGGTAGAAGTGATCTGAACCAACGTTTTGCATAGGCAGTTAGGGTCACTACCAAGCAATGACATTTTGCCAAGTTTGAGACATGGTGTAACTCCATGAGCTCGTTAAACTAATAGAGATGGTCTTGAGGATCAACATTCTCATTAAATGCCTTCAAATTTGGCATTCTGAATCTTGGCAAGAAAGGTGCTGTTAGAACCTCTGGAGAAAAGGAAGACGCCTCAGTGATCACTCCTTACTCATTTTGTTAAGCTCAAAGCTCATCCAAAGCTCACTATAAATCCTCAATCTGAGGAAGTGGAGCCCTTAGGGGATCACTTTTCACAATGTCGGTGCACACCCTATGATTTTGGTTGATGAAAGATCATAGGTCGGTGCTTTCTATGCTTAGGCCGAAGCCTCCAACATACCTTGACACTTATGGGTTGGAGCCCTATGAAGGTGCTAAGTGGCTAGGGGAGTTTTCCCTACCTACGCGATGGTCAAAACCAATGCGTTGACGGTGGGTATTTCCCTCGACGGTGATGGTTGGAACCATCGTGTAGATAATGGTGGGAATCTCCATGCCTGGCACTTTCATGGGTGTGCCTGTGCGATATACCGTGGGATTGCTAAGCCGTAGAACAAGATTTTTATTTCTTTGTTCGTGGGCCGTATTCGGACGCCCTTTTGAGCCTTTCTACCTTTGATCGGCTATGCTTGTATCCTTTTGCATTGTAGTGTGAGTGACACGAGGATGTGTTCGTCTCCACACTTTTGCGTAACCTATATGTGTCTTTGGGGATGGTACCACCTTGTTTGAATTAGGTGGTACTACTTTGTCCAAAAGATCCACTCGCTAGTTCATCGTTTGGAGAACGTTATTGAACTTTTCAAGATAACAGATTAAGGCGAGATTCACCTGGGAGGTCGAGCGCATGCTCCCCGCTATGGTTTAGGGAGTTGGAACTCCTTCGAAAGGAGTTCTTTCCTGATTACGGGGAATTTCTTTGTTGTTTTTGATGCTAGTACACATAGTTTCGAAGCCACGAGCCATGAGAATTTGTGGTTGGTCTTCGAAAAAAGAAACTAACAGGCAAGTTGAGTTTACTAGATAGGGAGTTGGTGTGAAATCTGGCCTTCCTTTTAACGCCAAACTGTTGATGCTCGATTTGACACCAATGACTTTGCACATGTAAACTACTAAGAAATCACACGTTAGTTGATTGTATTGAGACAAAATAATTTTTATAGTGGTTCAGATGCTTAAAGCAAATCCTACATCCACTATGTTTGTTTTTTATAAATTGCTTTCTGATCTCTAGACAAACTTCCTAGAGGTTGTGAGCTACGATTCGGGATTACAAGTGTTTGGTGTTTGAAGTGTTCTTAGAGAATGTCAAGCTAGTCTCTTTCTAGTAGTGTGTCTTTGCTATTTTCTTTGTTGAATGCGTGAATGTCTGATCCTGTTTTTTGTGAGGGGGAGCTACCTATTTATACCCCTTTAGCTCAAGGTAATGATTACACTTTTGCAAGTGGCCTGATGCCTTGAAGATACCTCCTACCTTCCCATTCGTTAAGAACTTAAAGAATATCCTTAAATTAAATAGGGCTTAGACAGGTGTGCAAACCAAATTCACTCAGGCACAAAATCTTGAGTTGGTTTGAGTCTGTGATAGCTATATTCCTTTTGCTTGTGGAGACGTGTCATGTTCTGGATGGTGGAATGATTTCCTTGATTCTGATTAGTGTTTAATGATGTCAACATAGGTCAATCCTTATTTTAGGCATAACAATATATATATAAAGTATAAATTAAATCAATAATCGCTGCAAGGTGAGTAAGCATCTTTTAATAATGTAAAGTAGATCAATAATAGATGTAAGGTGTAATGCTAGGTATAAAGGAGATTCCTTTGTGATAAGGAAGAATCTTGTACTAGTAGTTTAATAGTATTTCTCAGGATCTATATAAAGGATCCTTATGAAAGTAAGAGGGCAAACTGAAATGAATGTCCATGCCGTATGATTTCTAATCAGAATTCCAAAATAGGAAAGCACTCATCAACTAAAATATTAATTTTGGAGAAGTAAAAAGTTTCTTCCGGTCTATGAATAGATGTGTAGAAATACTGAAAAAAAAAAAAGAAAAAAACTGATAAATGATAATGACAGTATCCATTTTCTAAATGGACAAAATTGTTTGTTAGGATTGAATGGGGACTGACAAAAGAACGGGAAGAAAGAGAAAGAATTTGGGAAGGGAGTTGACGCAGAAGAAAAGAAGAGAGATTTAGTTTAGAATTTTCTTAACCTTTTATTCATCAATCTCGCTCTTTAAATAAGAGTTTTAACACTTATCCAATAAGTTACTTAAGGAATAAAAGACTTTCAAACATTAGACTTGAATTAAAAGACAAACATGACTGTATATTTGAATTAAAAGACAAAACATGACTCCAACAAATACTACACGACCCCCTCTTAACCCAGGAGACAAGCTGGTATCTTCACAGTCCATTTAGGCCTATCTGCAATGGCTTCAGACTCCACAGCTAAATTATCCTGGACTAGAATGGTTGCAACATTCCTTATCGGTTGAGAAATGGCCTTGTCCGCAAGGCTGGCAAAGACACAATCCTCCCAAACTTCCCAGGAAGCATACTCCAATGGAAAGTGCTCCCATTGAACAAAAACCTCCTTGACAGGGACACCGTGGTGGATAACCAAATGTTTAGCCAGTAGGGCTAACAGTTTGTGAAGAGGGTGATTCGAGACAGCAGATTTCAACAAAGGGTGGATGGTGGTGGTCAAACCTGCATGAAAAGGTTTGAGTATGGTGCAGTGAAGAACTAGATGAATTCTTGACTTCGGTGGTAGTTTAAGTCAATAGGCCACCTTGCCTATTCGTTCAACAACTTCGAATGGCCTATCATGCTAGAGACTTAACTTGTGAGGCGAGCGACAATCAAGAGAACTCTGATGGTATGGATGGAGTTTGAGCAAAACCTGGTTGCCAACGTCAACATGCATGTCCTTCCTATGCTTGTTAACGTGATGCTTCATGAAGACCTATGCCCTAGACAAATTAGAACAGAGCTGCGAAAGATTTGTATCTCGGCTACGTAAGTCTTTATCAATGGTAGCAACCACACTGGCCTCTTCATAATAAGCTAACAAAGGTTCCAGTTTCCTACCGAATGCAATCTTAAATGGAGTTACACCGGTAGAGGACTGGAATGAGTTGTTGCAATGGAACTCTGCCCAACTAAAGATATTGGACCAACGGTGTTATGCTTGAGAAAGTAGGGTTGACGCAAAACATAGTCATCATAAAAAGTCAGAGCTTAGGTAGGCCAGCAGCCAATCAGAGACAGCCACGTCGTAGTGGGTGCCTATCAGACCAACCAGGAGCTATAGCAATTCCACGTATCCAATCCCTGCACCAAATCGCGTAAATCACTCTAGACGGTGGGCAATGGGACATAAAGAAGGATTTACACGAATAATCTCACCAACTCACATATTTAGTAATCATAACCTTAATCCATCCCACTATAAATTGAGAGCTCCTCTCTCATTTGGGGGATTAGCTACTCCCTTTAAAGAAAAAATAGCATTCTCTCTTTTGTATAATCATTTGTAAGTTAGTGGAGGTAAGTAGAGTTTGCCTTGAAATAAAAGCAATTTGCCGACAAGCTTCCAGTGCAGCCATTTGCCAAGATTGATTTGAAGCTCATCTATGATTTACTTAGCATACTGATCATGGGCTAATTTGTCTTCCAACAAAACGATATCAGAACTAATAGGATAAGACAGTGGAAACAGTTGTCCAGTTGTGGCTAGGGCCTTTGAATCGTGTGCTCAAGAGAGGGCATTAATAGCTTGATTAGAGGCGCCGGGCTTGTACACGATAATGTCATAGAACCCCAGTAGTTTAGAAAGAAACTACTATTGCTAGGGTGTTTAAACTATTTGTGTCAGCAAGTTGTGTAAGCTCTTGTGATCAGTCCGAATAATAAACTCAGCACCTAACAAATATTGATGCCATTTTTCCACGGTTGATATAGTGGCAAACATCTTCTGAATGTATATTGATTTCCCTTACATGGTCTTTGACAGTTTACGACTATAGAAAGCAATATGATGATGATTTTGCAGAAGTATTGCACTAATGCCAACGCTCGAGGCATCAGTCTCGAGCACAAACGGAATAGAAAAATTAGGCAGAGCAAGAACCAAGGTATCAACCATAGCTTATTTGAGTGCAGTGAAGGAAGCCATTGCATGGTTATTCCAATGAAAGCCATCCTTTGATAAGAGATCAGTGAGAGGAGTGACAATTGAGGCATAGTGTTTGATGAAATGCCAATAATACACGACGAGACCTAAGAACCCTCTCACCTGACGTTGAGAAGTCAGAATTGGCTAGTCTTTGACAGCAACAAGTTTATTTGGATTGGGAGCAACACCTCGCGGCAGAGATTATATGCCCCAAAAATCCACCATGTATCAACCAAAAGAACACTAGAAATTTTAGCAAAGAGGCTAAGAAGGTGGAGAACAGTAAGGACAACATGTAGGTTCACTTGATGGTCCCTCAAGTTATGATTATAAACAAGAATGTCATCAAAAAAATAACAACTAATCTATGAAGAAATGGCCCAAATTCCTCATTCTTTTGGCTTGGAACGTGGCGGGGTGTTTGTAAGGCTGAAAGGCTTGATTACGAACTCAAAATGCGCATAGTGAGTGAGAAATGCTGTTTTCTAAGAATAATACTATACACACATCATTCTCATACAACATTTCTCATATAATATTATATGGCAAGATATGATTGGGTGAAAGTTTAATTTTAACTTTAAATGAACTAATCATATCTTACCATGTAATGTTATATGTGAAATATTGTATGAAAATGATGTATGTATAGTATTACTCGTTTTCTAAATGTCAAGGTCATCCACATGAATTTAATAGTACCTAGAACGAAGGTCTAATTTAGAGAAAATGGTAGTCCTGTGTATTTCATCTAATAACTCATCAATTGATTGAATCGAAAAATGATCTGGGATGGTAACAGAATTGAGAGTGCGATAATCCACCGAGAAATGCCACGTGTCATCTTTCTTTTTAACGGATAAGAAAAGGGAGCTAAAGGTTCACTAGCTAGGTCAAATGATCTCCAAGGAAAGATTTTCTCGAACCAT
The DNA here is from genome assembly GCA_026225825.1 of Pistacia integerrima. Lineage (NCBI taxonomy): Eukaryota > Viridiplantae > Streptophyta > Magnoliopsida > Sapindales > Anacardiaceae > Pistacia > Pistacia integerrima. The sequence continues at coordinate 28,134,744 of CM047747.1, read as the reverse complement.
CTCTTTTATCTTATTCTTTCGGAAGAGAGAGAACTGATACGACTTCACATTAATTGCCACAGTACCTTCGATAACTTGGATATGATGGCTGAAAGATCGTACAACAGGTAGCTTAGTAGGACTAATGAAAACATCCAAAAAACTCATCGATAAGTGGTTGAAGCACCTTCTCGGCTGATAATAAGGGTGCTAGTTCTGCTGCCAACAGAGAAAACACATTTTACGGAACTGAAAAGGATAAACCTGGCCAAAACAAATGGTGTGAGCACCTTGTAGAAGAATGGAAACAATCGTGCTGTTGAAAACTCATCATAAGATCAACATAATTGATTATGATGGGTCCCAAGGTAGCAAACCATTGGATGACCAACACCACATCTGCCCTTACAAATCCAAAACAAATAAATCGAACGAGAAAGTGCCTGACTATAACACCAATGAGATTTGACGACAAACTCCTTCACACAACAACACGTCACTGTTACTCACCTGAACCCGAAAGTATTGAATAGCTAATTTTGGTAAGCCAATGAAGTCGACCATATGACTTGTTATAAATTTGTGGGTATTGCCTCTGTCAATTAACACTTGTATCGAAGTGGAGTGAATAGTACCATGCAGCTGAAGAGATTTGGTAGAACGTTGCCCTAACAACGCATTAAAATTAATTTCTGGTTCGGGAAGGGATATGTCCTCAGGTTGTAAACAATCATCTAGTTCCTCATCAATTCCCTCCAAATAGAGCAAGGTTGCCTTTTCTTTGCACCGATGGCCTAAGATAAATTTCTCATAACAATTATAGCATAACCCTTTTTCACAGCAAGGCTTAATTTTCGCTGGAGTGAGGTGTTGAATCGGCAAGCGCTCAAGAGCTGATGTCGGTAGTAGCAGCCTACTTGCAATAATGGTAGTGTTGGTGGGAGGTTGTGTTGGTTTAGAGGGCCACAACCTATTGACAATGTGTTCTTCCTGTTAGAGTAGGTGCAATGGAGCCAAAATTTTGACTCTTGTAAAAATATTCTTTGTATAAATAAAAGGCATTGCTTATTTAAGCTTATATACTATAACATATATTTATTGCGTGAAAATAAAATAGTATATATCCTTAGAAATGTTGAAACTAGTGATGAGAGAATTAAGTGTTATAAATCTTAATTGTGAGAACCCTATGAGCACAAACAGAGGCCATTCTAAAACCATCCATAATCATAACATAAATTTGACTAAGGACACAGATTACACAGAGAGACTATCATCGTGTTGAATGACCCTATCGAAAGATAGTGACAAATCTCACATGTCAAGGTTGTGGGCATCAATCTGGTGCAACAAATTGGTGCTTACTTGTGCAAGTCCACTAGACTGACCCATTAGAAGATTCCATACAAGATAACAAACCTAGTGTCTAAGGAATACATCCTCTTATAGATGGTGGTGCAAGTGGTTCTTCAACTTGAGAGCAACATGTGTAAATATCAATGTTATTTGACACTAGCCTAACTTCGTCTCTTTTAGGGATTACTAGAACTGTGGTGATTTATTACATCGAGAAGTACACTATGAAAAGGATTCATCACTCCTGGTTACAAGATATCTTATCTCGGCGAGATATTTGACTAAGAACTACGACCTCAAAACCATGGCCATAGTGGAATCGAGTTGGTGCTCGAATTCGATTTTATATAGTCATAGATTAGATAACCAAATACAAACATGTCAAGGTCAATATCTGAAGTAGACACTAGTTTTGTACTTCAAACCTTGATGAGATATAAGATGATAAAATGAATCGAATTGCATGGTAACCATACTGTAGAAAAGGTAAGCCTAAATCACTAATTCCTTACTTATCAGGAATCATGATGCCTTGTTAGAGGCCAATCTTGATTAGTGTACGAAAACATTAATTGGTTGATGCTTAAGTAATTATCGGGATACTGTTGACAAAATAAAGAGCTTTTGGGTCACACACATAGAAGGTAGTTAAGTGAGAAACGAAATTGGAAGGACAATCTTGTCCTTAAGCCGAAAAGGGTATTTCTGCAATTTGGGAGTCTAGGGGCATTTTCATCATTTTGGACAAAAAGGGCACTTTGGTAATTTGGCTAGGGTTCACGCCATTTTCCAATATTTATATTGGAGGAATTTTAGTAAAAGTGAATTCATATTAATTTTAATTAATATGAAGGAATATATTTAATTTAATTTAATATATTAAAACCCATAAATTAAATATGTAAATATATATAAATATATGTGGATTAAATAAATAGTAATATTTATTTAGTTAGAATATGTATTTACATAGGAATTAAATAAATATGAATATTTATTCAATTAGGATTCATATTTAAGGAGAGTATCTTTAAGAGATATTCTAATTCCTTTTTATTAAGGATTGCAATCCAATCCAAATAGGAATTAAAGGATTCACAATCCCAATTGAATTCTTATTTGGGATTGCACTACATGAATGGTCATTGGGTTTTGATTTAATACACAATTACAACACATGTTTTTGAGAGCAAAAATTGTGAAAGAAAACCCTCCCAAATTAAACCCTAGAGAGTTTTTCTCTCTAATTTCCACCGCCTCCTTAAGCTTTTGGATTGATCTAGCAATCGAGTGATCTCGACCTACTTTCATATGGATACCATCAAGCTGGACTCTAGTTTGGGTCGATAGCAATATCACGAAGACATCCAATGAAGGAGCCACCAATGGAAGGTATAATCTAAACCTTGAATGGTAATTATCGATGAGTTACCCTCAACTGTTCGAAATGGTAACTCATCGATAATTACCATTTTCGCTATAGCATGTCTAATCAAATCCTGGTCAAATTTCCATAACTGTAGTGATGATTGTGCGGAGCCACTTGTATGATCATGTTCATGTGACTGTAATGTTTGTTGGAACACTAATGTCTTTTGTCTCTTATCCACCACATTCAGCGGATACTTCTTACATCTACTTAAATGATTACGTAGACAACTTGTACCACTCTTACTCGGGCAAGCTAAAACATTCCCACAATAATGACATGATGCTGTGGCATCATCCTTATTCTCACAGTCAATCTTGGAGAAATGATCCCACACGTCTGAAGTGGTCTTCCTAGTAGTAGTATCATGTTCGTGGGTTGTACGTGGCAATGGTGTCGTGCAAGTATTTGCATTTTGACTCACATTTGTTGGTGGAATCGACGCATGAGGATCATGGGCATCTGAACTTCCCACAAGTAGGAGCTTTGTTGTTATCATTGGTCGACGACATCTGCAAATAAAGGTGTTTATAAGTTTACAGGTTGTTGAAAGTAATTAAATAAAACTACAGCGTAAAGGAGCTTTGCTAAATTGCAAAAGGAATATTGCTAGGCAAAATAAAGAAAAAAATTGCTAAACTATCCATACCAAAAATAAAAAAATTGTCAATAGCATAAACAGAAACAACCATCCTTTTGCGTAGACAAAAAATTTATGTATCAGTGTGAAAAATAGAGCCATAGTCAATAGCATCCCCGTCTATCAATATGAACATAGCTCAAAGGGAAATCCCACTCATCCACAGATCCATAACTTTGTCTAATTAGAACTATCAAGTTTCAATTATTTAGATTAAGTTTCATTACGGGTCAACTATGAAATGCCCTAGATATTTTGTTCTAATTAGAGACAATCCACGAATGGAAATAAGAAGTCAAGATATCATGTAGTAAGTTACTGAATCGATCACTCCAGCATTCGAAAGATGCACATTGCACAACCACATCCTCATGCGAGTGACACTAGTTTAACTTATAAAAAATAATGTGATGAAAGTAAACTTTGAAAGCAAATACATGTTGAATAGAAAATAAAATTAGTAAAGACGTAAGATGCATTAAATCCTACATTGCTGAATTGGTGATGGAGTATGGATGCCGGCGGAGAGAATGGTGAATTGAAGTATGGATGGCAATGGCGAGAATGGTGAATATGAGAAGGTGACGACGACGGCAAGAATGGAGAACAGGAGAAGCAACAACGATGGAGACGATGATGGCGAGAATGGGGAACAACATAAGGCGATGATGACTACTATGGCGACGATGACTACAATGGTCAGATTAATTTCAATTTGACAATAGAGAAGAGAAGGTGAGTAGGTGACGGCGAGAATGGAGAGTCTGTAGTGTTTAGGGATTTAGTTTTACGCTTTTACTGTTTTAGGTTTTAGACTTTTAGTTTTAGGGCTTTTTACTTTTTAGTTTTTTTAAGGATAATTGGTTCAAAAAACTGGTTTCAGTTAACCAGTTTGGAAAATCGCCTAAACTGAACTGATCTTGATAAGTGGTTTAGCCAGTTTTCCAAACCGAAATTGAAATTAGTTTTTCAATTAATTGGTTTTTCGGACTTGTTTTAGTTCGGTTTACTTATTCGGTTCGGTTTCAGACTTTTTTTTTGCAGCCCTAGTTGAAAAACCCTACCAAAAGGTGGTGACAGATTTCACATGTCAAAGTTGTTTGGTGACAACTTGGTGCGACGCATGAGTGTTTGTTATTTACGAGTTCATTGAATTGGCCCATCAGAGGATTCCATACAGATGGTAACCTCAATGTCCATGGCATACATCCTTTAACAGATGGTGGTGCATGTGGTTATTAGACTTGAGATCACTAGAACACTATGTATAACTATTGGTGTAGTTTGACACTAGCCAAACATAATCCTAAATTGGCTTATCAGTATGGTGGTAATTGGCTGCATTGAGAAATACATCATGGCAATGGTAGATCGATAAAGAATTCATCACTCTTGGGTGCAAGAGAAATTATCTTAGAGAGATTTTCGGTATGAGATAACGACCTTAAATTTGTGGCCACAGTGGAATCAAGTTGGTGCTCGATTGGTCTGTTGGTCTGATAACTAAATCTGAATATGTCAAGGTGGTTTATACTTGAAGCTGAAATTATTTCTATGCTTGAAACCTTGATGAGATAATAGATGATGAAAGGATTTGATTGCATAGTAACCATACTGTTGACAAGTAGCAAATACGTTGAATCCGAATCTATCGGGTGGCCACAATGCCTTGCTAGAGACCAATGTTGGTCTATGTGTAATGAGACGATTAATAGGGTGTTGATCGCGATATTACTCACTACTTACATGATAAGAAGTCTACGAGTCACATACTTGAAAGGCAATTTAAAAAAGATAACGAGTGAGGGGCATTTTCATCATTTATTGATGAATGGGTATTTTGGTAAATCTTACGGAGCAATTAAATTTGCTAGAAAGGTTGTTGCCTAGATCCAATCCAATTTTGAATTTAACAAGTAAGATTGATTAGTTATTTAAATATATATATTATATTGTGGTATATATATTGTAAATGTATAAAACGTCATTATTTATATATTTTGGTGTATATATGTTTTAAATACTGAAAAATCATTATTAAATGAATAAAATAATAATGGCCTAATACTGGGTTAGTGATTTTGTTCAAAAATCATGGAAACTAATTATTTAATTAGTGAAAGGGTATATTGGTAATATACTATATGAGGGAAATTAGGGTGTGCCTATAAAAAAGGCACTTTTCCCCTAATTTCCTTATTAGCCCATTTTAGCCACCCAAGAGAAAACTAAAAGGGTATTTTTCTCTCAATCTTTTTCTCACTCACTTCTTTAAACTTCACAAATCAAACTAGTAAAGTGATTGTCTATTGATTCTTGCCTTTGTGTGGATATCGTGTGTTCACTCCCCTCCTTGGAATGTAAACATTTTTCAATGATTAAGTGGTGAAGCCATCAATGTGGGTAAGAATCTAAAACCTTGAACGAGTTTTTAATATTCTATAATATGTAAACAACGTATTTCTCATATATGAATTTTTTGGGGCTTTAGGGTTTTAATCGGTAATTTTTTGTCTTTCGCTGCCTATTTCTTTGATTAAATCCTAACAAAAAGTACCTCTCAAGCCTTACCTTTTCCCTCCCTTTTTCATAGAATTGTTGCTCCCTGTAAACCTAATAGTTATGCCAATGGGACATTCATAAAGCTCAAGTTGATCACTTCAACCTCATTTACAGCTCAGCCAGTGGCAGCCCCTTCCACATCAAGGGTTGTTCCTTCTTCATCGTCTGACGGTTCATTTAAAGTTAACTCATGGTAGTCCAAGTTGTTGATGATATGCAAGCTTTAGAAAAATCAGTTGGTGCCATGCATCAAGAAATGATTAAGCAAATGAGTGAAGTGCTACTCACATGGATTTGATGTTGTCAAGAATTGATCATTTTGAAGATTTGTTGAAACAAAAGACGGCTGCTCCAGTTTCCTCTCCAGTCACTCATGAGGAAAATGATCAATCTAAAGCTCAACCAGCTTCAATCCCTCTAGAATCAAATCCAATTGAGCCTCCTCCAGTTCCAACCTCTCCACTTCCTCCTGCATCTGATCCTGTTGAATCTACTCAATCTCAAGCTTCAGACACAACTCCACAACAATCCTCTATTTCTCCCAGAGGCAAAAGAGTCGAGAAGAGCTATGAACAAAGAGGGGGAATAGTTTTATTTCATAAGTCGGTCAAACAGGCTCTAAAACTAGCCTTTTCAAGATTGTTGTTTTTCCATTGATTGAATTGAAGCAATCTTCCATTACTTCTAAATATTTTTTTATCTTAAAAAAAGAATCCAAACATGTAAAAGGGTTTACGGTTTCAAGAAATAAAGAGTTTCTAAATATTTGGGGTGTAATAAGAGATTAAATACCCTTTTTAGTTATTACGAGTGTAAATAATATATAACTTTTTGAAAATAATTATCGAGGCCTGCAAAAGAGAGCGACTGGGGCTTAAATGGCATCACTCCTTAGTGTATCCATATTTACGTAAAACCCAAAAACAAATTGTCGGGCCCAAAGGGCAGATATTTTTTGTAAATAATATTTTAGTTAGATAAACTTAAAATTTTAGTTAATATTTTTGCACGTTCAAATGTAAGAAGAAGCTTTTAAATGACATTTAACTAATAATTTGTATTTGGGTTAATTTAACAACCCCCAAAATTCTCAAAATTTAACAGTTACCTAGATGAAAAATTTGTGTGTATTATTCAAATATTACCATCAACCATTTTTAAATAAGAAAATATCTATTTTAACCTTAATTTCAAACTTAATTAATTTTTTTTAATACTTCTTTTTTGAAATTTAATTTTTCTTCCTCACATCCATATTCATCTCGTTGTATTTTACTTTCCCTATAGCTTTAGTAACAAATTTTCATGAAACAGAGAAATATATATTTTTTTAAAAAGTTTCAATGATTTAGAAAACTTAGAGTTAGGGTTCTATTAGAATTAAAAGTTAAAAATCAGATATAAAATATAAAATAGAGTAAGAATGTACTTAAAAATTATTATATTATTTTTAGTAATTTTTATTAAGGTTAAAATTGTAAAAAAAAAAAAAAATAAAAAATGAGGATGCTATTAATTTGATGGAAGCCAAAAATCACTTCCCTTTCATTAAATATAAAAGACCCGGTTTATAGTTTTTATCTTAGACTAAAATATGATTGAACTAGTCCAGCATATTAAGTGTGGAAAAATATTACAGTACGTAAAATAACAATTTCGTAATAATAGAGAAAGTCTTGACAACATAGGCTTGATTATTTACTGCTCAAAAGAAGCTCAATTATATAGAGACGATCATTTGGAAGGAGGGAGAACTCCTTTGAGAAACGATGATATCATAGCAAGTGCGCGCTCTGGCTGGTAGCTTGGAACCATATGCCCAGCTCCTCTCACTGTCACAAATGTCAATCCTTCATATGCCACCACATAGCCTCCCACCTGTTCTCAGTATCACAATTTTATTATTTTAAAGAGTTTAAAGACATATGGTATGATAGGTTTATAAAGAAGATAGGTCAGGATAACATTAGGAGACTATAAAAACACCCCAAGATACCCAGAAACATGGGAGACTAGTTAAGTAAAACTAATTGAAGGGGCATTTTCGGAGATAACCCATACTCAATTTACAAATTAATCCTATTTAATCACTCGTGCCTTGAAGTAATGAAGGGGTACCTATATTACAATTTATAACAGTAACCACTAGCGAAACATGCAAGACTTTGAAATAGGTTAAACAACATAGGGAAAAGAAAAAAGAATGTCCTTTGAAGTTATAGGCGCTATTACAACCGACTTCCTATGTTTGACGAAATTTAAAAGAAAAAAAAAAAATATCACCGGAAAAATGGATCCTATCACCCATTTCATTAAATCCGTTAAAAAAAAATTTGTTAAATATGAAAATGATGTTTTTTCCCTTCAATATAACTTTAACAATTTAATAATTAATACCCCGTAATATAACCCATTTCGGCTTATCAATCAAAAACTTGTCAACAAACTTAATTTAATTTAATTTTTTTTTTTTTTTTCAAAGTAACCTGACACACTTGATCAAACTTCTACATTTCACCGAAAAACTCTTATGGTGTGGTGTCCGTTGAGGAAAGAAAGTCCTCGCGAGAGTCATTATAGGCCATTTCTGGCTTCACGACAGCCTTGCAAGGCTAGATTCAGCCTCACGGCAACTGTGGGAGGTTGAATTTGGCTTTGTAGCGGCCACGAGAGGATGGATTCATCATTGAGGCAGTCAATCTCGGTTTGATTCAGCCTCGAGGCAATTGCATAAGGCTAGGTCTGAGGGATTGTTTGGAAAGAAGAAGAGAGGAGGAAGAAAGAAAAAGAAAAAGAAAAGAGGGGGGAAATAAAAGAGCAAATAGCCAACTTAATAATCACACTTTTTTTAATTGTGCAGATTTTATTTGAAGGATAAATTTAATTGCAAAATCTAGTGACTCACCAATTACACCCTTAATGAAACAGCAAATAATATATTCGTAATATATACATTTGAATAAGCTAGACTGGAAAGTCTAGAATTTAACTCCACAATTTAACAATCTAATTAAAGCATATTAAACAATGTTAGATGGTGATAGACTTGGTAGTCTAGCGCTAAATCTTTCTTTTAAACAAAACCTTGATATTTCAAGAATTAAGATTAGTAAAGACAGTTATATATGGGAACATTTTGAAAATAAGGGTTGTTATTAATTAGAGGACATTAAAAAAAAAAAAAAATTGACCGCGAAAGGACACAAATTTCATTTGTATCAGTAAACGGATGTATTTATTAATCAACAAGACTTTTGTAATAATAAATATACTTTTTTATACTTAATATTAATAAACAGAAACTTTTTTTTACTAAAAAGTATCATTTTGATTGATAAAGATATCAATTTATTGATATAAATGACACTTATGTCTGTTTTTCATTACCATTTTTTAAAAAATATCCTCCAATTAATAATAACCCATAAAATAATTAGGGTTTTCAAAAGAGATTTGAAAGGTCAATAATGACCTTTCAAAAAAATGGAATTATCAAAAAACATTGCCATGTAAAAATCTAATTGGATGAAAGTTAGAGTCCAGTTTTCCATACAAATGAAAGATATTTTTTTATTCCCGGTAAATATTTAGGGAACAAAATTCTTTTAAATTATCCCCTGTTTTGGATGGTTTGGACTATATTTCCCTGGAACATTAATTAGTCGGTAAGCGGCGGAAAGGAATATCTAGTTGAGGCTAAAGATGCATGTCAAAATCACATACTGTGGATGTGAAGATATAAGCTAAATTACTGTTGAAATAAAAATACTATTTTATTACCTCATCGTTCGTATACCATGGATACCAAGCAGTCTCAATGGGAAGATTGAGGGCTGATATTGAGTACCTAGATGATGTAACAGGCACAACTGAATCTACGTCACCACTGCAAAAGATAATTGTACTGTTAGAAACCTTCATCAATATATATATGCACAGAGAGAGAGACAGTAAATCTCTAGCTATGAACATCTTGATATTAATTTTGTTATGATCATATATATATACTAATAGATATATTTCATATGATTGAAATCATATTTTATAATTCAAATTTAATGGTATATATTCATGACAAATTAACATAGGACGTTCAGGCTAAAGAAATATTCAACATATATTATTATTATTATTATTATTATTATTTGAACAAATGCAGTTTTTCAAAATTTTATGTTCTTAGAAAATATCAAGTCCAATATATTTGGAAATCTCAATACACGCTTTGAAATATGGGCTATTTTCACTTGTTTGTTATATATGTAATTATTCTGAAGCAGCAAGCCAGCAACCCATACGATAAAGAAAAAGAAGCAATATTTTTGTCAATCTTCAAGATTTCTTCTCTAGAGGATGATGTATGGAGTAGAATTTACTTTTAATTAGGCTATGGCTCCTTTCAACTTATGCTTCTTATTTATATAATATATGGTCTATTCACTTCATTATTTATATTGTTTGACTGGTGTGAAACTGTACTTGCCTGTATATCCACACACTTATTCCGCTAGCCATAATATTCTCGATGATAGGTAGGACAGTAGAGGGGCTATCATTCCACCCAAGGCCACTGAAAAAATTCATGTTTAGTAGCAATATTAATTCATTCAAACTATTCCATAATATCTAATTAATTTAAAATCCCTAATGCTGGCTACCTGCAAGCTGTCCATTTTGTATGATTTGCGTGAAGAGCGGTTTGAACCTCTGGAATATTCAGATAAGAATACACATAGCTGTCCGAGCAGGGATCAAAATTGTTCACCTACTTAACCATACACAGGTTAATTTGGGTCAAATCTTCTATCAGTAGCTACATACATATAAAAGCCATTCTGTTTAGGACTGGAAAAATAATTGAAACCGAATTTTCAAAAAAAGAGATATTCTTATTATTTTAATATAAATTTAACAATTAATTATCCTTTTATTAAGTAAAAAAATTTAAACAGTAATAATTTGAATCGAGAAAGACCAAAATTAATATTTGAAACTATTTGACTAAAACAATAATGAATTAAATCATTTGTTGATTCTAAAGGCCGAGTAGATTAATCCTTACTGAACCAGTGTAGTTGTTCCCTTGAGCATAATCTGCGTCGTTACTGTGGCAAAGTGGGGCATAAATGTTGTAATCATCTATACTTCCAATCTCATCCCAGGATCTGTCTAAAAAGTCCTCGCATTTTTCCGAAAAAGTTTCATTCACCAAGTCACAATATTTCAAAATGCCTTTGTAGGTTTCATCTGATATTAAAGCGTGAGTCCATACGTAGTCAATATCTCCCATGAAGTCTGTAACATCGTTAAGCACTCCATTACCAATCTGAAATAGTTATTGCCATTCAAAATAAGTTAGTCAAAATTCAATTTAAGGATCGGAACAAATCAGATATATATCATAATAAATAACATATATATACCGCAATTCCTTTGAGATTGATAACAGGTTGATTTGAGTACTTGTTGTGGAGCATAATCTCATTTGCAAGCTGAGGAACGTAATGTCCGGCGTAGCTCTCCCCAGTTATAAAAAAATCCCTTGTTTTATATTGGGGGAACCTCTCGAGCCAGTTGGCAAGAAATGTATAGGCATCGGCTGCAGTAGCATTATCACCTGAGTGATTGTAGTCCGAAGATGTATTTGAATATGAAAAGCCTACTCCAGCTGGAGACTCCAAGAAGATTACGTTTGCCACTGCCATTGTTTGAAAACATTTCGAGAATTATGATTGTTACAGTGTTGTTGGGGAAGAAAAAATAAAGTAGATAAGAAATTATTTGTGATAGATTTGTTCACCATTGTTCCATGCATATTCATTTTGGAATAGTGTTTTGCCGTCACTATTTATTCTGAAGGGTCCTAGTTCAGTCATAGCTCCAAACCCAAGTGAGGAACATCCTGGTCCTGAAAATCTCAGAAGCATAATTCGATTTATTTAGTGTAACATTTATGCTTATACATGTATGTACGTATATATACTCCCTCTCTTATTTTAAATCACCCAAAATCCTGTTCTTCCATTACTTAATTAAGGATTCATGGCTTACCATAATGGAAAATATAATTTAAAATAACAAAATAAAGGAAGAAATTTTGATGTTACTAATTGTATGATGTACATGATATCCATGCATGCAATTTGTATGGGTTGTAAAGAGACTTGAGATGAAAACGCATAAGTTAATTTGTTACCTCCATTGAGCCACAAAACCAAAGGATTGGTTGAAGTTACAGACTTCAACATAGCATTCTGAGGGGACTCAACAAAATAGTAAAAGAGTGCTCTTCCAGCCTGAGGATCAACCGTCACATAGCCCGAGTACTGGTTAAAGTTTATACCATTAGGTTGGCCAGGCAATGCAGTAATCTTGTCAAGTTCCATTAAACCATCCTGAGCCCCAATATACACAGGACTGTACTCTTGTTTTACACTTGATTTCTCCCGATACTGTACCCGAAAATTGGCCTGCTTTGATCTCTTAGACTTGATAAGCTTTCGAAGGTTATCAACCTGACTTGCTTCAATATAACTAAGTGATATCAAAAGGCAGAAGGAAAAGAGCAACTTGGAAAACAATGCTACCTTCATCATCTTGTTGCTTGATTTTATTGAGTTCGTGTCAACATTATTTATAAGTTAAGTTAGTTGACCTTTTTTTTTCTGGTTCTTGGGCATATTTTGAAATTCCCAAGAATCTACATTCTTTGCAACCTAGCAGGAATTCGATTCCTGGCCGGCTGTGTTTTCAGTATGCCAGTTTAAAATATGTCTTCTTCTGGCTTTTTTTTTTTGAAGTTATCGATGGTCTGTTATATTTTATACAAGCGCTAGTTTTGCGTTTCATTGTACGTGCAAATAATATAGGACCTGCCTCTCTACATGAACTAGGCCTGCATTCTTCTTAAAGCGTTAAAAAATATAGTCTTCAAATAAATATTTTCGTACGTTAGAGACACAGTTTGTGTTAACCCAAATACTGACATTGTTGATGGAAAATATGTTACATGAATATGCAAAAGAGAAGTCAAACAAAGTTGCCGTCCTATACATGTATGTTTCGAATATATTTTATTATATTACTTAATTTACAAAGTAAATAACTTGATTGCACTCTATTCAAATTTCAGATCCCAAGTAGGGGTGTCCATGATAACTGAATATTCGACGGCAAGTACCCGACGTTGTTGGCCTTCCCCGACACCACCATCTTCCTCCCTTTAGCCCTCTCACCAAAACCCCTATCATACCTAATCTGTTTACTCCACCAATTCCCGACCACTGATACCTTTTGGGTTGCGATTTCTCAAGCCTTTTCTGGTCAATCTTGGCATTGGAAATCACCTATTTCGCCAGCCATCGCTTCTCCAACATCTGCTCTCTAAAACCCCCCACCAACCTGACCCCGTTATCCCACCGGTAGTCGTCCACTCTCCTAGTGATTTTGCATCTCAAAAGACAAGAAAAATAAATTTGAAATAATTTTTTTAATATATGCTTATATTGTTAGAAGACCCTCAAAGTAACTCTTGCCTAGGGTTACAAATATTTTTGAGACGGCCTTGATCCGATCTAGAACGAAACATTTCACTCGATTTTCTCGGTTCGGATCGGATATTCTCTTTTTAAATAACCAATCATTATTTATCCAAAATCGGAGAGTTTTCTTTAAAACCCAAAAAATCAAATCCGAACCAATATTTTAAAATTAAGATTCATTATTGAAGTAAAGAATAGAGATTTATTTTAAATGTTTTTGCTTTGTGTTTCATTGATCTTCAAATATATACAAGTTTTAAAATCTATACCGAATAAAAATTACAATTAGCCTAATTACAAGGAGCAATCTAAGCAATTACAAGTCAACTAATTGTATCCACATATTGAGGAGATTGAGAGCAGATCAGGGAGGTTGATTAATGATTGATTGAGTAGTTTAATTGGCATAATTGATGATTCATTGAGTAGTTTGATTGGTGGGATTGATCTTTGATTAAGGGATATCCTTAACAAAAAAAATTTTGGGTAATTGAGGTAATTGTATAAACAATCAAAGATTACAACCTACTAAATAGAGCTCCCCTGCCACAAAACACCTTGGACGGCCCAAGATTCAGAAAACACGCCCAAGGATATACAACTATGCCAAACATACCCAGACAAAAGAAAACCAGGTGTAAGCAAGATAACGGTTAATCAAAGAACCTACACCAGCTAAGAGGCAGCAAAAAAACCAGGGAGAACCACTACAACTAGATTAAATATGACCCACCCACACCCTTTGTAATCCACCAATCATAGCTCCGACTGAGAAGAAAAAAACTCCACTGTAAGTGTGAAGACCAAAACGGTGCCGTGTCACTTAACCAACACGCTGTCATTTCAAGCATGAATCTGGACCATCAGTTTTGAGAAGATCCAACGGCTGTGCTTAGTCCATCTTGGTCAACGATATATATAAGTGAACTTTCTCTCTTTAGTTGGAAGTCTGAAGTTTTCGATTGAAACAAGTTTAGGTTTTTGCTCTGCTAGGGTTCATCCTTTGTTCTGAAATCTTAGGTCTGTGTAACTGGTTGAGTGATTGATTTGTCATTCTGTTAGAGGGGTTTTGTCTCTCGGTTGGCTGGGATTATCAGTGTATAGTTTCCAAGGCTATTAGTTACCAGATAGCGTGATTTCGGGTTTGATTGAATCTTTCGATCTTGCGTCTGTAATCTGTAAAATACTTTTCTAATAGTGTAGTGGGCTTCGACGTTTCCGGAGCTCAACGTGGATGTAGCCTTCCCAATCTTGGAAAGGTGAACCACGGTAAAATTGTGGTGTTCTTGATCTTCTGTGGTTGTGTCTTATTTGGTTATAATCTATGGTTTGTGAGTGTGTTATTCTAACAGTGGTATCAGAGCAGTTTGCCTTAGAGCCTAGAGCGAGTCTTGAGATCCGTTTTTGAGAAAATTAATTTCTAGGGTTTCACAGAAATTAGGGGTTTTTCAAAAATTTCAAGTTCTAGGGTTCTTAGGAGTCTTTAGTATTTCTCCAAACCAGAAATAACCTAGAAACAACACTGATTTCTGACTATGAGCACTACTAGTTCCACCCGCATGGAAATTGCACAGTACGACGGAAAAATTGACTTCAATTCTTGGAAGAAGAAAATGAAGGCCCTACTTTCGCACAATAAAGTAGGGATTGCACTAGAAAAGGATGCTGAAAAGTGGTCAGCAGACAAGTTAAAAAGAAAGGCAGAAATAGACAAGGAGGCATACAACTTGATCATGATGAACCTGGCAGACAATGTGCTGAGGAAAGTGGACAGATTGGAGGCGCCAATTGCACTCTGGGGTAAACTCGAAACTCTGTATGCTTTACAGTCTGCACCAAATCTTGCTTTTTTGAAGGGTGCACTTTTTCATATAGAATGGACAGTAGGAAATCAATAGAGGATAATATTGATGAATTCTTGAAGATGACCATAGTCCTAAAGGGTACTGACCAAGAATTAGGTGAAACGAGTTTAGCAATGATCCTGCTAAACTCTCTGACCGAAGACTATCAAGTTGTTAAGAACGCTTTACAGTATTCAGGCACGGTCCCTAGTGTAGATCTCATAGTATCAGGACTAAAGGCTAGGGAATTGGAATTAAAAGTTCAGAAAAGAAGTGGCAATAATCTGTTTGTAAAAGGTAAAACTGATATAGGTAGTTCCTCTAATGGCATGCCAAGAAACAATTGGTCTAAGGCTAAAAAGAAAGAAAAAGGGGCTAACAAGAAAGGGGAGACTAGAAAATGCTTTCATTGTAATAGGCCTGGTCATCTAAAAAAGAATTGCTATGATTGGATTAGGAAACAAAAATCAGTGAACATTGAAAGCAATGTTACTTGTACTGATAAAAACATAACTGACCCAGAAGTTCTAACTGTGTCTAGAACAGGTCAGACTTATGACGGGTATTAGACTCTGGATGCTCCTTCCATATGAGCCTTAACAGAGAGTGGTTTTAGGATTTTATGGGTAGTGAATATGAAACTGTCTATATGGGTAACAATAACACTTGCAGAGTGTTAGGATTAGGTAACATTACCTTCAGACTAGATGATGGAAAAATCATTGTGTTATCAAGCGTTAGGTACATTCCTGAACTTAAGAAGAACCTAATATCCCTAGGTACCCTAGATGAGTCAGGATGTAGCTATAAGGCTGAAAGGGGTTGTATAAATGTGTCTAAGAATAACCACATTGTTCTAAGGGGGTTGAAGAAGAATGGGCTATACATTTTGTGTGGCAGTTATTACTCTGAGAATGGGAACAGTGCCTTGGTCTCTATAAATTTGAATGATACTAATAAGTGGCATTTGAGGTTAGGTCACATGAGTGAAAAGGGTTATTCTTAGACAACATGGGTTAATTGGTAGAGATAAAATAACAACCCTAGATTTCTGTGAAACTTGTGTTTTGGGAAAACAGCATAGAGGTAGTTTCACCAAAGGTATACACCTATCCCAAAACTGCTTAGATTATCTACATGCTGACCTTTGGGGGCCTGAAAGAATTAGATCTCATAGGGGGAATTCCTATTTCTTTTCCATTGTTGATGACTTCAGTCGAAAAGTTTGGGTATACCTACTGAAGTCTAAATATGAGGCTCTGTCCAAGTTCAAAACCTGGAAGACACTAGTGGAAAACCAAATTGACAGAAAAGTGAAGGCTTTAAGGACAGACAATGGTCTGGAATTCTGCAATATGGAGTTTGACAATTACTGTAGGGATTAAGGTATATTAAGGCATAGAACAGTTAGGAAAATCCCTCAGCAAAATGGGGTTGCTGAGAGAATGAACCGAACCTTATTAGAAAAAGTAAAGTGTCTTTTGTTCACCTCAGGTCTCCCAAAAACTTTTTGGGGAGAAGCTTTGACCACTGCTGCCTACTTAATAAACAGAAGCCCTAATAGCTCCATAGGATTCAACTGTCCTGAGTCAAAGTGGTCAGGAAGAGAATTAAACCTCAGCCATCTAAGGGTATTTGGATGTGCTGCTTATGCACATACCAGTGATGGAAAATTAGAGCCCATGTCCATAAAGTGTCTATTTTTAGGATACCAGGAGGGCACTAAAGGTTACAGATTGTGGGATAAGACTGCACCAAGGGTTAAGATTATTATTAGCAGAGATGTGATTTTTAATGAAGGGGATTTCCCTTGCAAGTTTGCTAATGTTGATGCAGGATCTCCAAGCAACAAGGTAACACAACCAAGCACTACACCAATTGAGGTGGAGGCAACCATCAAGCAACCAGAGAATGCCCACACTGAAGAGTATCCTATACCAGAAGAAGGACTTACACCTGATGAACCTGACCAAAATGAAGAGGAAACAGAAGAGGCCCAAGACCCTTTGCAGGATGAGCTGCAGGATTACCAATTGGCAAGGGACAGGACCAGAAGAGACATAAGGCCACCTGCAAGATACTCATTTGCAGAACTGGTCTATACTGCCCTAATGGCAGGAACTGAAATTCTGAGGACAGAACCAAAGTCATACTCTGAAGCAATCACCTCAAAGGACAAGCATAAATGGTGGCAAGCAATGACAGAGGAAATGAACTCTCTACAGGTAAATGGGACTTGGTCCCTAGTCCCTAAACCTAAACACCAGAAAATTATACAGTATAAATGGTTGTATAAGATTAAAGAGGGTGTAGATACGAATGAACCACCTAGATACAAAGCTAGATTGGTGGCCAAGGGGTTCACCCAAAGGGAGGGCATAGACTTCAATGAAGTCTTCTTTCCCGTTGTCAAATATAAAACCATTAGAATGATGCTGTCTGTAGTAGCTCACTAAGACCTAGAGTTAGAGCAACTTGATGTGAAAACAACATTCCTTCATGGGGATTTAGAAGAACAAATTTGCATGGCCCAACCAACTGGTTTTGTAGACTGCCATAGACCTGACCATGTATGCAGACTGCATAAGTTCTTGTATGGACTTAAACAGTCACCCAGACAGTGGTATAAAAGGTTTGATACATTTATACTTAACCTAGGATTCACTAGGAGCAAGTATGATAACTGTTTTTACTTTACCTTGAAAGATGCCATGCCTATTTACTTGTTGCTTTATGTTGATGATATGCTCTTGATTAGTAAATCAAAATCAAAGATAACTGAACTAAAATCTAGACTCAGTGCTGAATTTGATATGAAAGACCTAGGAGTGGCTAGGAAAATATTAGGTATGATAATAAACAGAGACAGAACCAGGAATACCATAAAGGTTCATCAAACACCATACCTACAGAAGCTAGTTTCCAAATATGGAATGTCTGATTGTAAGCCTGTAACAATGCCTCTTGCAAATCACTTTATTTTGTCAAAGTCCCAATGTCCAAAGAACTCTGTTGAAACCATAAAAATGGAGACTGTCCCCTATTCAAATGTGATAGGGTCTGTGATGTATGCAATGATTAGCACCAGACCAGATTTAGCTTTTGCAATTTCTTTACTGAGTAGGTTCATGTCAAATCTAGGAAGTGATCAACTGGACTGCATTGAAATGGGTACTCAGATATATAAACTGTACTGCATGTATAGGTTTAGAATATTGTAAAAGGACAACTATACTTGATCTTGTGGGGTTTGTGGATTCAGACTTTGCAGGTGACAGGGATAGTAGGAAGTCAACCACAGCCTACTGCTTCACCCTTGGAGGAAACTGCATCAGCCGAAAATCACAACTACAGCCTCTAGTTGCCCTGTCAACAAGCAAGAGAGTATGTAGCTGGCGATGGTTTTAAGGAGGCTGTATGGATGCAAGGATTATTGGCAGAATATGAATTGACTGACAGCAAGGTGACTATCTTCTCAGGCAGTCAAAGTGCCATACTGTTAAGTAAAAATCCTATCTACCATGAGAGAACGAAACATGTGGACGTGAGATTTCACTTCATCAGAGACCTAATTGCCAGAGGACATATTGAGTTAAAGAAAGTTCCCACTAAACAGAATCCAACAGATATGGGAACCAAAATTGTCAGTCGAGGCAAGTTCAAGCATTGCATGAACTTGTTGTTCCTAAAATAATCAAAGCATCACCAGAGCTATGAGGGAATAAGTTGAGGCAAACTGCACTAGAAAGGGAAGTCAGTAAGAGAGTGAGTGTTATGTCTTCAAGGTGGAGATTGTAAGTGTGAAGACCAAAACGGTGCCGTGTCACTTAACCAACACCCTGTCGTTTCAAGCATGAATCTGGACCATCAGTTTTGAGAAGATCCAACGGCTGTGCTTAGTCCATCTTGGTCAACGATATATATAAGTGAACTTTCTCTCTTTAGTTGGAAGTCTGAAGTTTTCGATTGAAACAGGTTTAGGTTTTTGCTCTGCTAGGGTTCATCCTTTGTTCTGAAATCTTGGGTCTGTGTAACTGGTTGAGTGATTGATTTGTCATTCTGTTAGAGGGGTTTTGTCTCTCGGTTGGCTGGGATTATCAGTGTATAGTTTCCAGGGCTATTAGTTACCAGATAGGGTGATTTCGGGTTTGATTGAATCTTTCGATTTTACGTCTATAATCTGTAAAATACTTTTCTAATAGTGCAGTGGGCTTCGACGTTTCCGGAGCTCAACGTGGACGTAGCCTTCCCAATCTTGGAAAGGTGAACCACGGTAAAATTGTGGTGTTCTTGATCTTCTGTGGTTGTGTCTTATTTGGTTATAATCTGTGGTTTGTGAGTGTGTTATTCTAACATCCACAACATCAAAGTGCAAAACTACAGATCTCCATTGGCAGAATCTCGATAACACAGCACCAGTTTTAGCACTCACTCGAAGCATGAACAAAAAGGTCACCTGAAAGCAATCCTTAACAAATTTCCATATGGCTATGTATTATTCAAGAAACAAAATGATATAATAGACTTTAATACACACAATTTCACTACTTTTGTCGTAAAAAATCAAGTACTTAAAGGAAACCCTAAATCAAACTAAAGAAATACAAACACAAGAAAATGGAAATCTGGAGCGCCATTTTTGTTGACCTACCGCTTGCCACCAAACCTAGTTTACATTACTACTACGATTTAGCCACCTCACATCTAGAGCTTATAAAAAAAGAGGGAGAATAGTTTTATTTTATGTTTTCAAAGTTTTTTGTTAAGTGCTGAAGATGGTGGAGTGTGAAGGGTTTTTGACTCAAGGGGAGTTTCTTCTCTTATAGGAGAGTTGTGTGTTTATGTTTTTAAAATTCTGTTGATGTTAAACCTTTTATTTATCCCTGATGATCTTGTTCATGTTTTTCTTCTCAATTTAAATTCTCTTTTGTTTCATGTGTTTATTGCATAACTTTGTGTTTGTGGTGATGATGTTACTTGAGATATGTTTTTGTGTTTGTGTATTTCTCTTTTGTCTCAATGCTTGTGATGTTTGCATTGTTTGAGAGATGTTTGTGTTGATAATATGTTGAGATTGTGTTTTGTTCATAAGTTTGACAAAAGGGGAGATTGTAAGTGTTTTTGTCAACTTAAGAAGATTGTATGCACATTTATTATGATGTTGTAAGTGAGTGAATAGATTCGCGCAACAGAAAAAGACAACAATATAAAAACAAAACAAATCTGATTATCACATTATCGACCCAAAATTTGGGCAATGATTATAACGTTATAAACAAAACAGTGTAAACAAAATATGTATAAATCAAAGTCTAACCCAGCCAAGGATTTAGAATACATTACCAACGTTTAGAGGCCCCTTCAATATCTCTGATTTGATCTTACTCTCGATTTAAAGTTGAATCCCACTCACGTTGTCCACACAAAGATAATCCGTAGAACTATCAAGGGATTTGCTAGATCCTCTTGATGGCTTCAAGAATCAATGTTTTCAATGAGTCATAAAGAGAAAGAATATTTTCTCTTCAATCAATGAGTGAGGCGTGAGAGAGAGTAAAAAAAGGTGGCTAGGGTTTTTAAATTATTCAATGAATGAATTAATTCTCTATTGTTTTAATTTTGAGTTGCACTTATATAGTGCAACAATTAAAACCCTATTCCTCTTAGGAATAACCATGGACTCAAACCCTAGTGCACCCTTGCAACCAAACACGCTCTTTATGGTATTTTAACTAATTAATTATTATTATAATAAAAATCAATTAATATATAATAATATATTAACACTTAATTAATAATAATTCATTTAAATATATGCATAGATATATTTAAATTTAATCTTACTAATTTAATTTTAATATTAAAATTAAATACAGGCAATAACCTTAGCAAATTTAATTGCACTGTGAGATTACCAAAATACTCTTTCGTCTTGAAAGGCGAAAATACCCTTCTCGCAAATTGATTCTCAAATTAACTTCTAAGTGTGTGACTCGTAGGCTCTTAATCATATCGGTAGTGTGTAATATCGTGATTAACACTAATTAATTATCTCACTACACACAGACCAAGATTGGTCCCTAGCAAGGCATCATGGCCACCCGATAGATTCAGATTCACTGAAACCGCAGCCTGTCAATGATATGGTTCTCATACAATCAAATCCTTTCATCATCTGTTATCTCATCGAGACTGAGGTACAAAAATAGGGTCAACCTTAGATATCCTCGATATGTTTGTATTCAGTTACTAGACTAATAACCGGAATAATAAATTGGATTGAGCAACATCTCAATCCCACTGTGGCCACAGATTTAGTATCATTTCCATTTACTAAATTACCCAGTGAGATAACTTCTCCCGTACCTAGGAGTGATGAATCCTTGTTGATCCACCATAGTCTCGATATACTTCTCAATGTAGCCAATCACTACCGTATTGATAGCTCTGAATAGAACTACGTTGGGCTAGTGTCAAACTACACCAATTGGTGCACAAGGCTCTCCAGTGATCTCAAGTCTAAGGACCACATGCACCACCATCCGTTAGGGGATTTATTCCATAGATACTTGGTTTACCATCCATATGGAATCCTCTGGTGGGTCTGTCCAGTGAACTTGCCTCTAGCAAGCACCCATGCGTTGTTGTTGGCAAACAACCTCGACAAGTGAGATCAGTCACTGCCTTTCGACAGGGTCGTTCAACACCATGGTAGCCTTACCGTATTATATATGTCCTTGGTCAAAATAATGCTAGGGCTACGAATGTTCCTAGAATGGCCACCATGTATGATTATAGGGTTCTCACTATCAAGATTTGAAATACTTGATACCCTCGCCACGGTCCTGCCATCCTAAGGACATATATCATTATACATGACTATGATTTACATGATATAGAAGAATATACCTTTTATTGATAAATAAAAATTTATTATAGAGTTAATTTTACAATAATTGGTTGGCTCTAAGGCACCTACTCTAACAATCTCTCACTTGCACTATAGCCAATCATTCATGAATTTAATACCGAATGACCTTAAGTGTTTTTCATGCTTCTACTGCAAGAGAGGTTTCGTGAGTGGATCAGTGAGTTTGTCATCAGTATGCACTTTACTAATCTGTGCATCTTTCCTCTCAACCATTTCTCTGATGAGATGAAAATGTCTGAGTATGTGTTTGGACTTCTGGTGAGACCATGGTTCCTTTGCTTGAGCGATTGCTCCATTGTTGTCACAATAGACATCTGTCGGATTAACAATCGTGGAAACCACACCAAGTTCGGTGATGAACTTCTTAGTCCAAACCACCGTCTTGGCTGCATCGGATAATGCAATATACTCAGCCTCTATTGCAGAGTCTGCTACAATGCTTTGCTTGGAGCTCTTCCAGCTCACTACACCCCTATTAAGATAAAATACAAACACTGATTGCGATCGATAATCATCTTTATTCGTTTCAAAAGTAGCATCACTGTATCCTCTTATAGTGAGCTCATCTTCCCCTCCATAAACCAAGAACATGTCTTTAATCCTCATCAAGTACTTAAGGATGTTCTTGACAGCTATCCAGTGACACTCACTTGGATCCGATTAATATCTACTACAAGTGCTCAATGCACATGAAACATCAATCCGAGTACACAACATGGCATACATGATGGATCCAATTGCTAACGCATATGGGATCCTCTTCATTTTATCTCTCTTATCGTGTATTTTAGGACACATATCCTTAGAGAGATAGACACCATGTGACATTGGAAGAAATCCAAGATCCCTTCTTGGATTCTTCCATACTGAAGCTCTTCAGTACTTTGCCAACGTATGTACTCTAACTTAGGCCAAACAACCTACGTGATTTGTCGCGGTAGATTTTTGTTCCGAGGATGTAGGTTGCATCTCCTAAGTCTTTCATGGAGAAGCACTTGGATAACCAAGTCTTTACCGACTGCAAGTTCAGTGTATCATTCCCGATCAGAAGTATATCATCGATATACAACACCAGGAATGTCACTGCACTCCCACTCACTTTCTTGTAACATATGGCTCATCTTCATTCTTGATAAAACCAAATTCTTTTTATGGCTTTATCAAAATGAATGTTCCAGCTCCTTGAAGCTTGCTTGAGTCCATAAATGGACCTCTGCAACTTGCATACCTTATTAGCTTGACCATCAAGAACAAAACCATCGGGTTGTGTCATATACACATCCTCTTCAAGGTTTTTGTTCAGGAAAGCCGTTTTGACATCCATTTGCTAAATCTCGTAATCATGATATGCTGTAATTGCAAGCATCATCTTTATGGACTTAATATGGAAACCAGTGAAAAGGTTTCTTCATAGTCAATACCATGAATTTGTTTGAAACCTTTAGCAACCAGTCGTGCCTTATAAGTGTACACATTGCCATCCATGTCAGTCTTCTTCTTGAAGACCCATTTGCACCTTCTGGGTTTTACCCCTTCAATGGTTCCACCAAAGACCATACTTGGTTCTGGTACATGGATTCCATCTCAGATTTCATGGCTTCAAGTCATTTAATAGAATCTGGATCCGATATAGCGTCTTGGTAAGTTATAGGTTCATCGTCTTGGTAGACTAGTATGTCACCATGTTGAGTCACGAGATAATCGTATCTCTTTGGCTCATGGCGTACTCTCCTAGATCTACATGGCTCTTGTGCTACTTGAGGTGGTTCATTTTGATCCACGGATTGTGGAGTAACCTTGTCACGATGTTCAACCACCTTTTGTGGCACATCTTCCCGTCCTTGGTCTAATGTATCTTGAGGTTCTAAAACTTCATCGAGTTCTACTTTTCTCCCACTAGTACTTCTTAGGAAAAATTCATTTTCTAGGAAGACACTAGTACAAGCGACAAAAATTTTGCACTTTTCTAGGTGGTAGAAATAGTACCCTTTGGTCTCCCTAGGATACCCCACAGAAATGCATCTCTTAGATTTTGGGCCCAGCTTGTTCGAAGTAAATTTCTTAACATAAACTCCACAACCCTAAATCCTCATATAAGACAAGTTAGACTTTCGCCCACTTCATAGTTCATATAGAGTCTTATCTATAGACTTTGACGACACACGGTTCAATACTTGAGTCACAGTCTCCAGGGCATAACCCCATAATGATGCAAGTAGATCACTAAAACTTATCATGGGCCTAACTATATCAAGTAAGGTCCTATTCCTCCTTTCAAACACTCTATTGTGCTAGGGTATATATGGAGGGGTGAGTTGTGATACTATCCCACACTCCTTCAGGTATTCAGAAAACTCTAAGCTGAAGTATTCACCTCCTCAATCCGACCAAAGAGCCTTAATACTTTTGCCCAACATATTCTATACTTCATTCCTGAATTCTTTGAACTTATCAAAGGCTTCAGATTTATGTCTCATGAGGTAAACATAACCATATCTATTGAAATCATCAATAAATGTGATGAAGTAGGAATATTCACCTCTGGCTTCAACTATTAGTGCACCACATATATCACTATGAATGATGCCTAACAATTCAATAGCCCTTTCAATTTGCCTGGTGAAAGGTGACTTGGTCATCTTGCCTAAAAGGCATGACTCGCATACCTCAAATGACTGGAAGTTAAAAGGGTCAAAAACTCCATCCCTTTGAAGTTTTGCAATGCGAGTTTGGTTGACATGACCCAATCTACAATGCCAGAGGTATGTATGGTTTTGATCGCTATGTTTAGCTTTCTTAGTTTCAACGTTGAGAATATCCTTATTGTTTAAATCAAGAACATATAATCTGTTATATAACCTTGTAATTCCAAATATAATACCATTCAAACTAAAGGACAGCAATCCATTAGAAATTTCAAAATAATATCCTATATTATCCAAAACAGGTACAGAATAACAATCTTTGAGTTTTAATAATAAGCTCATAGGCAAAGATAAACAATAAATCTCTACAGCTAATATAGCCACATGTGCTCCATTTCTAACTCCTAGGTCTACTTCTCCCTTGGTGAGCAATCTACTATGCCTTAGTCCCTACACATCAGTACAAATGTGAGTACCACACCCTGTATCAATGACCTAAGATGTTGAAGGAAAGAAGTTAATTTCAATCATGCACATACCTGAAGTTAAAGCGTATGACTTCTTGTTTGCGATGAAAGCCTTGTAGTGTTCCCTCAAGTGCCCAGGCTTGCCGCAATAGAAGCACACTACCTTCCCACCTTTCCCAATGCCACCCTCAGGCTTAAGAGCATCCTGTCCTCTGGGCTTGGGCTTGGGATTGGCCTTTCCCTTGCCCTTACCATTTCCTTTACTAGTGGCAACCAAGAAAACAAGCTTGGACTTTATCCATCCTGCTCTGCAGTCTTTAGCATGTTCAAAAGCTTTGATAGAGGTTTCATCATATTGTTCATATTGAAGTTCATTATGAACGATGAAAAAGTATCAAGTAAGGATTACAGAATTACATCCACTTGTAATTTTGCATCCAACCGAAATCCCAAAGTCTTAAGCCTCTCTATGTACCTAATCATCTTGAGCACATGAGGACCAACTTGGGCTCCCTCAGTCATGCAACTTCTAAACAACGCACTCGACACCTTGTACCTCTGATGTCAAGCGTTTCCTTCGAAAAGCTCCTTGAGGTGCAGAATTATGGCAGCAGTGTCCATATTCCCATGCTGCTTTTGCAGCTCAGGTGCCATTGATTCTAACATAAGCATTGAATAGTGTCAGCATCGTCAAGGAACCTTTGGTAAGTTTCCTTTACTTCCTGAGTGGCATCAGGATCAGGCTCAGCCAAATAAGGCTTGTCAAGGATATATAATTTCTTTTCGGACTTCAGTACAATCTGAAGATTTTGATACCAGTCCAAGAAATTAGATCCATCTAGCCTGTTTTCTTTTTCGATTATCGATCGTAGGTTGATATTGCTCATTTTAAATGAATCTACAATGCAGAAAAGTAAAGTTATTATTATGTTTATTTTCATTATTTAATAAGGCCTTTTATTAAATAATCGCTCCCACTATTTTCCTCAAGCTAATAGCCCCCACTATTAACTCAGGAAAGTCCATTGGCTTTCCTAGTGGACTGAGATCCCATCTAGCCCATTTCAAACCTTCGCTTTGGCGAACTAGCCAAAATAGCTTGATTAGGTAGGCCAACAAACTTAATCCACACCAATTAATAGCTCCCACTACCAACCTCAAATATGAAGCAAGCTGTAACGCCCACATAGAGGTATATAATTTAATTTATGTTCTTATACCCTTAGTTGATTTTGTTGAAGTTATTTTGAGAAAATGTGAAGAAAATGTCTTAAACTTGTATTATGGGTAAAATGGTATTTTCACTCAAAATTAGTTGAAATTGTGGGGAGTGAAAAGAGATAGAAGTTCATGGAGAATGCAATAAAAATGAGGGCATTATGGTAATTAACTAAGGGATATAGATGGAATTTTAAAGAAAGTGCAAGGGCAAAATGGGAAACTAATATATAATTTTTATGTTATATTAAATTGAAGAGTGAAACCCTAGCCACTCTTACCCATATGCATGCCTCTTTCACCTCCATATTCTCTCAAATTCT
Organism: Pistacia integerrima; assembly: GCA_026225825.1. Classification (NCBI taxonomy): domain Eukaryota; kingdom Viridiplantae; phylum Streptophyta; class Magnoliopsida; order Sapindales; family Anacardiaceae; genus Pistacia; species Pistacia integerrima. Next base: position 28,107,809 of record CM047747.1, on the reverse strand, counting down.
TCAATTCTTCTTCAAAGGAAATTCATAGGTTTTGGGTGCTTTTGAGTGGATTTTCAATCTCAAGCTTTTATAGGTAAGATCCTTGCACTAAGAAGTGAGTTTTAATTTTTAAAGTGCTGAATTTTGATGATTTATGTCCATAGGATTTAAGAGAAAGGGAGTTGGATCAAAGAAGGTTTTTAAAGTGTTGGATTGCTCTTATACAAGGTAAGTAAATCCTACCCTGAGTATGATTTAAGTTATGGTGTAGAGAATTTCTTTTATGTATACATATGTCTTATATGTAGAAATTGTTGATGGATTTGGTGTTGAATGATGATTATAATTTACCCATGAGTAGCTGTGTTGGTGTATTGGATGTTTGATGAATGTTTGGATGAGATATGGAAGAATTGGAGTGGAAATTTTGAAGTATGTATTTTGGGCAGATTTGGCATTGAATATGGAGGGTTTAATTCCCAATTTTTGGTGGCTTAGAAAAGAGATAGAAATGTAGCCAAATTAGGGTTACTTTGTGCACATAAGTTGTTTGATGAAATGTCAAAGAGAAATGTTTATATGAGTATGATTATGTGTTGTATTGAGATGAGTTTGTAGATGGTAGAGAATGGCATGTTTGCATTCCATATTGCATAATTGCATTTAAACATGTGAATTTAGAAAGAATTATAGGCATGAAGCCATCTACATGCATACATATTCATAAGAGCATGAAAAAGCACTAAAGAATGTTAAAGATTAAATAGAAAGAAATGAGAGTATTAAAAAGTTCCAAATCTGAATTTTTTTTAAAGAAGTGTAAAAAGATAAAAAGAAGAAAAGGTTGTTGCGATAGGGAACCCGTGGGTGATAAGAAGAAGATTCTCATATACACGCCACCTTAAATGAGTGGCCTAAGAAGAAGAATTTGTACGGCCCGTAAGAGTGTATGTGGATGAGGGCTGTACTAAGAAGAATTTCCTACATGCACGCTACCTTAATTGAGTGGCCTAAGAAGAAGAAAGAATTTGTATAGTCCACAAGAGTGCATGTAGATGAGGATTGTACTCACTCACACGGCTAGGGTTCTGAATCCATGCATCAACCGAGTCCAATCGGAAAAGAATAAGAAAGTATAAGAAAGCTTGAGCAAGCAAGAAAAGGAAAGAAGAACTTGAGCAAGCAAGAAAAGAAAAAAAAAAGAAAAAAAGAAAAGAATAGAATAGAAAGAGAAGAAAAGAAACAGAATAAGAAATAGAAAAGAAGAAAGAAAATGCATTTCTTTGCATTAGTGCATGTGCATCTCATCCATGCATGTTACCATGATTTCCATCATGGTTAGTGAGAATAAGAAAGAACAGAAAGAAAGAAAGAACGGAGAGAAAGCAATAACCGAAAGAAAGAAAGAACAGTGAGAACTAGAAACAGAGAAAGAACAAAGAGAGAATGAAGAAGAGAAAGAATAAAGTAAGGAAAGAACCAAAGAGAAAGTCACGGGGATGGAAGAGTAGAGGATTTACTTACTGAGCATTTTATGCTTACCCCGTTATTTTCCATGTTTTGCAGGAAATAGGCTAGAAGTGGTTAGATGGATGTCGAGAAGCGAAGAGAAATGGCACTACTGTCCACCATTGTAAAAGCTTTTGTTTATGTTATTTTTGTATTATGTAAATAATTATATGTTTAGTAAAGGAAAATTTGGGCCCATCTACTTTTCTGATAATAAATATGTGTGTTTTCTTAAGTATCCTAGTAGAAAAGAAGCTATTACACAAGCCAACAAGCCAATCACACAATCCAATGGCCTAGCCATTGTTCTCAAGATTCCCAGTATCAGTATAGTGGACACTACATGTCGCCACTTACACAGAACATGTATACTACTCTACTATGCCTATGACGTGTTTATCAATCTTCGCTTGGTGAACAAGCAAAACTGTCATTTTAAGTCGACCCATCAGCGTTAAGGAAAACTCTAATGAATTTTAACCTCCCACTGGTAGAAGTGTACACTTCGCTTTGGTGAACAAGGTTCTGATGAACAGTGGTTTGATTAAAACCATGATGATGGAAGGCATACGTGACCTAATATACTTAAGTTGAGGGTTTTTATTTAATGTCTCATCAAATTATTATCTTTCTTAGAATGTCATTGTTTGGCATGTTATTGAACATTCAACCTTAGCATGCATTCTAAACAAAATAAAACATGCCAATACATGGCCCACTAAAACTGATTTCCTCGAGCCTAGAGGAATCAGTGGGTCAACCTAGGGGTTTAAAAGTAAATCTTGGGTCTTCAAGTTATTCATCTTCATAGCTCATTCGTTTCTTCTTCACGATCATTACAAAGTATTTTATAATAAAACCCTATTCTAATTTACATCAATAAAATAGAAACCTCGCGTTACATACGAGGGGAGTGAGATGAGAAGAAGAAATACATGGAGATATAAGAGGGAGAGGCAGGACACGCAAGTCCTATTTCTTTATAAAATTACAAACAAACCCAAAATTACAAAAACATACCAAAGGTCTAAGGCTCATGTACCGAGCACCATGCAATTTCAAACAAGAACATTGCATACATCCAAAAATTAACATTTTTAATTTGGGTGGGTGGAATTATTATATGTGCAAAATTATTATTGGCTTTATAGGTTCAAAAACTGCAATTTGGCCCCCTATGCAAAAAACATAAAAGCAAAGCAAAATAGTAGATTTCTTGTAACGGCAAATAAATTTTTCGCCCTGGCGAAGTTCATACACATGGTCGTTGCGGCGAAGTTTTATTTCACCATGGAAAATGCCATAAACTTTTAGAAAACACAAAATGTTCCAAAGAGTTTCATGCCACGACAAAGTTTTATTTCGCCGCGGCAAACAGTGAATCGCACAGTACGCCTTTTTGGAGTTTTTCACATAATGACACTGATCCAAATCGGATCAAATGCACAAGCATTCAACCAGGACAACAACCAACCAATTAATCATTCATCAACACAATATTTATTCAATTGATTAACCAAATCATGCAATGAACGCAGATTTTACTAATTTTTAAGAACCATTTACACTAACATGTTATCAAACAACATAAAAAATGTTCTAATCAATTACCCGAGGCTCTGATACCATTGTAGGTGAGTGAATAAATTCGCGTAGCAGAAAAAGACAGCAATATAAAAACAAAACGAATTTGATCACCACATTAACGACCTAAAATCTGGGCAAAGATTATAAAGTTATAAACAGAACAGTGTAAACAAAATCTATATAAATCAAAGTCTAACCCATAAAAGGATTTAGAATACATTACCAATGTTTGGAGGCTCTTTCAATATCTCTGATTTTGTAATAACCGTTTTCTACTCAAATACTCATATGAAATACATATAAAGTAATATAAAGAAATTGGGCCCAAATTTACTTTTTATTAAAAATATATATATACATTCTTTACAAACATATACACTTTTACACAAAATTATACTATGTACAAAAGTCATCAAAACATAGTAGACAGTGTAACCGCTTCCCCTCGAGCGCTGACGTCCATCCGACCGTGTCCTCACCTAGATCCTGCAAAACATAGGAAAAACAACGGGGTGAGCACTAAAATAATGCTCAGTAAGTAAATCTTCTACTCATCTATCCCCGTAACTCTCTCTCTCTAACTCTTTCCTTACAACTTCTCATTCAATTTCTCTCTCTTTGGTACCTCTCTCCCTATTTCTCTTTCTTAGAACTCTTTTCTATTAACTCTCTTTAGTAAGTCACGACCCCATCTTACCGGGGGCACGGCCGGGACTCGCTCCCACTCTACGTGACCTCTACTCGTTCTAGCCGATTGGACTTGGTTATGCATGGATTTGGAACCCTTGGCCACGTGAGTGTATAATCTCTCTCTCAGGTACTCGGGTATAGCCCTCATCCGCATGCACTCTCACGGGCTACACCACTTCTCTATCTCATACTCATGCCGCTCTCTCAATGCGGCGTACATGCGGGAATACTCTACCCATTACTCACGGGTTCCCCATCGCACAACCTACTCTATTATCTTCTCTACTATATCTCAAACTACTTCTTGAGTGTATAAACAAATGTGTATAGATAGCTCATGCTCACTAATGCACTTATGAAATGCCAAATACAAGATTTCCTCAAAACAGTCATTCTGCACAGGTCACACTAAAAAGGCCATAACTTGCGTTATACACCTCGGATTACTACGGTTTTGGTCTCGTTTTAAAGCTTAGAAACAGGGCTATAACTTCTATGTTTTGGTCTCAGCCCAGTTCAACCCGTAAGATGCCCAAAAATTACATAGAAAGTCACGGCAGTGACAGGGCAGATTTCACCTAGGCATTTCATCAAGCAACTCATGTGCATAAAAACACTCTACTAAAATTACTACTACACTTCATTCTCTAGCCATCCAAAATGGGGAAAAACTCCCTCATATACTCATAATCCCTGCCAAGAAAAGCACTTCCAAATAGGTTCACACAACATCTCTCAAACTTCATCTCAAATTCCATTTCTCATCACACATCAAAAACACTTCTCATAATACATATTCGTCTCAACTCAATTCTCAACAACATAACATACTTATACAAGCATACATCTCTATTCAATCTCTACATCTCTACTCAAAACTTAACAAACTCAAGTTGATAGGATTTACTTACCTTGTGAGGAAATAGCTTCTCTAACACTTTTCCTTTCCTTTGGTAGCTTGATTTCTCTCTACAACTTTAAACAACAACAACAACATAAGACTTCAATATAACCATAAGCAAAACTCACATCTAAAGCATGAATCCTTACCTTAGGATGCTTTAGATGAAATCTCTACTCCAAACTACCCGAAAGCTCCTTAGAAATCTTGGAAAATTGGATGGAAGATTGAGAGAAATTAAAGAAGGAATATGGCGGTGGAAATGAGTGAATAAAGGATTTCTCTACACTTTAACTCTTTTTAGCTCATATTATAACCATCATTTCCCATTTTGCCCTTGCTCTTCCTTGGAAATTCCATCCATATCCTTTGATTCTTTGCAACTACACCCTTATTACCAACACATTCTCTACTTAACTTTCTTACATTTTACTCCCCACTTTTCCTACTAATTAGGGGTAGAATGGTCATTGTGCCCCAAAAGAAGAATTCTCTAGAAAACTCAAAAACCTTTTTATTAGGCTCGTCGCCGCGGCGAAGAACTTTCCGTCGCCTCGGCGAAACAGAGCAGAACCTACCTGTGGGTGTAACTCCTCCTCCTCGCTGCGGCAAAGCTTCTTCTTCGCCCCGGCGAAGATTGGATTTCCAAACTTCATCAAAATTCAACCTATTTCAAGACAACCATTCAACCAACTCAACATACAAGCTCAATTGATACTAAAACAGTAAACTTTTAACTAATACAGCAAATCTTAAGTACGTACCTCAAGCGGGGCGTTACAGATTTGATCTTGCTCCTGATTCAAACTGGAGTCACACTCACGTCATCCACACAAAGATAATCTGTAGAACTATCAAGGGATTTGCTAGATCCTCTTGATGGCTTTAAGAATCAATGTTTTCAATGAGTCAAGAAGAGAAAGAATATTTTCTCTTCAATCAATAAGTGGGGTGTGAGAGAGAGAATAAAAAAAAGGTGGCTAGGGTTTTTTAATTATTCAATGAATGAATTAATTCTCTATTGTTTTAATTTTAAGTTGCACTTATATAGTGCAACAATTAAAACCCTATTCCATTTAGGAATAGCCATGGGCTCCAACCCTAGTTCGCCCTTGCAACCAAACACCCCCTTTATGGTATTTTAATTAATTAATTATTATTATAATTAAAATCAATTAATATATATTTAATTAATAATAATTCATTTAAATATATTCATAGATATATTTAATTGTAATCTCACTAATTTAATTTTAAATTTAAATTAAATACAGGCAACAACCTCAGCAAATTTAATTGCACTGTGAGATTACCAAAATACACTTTTGTCCTAAAAGACGAAAATACACTTCTCACAAATTGATTCTTAAATTATCTTCTAAGTGTGTGACCTGTAGGTTCCTCATCATATCGGCAGTGAGTAGTATCGCGATTAATACCAATTAATAGTCTCACTACACACAAACCACGATTGGCCCTTAGCAAGACATCATGGTCATCTGATATATTAGGATTCAACGAAACTATAGCATGTCAATGATATGGTTCCCATGCAATCAAATCTTTTCATCAGTTGTTATCTCATCGAGATTAAGGTACATAAATAATGTTAATCTCAAATATCCTCAACATGTTTGTATTCAGTTACTAGACCAATAACCGGAATAATAAATTAGATTGAGCAACAACTCAATGCCACTGTGGCCACAGATTTAGTGTCATTGCCATTTACTGAATTACCCAGTAAGATAACTTCTCTTGTACCCAGAAGTAATGAATCCTTTGTCGATCCACCATAGTCTCGATACACTTCTCAATGTAGCCAATCACTACAGTATTGATAGCTCTGAATAGAACTATGTTAGGCTAGTGTCAAACTACACCAATTGGTGCACAAGGCGCTCCAGTGATCTCAAGTCTAAGGATCACATGCATCACCATCCGTTAGAGATTTTATTCCATAGACACTTGGGCTACCATCCATATGGAATCCTCAGGTGGGTCTATCTAGTAAACTTGCCTCTAGCAAGCACCCATGCGTTGCACTAGGTTGTTGGCAAACAACCTTGACAAGTGAGATCAATCACTACCTTTCGATAGGGTCGTTCAATACTATGATAGTCTTATCATATTATCTGAATCCTTGGTTAGAATAATACTAGGGCTATATACGTTTCTAGAATGGTCATTATATGTGATCATAAGGTTCTCACTATCAAGATTTGAAACACTTGATACCTCGTCATGGTCCTACCAACCTAAGGATATATATCATTACATATGACTATGATTTACACGATATAGAAGAATATGTCTTTTATTGATAAATAAACATTTATTTCAAAGTCAATTTTACAATAATTGACTAGCTTTAGGGCACCTACTTTAATAGATGTCTGCACTTTTAGTGGATTAAGCACAACCGTGTTTGTTCTCTGCACATGCTTTAGCATATTGTTATATGCGTACACATTCCGTTGTTCATATGATCGTATTGAACAAATATGTGTGCACATTTTTTCTGATGTGTATACATTTTATTAACCGTGTTTCAGAGTACATGTGTCTCTCTCTCACTTCACTGGTTTAGATATTTTATTTCTCATTCATGAAACTTGCATGAAAGGTCACTTTACAGGTGGCATTATGGGTTTGCTAAAAGGTGATTGAGTTTGTTAAAAAGTGAAAGCTATATTTACTATTGAGATTTGTTGAGCAAGGAATATATAAACTCATATTCTTCTTCCTTACTCTTTTAAACTGAAAGTTTCCATCGTTCTGTTCTCTAAATTTTTATAGAGTTTATTCTTTTAGTCAGGTTCCTTTTATTGTTTATTTCTCATTTATCTTAATGATCCTTTATCTTGTTGATGAGTTTTGTTAAACGTGGTTCTATCGTTGAAGATTGAAGGAAGTTCAAGCTCGCGAGCTAAAAGGTGATTTCAATTGTCCAAGTTCGAGTGGAGCTTGTGCCATCCAAGAGGTAGCTTGGATCCAATTAGATCACAATTGGGCGTTTGTTCAATCAAGAGGGTGAAGTTAAATTTTATAAATAGGGAGTGTTTACTTTTTGATGTATTTAATCTTTACCTTGTATTGAAATTTTGCTTGATGCAAGTAGATTTGATTGAGCTAGAATTGGTCCCATGGATTTAGGCTAAAATTGTTTTTAGCTTAACCATGTAAAATCTTTGGTGTGCTTTACATTATGTTTTGAATGCTTCATAGTATGTTGATGTTGATTGATTATCCTTCCAAGCATAAACGAACACAGTCAGACCCATCCTGCAATGTTTAATGAACTCGTTAAGCATACTTTCAAAACCCATGATCAGGGTACCGATTATATGTGTTTATATACTTTAAAAGGACCATACAAGGTTTATAATTTCTCACCAACGTTGGAGGCTACATCACTTTAATTGTTCTTCCACAAATCAATCCAAGTGTAGGATTGCATGAACTTGTCCACAAGAAGGAACCAAAGGATCAAGAGAATAATCAATTACTAGATTGAATTTCAAGAATTTTTAATTGATGTTAGGGTTTTTCTAAAGAAATTCTTTTAGTCCTTTTTCACAAAAAAATTGTCATGGGCGGCAACTCTAAAATAATTGAGTTTTTTTACTCACTTAACCACTCAAGTAAATTATTAAGCCCCTCATGGTAAAATTACTAAGTGTTGGAGATCTCATATCGACTAAGCACGCTCAAGCCAATGGGTTTATAAGAGTGGCAATCCTCCCACTCAATAAGGCCTTTTAGGTGAGGAGTTAGGGCCAATTCCAACAAGTGGTATCAGAGCCAGCCCTATTTGAGTTGAGTGATTGACCAGTGGTGGGCTACCAAACTACCTCCATTCATAGGCAAGTGGACCATATAGGATTGACCATGAGAGGGAGTGTTGGAGATCCTATATCGACTAGACACGCTCAAGCCAATGGGTTTATAAGAGTGGGCAATCCTCCCACTCAATAAGGCCTTTTGGGTAAGAAGTTAGGCCCAACTCCAACAAGATTAAGAAGCCTCTTTTAGTGGAAAACCCTAAATCGCCTCTTTTGACTTGATTTATTAAAGAGATCAAAATTGTATGCACCAATTCCAAATATGATATCTAAAATCTTGGAAATAAGACAATTCACTCCACAAACCGTTGAAACATTAACCTTTGGAACTCAACTTTCTTTTGTGTGTAACCTATAAGTACTCTATCATGTAAGGTTATGCTTATGATGGTATCAGAGAGGTTGAACAGCATTGGAAGCTGCCAAAATCAGGGAGGAAGATTGACTCGCATGAACATGAGGTCAACGACAAGCGACAAATGACAAGTGATGGAACTAAAAATGGTAGGGTTTTTTCATGGAGGTGACAATGAAGCTAATGGTGGTGTCAATAAGGTCGCATGAAGCTAGAATCAAGCTGGATTGAGTCATGGGATGATTCGGCACTGTTCCACCAGTCCAATTGCAAGTCAATCTAGCCTAATTGCTATTACTAGGTTCAGGGTAAAACTGGATCGAAGAGGACGTCAGTTCTCGATCGTTCCAGTTCAACCATTATGGATGGGCGTTTGACCCGCCTTGACTTGATTAGGGTAAGGATTCCCCAAAATTTTTAGGTTGTGAGGTGGGGATTTACAGGGAAAAAAACCTTTCCCCCGAGGAAAAGGCAAGGATGGGGATGTAGTTTGCCTCGCCCCGTGCAGCCAGCCCATCTATAGAAAATTTATTACAAACTTTTTTTTTTTTTTTTTCATATATAATAGGTTTTGCATAAAATTAGAATCCCATGATTTTAGATTTTAAGCCATATATCAAATTATCAAAATTTGTGATTGTTATCTCAAATATATTATTGTATATTTTAACTATGGAATAAAAGTAACTTAAAGGCATAGAGTCTAATTTCACAAAAGCGGTAAATTTATTCTTTCATGATGAAGATGAAGTATTGAGGTGAATAAATTTAAGATTGAATCAATGAAGTTAAGATTTGAGAGTCGAATAATAAAATCGATCAATGAAAATGTTAATTCACCAAGTAAATTATGTTAAGATTGAATATAGTTTTATTAATTTTATGAAAATGTTAAATATTTTTCTTAATTCTCTATAATATTTAATTAAAAATTTAATATTATATTAAACATTAAAATACAACTAAGATTTTTGAATTTAGAATCATATCTTCATTTCCAAATAACATTATTTTATTTTTGTTTAATGGTTTACAAATTACAAAGACTTGATGTATCAAATATGATGTTGAATTGTTGATGCATCTCTAATTATATTAATAATTTCTTATTATTTGATTATGGTTTATGCCCCTTTACCAAATTTTTCTTAAATTTAAAAAAAAAAAGTATTAATCATATTGTTATATTAAGTATTTTTTTACTATGTTTATATTAATGATTATTATGTTCGGGGAAAATTACCCGCAGAGATTACCCCCTGACTCAGAGAAAATTCACCATGGGGATTAATACCTGCAAATCCCCGGCCTCCGAGGTGGGGGATTCCCTGACATCCCCATCTCGGGGATGGGTCCGGGAACCCCATTCCATGCCCTCTCCCATCTCTACCGACCAGCCAATCTGATCCAATTTTAAGAGCAGTGGCTCAACCCAGATAAGTCATTGATCCAATTGTGAGTTTGGTATATAAAGAGAGTTCTTCCACTTTTGCACTCAAGTTAGATCGGTTATTATTTTATAAATTTCATTATTAAATCATTCAACTTTTTATTACTTTCACTTAACATGCATGGATCGACCACGCATGGGATCCCTGTTTGGCATTTATGTAGATGCATGACTGCATGTTTTTCATAATTAAAATGTATTCAATCGGCTACTATAAAGGAGAAGAAAAGTCCAATTGAGATATATAGATTTTTATTTATGCACTATCATTTTTTATTACCATTATTATTATTATCATTATTGGGAATAAAGCAGGTTTGACTAATTTCCATTAATAGAATCAACTATTAATACAAGTTAATAAACAAAAATGTGTATCTTTATATATGTTCAATATTTATGATTAAGTTAAAAGATGACTACATTTTCGTGTTAGGGACAACTAATTGCATTTATTAAATCATAATGTGTATAAAGGTGCAAGTTAATTTGTAATTTATCAAGTATTTTATTAACTATTAATGATTCTATGTAACAGCTATTGGATACAGTTTGAATTATGAGTTTTCTAGCCTAGTTATTATTTTCCTATTACGAGAAGATTGGTTTTATTGAAGCCTGAAGTTTGAGAAAGAAATGTGTGATTCTCATTCAGCCGTCAAATGTAATTTGTACACTGTTTTATACTTACAGAGCTAACTTAGCAAACACTTAACTCTGATTAGTAACTAATACAAATATTAACCCAGGTTGTAACTAACTAATACAAATATTAACCCAAGTTGTAACTAACTCCACAACTAACTCTACCTAAACTAACGTTAACAGGTTTTCTAATTGTCAAGTATTCTCGATTTCTTTTTAATCTTTTCCCATAAGAAAAATTCCGTTTTGGAGTTGTCCCACTCTTGTAATCTATTTATTTATGTCTTTTTTTTTTTATTATTCAATAAGATGAGTCACAAAAGAAATTGAGTTTGTATTCATTCACTCTTCCAATATTCATATTCTTCAATATACATAGGTAGATGCAAACTAATATATTGACTAGCGATGGAAGAAGTCATGAGACTTGTGATTTTCATGCAAAAGAATTTTACTCAATTACAATTTTTTAAGCTAATTAATTATACGCATCTCCAATGTAATCATATACATAATTGTAACTACCAACATGCACAATTTATGATATAACAAATGGCAAATTATCACCTTCATATCGACGAGTATGTGAAATCCTACACTTGGATTGATTTATGAAATAACAAATTAAAGTGAATGAGCCTCCAAAGATAATAAGTTTTATTAAACCTTGTATAGATTAATTGATTAAATACTATAGTCAAAACCCTTATATTGGGTTTATAGGAATTGAGATTAGATTTTTGTGTTATATTCTGCTGCATAAATCTCATATTTCCTTACAGCAACTTTGGGTTGAGGGGGAGTGTTGAAATGCAAGCCTCTATACCTGGGAGTAGACCTGGCAAAACGGGTATGGACCCGCGGGTCGGTCCGTACCCGGGTAAAAAATATACGGTATGGGTTCAATAAATTAAACCTATTTTTGTTTGACCCCGTACCCGGTCCAATAAATTACGGGTCATACGGGTGAACCCGTGAGCACCCGCGGGCACCCGTATAAGCCTTCTATTCTGTTTTGAACTGAATGAATCCTAAAACTAAAAGTATTTTATTTTTTATCACAGACTTGAGACTTCACAGTTCATGCCTGACGCCTCCCTCTCACGCCTCCCTCTCACGGAGTCACAGTCATCACGAATCCATCTCATCTCTGATCTCTCGACTCTCAGTCTCAGATCGCGGCCGCATCGTCACTTCGTCATCAGTCTCTCATCAGTCATCGCCTCAGCAGTCTTCTTGATTAATATTCGTCACTTCGGTAACGAAATAGAGGCTCAGAGAGAGATTAGAAGTGAAGTTCGGCAAAAACAGGTTTCTTCAAAAACAAATCCTTTTCGATTATTTTTATTTTTTTTTATTTTTTTGGGAAGCGAATGAATTTTTACTCGAATGAAGAGTTTTTAGGAAGAATTGTTTGAGTTTCTTTCATAGTTGCTTATGTTTGGTTTGGTACAGTTTGATGGACCCTTATGGTTTGGAAAATTGACAAATAGGTCCCTTTGTGAGAGAGGTTTATGGTTAATTTGATGAGATTTAAAGAGGTTTGGGGTGATCTTAGGGGAATTTATGATGATTATCATAGTTTAAGAGAAGTTTTTGATGGTTTTGGAAACCAATGGGATCTTTTTTAAATTCGTACTTTAGTGATAATGAATTTTTTTTTGGAATGAATTTTGCTTGGTTTTCTTTTTTGTGGTTGGTATAGTTTTATGTTTCAGTTTGTGCTTGGTTTTAAATTTTGTTGTTTGGTTACTTAGAAAGTGGAGGAAAGTTATGGAAATGAATTGGAAAGAGTAGAATAGCAATGGATCTTGTTTATGTGTTCTCTTTATGGGTTTGTGATGATTGAAATGAACAGAAAAAAAAAAAAAAAAATGAACCTTCATGTTCTGTACATACCAATTCAGCCATATCAATATGCTAGTTGAAAGCATTCAAGGAGTCAGTAAAAATGGGAGTTGCTTTTGGCTATTGTGAGACACAGCAGGAATGGTCCAGCACTGGGAAACATAAGAAAATGAGATGCCCTTGTAGCAGCCAAGGGTCACAATTTTATTCAGCTTGGAAGAGTTATTGAAATTTAAATTCCTTTGTTGGTTCACTGATCAATTTTGTTTTAGCTCAACATTTTTATTATTAAAAAAAAAAAAAAAAAAGTATGGTATGCCGCTTGGAACCTCCAGGTGCTTGCTGTCTTGTAAACACTATACTTATAAAATCATAAATTTATTTTGTTGGCTTGAAACCTCTTGTTACTCTTTCATTTTACAGATTTTTTATCTTCTTTGACGTAGTAATGCATAAATCAATTGAAAAGGGTATCTACTTGCTAAGGAAAACTCATTCAGAGGTTGGTATGTGCATTTGTTATGAGTTTGAATAATGATTTGAGAATTGAGAGCAATTAGCGGCAGGAGTGGCAGGTCATTACCAAATGTTTGAAATAGTGCAACTGGCTTTTAGAAAATGATAAAAAGGTAGTAGTTGCGTTGGCCACTATCTATTGTTGAGATTATCTAGAAATACAACTGTCAGAGGCTTATTTTGATCTCACTGGGGATAACTGATTGCTATGTTAAAGGTGATCTTCACTAAAGTATAACCAGTGGTGCAGGTCTGAGGTTACATTGTGGATGAGATTCATTCCAGAAGTTTTGATTACTTGAAAGCAAAATTGCTTTGCACCTATAAGTGTCTATATGGATATGAGTTTGAAGGTAACATATTAACATAATATTTCGTATATTTTATTATTTATATTTATTAATATTTGTAGTTGATCATTGTTTTGTAGATAATGAGGTGAAAGATGATTCGGATGATGATCTTGATGTGCCATTGACTGATCTCGAGACCGTGGAATCAAGAGACTCTATCACGCCCACTGTGGAATGAACATTTGCTGTCTTAAGAATTTTTTTGTTGAATATTGGATTATGTATTTGTTTATTTTAATTGGTATTTATAGTTTATTGACTTATTTGGTTTGTTTATGTGTAATTGTGTATTAGTGATTTTGTATTTGTTTGTTTTGGTTGGTATTTGTAGTTTTGTATTATATGTTATTGTTTGTTTATGTGTTATTTGTTTATTTTGGTTCATATTTGTTTATATTCTTAATTGAATTGAATTTAGAGTAGTTGATTTAGGGGGTGTAAATGTAAAAAATTAAAACTGCAGGAATTTTGGGGGTGTAATTGTCATAATTGAAAACTGTTAGGGGTGAAACTGTCAAAACCGAAAGCTGGAGAGAGAAAAAATGGTCCACCCGTGGGTCCACCCGTACCCGTATAGGGTAGGACACGGATCCAAAATATTGGACCCGTATATATCCACCCGTATAAGACCCGTACCCGTTTTACCCGGCCCACCCACCCGTTTTGCCAGGTCTACCTGGGAGTCATGCGTTGCGACATCAATAAACCAATGCCGCGGCATGCCTCAACATCACAACATCAATAAATCAATGCCGCGACATTCCAGCCACGGGTCTGTAGCACTGGACCTATGCCACGACATCAATAAGTCAGTGTCATGACATCTTAGCTACGAGTCTGTTTCTTTTTTTCTTTCTTTCCTTCTGTTCTTTTATTTATTTATTTATTTATTTATTTTGTTTCCTTATTAAGCATCTATGTAACAACTATTGTATACAATTTTAATTTAGGAATTTTCTAGCCTAGTTATTATTTTCCTATTAAATCTATCTATGTAAATGTTGATTCACCAAGTAAATTATGTTAAAGATTGAATACAGTTTTATTAATTTTATGAAATTTGAATTTAGAATCATATCTTCATTTGAAAATAACATTATTTTATTTTTATTTAATGGTTTACAAATTGCAAAGATTTGATGTATAAATTATGATGTTGAATTGTTGATGTATCTCTAATTATATTAATAATTTCTTGTTATTTGATTATGGTTTATGTGCCTTTACCAAATTTTTCATAAATTTAAAAAAGGTATTAATTATATTGTTATTTTAAGTTTTTTTACTATGTTTATATTAATAATTACTATGTTCGGGGAAAAATCTCAGTAGCAATCACCCCATAACTCAGAGAAAATTCACCATGAGGATTAATATCTGCAAATCCCCAACCTTTGAGACGGGGGATTCCCCGACATAACCATCTCGAGGACAGGTCCAAGAACCCCATTCCCCACCCTGCTCCCATCTCTACCAACTGGTCGATCCGATCCGATTTTAAGAATAGTGGCTCAACCCAGCTAAGTCATTGATCCACTTGTGAGTTTGGTATATAAAGAGAGTTCTTCCACTTTTGCACTCAAGTTATATCGGTTATTATTTTATAAATTTCATTATTAAATCATTCAACTTTTTATTACTTTCACTTAACATGCATAGACCGACCACGCATGGAATCCGTTTTTGGCATTTATGTAGATGCATGACTGCATGTTTTTCATAATTAAAATCTATTCAAAATGCTCCTACAAAGGAGAAGAAAAGTCCAAGATTTTTATTGAGATATATAAGATTTTTATTTATGCACTATCATTTTTTATTACCATTATTATTACTATCATTATTGAGAATAAAGCAGGTTTGACTAATTTCCATTAATAGAATCCACTATTAATACAAGTTAAGAAACAAAAATGTGTATCTTTAGATATGTTCAATATTTATGATTAAGTTAAAAGATGACTACATTTTCGTGTTAGGGACAACTAATTGCATTTATTTAATCATAATGTGCATAGAGGTGCAAGTTAATTTGTAATTTATTAAGTACATTATTAACTATTAAGGATTCTATATAACAGCTATTGTAAACAATTTTAATTAGGAGTTATTATTTTCCTATTAGAAGAAGATTGGTTTTTTAATTGTCAAATATTCTCGATTTCTTTTTTAATATTTTCCCGTAAGAAAATTTCTATTTTGGAATTGTTTCCAATGTAATCACATACACAATTATAACCACAAACATGCACAACTTATTATATAATAAATGGCAACCACTTGATCAACTCTATATTATATTGATCACAAACACAAATACACAATTATAGTCACAAACGCGCACAACTATATAATATTATAATCTAATAAATTCCATTACACAATCTCTAACAACTAAACTCCAATCTATTCAAAAAACGTAATTATAATTTACAACTAATACCATATTTATCAATTATTACTTGACTCAAAAATTTAATTTGATAAATTACTCTAAACATTAGCATAGAATAAATTATATATGTTCTTTTAAATTTAACTGGTGACAACTTCATTCGGGACATGGTTATACATTAGCTAGTGTCAGTCTTCAACATTTCTATACATAATGTTCAACTTTTGTACTTATTTTCAGGTGTAAATTTTATTTCATATTTAATGTTGAATTCATTATTTTTCAGTTGCTTATAATTATATAAATTCTCTTTGCAGGTACACTTTGTTCTTTTCGACTAAATTAGCATCTATAAATCAAAAATTTTATTTTATGGGAACATAGCAGACTCGACAATTTCAAACAACCACAAAGAGAAAAATTTCATGAAAACAATCAATGTACTCATTTTATTTTATTTTTTTGAGCAAGAATTAATGGTAAAGGCAGAAAAAAAAAAAAAAGTATGGGATGTTTGAAAAAAAAAAAAAAAAATTCTTTAGCATGACTTTACGGGCACAAAATCCACCAAAAAGCTTTTAAAGAATTCATCAGTGTTGCAACTTGTTATGGGAACTAATCAGTGTCTTTAAGGCTATATTTATTTAGCAATGGTAATGAGAATTAGAAAGGAATAGGAAAAGAAGTAGAGAATGGAATGAGATTCCATTATTTAAGGTGTTATACCTGGAAAAGTAGGGCTGATGTAGAGCCTTGTCAGCATGGGTGGTCAAAGCTTGAGAAGGTTCTACAACCGCTCAGATGTGGTCACGTTGCGTGATGACGTGAGTGACATGCTCTTGCCAGTATGGTAGGTGTACACCAGGTTGACATATGATTGGAAACGATCCACGTGTCCAATCCCTGCATGAGTCGAGGAAATCACTCGGGCAGGTGAGCAATGTGACGTAGAGCTGGATTTGCAGGCATCTACCCCACTCGTAGATTTAGTAATCATTACCTTGGTTCATCCCACTATAAATAGAAGGCTTCTCTCCCATTTGTGGGATTGACTAATTTCTCTCTAGAATAGCATTCGCTCTCTCTCTTTCTCTTGTATTTTTTAAGCTATGATTCAACTCGTTGAACGCGACCTGACTTCACTCATTAATATAATATCAGTGGACGTAAGATTCGCCTTGTGAGCATCCAAACCAC
Source organism: Pistacia integerrima (assembly GCA_026225825.1). Classification (NCBI taxonomy): domain Eukaryota; kingdom Viridiplantae; phylum Streptophyta; class Magnoliopsida; order Sapindales; family Anacardiaceae; genus Pistacia; species Pistacia integerrima. Next base: position 28,090,539 of record CM047747.1, on the reverse strand, counting down.
TTTAAACATTGTTCTTTATCCTTCAATCAACTAAATACTTTCATAATCACATGTGACTTCTGAGCCCACTCAGCATTTCTCACGTACGAATAGTTGGTGTCAAAATCAAACATCAACATAAGGAATATGGATTTCTTCGATCCGTTCCTTGGTTAAGAAACAAAGGAAACAAGGAATCAACATTCCTCCAATAATTCCCTTGTGTTTCACTCCAAGTAAACAGTTGGTTAGAGTTTATATTGTAATCCCTTATAGGCTGTTCATTCAAGCAATAATAACATAAAAAAATTCAATTGCTTTATGTGAGTCTGGCTAAACACTTCGCAGCTCAACATATGCATCACAACAGAATGAATAAATTCAAATGCTTAAAGCAAAGATTGAAGCTAACACTCATGTCCTTAGGTGAGAGTTAGACAATCCTTTATGTGATCATCAATGACCTTACCACATGTAACAACGCATCGATGCACAAATGTAAAAAATTTGTAGTCTAAAAGGAACCCAAGGACATTATTTTTAAACACACGATATTTAGATTATATCATATATACCATTCTCGAAACAATCAGGTAACATACTTATAAATGCCTTCACATATCACGTGATGTCTGCAAAGCATGAATTATTAATGACGATATCTTGAGTGAATCATTCACAAAGTTAATTATGACACAATACAATTCAAATCCTTAAATTTAGCATTTCATGACATGATCACACTTATTCTCCTTGCAACAAGAACATGTCGGAAAAAAACATGTTATTTAATTTCCTACAACAAAATGGCTTGAAAGAGTGATGAAAACATAACATCCTTAATCTCTTGACCTCCACCACCATGCCCATCTCCATGTTGATAAAAATAATGGGAAGTTCTCACAAGATTTATTATCATTTCAACAATAGGTTGAGGTAAGGGACAATTTGTTGCAGCTCTGTATACATTTATCTTCTTCCATATCTTCCTTGTTAGATCCTTAATGTATTCACGAGCAACTTCCTCGGAACAACCAGTATCATTCATGTAACACTGGATTGATTTAGGTACATCACCTCTCTTCATCTCGTCCTGATTTATTTATTAAAGAAACACGATCAATTAATTCATAAAGAATTCAAATTAAAGTATATACAATGAATTGTAAATAAATTAAAGCTAGATTTTATACCGGTGAAGTTCCCAAATCATCTTGAAGTCGAAAAACCAAGGATGACCATTTTACAATATCCGGAATGCTTTCTAGAAATTCTAAGTCCTTCTCTAGTATTGGATTTGTTGACGATATATATGATAGAGTTGCTATAATAGGACCCGTAATTGATAAATAAGCATTATTCAAATATTCATCTAGTGTTGGCTTATACTGATTGTGGTACCATCTTGCCTCTGTCATATAGGCTTGCGCCATATTTTTCCACTGATGTAAATGACATAGCGACGAGTAGTGAGATGATTAAACAACAAGCATAATAAAAATAAAGGAAGAAACTGATTATATATTATTACCATTTTGGTTAGAGTCATTGAGACGTCTGAATTCTGTTCTTTGAGAATGTGATAAGCCATTTCATTAATAAAGTTGAATAGCGAGAGATAGCTTGTTTTCATGTAACTGGGAAGTTGTTTCATTGCTTTAATGTCCCACCTGAAATACATGTGTAATATAAGGCATCATATAAATTTTTCTTAGAACTGCTAGGTTTGTATAACAAGAAAATTTTGCCCAACAGTTACCTTGTAATAGCATCAGTCAAGAGCTCAAGTTCAGGCAGGGTACCATAAACATCATAAATATCGTCAATTACTGTAATTAGAGCAATGGCCTTCGTAATGACTTTCCTGCAGTAAGAGTACTGAGGCTGAAAAGCTATACCCAAAGCCCATAAATATGATGCTATGAAGCTGTCCCTAACAAAAGTCAACTCTCCAAGACCAGTATTCTCCCACCACCTTCACAGGCAAAAGAGAAAAATATAAACTTGACTCGCTTAAAAATATCATACGAATTTAAGTGTTGACATAGAGATCTAGGCAACGTAAGAGATTAAAGTTTTTGTTCAACTGCTACTTGTGTCAAATCTCTTTACTCATTATTTATAAACAGTAACAGTACTAGTATAAAGTTGGAATCCCAATTTTATATTTTAACTTATGTGATTGTTTATGTGTCAACATCATATATTGATTAATTATAAGTTAGTTGCTAACTTATTAATTGTGTTATCTTATAATCAATGTGGTAATGAAACATAATAAGTTACATTAGTTGGGATGCAAATTAAAGGTACAGTTTCAATACTATTTCATTAATAAAAGCTATACAATCACAGGGACAAAAAGTTGAGGAAGGGTTACTGACCTCAATGTGTCATTAAGATCTTCCTGGTGAATTCCCTGTAAAATATTAAAGTCCACCTTTGCAAGCTCCAGTAAAAGGTGATTCTTGTCTTCCCTTTTCTCATATAAATCTATGAACCATTTGGTCTCAAGTCGTGGCGCCCACCAATGAAAAGGAAGCTCCAAGGCATGCTCAACAAGCGCTACAAGATTTTGGTCGACATCCTTATCGTCAAGATCTTTAAGATGTTTAGAACTGAATTCCCAGGCCTCCTGCATCACACTTTCTCCTTCTAACCCATAGAATGAAGCTTCATAAAGGCTCAGTATTGCCTTCACATCATTATAGAGACACGCCGAGAGATTGCCCGTCTTGTCCCTAAAACTCTCGAAAACTTCTGCACTCAATAAGGAAAGTAGAACAAACATATTAGTTTTTTTCTAATGATGACTATTTTTTTTGAACTTTAATTCTTCAGTACCTTCAATAACATTATAACCGTGTTGTCTGAGGAGTCTAAACTCTAGAGAGGTTGCATATAGATTTCCTTTCTTCCATTTATGATTGTTGATATCATGGACACAGTCCAATATGTTCTTTATTTCACGTTCAAAATGGTAAGCCACTCCAAGTCTTTGTAAATTGTCAATCAGCTCAAGCTGATCCAGTGGGTTGTCCATACTATTGATTATTACCCTTAATGCTTCTGTCAGCTTTTCTGCCTTTTTTCTGTATGTGTCTCCCTAAAAAAAAAAAATTAAGCTTTTGGTAATTATTTCCTGAATTTAAACTAATTAAACTCAGCAAAGAAGAAATTAAGATCATTATTAAAAAAAAAAAAAAAAAAAAACCATGGCTACCGTATACTCATTAGTCAATTTTGGCAGATAATCTTCGTTAAAAATGCAAGGTTTGTAGTTTGCTGATCGCCTTACAACAGTTGAAGTACTAAGTTCTGGGTTAGCGGTGGACTGGATTTGCTTCTTCACACTGATTTTTCTGGTTGGTCTTTTAGAAACAAGTAGTTGACGGTGTTGAAAAATAGCACCAGAAGGAATATTACAGGTTGATACAATGGAAAAAGCCATTAGTAATTTGTGAAGTTCACTCTGTCATAGACTTGAGAGATGCAAGCAGGTATTTATAAACTAGTTAAGAAGTCACCAGGAGTTTTTCGTGCGAAAGAATGTTAAACAATTGCAATTTGTGAAACTCTCAAAAAGAAGTTGATGCTGCTCAATAATTAAAATTTTCAAAGAAAATTCTCCCTCCTCATAATTTCCTCATAAAAAAATCATTTATCTTTCTTGTCATTTTCAATCTTCTCTATCTAATGGTTTCTTTTTTTTTCTTTTCTCTTCTTTTCTAGGAAGACGAGGTTATTATGGAAAGGATGAACGAACAAAGGTTAAAATGAAGAGGAAGAAGCACAGTGTTTTATATCGAGAGTAATGTCACGCCCCCTCCTAGGTGTCCCTATCCCATAAAATCCGGGCGCTCTTAGGGACTCAGGACCCGAAAAGAGGGTGATTAGTTTTGAAAACGTTTCACAAAAGTCCATTTATAAAGCTTAGGTATCGTACGTTACAAATTGAAGTGCTCATAATAAAAGTTTTGAAAGTGGAAATACATAAGTCCAAGTACAAAAACTGTATCAAAGTGCTTTAGATTAAGTTATATTCAGCATTCATAATTAGCTTTACTTGAATTGTTATAATTGTGTTTGTAACTACTGTAGTGCATTGTTGTGATCGACCAGAACATAATGCCCATGCCGTTTGATTTCTGATCAGAATTCTGAAATAGGAAAGAACTCATTACATATAATAAATGATTTACGCATGAAAATCACTGAAATTGCTATTAAAATGGACAAAATTGTTCTTATATAATTTGTTAGGTGTTACTAGGTTGATTAAGTTTTTAAGTAATGACTTTATAATAATATTACCGCTAAAATTTACCAAGTAGTTGTATATTATTAAGGGTTCTATGTAACAGCTATTGTATACAATTTTAATTTAGGAGTTTTCTAGCCTAGTTATTATTTTCCTATCACGAGAAGGTTGGTTTTCTAATTGCCGAATCTTCTTGATTTCTTTTTAGTCTTTTCCTGTAAGAGAAATCCCTTTTTCTATTTATTTCTGACTTCTTTTATTATTTAGTAACATGAATCACTGAAGAAATTGAGTCTGTATTCCTTCACTCTTACTATCTTCATTTTCTTCAATATGTATAGATAGATGCAAGCAAATATATTGACCAGCGATCGAACAAGTCACGAGACTTGTGATTTTCATGTAAAAGAATGTTATTCAATTACAATTTTTTAGGCTAATTAATTATACGTATCTCCAATGCAATCATATACACAATTATAGCAACAAACATGCACAACTTATGATTTAATAAATGGCAACCACTTGATCAACTCTATATTATATTGATCACAAACACAATTATGGTCGCAAACACACCCAACTGGGTGTATTTGTTTTAGTATTTTTGAAAAAGTAAAAGCTGAGTGGTTATTACAATGTAGGATTTAAAAATTAACAAAAACACCCTCTTAGGTTTGTTAATTTACTAAACACCCATAATAAAACATTAAAAACTAACAAAAACACCTGCACCTATCCATTAAATACCGGCAGTTGGCCACCACTGTCGAAGGGCAGCCAGAGTTGTCATATCACCAAGATCTACCTGGATCTAGACAACTTGTACGTATCTATGCTAGATCCAACCATTCATGGCCAGATCTAGCCACATTTGGTCGTCAACGACAACCATATCTTGGCTGTCGTCGGCGACTAGCTACGGCCAAAGACGACCAAATCTTTGGCCGTAGATCTGGTCTTTTCCGGCCATATCGATGGTGGATCTATCCGAAAAAGGATAGATCGGCGCACTACCAGCCAGATTCAGTTGGTTGTGAGCTATTATATTAGATTCCAACCACCTTATGATGGTGGTGGCCAGAATCTAGCAAATATGGGTGGGTGGGTGGGTGGGGGTGTTTTTGTCAATTTTTAAACTTTTTTTGGGGAGTGTTTAGTTAAATTAACAAACTTAAGGGGTTTGAAATAATTAAATAAAATATAATAGTATTTTCAGAATAGGGAAACAAATGTGTATTTTGGAAATGATAAGAATATGATAAAAATAGGGAAACAAATGCACCTATAATATTATTGTTTAATAAATTCAATTACACAATCTTTAACAACTAAACTCCAATACATTCATAAACGTAATTATAATTTACAACTAATAAAATATTTATCAATTACTACTTGGCTCAAAAATTTAATTTGATAAATTACTCTAAACAATAGCATAGAATAAATTATATATGTTTTTTTAAATTTTACTGGTGACAACTTTAATCGGGATATGGGTATACATTAGTTAGTGTCACTCTTTAACATTTCTATACATAATGTTCAACTTTTATATTTATTTTCAGGGGTAAATTAACTTTCAAGTGTAAATATTATTTCATATTTAATGTTAAACTCTGAAAGTTTATAACTAATCTAGTTCGTTAAACTCCTGCAGAATAAGTTGATTGAGTTCATTAGTGCTTGTGGGATGACCATTCATCATCAACACAATACCAATCATCAAAGACAAAGTAATGCACAGAAAGATTTTTACATGGTTCAACTAACATCAATGGGACCAATTCCATATGAAGCAAATCCACTATAGCAAACAAAGCTGAAATTAAGTAAACGAATGTAAAACACTCCCTATTTCACAGCACTCTAACTCCACCCTTTGGTTGCTTCAATGTTCTGCTACAACTTGCTTGAGTCCAAGAAACCTCCAGGACGGCTTGAGCTCCACTCAAGCTTCAAGGCCGAAGTCAACTTTCAGCTCCACAACTTGAACTCCCTTCAAGCTTTCATCAAATGAACCATGTTCCAACAAACACTCAACAACATAACATAAGAAAAGTATTTTGAGTATTAAACCATTTAAGGAACCTGATCAAAGAATATATAAACTCTCTAAGAACTTTCAGAGAGCAAAATGGAATATTCAGGTTCAAGAAAATTGCAAGGACTAAGAAGATGTTATATAATCCTTAGTCAACAAACGCTTAGACAGCCAATCGACAAAGGCTTATACATGTTGGGCTATTTTAGGAAAGTTTTCGACAATTTTGTTGGACCACATCTGAAAAAGGCATAGTAACTTTTCTAGACCACTTCTGAAATCTCAGGCACCTGTATCTGGACCACTTACGCATATTTTAGAACTGGAAAATATCCCAACGACCAATGAAAACTCGACACATGTACTAAAGGGTCTGACCAGAAAAATGTTTGCACATCTAACTCTAATATGCCCACATATTTGCGATAAATTCAAACTAAGGAAATGTGCACACATTTATGTAGATGTTACGACATGTGTAAACTATAGACACGATTAGACTTAACCTAAAAAATTGTGCAAACATCATAAATGAATGTGCACACATAACTTCATAAGTTGGCAAAAAAAAAAAAAAAAAAAAAACTTACAAATTCCTTATTTTTCAGTTGCTTATAATTATATAGCTCTCTTTGTAGGTAAACTATGTTCTTTTTTACTAAATTAGCTTTTATAAATTAAAAACGTTATTTTATGGGAACACAGCAGACTTTACAATTTCAAACAACGACAAAGAGAAAAATTTCATGAAAACACTCAATGTACTCATTTTATTTTTATTTCTATTTTTTTCAGCAAGAATTAATAGTAAAGACAGAAAGAAAAAGTATGGGATGTTTTGAAAAATTCTTTGGGATGACCTTACCGACACAAAATCCTCCTAAAATCTTTTAAATAATTTGTTATGGGAACTAATCAGTGTTTTAAGACTATGTTTATTTAGCAATGGTAATGAGAATAAGAAAATGAATGGGAATAAGAAAGGAGTAGAGAATGGAATGTGTTATGCCTCAAAAGTCAAGCCTATGTCAGCACAATTAATGTCTCTTTGTACCAGCTGCCGAGCCCATATCTCCAAAGATATTCTCACCAACTTTATCTCCTTTCAAGAAATGAATGGACGAGAGCCTTCCATGTGTCAAGGCAACTTGCAAAACACTCATTACATTGAGTGTTTGGTGTATAAATGGGCACTCTTCTTCCCGAAGAATGAGGGCTGGGTAGAGATTTGAGCTTCATTTCATTCTCTCTCTGTAAACACTGTATTTCTTCATCTTTGTATGCCTTACAGGCAAAATCATAGAAATAGTCAAAGATCAATAAAATAACAGTGGATGTAGGAGTCGCTTGTGAAGCATCCGAACCACTATAAAAACCCCTCTTGCCAATCTTTTATTTATTTTTCTGCAAAATATATAATCTCAGCTCCATATTCAAATCTCATAGATCCATCACGTGTGATTCCTAAGTCCGCTTAGCGCTTCTCACGCGCGAGTCGATGGCGTCCAAAATCAAGCGTCAACAGAATGAGATTCCATTATTTAAGGAATAGGGATTTCTTCCGTTCGTTGGTTAAGAAGCAAAGGAAACAAGGAATCAACATTCTAATTCCCTTGTGTTTTACTCCAAGTAAACAGCTAGTTAAAGTTTATAACACAATCCCTTATAGGCTATTCGTTGAAGCAATAACATTAAAGAATTCAAATGCTCTCTGAGAGTCTACACTACAAGAAAAACCCTCATTCTTGAAGGTTATTAACTGTCAAGAAGGGGGTTCCTTGATAGTTTTTGAACTATCAAGAAAGCCCCATATCAAGGAAAGGTCTTGACCGTTCGAAAACTATTAAGAATTTGGCCGAGTACTGAACTGAAGATCGAATACATGAGAAAGTCCAAGAGTTTATTAATTTGAAGCAGAGGACTAGTACGGTGAAGGAATATTCAGTAAGATTCAATTCCCTTACTCGCTTTGCACCCGAAATAGTGTATACTGTGGAGTTAAGGAGAGACAAGTTTATGCAAGGGTTGAGATCAGATATAGCTCAAGATGTAATAACAGGAGCCGAGCCCCCTCATACCTATAGTGAAGCTCTAGCACGAGCTTTAAGGGCAGAGATTTATGTAAACAAATATATTGTAGAAGGGTTATCTTCAATGATACCCAGTGAGCCATCCACTACCTCATAGAAGAAGAGAGCAGATGTAACAAGGAACAGAGAAGTAAGGGCCAAGAAAAAGTTTCAACCTAAGAAGAATAGAAGAGACTAGCAGAATAAACGGCCCAGGACAGAAGGGTTTCCCCCTTGTTCTAAATGTGGGAAGAACCATTCAAGAGAGTGTTTAAGGGACTGAAATGTGTGTTACAGGTGCCGACAGCCAGGGCATCTGATGAGGGATTGTAAAGCTCCTCTCCCACCTGCAACCTAGAGTTCTAAAGGTACCAATGCCAGAGTTTTTACAGTGGCACAAGGTGAAGCCAAGGCTAGTCCATCAGCCATAATGGGTTATTCCATGTTGTTCCTTTATATGCTTTAATTGATTCTAAAGCCACCCATTCTTTTATATCTTATGGGATGATAGAGAGATTAGGTTTAAAACCTACTAGAGTGAGTCAACCTATTAAGATAGAGTTACCCAATGGGGTTAGTGTGCTGACTCAGGAGATGTTGTTAGGAGAGTCCGTGGTGATCCATGGTCAAGAGTTAGCAGTTGATTTAATAGTTTTTGATATGCCCGATTTTGATGTGATATTGGGCATGGATTTCCTAGGGAGGTATGGAGTAGAAATTGATTGTCGGAAGAAGAAAGCGAGATTTAATGTCGATAATGGAGACAAGTTTAGTTTTGGAGAGGGCCATCAGTTGAGCATGTTAATCAGTAGTGTGAAGGCTAGAAAGATGTTGAGCAAAGGGTGTTCTAGATATATTGCTCATGTAGTACAAAGTGGTGATGTTCCATAGTCAGAAATTCAAAGGGTGTCGATAGTTCGAGAATTTTTAGATGTGTTTCCGGAAGACTTATTGGGTTTGCCTCCAGAAAGAGAGGTTGAGTTTAGTATTGAGCTAGCACCAGAAACAACACCAATATCTAAAGCCCCTTATCGAATGGCCCTAGCAGAGCTTCAGGAATTAAAGAAGCAACTCCAAGAGCTTTTAGATAAAGGTTTTATCTGACCGAGTCATTCTCCCTAGGGAGCCTCAATTCTATTTGTAAAGAAGAAGGACGGGTCATTACGGATGTGCATTGATTATAGAGAGTTGAATAAGGTGACAGTGAAGAATAAGTACCTGCTACTTCAGATAGATGATTTGTTTGATCAGTTGAAGGGAGCAGCAGTATTCTCCAAAATTGATTTGAGGTCAGGATACCACCAAGTAAGAGTGGTCGAGCAAGATATAGCTAAGACTGCCTTCCGTACAAGGTATGGGCATTATGAGTTTGTAGTGATGCCGTTTGGCTTGACTAATGCCCCAGCAGTTTTTATGGATTTAATGAACCAGGTATTCTATGACTGTCTGAATCAGTTCATAGTGGTTTTTATAGATGATATCCTGGTTTATTCCAAGTCAAGAGAAGAACATGAGGAACACTTGAGAATTGTGTTCCAACGGTTGAGGGAAAAGAAGTTGTATGCTAAGTTTTCCAAATGTGAGTTTTGGCTTGACCAAGTAATATTTCTAGGCCATACTATGTCTGAGGAAGGGATTTTAGTAGATCCGAGTAAGGTGAAGGCAATCCTTGAATGACAGAGGCCAAAGATAGTAAAAGAGGTCAGAAGTTTCTTAAGCCTAGCAGGTTACTATCAACGATTTGTAGAAGGGTTCGCCTAGTTGGCTAAACCATTGAGAGCTCTTACCAAACAGAGAACTGCTTTTGTATGGTCAGAAGCATGTGAGGAATGTTTTCAAGAGTTGAAGAAGAGGTTAACAACAGCTCCCGTGTTGTGTTACCACAGAAGGGTGTAGAGTATGACATTTATACAGATGCCTCTCTGCAAGGATTAGGTGCTGTGTTAATGCAGTTAGGTAGCGTAATAGCATATGCCTCTCAACAATTGAAAGAGTATGAGACGAGATACCCTACGCATGACCTAGAGTTGGCAGTTGTGGTCTTCGCATTAAATATTTGAAGGCATTACCTTTATGGTGCAAAAAGCAATATCTACACTGATCATAAGAGTTCAAAGTACTTCTTCACTCAGAAGGAGTTGAATATGAGATAGAGAAGGTGGTTAGAGCTGGTTAAGGACTATGAGTGTGAGATCAAGTATCAACTAGGGAAAGCCAATGTAGTAGCCGATGCCTTGAGTAGAAAAGCCTATTTGTCCCGGCTCACTAAGCAGAAAGAGCTAATAGAAGAGTTGTGTAGAGAACAGATTAAGTGATTCCAGGAAGGATTGCCAGGTTAGAGGTACAGTCTACTCTACTGGAAAAAGTTAAAGAAAAGCAAGTGGCAGATGAGTGGTGTCAGAGAATAGTTCAACAAGTGCATGAGGGCAAGACAACAGAGTTCCACTTAGTAGATGGTGTCCTCTATTTCAACAATCGATTGTGTATTCATTAGAATAGTGAGTTGAGAAAGAGAATTCCTATGGAGGCTCATGACACACCATACATTGCTAATCCTGGAGCAACCAAGATGTATCAAGATGTAAAGAAAGGCTAGTGGTGGCTAGGTATGAAGAGAGATGTTACGGAATTTGTAGCTAAATGTCTGACTTGTTAATAGGTGAAAGCAGAACACCAAAGACCGTCAGGGTTGCTTCAGCCACTTAGTATTCCATCGTGGAAATGGGAGAGCATTTCGATGGACTTCATCACAGGTCTCCCTAGAGTACAGAGAGGGTATAATGTTATATGGATGATTGTGGATAGATTAACCAAGTCAGCCCATTTCCTTCCAGTAAAGGAGAGTACCACTGCGAATTAGTTGGCTCAGATCTACATTAAAGAGCTAGTCAGGTTGCATGGTGTGCCCAAAATGATACAGATTCCAGATTTGTCTCAGCTTTCTGGACTAGTTTACAAAGAAATTTGGGTACCCGTTTGGCATTCAGTACTGCCTATCATCCTCAGACGAATGACCAAACCGAGAGAACAAATCACTTGCTCGAGGATATGTTGAGAGCCTGCTGTATGGATTATAGAGTGTCATGGTATGAAATGTTACCCTTGGTGGAGTTTGCCTACAATAATAGTTATCAGTCTACAATTAAGATGGCACCTTACGAGGCTTTATATGGTAGACGATGTAAGTCTCCACTGCATTGGGATGAGATAGGTGAAAGGGACGAGTTGAGCACAGCTCTTGGGTAGGAGATGACTCAGAAAATGATAGAGGATATAAGATTAATTAGAAACAGAATGAAGCAAGCCCAAGATCGACAGAAAAGTTATGCCGACTTGAAGAGAAAGGAAGTTGAATTCCAAGTGGGTGACAAAGTGTTTTTTGAGAGTTTCTCCCTACAAGCGAGTAATGCGCTTTGGAAGCAAATGGAAGTTGGTACCGAGATATATTTGTCCATTTGAGGTATTGCAACGAGTTGGAAAGGTTGCCTATAGATTAGCACTACCACCTAGCGTGGACAAGGTGCATGATGTGTTCCATGTCTCGATACTGAGAAAGTATGTAAGTGATCCCTCCCATATTTTGAGTATAGAAGATGTTAACTTAGAAGAAAACCTTGTGTATGAGGAGCGGTCAGTGTAGATTTTAGATCGGAAGATCAAAGAGCTCCGGAACAAGAGTATTCCATTAGTGAAGGTCCTTTGGAGGAATCACAAGGTAGAAGAAGCTACATGGGAGGTAGAACAAGACATACAGAATCGCTTCCTGGAGTTGTTTGTGTGAATTTCGAGGACGAAATTCTTTTAAGGGGGGAGAATTGTAACGCCCCACTTGAGGTACATAGTTAAGATTTGCTGTATTGCTTGAATGTTTATTGATTTATCCTCAATTGAGTTTTTATGTTGTTATTTTTGGATGGTTGGCCTTTGGTTGAAATGGTATGTTGAGTTGGTTGAGCGTTTGCCCTGAAGTTGGTTGAGTTTTGGCGAATTTTGGAATTTTAGTCTTCGCCGCGACGATGTATGCTTTGTAAATTTTCGCTTGGGCGACGGAAAGTTCTTCATCGTGGTGACGGGCTGGCTGAAATGTTTAATGAAGTTTCTAGTGAATTTTCCATAGGAGTAAAATGATCATTCTACCCCTAATTAGCAGGAAAAGTGGGGAGTGAAATATAAGGAAATTTCATGGAGAATGTGTTGGAGTTGGGGGTGTGATTGCAAGGAATTAAAGGACAAGGATAGAATTTCCAAGAAAGAGTAAGGGCAAAATGGGGATGATTGTGTATAAATTGAGCTAATAAGGGATTAAGTGTAGTCAACCCTTCATTTCACCCATTTCTACCGCCATTCCCATTCTCTGTTTTCTTTCAATTCTTCACTCAATCTTCCAAGAATTTTTAAGGATTTTTGGGGTAGTTTTTAGTAGAGATTTCATCTAAAGCATCCTAAGGTAAGGATTCTTGCTTTAGATGTGAATTTGCTTATAGTTTGTTGAAGTCTTATGTTGTTATTGTTTAAAGTTGTAGAGAAAAGACAAGCTAAAAAAAAAAAAGGGAAGGAGAAGTGCTAGAGAAGTCACTTACTCGCAAGGTAAGTAAATCCAACCGAAGCTAAGTTTTAAGAACCCCTTTGAGTAGATATTTCTTTATGCATGCATGTATGATGTTTGTTAAGGAATTGAGATGAGATGAGATGAGATGAGTAGTTATTTATGTTATTGAATATATGTGAGTATGAGAAGTGTTGAGATTTTATGATGTTGAGTTGAGTTTGATTGAAATTGAAGGGAGTTTTGAGGAAACCTTATAGACGTGTTTTTCATTGATAGGAACTTAGAGAGTATGAGGGAGTTTTCTCCCATTTTGGATGATTAAAGAGAGGAGAAGAGTTATAGTTAAAGTAGAGTTTTATATGCACATGAGTTGTATGATGAAATGCTTACGAAAGGCATGAGTAAGAGTAGAGAACCTTAACTATTGTTACATGGCATCATTGCATTTCATAAGTGCATTAATGAGCATGAATCATCCATATACATTAATTATGCATTAGAAAAGTAGTTAGAGAAAGAGTAGAGAACTTTGAGTGTAAGCTTCTCTAAGAGTAAAGAGAAAGAGAGAGATTAAGTACTAGAGAATAAAAAGAGAAAAATGGGAAAGGAGAGTATAGAGTAGGTTGTGCGATGGGGAACCTGTGAGTAATGGGTAGAGTATTCCCGTATGTACGCCACAAAGAGAGAGCGGCTTAAGTATGAGAGAGAAAAGTGGTGTAGCCTGTGAGAGTGCATGCAGATGAGGGCTGTACCCGAGAGTACCCCCGAGAGAGAGATTATACACTCATATGGCCAGGGTTCCGAATCCATGCATAACTGAGTCCGATCGGCTGAGAATGAGTAGAAGTCACGGGGAGCGGGAGCGAGTCCTGGCCGTGCCTCCGGTAAGATGGGGCCGTGACTTACAAAAGGGAGTTAGCAGAAAAGAGTTATGAGAAACAGAAACAGAATGAGAAAATAGAGAGAATTGTAAAAGAGAGAGTAAACGAGAAGAGAGTAATTGTAAGGAAAGAATTAAAGAAAGAGAGAGTTACGGGGATACATAAGTAGAGGATTTACTTACTGAGCATTATGTGTGCTCACCCCGTTGTTTTTCTATGTTTTGCAGGATCTAGGTGAGGACACGGTCGGATGGGCGTCGACAAGCGAGGAGAAATGGCTACATTGTCCACTTTGTTTTGATAATTTTTGTACATGATAATAACTTTGTGTAAAGAATGTATATGTTTAATAAAAGAAAATTTGGGCCCAACTAGTTATACTATTTTATATGTATTTTTATAACGTATATTTTATGATTATATGAGTAGAAAGTAGCTATTACAAGATCTTTTGTCTTTTCTCTCATTTTTATTATGTTGAACTTTATGTTTATGGTTTTTCTTGCTTATTGTATGGATTTAGCTATGAACTAACCCATTTTGGGTTAGGGTTTTGATGTAGTTCGGAGTCTCATGGATTAAGCAATTGATTTTTATTATTTTCATATGCTATTGCAATGATTGTGGGATTATTTTTTTTTTTTAATGTTATTAAGTGATGAACATGATGAGATTGAGAAATAATTCATGTTAAGCTTCTTGGGTAATCACCATTGTAGTATTAAATGCTAGAGATAGATTTAAGAATCAATGAAATCAATCTAGGATTCTAGGTGCTTAATGAGCTTAGAACTATTAATCTTCAAATTGTTGGGTGCAGAAGTTTAATAGGGAAAAGTAGGAAAACATAGCCTAAGAAGGTATGTTACAATTTAGAGAATTCGATTTACAATCAATGCATGTGAATATGGGAATAACATAATCTATAGGTTTCATCCATAGAGTCCGAATGAAATCAAAACCCTACCCGTTGTTTTAAACTCATATTACCTTGTTTTTAATCTTGCTTTCATAATTTAGTTTTGAATATTTAGAAATTTTGTTTTAGTTTTAAGTTTAAATTTTCTCCCTTCAATCTAAACAACTCGATTGCTCCAACTTGAAAACAGTAGAAAAACTTAGTGCTTAGCAACCAATCCTCCTAGGAATGATACTCACTCATCACTTTATTACTTGTGCGACTTTTGCACTTGCTATTTATGCATGTTGTAGTTTTAACGCATCAAAGAGCTGTGCTGACTGCATGTTGAGAGATGGATAGGTAGAGAAACAAGATTTCCTTGGGAAATGGCTTAGACAGAATAGGTGGCTTTCTAAGATGCTCTATCATGCTTTGGAAAGTTCGCTCACACTCTAGACTCTATTCAAATTTCTTGTTGGCTCTAAGCACATTGAAGAATGGCAAATAGCGATCTGTAACTTTTGATATGAAATGACTGAGAGCATCTATCCTTCCATTCAAGCTTTGAACTTGCTTAAGCTTTGTAGGACTACTCATATCTAGAAGAGCTTGGATTTTCTCGAGGTTGACTTCGATTTCCTGATGGTTAACCATGTATTCTAGGAATTTTCCCGACGTTACTCCAAATGAACAATTAAGCGAATTAAGTTTCATTTTGTATTTTCGGAGTATGTTGAACATTTTTTAAAGGTGAACTATGTGATCTGAAGCGACATGCGATTTGACCAGTATGTCATCAACATAGCTGTCCATTGCTTTCCCAATCTACTTGGAAAACATCCGTTAACCAGGCCCTGGTAAGTTACTCTAGCAGTTTTTAGACTGAATGACATAACTTTGCAGAAGTATAGTCCTTGATTTGTGATGAATGAGGAATGCTCTTCGTCTAGTGTGAACAGCGGGATCTGATTATATCTCGAATAAGCGTCTATAAAGCTTAGATGCATGTGCCCGGAAGTGGCATCAATAAGTTAGTCGATTATGGGCAAGGGGAAATTGTGTTTGGGATATGCCTTGTTGAGATTTGTGAAATCAATGCAAGTCTGCCATTTACCATTGGATTTTTTTCACCAAAACAAGATCGGCGATCAATTGGGATAATGAGCTTCTCGGATGAACCTAATTGAAAGGAGTTCATCCACCTCACTTTTGAGAGCCTTACAGTGCTTTGGGTCCATGGCTCTTTTTTTTTGTTTAACGAACTAGCCTGATCTCAAGATCGATGTTGAGTGCATGGCATATGACTTCAAGGTTGATCCTGATCATGTCAACATGCGCCCATGCAAAAACATCGATGTTTTGTCTGAGGAAGCTCGTTAAATTAGTTACGAGTTGAGGGTTGAATTACTCCCGATTCTCAGCGTATGAGCTGGCTTATGCTTGTCGATTGGTACCTCAAACAATGTCTTTACTGGCCCACTATGGGAATTCTCCTCTTGAGTATAAGGATCAATGTTATCCTCCATTTGGCCAAGCTCTAGCTTGATCTTGCTAATCGCCACTGACTGCTCTGGCTTGCCCTTGGGCTTCTTTTTCCTTTTGCATGCAATCTGGACTACTTGATTGTAGTAGTCACGAGATTCACGCTATGATTCCCTAACTTCCCTACACCCTGATGGAGTGGTAAACTTTATCTTCTAATGGTAGATGGAAGTGACGACTTTGAAGTTCCATAGTAGTGGTCATCTAATGATGCCACTGAATGTAGAAGGACAGTCTACTACCAGGAATTTCGTCATCTTGGTCACTTTGTAGGGATCACCAAAGTGATTGGAAGAGTTATCATTCCTTGGGGAGTTAGATGGTGCCCGGTAGAACCATAGAAAGAGGTGGCTACAGGCTTCAGGTTTGTATCTTTAAGCTTCATCTCCTCAAAGGCTCTTTAAAATAGGATATTCATGGCACTCTCATTATTCGCCAGCATTCTGTGAACTTCGCACTTTCCTATCTCAACAACGATGACAAATGCATCAGCATGAGGATGATGCACTCGTCTTGCGTCTTTCTTAGAGAAGGTTATTTCTTCTTCTCTATGCTATTTGTGGGTCACTAATCTAGATTAAGGACATTGTAGGGCTCATATCGGGCTTCTTGGGATACCGATCTTTTGCATGCTGATAATCCGTTAATTATACAGTTTTTATTTGATCTTTTTGTCGGGTTTCAGGTACTTTCTAATGCATTTTTACCTGAATTAGTGCTTAATTCTTTACTTTTCGTGTTTCAGGTTAGAATGGACTTTTTGAGCGAATAAAGACAAAATTGGATAGTTTTGACTCAAAATTGAGCGGAGTTCAGAAGATAGGAGAGTTCCGGAGCAGGACAACGCACGATGAAGCTTGTTTCCAAGGTAGAGAACCGAAAATCGAAGAATCGAACGAAGAGGCAAGCAGAGTGGCAGTTCTGTAAATTTCAGAACTTTTGAAGGAGCTTCGCCCGGCGAAGGAATTGTCTTCGCCTGGCGAAGTTAGAGATGATTGGAAATATTTCATTCTTCGCCGCGGCGACAGTCGAATTATTCAGTTTTGTAAACGCACAGTTTTGTGTGTGCGCGTTTTTGGCTGGGTTTTTGGACCAAGTATAAAAGGAAAAACTTAACTTTTTGTAAGGGGTCTTCAGTCGATTAGGGTTTAGCCGTTTTTACACTTTTCTTAGAGTAAAGCTTGTGGATTTTCGGATTGTGGAAAGGAAGATTCAGATTTTTGGCTAGAAGATTTATCTTTTGGGTAGATCTCTTATCTTTCACTCAGCTTCATTATGTTTAACTTGTTTATTTCTATTTTTCGTTTTTGTAGTATTAATTTAGCTATGAACTAATCTTTTATGGGTTAGGGTTTTGATTGTAGTTTGGATTTTATATGGGTTAATTACTTGATGGTTTTATTTACACATGAATAAGTTTTGGTTGTGTGTTACTCTGATTTTAAATGCTGAATGTGATGAACATGATAAGATTGAGAAATAATTCATGTTAGGCTTCTTGGGTCTTCACCATTATAGTATTGAATGCTAGAGATAGGTTCAAGAATTAATGAAATCAATTTAGGATTCTTTTGCTTAATGAATTTAGAATTATTAACCTTCAATTTGTTGGGTGCGGATTGTTAATAAGAATGAATAGGG
The DNA here is from genome assembly GCA_026225825.1 of Pistacia integerrima. NCBI lineage: Eukaryota > Viridiplantae > Streptophyta > Magnoliopsida > Sapindales > Anacardiaceae > Pistacia > Pistacia integerrima. The sequence goes on along the minus strand of CM047747.1, from coordinate 28,072,669 downwards.
AAACATAGCCCGAGAGGATATTCTAACATATTAGTGAATTCGATTTACAACCATCGCGCATGATTGTGAAAATATTGTAACCTTTAGGTTTAACCCATAAAAGTCCAAACGAAGTCAAAACCCTACCCGTTTTACTTGAATTGATATTCTGTGTTTCATTTTGCTTTCTTAGTAAGATTTAATTCTTTGTTTAATTTCAGTTTTGTTTTCTTTTCCATTAAACATTGCTCCTATCAATCCAAAGAATCGATTGCTTCAACTTGATAACATTAGGAAACTTAGTGATTTGCTACAGTCCTCGTGGGAACGATATCCTACCCATCACTTTATTACTTGAGCGACTAGTATACTTACTATTTTTGCATGTTGTAGTAAACGCGCATCAAGTTTTTGGCGCCGTTGCCGGGGATTGTTTTAAGTTAACATTAGGTTTTTCCTTGAGTTTAACTAGATTGAAGTTTTAATTTTTGTTTTTAATTTTTGTTTGAGTGTGATTTTACTTTTCTTTCAATTGTGTTCATTCGTTTATGCGAAGAGCAAGGCGTCAACCAGGTGGTTCTGTTGACCTTGAGCTTGAGAGGGACGTAAGAAGATTAAACAGAGAAGAAGAAAGAGATACACTTACTGCAGAATCGGAAGAAGTTGTTGTTGAAATGGTGAACAAGAAAATAGAACACCGAGGGAATTTTCAAGTTCCCACAGTGAATGGAAGTGGGTCAAGTATTACTAGACCTACAAGACAAGCAAACAACTTCGAGATCAAGTTCAAGGCAATCATCCAGATGATCCAGCAGTCGGTAAGATTCAATGGGGATTTGAAGGAGGATCCAAATCAGCACATTGCAAATTTCCTGGAAATTTGCGACACCTTCAAGTCAAATGGAGTGTCGGATGATGCTATTAGGCTGCGTTTATTCCCATTTTCATTGGGAGATAAAGCAAAGGGGTGGTTAATGGCATTACCACCGGGAACGATAACAACATGGAATGAATTGGCACAAAAATTCTTGACCAAGTTCTTTCCTCCAGCGAAGTCAGCGAAATTGAGAAATGATATCACATCATTTCTCCAAGATGATGCCGAGTCGTTGTATGAGGCATGGGAAAGATACAAGGAATTAATGAGGAAGTGCCCACATCATGGTTTGCCGGTTTGGCTTCAAGTCCAAACATTCTATAATGGTTTGATGGGTAACATGCAAACCATGGTTGATGCAGCTTCAGGAGGGGCTTTGCAGAATAAGACACCAGAGGAGGCGTATGAGTTGCTTGAGGTTTTGGCAAGCAATAACTATCAGAGACCGAATGAGAGAGTAACAACGAGGAAATCTTTGGGTCTTCATGAAGTAGATGCTTTCACAGCCATCTCAGCCCAACTCACTGCACTCCAAAAACAGTTGGGAACTATACAGGTAAATTCTATACAAGCACCTCAATTAACATGTGAGTTTTGTGCAGGAAACCATGTGAGCAGCGAGTGCCAAGTTGGCAACACATTTGCACCGTCATCTTCATCAACGGAGCAAGTGAACTACTTGGCAGGGAATCAAAGACAACCGAACAACCCGTTCTCCAACACATACAACCCTAGGTGGAGAAATCATCCGAATTTGGCTTGGGAAATCAGAATCAACAAGGTAATCAATGGAACCAGAGGCAAGTTCTAAATAACCCGCCAGGGGCGACTAATCAACCGGGAGATCAAAGAGTGACAAAGTTGGAGGATATGTTCGGAAAATTCATGCAAGAAACTACAGGGTTCATGAATGAGACGAGGACAAACTTTAGAAATCAAGGGGCGTCCATTCGGAATCTTGAAGTACAGATGGGCCAATTGGCCGAGAAGCTGAATGATAGACCACAGGGTTCTCTACCAAGCAACACAGTGATCAACCCACGTGAATAAGCAAATGCCATAATTTTGAGAAGTGGGACAGTTTTGGAAGAGGTAGGCCACACTACCAAAGAGGTGGAGCAACCCGGAAAGGAAGAGTTTGAAGAGAGAATTGATGAAGAGATTCAGTGTGAAGAGAATTCAAGTGCCTTGGGGGAAGAGAAAAAGAAAGAGGAAGAAAGGCAAAAGAAGAAAGAGAAATTGCCATTCCCTGAGATACCACCAGAATTAGCACATCACACCCCACCCGTGCCTTTTCCTCAGAGATTGAAGAAGAAGAATCAGGATAAGCAATTTTCGAAGTTCATTGAAATTTTTAAAAAATTGCATATTAACATTCCTTTTGCAGATGCATTACAGCAGATGCTGAGTTATGCGAAGTTCCTGAAGGACATCCTTTCAAACAAAAGGAGATTAGAAGATGAGGAAACGGTGATGCTAACGGAAGAGTGCAGTGCAATCCTTCAGAAGAAATTACCCCCGAAGCTCAAAGATCCAGGGAGTTTTACTATTCCTTGTGTTATAGGGGACATTACTTTTGATCGTGTGCTATGTGATTTAGGAGCTAGTATAAATTTGATGCCCTTTTCTGTTTTCAGGCGATTAGGGATTGGTGAAGTGAAGCCAACGACAATGTCATTGCAACTAGCGGATCGGTCGATAAAGCACCCGAGGGGGATAGTTGAAGATGTGTTAGTAAAGGTGGGGAAGATAATTTTTCCAGCGGACTTTGTAGTGCTGGACATGGAAGAGGATAAGGAGATTCCTCTCATTTTAGGCCGACCATTCTTGGCCACGGGGAGAGCACTGATTGATGTGCAGGAAGGAAAGTTGCTGTTAAGGGTTCAAGATGAAACAGTAACTTTTAATGTGTTTGATGCAATGAAGTTTCCGTCGGAAGCGGATTCATGTTTTAGTGTGGATGTGGTGGATGAACTTGTGGTGGAGTCCATGGAAGAAAACATCCCAGAATTACCTCTAGAAGCGTGTATAGCCAAATCGAAAACGGTAGAGGTAGAAGAATCAGCAAGGAACGATTGTGCTAGAATGTTAGAAGCACTTCAACCGATTGAGGAGAGTCAAGATGCAGAATTTGAGGAGTTTGATTTTGACAAAGAGAGGGCAAAGGAAAATAATAAAGAAGCTCCAAGGCTTGAACTGAAACCCTTACCACCTCACCTCAAATATGCTTATCTTGGAGACTCAGAAACTTTTCCGGTGATAATTAGTGCAGAATTGAATGCTTTAGAGGAAGAGAGGTTGATTAGGGTGTTGAGGGAACATAGGCTAGCAATAGGATGGACCATTACGGACATTAGAGGTATCTCACCCTCATTTTGCATGCATAAGATTCTCATGGAGGATGACTTTAAACCGAGGGTACAACCACAACGGAGATTGAATCCTTCAATGAAGGAAGTGGTGAGAAAGGAGGTGGTGAAACTCTTAGATGCGGGGATCATCTATCCGATTTCCGATAGTCCATAGGTGAGCCCGGTACAAGTTGTTCCAAAGAAAGGAGGGATCACTGTTGTGAAGAATGAGAGTAATGAGTTGATTCCAACAAGGACGGTAACGGGTTGGAGAGTGTGCATTGATTACCGTAAATTGAACGAGGCGACAAGGAAGGATCATTTTCCATTGCCCTTCATCGATCAGATGTTGGAGAGGTTGGCAGGACATGCATACTATTGTTTCCTGGATGGCTATTCAGGATATAACCAAATTGCCATCGCTCCGGAGGATCAAGAGAAAACGACCTTCACTTGCCCCTACGACACCTTTGCGTACCGAAGAATGCCGTTTGGGTTATGCAATGCACCAGCAACATTCCAAAGATGCATGATGTCAATCTTTGGAGACATGGTGGAAAAATTCATAGAAGTTTTCATGGATGACTTCTCAGTTTTCGGATCATCATTTGATAACTGTCTAACAAATTTGTCTCTTGTTTTGTAGCGGTGTGAGGAAACAAATTTGGTGCTGAACTGGGAAAAATGTCACTTCATGGTCCAAGAGGGAATAGTGCTCAGGCATAGGATTTCCAAGGATGGGATTGAAGTTGATCGGGCAAAGACAGAAGTGATTGAGAAGCTACCACCACCATCAAATGTCAAAGCAGTCCGAAGTTTCTTGGGGCATGCGGGGTTTTATAGACGCTTCATAAAGGATTTTTCTAAGATCTCTAAACCCCTTTGCAATCTATTGAATAAAGATATTGTTTTTGATTTTGATGATAATTGCATGCATGCTTTCTTAACTTTAAAAAAATTGCTAGTTTATGCACCCATTATTGCAGTTCCTGATTGGGGACTGCCATTTGAACTAATGTGTGATGCTAGTGACTTTGCTTTAGGGGTAGTATTAGGTCAGAGAAAAAAATAAAGTGTTGCATGTAATTCAGTATGCTAGTAAGACACTTGTTGATGCACAACTGAATTACACCACCACTGAAAAAGAATTATTGGCTGTGGTGTTTGCCTTTGACAAGTTTCGTTCTTATTTATTAGGTGCGAAGGTGATCGTTTACACAGACCATTCAGCACTCAGACACCTACTGGCGAAGCAAGAAGCAAAGCCTCGGTTGATAAGATGGATTCTACTACTGCAAGAGTTTGAGTTGGAGATTCGAGACAAAAAGGGGTCGGAAAATGTAGTAGCTGATCATTTGTCAAGAATTGAGAGACCAATCAAGGGAGATGAGGTGGAAATGCCAATTTCAGAAACATTTCCGGATGAGAAACTGATGAGAGTGGACGAAGCACCATGGTATGCGGACTTTGCAAATTATCTATCATCAAGGGTGCTCCCAAGTGGTATGACATTTCAACAGAAGAGAAAATTTTTGTCTGATTTAAAATACTATTTTTGGGAAGAGCCATTCTTACGTACATCAGATCGACCAAATGATACGGAGATACGTTCCGGAGGAAGAAATGGAGAGCATTCTAAGACATTGTCATGAGAAGGAAGTGGGTGGCCATTTTGGGGGAGCTAGAACAGCAGCGAAGGTGCTACAATCTGGGTTTTATTGGCCAACCCTCTTTAAGGATTCCTTCCGGATGATCCAGGAGTGTGACCAATGTCAACGGATGGGGAGTATTTCAAAAAGAGATGAGATGCCGTTGAACAACATCCTGGTGGTTGAAATTTTTGACGTTTGGGGGTTGATTTCATGGGTCCTTTCCCAAGTTCCTATGGGAACTCGTATATCTTGGTAGCTGTGGATTATGTGTCGAAATGGGTTGAGGCAGTTGCATTGCCAACTAATGATGCTAGGGTGGTGATTAATTTTGTGAGGAAGAATATTTTCTCAAGGTTTGGAGTACCACGAGCAATTATTAGTGATGGAGGATCACATTTTTGCAATAGGCAATTGGATGCACTACTGAGTAAGTATGGAGTGACACATAGAGTAGCAACACCCTACCATCCACAAACGAGCGGACAAGTGGGAACTGCGAATAGAGAACTGAAGGGAATTTTAGAAAAGACAGTCAATGCCTCGAGGAAGGATTGGTCACGGAAGTTGGACGATGCGTTATGGGCTTATCGCACTGCATTTAAAACCCCAATTGGTATGTCTTCGTTTAGATTGGTCTATGGGAAGGCATGCCACTTGCTGGTAGAACTTGAACATAAGGCATACTGGGCCGTCAAGCAATTGAACATGGACTTGAAAGCTGCGGGAGAGGACAAAATGTTAACTTTGAACGAGCTGGATGAGTTTCGTCTCGAAGCATATGAAAATGCCCGGAACTATAAAGAAAAGACAAAAAGGTGGCACGACAAGCACATCCGGGTCAAGGCTTTTGAAGTTGGGCAGAAAGTATTGTTGTTCAACTCTAGACTTAGGCTTTTCCCCGGAAAACTTAAGTCTAGATGGTCCGGACCATTCACGATAAGGAGGATTCATGCATCCGGAGCAGTGGAAGTCACACATGAGGAAAAGGGAACTTTCACGGTTAATGGACAGAGGTTGAAGCCATACATTGAAGGGGTGATGAGTTGCAAGTTCACTCCAATCCGACTTGAAATTCCAACCTAAATGATGGAGAGAGTCAAGCTTCCGACTATAAATAAGCGCTTCTTGGAAGGCAACCCAAGTGTTTTTAGCTTTTTGAGTTTAATCTTAGTTGTTCAAGTTTTTTTTTTTTTATTTCATTTTCAGTTGTTTAAAATTTGATGATGTTTTTGTTTTGAGTGTTTCAGGTGAAGTCTTGAGCCAAAAGAAGGTATAGAAAATTTCCAGACTTCGCCTCGGCGAAGATGCATGAAGAAACCAGGTTAGCTCCTGGACAATTTCGCCGAGGCGAAGTAATTGTCTTCGCCGCGGCAAAGAAAAGGAATTAATTTGTGAAAAATTGGCTAAGGCATTTCGCCGCGGCGAAGAAATTTTCTTCGCCGAGGCGAAGTAAGCCTTGTGCTCTCGGGAAGGTTTCGCCCCGGCGAAGAATGTTTCTTCGCCTAAGCGAAACCTGGGAATTTTTTAGAGTTCGTGAATGATGAACTTCGCCGGGGCGAAGAAGTTTCCTCGCCGCGGCGAAACCTGGGAATTTTTAGGGTCTGTACATGATGAACTTCGCCGCGGCGAAGAGCTTTTTTTTATATATACCAACTTTTCTTCTTCTCATTTTCACGTCGCCTTGCATTTTGTTTTGAGAGAAAATCTTCCAACTTTCAATCTCTCACTTCTATTTTGTTTTTCCAACCAAAATTTTCACTCTACAACATTCCTAAACACCAAAGCAACCCATTTCAACAACAAATTTCATGAAAAATTCACAAAAATTTTTCGATCGAAAATTGGGGCTTTCTTGTTTGGATCGTTTCAGGGTCAATTGGTGATGCAAACTCCTTCATATTGGTAAGATCTCGAAAACCCAAAACTTTATTTTGGAAAATTTCTAGTCTATAATCATAGATCTAAGATTTTTGTGAACTTTTGACTTGAGATATTTTGGGTTTGTTGAGTTATGATTGTGAATAATGTTGAGAAGTTTGTGAACAAGTTGATTGTTAGAAGTGTGGGTGTTGAATTTTTGGAGTGTTTGTGTTGAATTGAATTATCATAGTTTGGGGGTTGAATTGCGAATTTTTGGAAGTGTGGATTGTTTTTGCAAGTTTGACGGAATTTAATTTTAATTTTGGGTATATTGGCGGAAACCGGCAATCGCTTGGGGCCAAAACAGCCTAGCAGTATTTGGCCGGCGACCTCAGGGTTTCCCAACAACGCCTCGCGTACACCTTAAAATAGAAAACAAATTGTAGTTTGGGGGTTGAATTGCAAATTTTTGGGAGTGTGGATTGTTTTTGCAGGTTTGACGTGGCTGTGTTTTTGTAGGTCTAAATTCCTTGGGGTTAATAGTTGAAGTGAATCAATGGCTCCGAAAATTAAGCATACGAGCAAGGGGAAGAACATTGACAACCGGTTTGTAAACGAGGCCGCCCGTAAACGTTATGAGGAGGTGATTAAAGAAAAGGATAAGGGTTTCATCCCTGAACGTGGATTGACAGCACCACAATCTGTGGACTGGAGTAGGGGTAGACGTTGGAACATGTTCATGAGTGCTCCTAATGTGCAGGGTGTAGAACCGTTGGTGAGAGAGTTCTATGCCAACTTCCCCGAGAGTCAGGATGGGATTGTGTTTGTACGTGGGGAGGATGTGCCATTCTCAGCAAGGGCTATCAACAAATTCTATAACTTGCCCGAACATTCCATTTCCGCTGATGAGTATGTGGCGTTCAAAAGATCAGGCTATAATGATGATATTATCTTACCGGTCATAGCGAAACCTGGGACAGTATGGGCAGTGTCTAAAAAACAGAAAAAGACACTCAAAGGAACACAGTTGACACCAATGGCTCGGCTGTGGCGTACTTTGTCTGTGCTAAACTAATGCCGGAGACGCACTACAGCACAGTAACTCATGAGAAGGCGGAATTGCTCTACTCTATTGCCATAGGAAAGGGTATAGATGTAGGAGACATCATTTATGACAGTGTCAGGATAGCATCCCAAAAGGGGCAATCAAGTTACTGTTTCCCGCATCTTATCACAGCCATGTGCCTAAAAGCGGGAGTCAAGGTTCAAGATGATGAGCCGCGTATCAATCCAGCTCCGACTCTAGATGCCGACTATTTCAAGAAACACCTAGACTGAACGAAAGCTGCCCAACCAAGAGCGGGGGCAAAGAGGCGGAGAACGAGCATGGCCACATCATCCAGCTCCACGGGGTCACAAAAAGAGATGATGCAAGAAATGATGGGCATGATGAAATACATGAAGAGAAGACAGGATTGGATGATGGAGCGGACACAGAGCATTCATGAATTCTTGAGAGTGGCTTCAAGGAGGCGAAGGTTGACACTTCCGCGTATCATTGGGTTGAGTGGAACTCAGATGATTGGCCGGAATCAGAAGAAGAAGAGGAATCAGAGGAAGAAGAGGAAGAACAAGACCGAACCCGAACATTTGTTTTTATTTTGGTTTAATTGCTTTCATTTAATTTTCTTGTCCAGTTGAAATTAAACTCATTTTATTTTGGTTTTGGATTTTGTTAGTTTGTTTATTTTGTTATTTGTTTAGTTAATGTTTTTAATTAGTAGTTGTTAAAGGGCGAGATTAGGTTGTAATACTTTAAATATTAGTTGTGAATTCGTTCTAACATGAGGGACACCACAGTTTATTGTTTTGACAGAATTTGGATGATGAAGAATCCGAGAACGGGTGAACATTGTGGAGCGACAATTCATGACTTATAAAGGGAGCATTCTCGTACCTTTATTTTGTTCTTTAGTTTTTCTTTTGATTTTATGTGCTCTATTCCTGACTTTTGCATAATGGAACATTGGGGATAATGTCAATTTTAGTTTGGGGGTAGGGAATAGATTTTGAGTTTAAGTTTAAGGGTATATTGGCTGGAAACCAGTAACTGCCTTAAAAACTGCCTAGCAGTATTTGGCGACCTCAGGTTTAACAACGCCGCGTACACCTTAAACTGTAAAATCTATTTTAAGGGTATATTGGCTGGAAACCAGTAACTGCCTTAAAAACTGCCTAGCAGTATTTGGCGACCTCGGGTTTAACAACGCCGCGTACACCTTAAAATTGTAAAAAAAAAAAAAAAAAAAAAAATTATTTTAATTTTGATGTTGCATTTTTCTTTTGGTTGTTTTGTTTTGCCGATGATGAGTTGTATAAATCAATGATGAGAATAAGATTGTTGACTTTTTATTGTTGAGAAATGTTAAGCATTGCTTCAAGTTTACGTTTATTGACTGGATTTTGATTGAGGTTTGTTGAGTGGTTCAACCACGATTTTCATTTTTTTCGGCATGCTTAGATTCATTTTATGCGATTAGGCAAAGTCTTGATAATGTTGGTGGACTCTAGAACCTAGTTGAGAAATGCTCGAGGCGAAATTCTAGGAGTAGACATGGTTGAGGAAGTGATTTAGGCATTTTTTTTGGAACGTTTGAGCCTTTCTAGCCAACCCATGAATGAAATTGTCCCTAGTCACCCATTTGAGCCGTTTTAACTTTGCTTTATTTTTCTTGGAAAACAACAGAATTGTAAATTCCTTTTTGCCCTAAACACTGTATCGTACCCTTAGGAGAATTCGGTCCTAGTGCAAAACAAAGAACGAAACGAGTGTACAAATGAGCAAAAGATTAGTTTGGGGGTTAAGAGAAGAAAAAAAATGAAGAAGAGACCAAAAGGAATGATGTGGGGGTTGAGAGAAAGGAATTAAAACAAAGGAGGTAGTCACCTCAATTCAATTCTAGTGTTGTGTTAAAAAAAAAAAAAAAAAAAAATTCGAACACAATGCTGCCTAGTTTAAGGGTATACCGGCTGGAAACCAGAACCCGCCTTAAAAACTGTCTAGCAGTATTTGGCGACCTCGGGTTTAACAACGCCACGTACACCTTAAACAAGTCTCCCCTGTATTTATGGTTTCCAAAAGTTAAGAATACGCGTATGAAGAATGTGAATGAGTAGACATGTCAATTGGTATTGAGGAAGGGTGGGTTTCGATGTGATTTGAGTTTGGCTTTAGGACAACCGAGTTCTCTTACTTTGTTTCTTTTTTTTTTTTTTTTTTGGAGCCCATGACCCGAGCCTAACGTTACAAGCTTTTAAAGACCTTTTGATTCTCATCTGTGTTTAGCCCTCATTAGTGGAGAGTAGTTTGATATTTAGGCTTATGGAGTCTGCCACCAGTTGATGAACTTTACAATTTTTGCATAAAATAATCCGGGAAGTTGGAATGTGGATTGAAGTGGGGATCACCTACTTGGTGGACCGATTGAGGAAGACAGTCGATGTAGCTTATAACTTCTTGGAATGTCGAACATTTCTTGATAATAAACTTTCAACAATTTGTGAGACCTATGCAATGTCTAGGCAATTCATTGTGGCATTTGAGTTTTGTTGATTTAGTTTGTCAGTTTGTGTGCATGTTTTCATGTTTTTGTTTGTCGATGTTGTTTTTGCTTTCGTTAGTTTCGTACTGTATGCTCGGGGACGAGCATCTCTTTAGTTTGGGGGTAGTTGATAATCCGTTAATTATACAGTTTTTATTTGATCTTTTTGTCGGGTTTCAGGTACTTTCTAATGCATTTTTACCTGAATTAGTGCTTAATTCTTTACTTTTCGTGTTTCAGGTTAGAATGGACTTTTTGAGCGAATAAAGACAAAATTGGATAGTTTTGACTCAGAATTGAGCGGAGTTCAGAAGATAGGAGAGTTCCGGAGCAGGACAACGCACGATGAAGCTTGTTTCTAAGGTAGAGAACCGAAAATCGAAGAATCGAACGAAGAGGCAAGCAGAGTGGCAGTTCTGTAAATTTCAGAACTTTTGAAGGAGCTTCGCCCCGGCGAAGAAATTGTCTTCGCCGCGATGAAGTTAGGCTGAGACGATTGGAAATATTTCATTCTTTGCCGCGGCGACGGTCGAATTATTCAGTTTTGTAAACGCACAGTTTCGTGTGTGCGCGTTTTTGGCTGGGTTTTTGGACCAAGTATAAAAGGAAAACTTAACTTTTTGTAAGGGGTCTTCAGTCTGATTAGGGTTTAGCCGTTTTTACACTTTTCTTAGAGTAAAGCTTGTGGATTTTCGGATTGTGGAAAGGAAGATTCAGATTTTTGGCTAGAAGATTTATCTTTTGGGGAGATCTCTTATCTTTCATCTCAGCTTCATTATGTTTAACTTGTTTATTTCTATTTTTCGTTTTTGTAGTATTAATTTAGCTATGAACTAATCTTTTATGGGTTAGGGTTTTGATTGTAGTTTGGATTTTATATGGGTTAATTACTTGATGGTTTTATTTACACATGAATAAGTTTTGGTTGTGTGTTACTCTGATTTTAAATGCTGAATGTGATGAACATGATGAGATTGAGAAATAATTCATGTTAGGCTTCTTGGGTCTTCACCATTATAGTATTGAATGCTAGAGATAGGTTCAAGAATTAATGAAATCAATTTAGGATTCTTTTGCTTAATGAATTTAGAATTATTAACCTTCAATTTGTTGGGTGTGGATTGTTAATAAGAATGAATAGGGAAACATAGCCCGAGAGGGTATGCTAACATATTAGTGAATCCGATTTACAACCATCGCGCATGATTGTGAAAATATTGTAACCTTTAGGTTTAACCCATAAAAGTCCAAACGAAGTCAAAACCCTACCCGTTTTACTTGAATTGATATTCTGTGTTTCATTTTGCTTTCTTAGTAAGATTTAATTCTTTGTTTAATTTCAGTTTTGTTTTCTTTTCCATTAAACATTGCTCCTATCAATCCAAAGAATCGATTGCTTCAACTTGATAACATTAGGAAACTTAGTGATTTGCTACAGTCCTCGTGGGAACGATATCCTACCCATCACTTTATTACTTGAGCGACTAGTATACTTGCTATTTTTGCATGTTGTAGTAAACGCGCATCACATGTTGAGAAGTCCTTACAATGTGAGGTCCTCCAATAATGGTACCAACTAAGTAGAGACATTTACAACCCTTGCACCTATCCCCGTCATCACAATCTTTTTTCCTCAAGGGAATCAGACCATCAATGTACTCCTTGAAGTGACATCTCAATTGCATACTTGAGAGCTTGACATTCATCGGTATGATGTTCGATGTCCTTGTGGAAGTGACAGTACTTCTTGTTGCTCCTCTTTAACAGTGGTGCCTTCATAGGCTCTAGATCTGTGAGTAGGATAACATTTTTTTAAATAGCCAAGATGTTTAAGATTGATGTGTTCAACGAAGTGGAGTTGTCGCGACAAGGAAGTGGGGTATAAACCTTCTTGGGCTCAAAGAGTTGCTTGTTTCCCTTCCTCTAATTGTCATTTGCCCATTTGCAATCATTTCTTCTATTATCTCCTTGAAATTCATCCCTTCGATTAGGAGCATTGGTTAAAGGCCTAGGGTCATGGCGATTTAAAAACGTTATTGAATTTACAGATACCTTTCTGTGAGATTAAAGAAGCAAGTAAGGGAAATGTTGTCTTTCGATTGCAGTTTATTTCACAAATCAGTTTGTGGGCTAACTCTTGCTATAATCAGAGTTCGAACTAGATCTTCAGGTGTGTTAACCACCTTATTCAATTCCCTTTGGAACCTGTCAATATAAGACTTGAGAGACTCATTCTTCTCTTTTCGTATGTTGCTCAAATAGCTAAGCAATATTAAGAACTTCCTATTTGCTAGGAACTGTCTTAGGAATAATGAGTTCATCTGTTGTCATGTGTTGATAGACCTTGGTAGAAGTGATTTGAACCAACATTTTGCATAGGCAGCTAGGGTCACTGCCAAGCAGTGACATTTTGCCAAGTTTGAGACATGGTGTAGCTCCATGAGCTCGTTAAACTAATAGAGATGGTCCTGAGGATCAACATTCTCATTAAATGCCTTCAAATTTGGCATTCTGAATCTTGGCAAGAAAGGTGCTGTTAGAACCTCTAGAAAAAAGGAAGACGCCTTAGTGATCACTCCTTACTCATTTTGTTAAGCTCAAAGCTCATCCAGAGCTCACTATAAATCCTCAATCTGAGGAAGTAGAGCCCTTAGGGGATCACTTTTCACAATGTGGGTGCACACCCTATGATTTTGGTTGATGAAAGACCGTAGGTCGGTGCTTTCTATGCTTAGGCCGAAGCCTCCAACATACCTTGACACTTGTGGTTGGAGCCCTATGAAGGTACTAAGTGGCTAGATGGGTTTTCCCTACCTACGCGATGGTCAAAACCAATGCGTTGACGGTGGGTATTTCCCTCTTCGTTGATGGTTGGAACCATCGTGTAGATAATGGTGGGAATCTCCATGCCTGGCACTTTCATGGGTGTGCCTGTGCGATATATCGTGGGACTGCTAAGCCGTAGAACAAGATTTTTATTTCTTTGTTTGTGGGCAGTATTCGGACCCCCTTTTGAGCCTTTCTGCCTTTGATCGGCTATGCTTTTATCCTTTTGCACTGCAGTGTGAGTGACACGAGGATGTGTTCGTCTCCACACTTTTGCGTAACCTACAGGTGTCTTTGGGGATGGTGCCACCTTGTTTGAATTGGGTGGTACTACTTTGTCCAAAAGATCCACTCGCTAGTTCATCGTTTGGAGAACGTTATCGAACTTTTCAAGATAACAGATTAAGGTGAGATTTGCCTGGGAGGTCGAGCGCATCCTCCCCGCTATGCTTTAGGGAGTTGGAACTCCTTCAGAAGGAGTTATTTCCTGATTACGGGGAATTTCTTTGTTGTTTTCGGTGCTAGTACACATAGTTTCGAAGCCACGAGCCATGAGAATTTATGGTTAGTCTTCGAAAAAAGAAACTAACAGGCAAGTTGAGTTTACTAGATAGGGAGTTGGTGTGAAATCTGGCCTTCCTTTTAACGCCAACTGTTGATGCTCGATTTGACACCAATGACTTTGCACATGTAAACTACTAAGAAATCACACGTTAGTTGATTGTATTGAGACAAAATAATTTTTATAGTGGTTCAAATGCTTAAAGCAAATCCTACAACCACTATGTTTGTTTTTTATAAATTGCTTTCTGATCTCTAGACAAACTTACTAGAGGTTGTGAGCTACGATTTGGGATTACAAGTGTTTGGTGTTTGAAGTGTTCTTAGAGAATGTCAAGCTAATCTCTTTCTAGTAGTGTGTCTTTGCTATTTTCTTTGTTGAATGCGTGAATGTCTGATCCTGTTTTTTGTGAGGCAAAGCTACCTATTTATACCCGTTTAGCTCAAGGTAATGATTACACTTTTGCAAGTGGCCTGATGCCTTGAAGATCCCTCCTGCCTTCCCATTCGTTAAGAACTTAAAGAATATCCTTAAATTAAATAGGGCTTAAACAGGTGTGCAAACCAAATTCACTTAGGCACAAAATCTTGAGTTGGTTTGAGTCTGTGACAGCTATATTCCTTTTGCTGGTAGAGATGTGTCATGTTCTGGATGGTGGAATGATTTCCTTGATTCTGATTAGTGTTTGATGATGTCAACATAGGTCAATCCTTATTTTAGGCATAACAATATATATATAAAGTATAAATTAAATCAATAATCGCTGCAAGGTGACTAAGCATCTTTTAATAATGTAAAGTAGATCAATAATAGATGTAAGGTGTAATGCTAGGTATAAAGGAGATTCCTTTGTGATAAGGAAGAATCTCGTACTAGTAGTTTAATGGTATTTCTCAGGATCTATATAAAGGATCCTTATGAAAGTAAGAGGGCAAATTGAAATGAATGTCCATGCCGTATGATTTCTAATCATAATTCCAAAATAGGAAAGCACTCATCAACTAAAATATTAATTTTGGAGAAGTAAAAAGTTTCTTCCGGTCTATGAATTGATGTGTAGAAATACTGAAAAAACAAAAGAAAAAAACTGATAAATGATAATGACAGTATCCATTTTCTAAATAAAATTGATATTAAAATGGACAAAATTGTTTGTTAGGATTGAATGGGGACTGACAAAAGAACGGGAAGAAAGAGAAAGAATTTGGGAAGGGAGTTGACACAGAAGAAGAGAAGAGAGATTTAGGTTAGAATTTTCTTAACCTTTTATTCATCAATCTCGCTCTTTAAATAAGAGTTTTAACACTTATCCAATAAGTTACTTAAGGAATAAAAGACTTTCAAACATTAGACTTGAATTAAAAGACAAACATGACTGTAGATTTGAATTAAAAGACAAAACATGACTCCAACAAATACTACACGACCCCCTCTTAACCCAAGAGACGAGCTGGTATCTTCACAGTCCATTTAGGCCTATCTACAATGGCTTCAGACTCCATAGCTAAATTATCCTGGACTGGAATGGTTGCAACATTCCTTATCGGTTGAGAAATGGCCTTGTCCGCAAGGCTGGCAAAGACACAATCCTCCCAAACTTCCTAGGAAGCATACTCCAATGGAAAGTGCTCCCATTGAACAAGAACCTCCTTGACAAGGACACCGCGGTGGATAACCAAATGTTTAGCCAGTAAGGCTAACGGTTTGTGAAAAGGGTGATTTGAGACAACAGATTTCAACAAAGGGTGGATGGTGGTGGTCAAACCTGCATGAAAAGGTTTGAGTATGGTGCAGTGAAGAACTAGATGAATTCTTGACTTCGGTGGTAGTTTAAGTCAATAAGCCACCTTGCCCATTCGTTCAACAACTTCGAATGGCCTATAATGCTAGAGACTTAACTTGTGAGGCGAGCGACAACCCAGAGAACTCTGATGGTATGGATAGAGTTTGAGCAAAACCTAGTTGCCAACGTCAACATGCATGTCCTTCCTATGCTTGTTAACGTGATGCTTCATGAAGACCTGTGGCTTAGACAAATTAGAACAGAGCTGCGAAAGAATTGCATCTCGCCTACGTAAGTCTTTGTCAATAGTAGCAACCATACTGGCCTCTACATAATAAGCTAACAAAGGTTCCAGTTTCCTACCGAATGCAATCTTAAATGGAGTTACACCAGTAGAGGACTGGAATGAGTTGTTGTAATGGAACTCTGCCCAACTAAGGATATTGGACCAACGGTGTTATGCCTGAGAAAGTAGGGCTGACGCAAAACATAGCCAGCATAAAAAGCCATAGCTTAGGTAGGTGGCGTGCTGTCGTAGGCACCCAGAATTAAAACCTAAAAATACACGTAGTAGTGTAAGTCAGGGTCGATCCCACGAAGAGTGTCTAGTTGCTTGCTTATGTGAACAAGGTCAGGGGTTTTTTTTTTTGTAAAAACGAAAACGCTTTCCAGAAAAGAAAACAACTCAAATCGAAATCAATTAAAATGACGGAACTTGGTCTCCGTCAACATCCACCATCGGAATCTTACAAGCGATCATTGACGTGAAGATAATCAATTCACACATTGAATATTCACCGTTGGAACTAATTTCCTATCTCTCCTTAATTGTAATTAATCAGGAAACAAGCGATCCTAATTAATCTTACCCCTAAACAACCCTAGACAAGCGCTCAAGATTTAATCTAGTGGCAGCCTTAAGAATTAGAGAGATCGACGAAGCTAAACAACACAAACACAAGCGGTTGTATTTAATTTAGTTGAATGTTCTTCGTAAGGTTACTAATTCCTGACGCAGCAAATTACTTACCCTAGTTGCTTCACAAGTTGGAGGGATCAAACAATTACGGATTTGATATCAAACTTAGCAGTAGATTTCAACAAATAATACACTAGTAGGCCTCCTAGTAATTAAATGCATCAATCATAAAAATATGCACAGAATAACATTCAATACTCAAACATGAATTTAACACTAAAAACAGAAAGATCTCACAGTTTATTTGATTCCGAGGTTTCCGTTTCCTTCGACCAAGTTACAAAATCAGCCTCTCATGGCCATCAACGAATTACAGAGGAAAAGTTCAGAGAAGACCAGAGAGAGGCGTGTGTCCCCCAAAAACTAATCTGATCTCTCTTTTAAAATCTAATTTAAGAATTCAAATCCCACTCAATCTCCTAAAAGAAATATTCTCCTATCCTAAAATAACATTAATCCTAATTTAATTCTAATTGGAAATAAAATAAAATAGAGTCCTAATACAATAGGAAGGTGGTGTTTCCAGCTGTAATTTTCGTGCAGCATGTATGTCTTTAAAACGTGCAATAAGACGACTTGCATAACAAGTCGTAACGCTCCAGGGACGCGGTAATGCAGGTGCGTCAACTTCAAGCTCGATTACAACCTTGATTCAGCCAGTATCTCTAAAACCTCAAAACATAAAAGTTGTAGATCTCTTTCTTAGTGTTGCACAGCATTTTGAATCATCTCAATCGGAGCTCGGATAAGAAAATTATGCCCAGAATACGAAGCAGTGGCGAAACTGTCCGAATTCCCCTAATTAATTCCGTTTTTCAATTAACACCTCCATTTGCTTCCTAAACCAAAATAAAGTAATAATGAGTACAATTAGGAAACAAATACATATAAAAGACTAAACATTAAGGGGGTTAAATATGACATTTTGCATTCCCATCAGTAGGCCAGCAGCCAATTAGAGACAGCCACGTCATACAATGACAGGGGTGGCATGCTCCTGTCAGGGCAGTGGGTGCCCGTCAGACCAGCCGGGAGCTATAGCAATTCCACGTATCCAATCCCTGGACCAAATCGCGTAAATCACTCTAGAAAGTGGGCAATGGGACATAAAGAAGGATTTGCATGGATAATCTCACCAACTCATAGATTTAGTAATCATAACCTTAATCCATCACACTATAAATTGAGAGCTCCTCTCTCATTTGGGGGATTAGCTACTCCCTCTAAAGAAAAAATAGCATTCTCTCTTTTGTATAATCATTTGTAAGTTAGTCCGCTAAACGCGACTTGAGCACTATCATTAATACAAAATTAGTGGACATAGGATTTGCTCCCTTAGCATCCGAGCCACTTTAAACACTATTCTCCATCACTTTTACTCTTATTCTCTCGTCACGTGTGTCTTCTGAGCCAGCTCAGCATTTCACACGTGCGTTTGGTTGGTGTCAAAATCACGCATTAACAAACGGCTAGGTTGGTCATGCACAAAAGACTAAAGATATTGCTCAAGACAGTGGTTGACACGCTCCATCTAGCCGTCAAATTGTGGACGATAAGCTAAACTGAATTTCAGTTCTGTCCCTTGCATGGTATAGAGAGATTTCCAGAATTTATTTACAAAGATGAGGTCCCGATCACTGATAATCGATTGGAGCAGTCCATGCAGTTTGCCCACCGTGTCCTAGAAAACTCAGGCTACTGAAGAAGATGTGTAATGAGGAGGAAGAGTTGTGAAGTGAGCTCCCTTAGAGAAACGGTCCAACACTATAAGGATTGCAGTGAAATCACTTGAATTGAGAAGATGTGTCCCAAATTCCATAGAGAGGTCCTCCCAAAGCATCGTAGGGGGAACAATTCGCTACAGTAGGCCATAATGTGAGTGATTTGAGGGCTTACATTTTTGACAAGTTTCACAATTTTGCACATAAAGTTCAATGTCTTTTCGGACCCCCTTCCAAGTAAAATATGAACAAATATGCTGGGTGGTTTGTCGGATGTCGGCATGGCCACCTTGTAAAGAGGAATGGTTTTCATGAAAGATCTTAGGAACAAGAGCTGACTTGGGAGGTAAGTAGAGTTTGCCTTGAAATAAAAGCAATTTGCCGACAAGCTTCTAGTGCGGCCATTTGCCAAGATTGATTTGAAGCTCATCTATGATTTACTTAGCATACTGATCATGGGCTAATTCATCTTCCAACAAAACGATATCAAAACTAATAGGATAAGACAGTGAAAACAGTTGTCCGGTTATGGCTAGGGCCTTTAAATCGTGTGCTCAAGAGAGGGCATTAATAGCTTGATTAGAGGCGTCGGGCTTGTACACGATAATGTCATAGAACCCCAGTACTTTAGAAAGAAACTTCTATTGCTAGGGTGTTTAAACTGTTTGTGTCAGCAAGTTGTGTAAGCTCTTGTAATCAGTCCGAATAATAAACTCAGCACCTAACAAATATTGATGCCATTTTGCCATGGTTGATGTAATGGCAAACATCTTCCGAATGTATGTTGATTTCTCTTGCATGGTCTTTGACAGTTTACGACTATAGAAAGCAATAGGATGATGATTTTGCATAAGTATTGCACCAATGCCAACACTTGAGGCATTAGTCTCGAGCACAAAAGGAATAGAAAAATTAGGCAAAGCAAGAACCAAGGTATCAACCATAGCTTATTTGAGTGCAGTGAAGGAAGCCATTGCATGGTTATTCCAATGAAAGCCATCCTTTGACAGGAGATCAGTGAGAGGAGCGACAATTGAGGCATAGTGTTTGATGAAATGCCAATAATACCTAGCGAGACCTAAGAACTTTCTCACTCACGTTGAGAAGTCAGAATCGGCTAGTCTTTGACAGCAACAAGTTTATTTGGATTGGGAGTAACACCTCGCGACAGAGATTATATGCCCCAAAAATCCACTATGTATCAACCAAAAGAACACTTAGAAATTTTAGCAAAGAGGCTATGAAGGTGGAGAACAGTAAGGACAACATGTAGGTTCACTTGATGGTCCCTCAAGTTATGACTATAAACAAGAATGTCATCGAAAAAATAACAACTAATCTATGAAGAAATGGCCGAAATTCCTCATTCTTTTGGCTTGGAACATGGCGGGATGTTTGTAAGGCTGAAAGGCTTGATTACGAACTCAAAATGCGCATGGTGAGTGAGAAATGCTGTTTTCTAAGAATAATACTACACACACATCATTGTCATACAACATTTCTCATATAACATTATATGGTAAGATGTGATTGGGTGAAAGTTTAATTTTAACTTTAAATTAGCTAATTATATCTTGCCACGTAATGTTATATGTGAAATATTGTATGAAAATGATGTATGTATAGTATTACTAGTTTTCTAAATGTCAAGGTCATACACACGAATTTAATAGTACCTAGAACGAAGGTCCAATTTAGAGAAAATGGTAGTCCTATGTATTTCATCTAATAACTCATCAATTGATTGAATCAAAAAATGATCTAGGATGGTAGCAGAATTAAGAGTGCGATAATCCACATAGAAATGCCACGTGTCGTCCTTCTTTTTGACCGATAAGGAAAGAGAGCTAAAGGTTGACTAGCTAGGTCAAATGATCTCCGAGGAAAGATTTTCTCAAACCATCTCTTTTATCTTATTCTTTCGGAAGAGAGAGTATTGATACGACTTCACATTAATTGCCACAGTACCTTTGGTAACCTAGATATGATGGCTGAAAGATCGTACAACAGGTAGCTTAGTAGGACTAATGAAAACATCCGAAAAACTCATCGATAAGTGGTTGGAGCACCTTCTCGGCTGATAATAAGGGTGCTAGTTCTGCTGCCAATAGAGAAAACACATTTTACGAAATTGAGAACGATAAACCTGGCCAAAACAAATGGTGTGAGCACCTTGTAAAAGAATGGAAACGATCGTGCCATTGAAAACTCATCATAAGATCAACATAATTGATTATGATAGGTCCCAAGGTAGCAAACCATTGGATGACCAACACCACATCTACCCTTACAAATCCAAAACAAATAAATCGAACAAGAAAGTGCCTGACTATAACACCAATAAGACTTGACGGCAAACTCCTTCACACAACAACATGTCACCATTACTCACCTAAACCCGAAAGTATTGAATAGCTAATTTTGGTAAGCCAATCAAGTTGGCCATATGACTTGTTATAAATTTGTGGGTATTGCCTCTGTCAATTAACACTTGTATTGAAGTGGAGTGAATAGTACCATGCAGATGAAGAGATTTGGTAGAACATTGCCCCAATAACGCATTAAAATTAATTTCTGGTTCGGGAAGGGATATGTCCTCAGGTTGTAAACAATCATCTAGTTCCTCATCAATTCCCTCCAAATAGAGCATGGTTGCCTTTTCTTTGCACCGATGGCCTAAGATAAATTTCTCATCACAATTGTAGCATAACCCTTTTTCACAGCAAGACTTAATTTTGGCTAGAGTGAGGTGTTGAATCGGCAAGCGCTCAAGAGCTAATGTCGGCAGTAGCAGCCTACTTGTAATAATGGTAGTGTTGGCAGGAGGTTGTGTTGGTTTAAAGGGCCACAACCTATTGACAAGGTGTTCTTCCTGTTAGAGTAGGTGCACTGGAGCCAACATTTTGACTCTTGTAAAAATATTCTTTGTATAAATAAAAGGCACTGCTTATTTAAGCTTATATACTATAACATATATTTATTGCGTGAAAATAAAATAGTATTGTAACAACTCCATTCTACTCATATTCTTTTGAAATATGCACAGTAAAATACAAGTAATATAGCATAAAAAGTTGGGCCCAAATTTTTCTTTTATTAAACATATACATTCTTTATACAAAAAGTTGTATCATGTACAAAAGGATCAAAACAAGGTGGATAGTGTAGCCATTTCCCTTCGCTTGCCGATGCCCATCCGACTGTATCCTTACCTAGATCCTGCAAAAACATAGGAAACAATGGGGTGAGCACAACTAATGCTCAGTAAGTAAATCCTCTACTCATCTATCCCCGTAACTCTCTCTCTCTAATTCTTTCCTTACAATTCTCATTTACTCTCTCTCTTATACTTCTCTATATTTTCTCTTTCTCTTAACTCTTTCTACTACCGCTCTTTTGTAAGTCACGGCCTCATCTTACCGGAGGCACGGCCAGGACTTGCTCCCACTCTCCGTGACTTCAACTCATTCTAGCCGATCAGACTTGGTTATGCATGATTCAGAACCCTTGGCCATGTAAGCGTATAAACTCTCTCTTGGGTACTCTCGGGTATAGCCCTCATCCGCATGCACTCTCATAGGCTACACCACTTCTCTCTCTCATACTCATGCCGCTCTCTCAATGCGGCGTACATGTGGGAATACTCTACCCATTACTCACGGGTTCCCCATCGCACAACCTACTCTATTCTCTTTTTCTCTCTTTTCTCTTAATAAAGCTCACACTCAAAGTTCTCTACTCTTTTTCTACTCTTTCTCTAATGCATAATTAATGCATATGGATGATTCATGCTCATTAATGCACTCATAAAAAGTACAAATGCAATCTTGCATCAAAGACAGTCATTCTGCGCAGGTCACACTCAAGAAGGCATAACTTGAGTTACACATATCTGATTGCTACGATTTTTGTCTCGTTTTAAATCTTAGAGACAGGGCTATAATTTTTATGTTTTGGTCTAAACCCATTTCAATCCGGAAGATGTCCAAAAATCACTCAAAAAGTCACGGCTGTGACAGGGCAGTTTAGTAACATGTTTTCACTTAGGCATTTCATCAATCAACTCATGTGCATATAAACACTCTACTATAATTACTACTCTACTTCATTCTCTAGCCATCCAAAATGGGAGAAAACTCCCTGATATAATCATAATCCCTGTCAAGAAAAGCACTTCCAAATAGGTTTACACAACATCTCTCAAACTTCATCTCAATTTCCATTTCTCAATACACATTAAAACACTTCTCATACATGAAGTGTATCCAACAACCACAAAACCAATATTCATCTCAACTCAATTTCTCAACAAGCATAATACATATTTATACATGCATACATCTCTACTTAATCTCTAAATCTCTACTCAAAAGCTTATTCAAAAACTCAACTTGGTTGGATTTACTTACCTTGTGAAGAAGTGACTTCTCTAGCACTTTTCTTTCCCCTTGTTATCTTGTTTTCTCTCTACAACTTAAAACAACAACAAGAACAATAACAACAATATAAGACTTCAATATAACCATAAGCAAACTCACATCTAAAGCAAGAATCCTTACCTTAGGATGCTTTAGATGAAATCTCTACTAAAATTACCCAAAAGCTCTCTTAAACTCCTTAGAAATCTTGGAAAAGTTGAAAGGAAGTAGAGAATGAGAATGGTGGTGGAAATGGATGAAATGAAGGGTTTATTTCACTTAACCCTATTTAGCTCATATTATAACCATCCTTTCCCAATTTTCCCTTGCTCTTCCTTGGAAATTCCATCTATATCCTTTAATTCATTACACTCACACCCCCACACTCACCTATTCTTCATGAAATTTTCTTATATTTCACTCCCCACTTTTCCTGCTAATTAGGGGTAGAATGGTCATTTTACCCCTATGGAGAAATATCTAGAAACCTCAATACACATTTTAGTTGACTCATCGCCGCGGCGAAGAAACTTCCGTCACTCTGGCAAAAAATTACAGACCTGACACTGCCATACACAAAGCCAACGTCGTCGTGGCAAAGACTACCATTCCAAAATTCCTCAAGTTTCAACCAATTTCAAGGCAAACACTCAACCAACTCAACATACAAACTCAATTAAAGCTGAATCAATGAACATTTAAACAATACAGCAAATCTTAACTATGTACCTCAAGTGGGGCGTTACAAGTATATATCCTTAGAAATGTTGAAACTAGTGACGAGGGAATTAAGTGTTATAAATCTTAATTATGAAAACCCTATGAGCACAAACAGTGGCCATTCTAAAACCATCCATAGTCATAACATAAATTTGACTAAGGACACAGATTACACAAAGAGACTATCATCGCGTTGAACGACCCTATCGAAAGATAGTGATAGATCTCACATGTCAAGGTTGTGGGCATCAACCTGGTGCAACAAATGGGTTCTTGCTTGTGCAAGTCCACTAGACTGACCCATTAGAAGATTCCATACAAGATAGCAAACCTAGTGTCTAAGGAATACATCCTTTTATAGATGGTGGTGCAAGTGGTTCTTCAACTTGAGAGCACCGTGTGTAAATATCAATGTTATTTGACACTAGCCTAACTTCGTCTCTTTTAGGGATTACCAAAACTGTGGTGATTTATTACATCGAGAAGTACACTATGAAAAGGATTCATCACTCCTGGTTACAAGATATCTTATCTCGGCGAGATATTTGACTAAGAACTACGACCTGAAAACTGTGGCCATAGTGGAATCAAGTTGGTGCTCGAATTCAATTTTATATAGTTATAGATTAGATAACCAAATATTAACATGTCAAGGTCAATATCTGAAGTAGACACTAGTTTTGTACTTCAAAATTTGATGAGATATAAGATGATAAAATGAATCGAATTGCACGGTAACCATACTGTAGAAAAGGTAAGCCTAAATCATTAATTCCTTACTTATCAGGAATCATGATGCCTTGTTGGAGGCCAATCTTGATTAGTGTACGAAAACATTAATTGGTTGATGCTTAATTAGTTATCGGGATACTGTTGACAAAATAAAGAGCTTTTGGGTCACACACATAGAAGGTAGTTAAGTGAGAAACGGAATTGGAAGGACAATCTTTTCCTTAGGCCGAAAAGGGTATTTCTGCAATTTGGGAGTCTAGGGGCATTTTCGTCATTTTGGGTAAAAAGGGCACTTTGGTAATTTTGCTAGGGTTCACGCCATTTTCCAATATTTATATTGGAGGAATTTTAGTAAAAGTGAATTCATATTAAAGGATGTATTTACTTTAATTTTCCAATATTCCATTGGTAATTAATATGAAGGAATATATTTAATTTAATTTAATATATTAAAACCCATAAATTAAATATGTAAATATATATAAATATATGTGGATTAAATAAATAGTAATATTTATTTAGTTAGAATATGTATTTACATAGGAATTAAATAAATATGAATATTTATTCAATTAGGATTCATATTTAAGGAGAGTATCTTTAAGAGATATTCTAATTCCTTTTTATTAAGGATTGCAATCCAATCCAAATAGGAATTAAAGGATTCACAATCCCAATTGAATTCTTATTTGGGACTGCACTACATAAATGGTCATTGGGTTTTGATTTAATACACAATTACAACACATGTTTTTGAGAGCAAAAATTGTGAAAGAAAACCCTCCCAAATTAAACCCTAGCCGCCAAACCCTAGAGAGTTTTTCTCTCTAATTTCCACTGCCTCCTTAAGCTTTTGGATTGATCTAGCAATCAATCCAAGAGTGATCCCGACCTACTTTCATATGGATACCATCGAGCTGGACTCTAGTTTGGGTCGATAGCGATATCACAAAGACATCCAATGAAAGAGCCACCAATGGAAGGTATAATCTAAACCTTGAATGGTAATTATCGATGAGTTATCCTCAACTGTTCGAAATGGTAACTCATCGATAATTACCATTTTCGCTATAGCATGTCTAATCAAATCCTGGTCAAATTTCCATAACTGTAGTGATGATTGTGCGGAGCCACTTGTATGATCATGTTCATGTGACTGTAATGTTTGTTGGAATGCTAATGTCTTTAGTCTCTTATCCGCCACATTCAACGGATACTTCTTACATCTACTTAAATGATTACGTAGACAACTTGTACCACTCCTACTCGGGCAAGCTAAAACATTCCCACAATAATGACATGATGTTGTGGCATCATCCTTATTCTCACACTCAATCTTAGAGAAATGATCCCACATGTCTGAAGTGTTCTTCCTAGTAGTAGTACCATGTTCGTGGGTTGTACGTGGCAATGGTGTCCTGCAAGTATTTGCATTTTGACTCACATTTGTTGGTGGAATCGACGCATGAGGATCATGGGCATCTGAACTTCCCACAAGTAGGAGCTTTGTTGTTATCATTGGTCGATGACTTCTGCAAATAAAGGTGTTTATAAGTTTACAGGTTGTTGAAAGTAATTAAATAAAACTATAGCGTAAAGGAGCTTTGCTAAATTGCAAAAGGAATATTGCTGGGCAAAATAAAGAAAAAAATTGCTTAACTATCCATACCAAAAATAAAAAAATTTGTCAATAGCATAAACAGAAACAACCGTCCTTTTGCGCAGACAGAAAATTTATGTATCAGTGTGAAAAACAGAGCCATGGTCAATAGCATCCCCATCTATCAATATGAACATAGCTCAAAGGGAAATCCCATTCATCCACAGATCCACAACTTTGTCTAATTAGAACTATCAAGTTTCAATTATTTATATTAAGTTTCATTACGGGTCGACTATGAAATGCCCTAGAAATTTTGTTCTAATTAGAGACAATCCACGAATGGAAATAAGAAGTCAAGATATCATGTAGTAAGTTACTGAATCGATCACTCTAGCATTCGAAAGATGCACATTGCACAACCACAACCTCATGCGAGTGACACTAGTTTAACTTATAAAAAATAATGTGATGAAAGTAAACTTTGAAAGCAAATACATGTTGAATAGAAAATAAAATTAGTAAAGACGTAAGATGCATTAAATCCTACATTGCTGAATTGGCGATGGAGTATGGATGGCGGCGGAGAGAATAGTGAACTAAAGTATGGATGGCAATGGCGAGAATGGTGAATAGGAAAAGGTGACGACGACGGTGAGAATAGAGAACAGGAGAAGCAACAGCAATGGAGACGATGATGGCGAGAATGGGGAACAACATAAGGCGATGACGACTACGATGGTGACGATGACTACAATGGTGAGATTAATTTCAATTTGACAATAGAGAAGAGAAGGTGAGTAGGTGACGACGAGAATGGACAGTCTGTAGTGTTTAGGGATTTAGTTTTACGTTTTTACTGTTTTAGGTTTTAGACTTTTAGTTTTAGGGCTTTTAACTTTTTAGTTTTTTTAAGGATAATTGGTTCAAAAAATTGGTTTCAGTTAACCAGTTTGGAAAATCGCCTAAACTGAACTGATCTTGATAAGCAGTTTAGCCAGTTTTCCAAACCGAAATTGAAATCAGTTTTTCAATTAATTGGTTTTTCGGACCTGTTTCAGTCCGGTTTACTTATTCGGTTTGGTTTCAGACTTTTTTTTTACAGCCCTAGTTGAAAAACCCTACCGAAAGGTGGTGACAGATTTCACATGTCAAAGTTATTTGGTGACAACTTAGTGCAACGCATGAGTGTTTGTTATTTACGAGTTCATTGAATTGGCCCATTAGAGATTCCATACAGATGGTAACCTTAATGTCCATGGCATACATCCTTTAACAGATCGTGGTGCATGTGGTTATTAGACTTGAGATCACCATAACACTATGTATAACTATTGGTATAGTTTGACACTAGCCAAACATAATCCTAAATTGGCTTATCAGTATGGTGGTAATTGGCTGCATTGAGAAATACATCATGGCAATGGTAGATCAATAAAGGATTCATCATTCTTGGGTGCAAGAGAAATTATCTAAGAGAGATTTTCGGTATGAGACAACGACCTTAAATTTGTGGCCACAGTGGAATCAAGTTGGTGCTCGATTAGTCTATTGGTCTGATAACTAAATCTGACTATGTCAAGCTGGTTTATACTTGAAGCTGAAATTATTTCTATGCTTCAAACCTTGATGAGATAATAGATGATGAAAGGATTTGATTGCATGGTAACCATACTGTTGACAAGTAGCGAATACGTTGAATCTGAATCTGGCGGGTGGCCACAATGCCTTGCTAAAGGTCAATGTTGGTCTATCTGTAATGAGATGATTAATAGGGTGTTGATCGTGATATTACTCACTACTTACATGATAAGAAGTCTACCAGTCACATACTTGAAAGGCAATTTAAAAAAGATAACGAGTGAGGGGCATTTTCGTTATTTATTGATGAATGGGTATTTTGGTAAATCTTACGGAGCAATTAAATTTGCTAGAAAGGTTGTTGCCTAGATCCAATCCAATTTTGAATTTAATAAGTAAGATTGATTAGTTATTTAAATATATATATTATATTGTGGTATATATATTGTAAATGTATAAAACGTCATTATATATATATATATATATATATATATATATATATATATATATATATATATATATATATATATAGAGGTGTATATATGTTTTAAATACTGAAAAATCATTATTAAATGAATAAAATAATAATGGCCTAATACTGGGTTAGTGATTTTGTTCAAAAATCATGGAAACTAATTATTTAATTAGTGAAAGGGTATATTAGTAATATACTACATGAGGGAAATTAGGGTGTGCCTATAAAAAAGACACTTTTCCCCAAATTTCCTTATTAGCCCATTTTAGCCACCCAAGAGAAAACTAAAAGGGTATTTTTCTCTCAATCTTTTTCTCACTCACTTCTTTAAACTTCACAAATCAAACTAGTAAAGTGATTGTCTATTGATTCTTGCCTTTGTGTGGATACCGTGTGTTCACTCCCTCCTTGGGTATGGGCGCTTTTCAATGATTAAGTGGTGAAGCCATCAATGTGGGTAAGAATCTAAAACCTTGAACGAGTTTTTAATATTCTATAATATGTAAACAACGTATTTCTCATATATGAATTTTTTGGGGCTTTAGGGTTTTAATCGGTAATTTTTTGTCATTCGCTGCCTATTTCTTTGATTAAATCCTAACAAAAAGTACCTCTCAAGCCTTACCTTTTCCCTCCCTTTTTCATAGAATTGTTGCTCCCTGTAAACCTAATTGTTATGCCAACGGGACATTCATAAAGCTCAAGTTGATCACTTCAACCTCATTTACATTTCGGCCAGGTGGCGCCCTTCCACATCAAGGGTTGTTCCTTCTTCATCGTCTGACGGTTCATTTAAAGTTAACTCATGGTAGTCCAAGTTGTTGATGATATGCAAGCTTTAGAAAAATCAGTTGGTGCCATGCATCAAGAAATGATTAAGCAAATGAGTGAAGTGCTACTCACATGGATTTGATGTTGTCAAGAATTGATCATTTTGAAGATTTGTTGAAACAAAAGAAGGCTGCTCCAGTTTCCTCTCCAGTCACTCATGAGGAAAATGATCAATCTAAAGCTCAACCAGCTTCAATCCCTCTAGAATCAAATCCAATTGAGCCTCCTCCGTTCCCAACCTCTCCACTTCCTCCCGCATCCGATCCTGTTGAATCTACTCAATCTCAAGCTTCAGACACAACTCCACAACAATCCTCTATTTCTCCCAGAGGCAAAAGAGTCAAGAGAAGAGCTATGAACAAAGAGGGGGAATAGTTTTATTTCATAAGTCGGTCAAACAGGCTCTAAAACTAGCCTTTTCAAGATTGTTGTTTTTCCATTGATTGAATTGAAGAAATCTTCCATTACTTCTAAATATTTTTTATCTTGAAAAAAGAATCCAAACATGTAAAAGGGTTTACGGTTTCAAGAAATAAAGAGTTTCTAAATATTTGGGGTGTAATAAGAGATTAAATACCCTTTTTAGTTATTACGAGTGTAAATAATATATAACTTTTTGAAAATAATTATTCAGGCCTGCAAAAGAGAGCGAATGGGGCTTAAATGGCATCACTCCTTAGTGTATCCATATTGACGTAAAACCCAAAAACAAATTGTTGGGCCCAAAGGGCAGATATTTTTTGTAAATAATATTTTAGTTAGATAAACTTAAAATTTTAGTTAATATTTTTGCACGTTCAAATGTAAGAAGAAGCTTTTAAATGACATTTAACTAATAATTTGTTTTTGGGTTAATTTAACAACCCCCAAAATTCTCAAAATTTAACAGTTACCTAGATGAAAAATTTGTGTGTATTATTCAAATATTACCATCAACCATTTTTAAATAAGAAAATATCTATTTTAACCTTAATTTCAAACTTAATTAATTTTTTTTAATACTTCTTTTTTGAAACTTAATTTTTCTTTCCCTATAGCTTTAGTAACAAATTTTCATGAAACAGAGAAATATATATTTTTTTAAAAAGTTTCAATGATTTAGAAAACTTAGAGTTAGGGTTCTATTAGAATTAAAAGTTAAAATTCAGATATAAAATATAAAATAGAGTAAGAATGTACTTAAAAATTATTATATTATTTTTAGTAATTTTTATTAAGGTTAAAATTGAAAAAAAAAAAAAAATGAGGATGCTATTAATTTGATGGAAGCCAAAAATCACTTCCCTTTCATTAAATATAAAAGACCCGGTTTATAGTTTTTATCTTAGACTAAAATATGATTGAACTAGTCCAGCATATTAAGTGTGGAAAAATATTACAGTACATAAAATAACAATTTCGTAATAATAGAGAAAGTCTTGACAACATAGGCTTGATTATTTACTGCTCAAAAGAAGCTCAATTATATAGAGACGATCATTTGGAAGGAGGGAGAACTCCTTTGAGAAACGATGATATCATAGCAAGTGCGCGCTCTGGCTGGTAGCTTGGAACCATATGCCCAGCTCCTCTCAGTGTCACAAATGTCAATCCTTCATATGCCACCACATAGCCTCCCACCTGTTCTCAGTATCACAATTTTATTATTTTAAAGAGTTTAAAGACATATAGTATGATAGGTTTATAAAGAAGATAGGTCAGGATAACATTAGGAGACTATAAAAACACCCCAAGATACCCAGAAACATGGGAGACTAGTTAAGTAAAACTAATTGAAGGGGCATTTTCGGAGATAACCCATACTCAATTTACAAATTAATCCTATTTAATCACTCGTGCCTTGAAGTAATGAAGGGGTACCTATATTATAATTTATAACAGTAACCACTAGCGAAACATGCAAGACTTTGAAATAGGTTAAACAACATAGGGAAAAGAAAAAAGAATGTCCTTTGAAGTTATAGGCGCTATTACAACCGACTTCCTATGTTTGACGAAATTTAAAAGAAAAAAAAAAAAATGTCACCGGAAAATTGGATCCTATCACCCATTTCATTAAATCCGTTAAAAAAAAAAATTTGTTAAATATGAAAATGATGTTTTTTCCCTTCAATATAACTTTAACAATTTAATAATTAATACCCCGTAATATAACCCATTTCGGCTTATCAATCAAAAACTTGTCAACAAACTTAATTTAATTTAAATTTTTTTTTTTTTTTTCAAAGTAACCTGATACACTTGATCAAACTTCTACATTTCACCGAAAAACTCTTATGGTGTGGTGTCCGTTGAGGAAAGAAAGTCCTCGCGAGAGTCATTATAGGCCATTTCTGGCTTCACGACAGCCTTGCAAGGCTAGATTCAGCCTCACGGCAACCGTGGGAGGTTGAATTTGGCTTTGTAGCGGCCACGAGAGGATGGATTCATCATTGAGGCAGTCAATCTAGGTTTGATTCAGCCTCGAGGCAATTGCATAAGGCTAGGTCTGAGGGATTGTTTGGAAAGAAGAAGAGAGGAGGAAGAAAGAAAAAGAAAAAGAAAAGAGGGGGGAAATAAAAGAGCAAATAGCCAACTTAATAATCACACTTTTTTTAGTTGTGCAGATTTTATTTGAAGGATAAATTTAATTGCAAAATCTAGTGACTCACCAATTACACCCTTAATGAAACAGCAAATAATATATTCGTAATATATACATTTGAATAAGCTAGACTGGAAAGTCTAGAATTTAACTCCACAATTTAACAATCTAATTAAAGCATATTAAACAATGTTAGATGGTGATAGACTTGGTAGTCTAGCGCTAAATCTCTCTTTTAAACAAAACCTTGATATTTCAAGAATTACGATTAGTAAAGACAGTTATATATGGGAATATTTTGAAAATAAGGGTTTTTTTTAATTGGAGGACATTAAAAAAAAAAAAAATTGACCGCGAAAGGACACAAATTTCATTTGTATCAGTAAACAGATGTATTTATTAATCAACAAGACTTTTGTAATAATAAATATACTTTTTTATACTTAATATTAATAAACAGAAACTTTTTTTTACTAAAAAGTATCATTTTGATTGATAAAGATATCAATTTATTGATACAAATGACACTTATGTCTGTTTTTCATTACCATTTTTTTAAAAATATCCTCCAATTAATAATAACCCATAAAATAATTAGGGTTTTCAAAAGAGATTTGAAAGGTCAATAATGACCTTTCAAAAAAATTGAATTATCAAAAAACATTGCCATGTAAAAATCTAATTGGATGAAAGTTAGAGTCCAATTTTCCATACAAATGAAAGATATTTTTTTATTCCCGGTAAATATTTAGGGAACAAAATTCTTTTAAATTATCCCCTGTTTTGGATGGTTTGGACTATATTTCCCTGGAACATTAATTAGTCGGTAAGCGGCGGAAAGGAATATCTAGTTGAGGCTAAAGATGCATGTCAAAATCACATACTGTGGATGTGAAGATATAAGCTAAATTACTGTTGAAATAAAAATACTATTTTATTACCTCATCGTTCGTATACCATGGATACCAAGCAGTCTCAATGGGAAGGTTGAGGGCTGATATTGAGTACCTAGATGATGTAACAGGCACAACTGAATCTACGTCACCACTGCAAAAGATAATTGTACTGTTAGAAACCTTCATCAATATATATATGCACAGAGAGAGACAGTAAATCTCTAGCTATGAACATCTTGATATTAATTTTGTTATGATCATATATATATACTAATAGATATATTTCATATGATTGAAATCATATTTTATAATTCAAATTTAATGGTATATATTCATGACAAATTAACATAGGACGTTCAGGCTAAAGAAATATTCAACATATATTATTATTATTATTATTATTATTTGAACAAATGCAGTTTTTCAAAATTTTATGTTCTTAGAAAATATCAAGTCCAATATATTTGGAAATCTCAATACACGCTTTGAAACATGGGCTATTTTCACTTGTTTGTTATATATGTAATTATTCTGAAGCAGCAAGCCAGCAACCCGTACGATAAAGAAAAAGAAGCTATATTTTTGTCAATCTTCAAGATTTCTTCTCTAGAGGATGATGTATGGAGTAGAATTTACTTTTAATTAGGCTATGGCTCCTTTCAACTTATGCTTCTTATTTATATAATATATGGTCTATTCACTTTATTATTTATATTGTTTGACTGGTGTGAAACTGTACTTGCCTGTATATCCACACACTTATTCCGCTAGCCATAATATTCTCGATGATAGGTAGGACAGTAGAGGGGCTATCATTCCACCCAAGGCCACTGAAAAAATTCATGTTTAGTAGCAATATTAATTCATTCAAACTATTCCATAATATCTAATTAATTTAAAATCCCTAATGCTGGCTACCTGCAAGCTGTCCATTTTGTATGATTTGCGTGAAGAGCGGTTTGAACCTCTGGAATATTCAGATAAGAATACACATAGCTGTCCGAGCAGGGATCAAAATTGTTCACCTACTTAACCAGACACAGGTTAATTTGGGTCAAATCTTCTATCAGTAGCTACATACATATAAAAGCCATTCTGTTTAGGACTGGAAAAATAATTGAAACCGAATTTTCAAAAAAAGAGATATTCTTATTATTTTAATATAAATTTAACAATTAATTAGCCTTTTATTAAGTCAAAAAATTTAAACAGTAATAATTTGAATCGAGAAAGACCAAAATTAATATTTGAAACGATTTGACTAAAACAATAATGAATTAAATCATTTGTTGATTCTAAAGGCCGAGTAGATTAATCCTTACTGAACCAGTGTAGTTGTTCCCTTGAGCATAATCTGCGTCGTTACTGTGGCAAAGTGGGGCATAAATGTTGTAATCATCTATACTTCCAATCTCATCCCAGGATCTGTCTAAAAAGTCCTCGCATTTTTCCGAAAAAGTTTCATTCACCAAGTCACAATATTTCAAAATGCCTTTGTAGGTTTCATCTGATATTAAAGCGTGAGTCCATACGTAGTCAATATCTCCCATGAAGTCTGTAACATCGTTAAGCACTCCATTACCAATCTGAAATAGTTATTGCCATTCAAAATAAGTTAGTCAAAATTCAATTTAAGGATCGGAACAAATCAGATATATATCATAATAAATAACATATATATACCGCAATTCCTTTGAGATTGATAACAGTTTGATTTGAGTACTTGTTGTGGAGCATAATCTCATTTGCAAGCTGAGGAACGTAATGTCCGGCGTAGCTCTCCCCAGTTATAAAAAAATCCCTTGTTTTATATTGGGGGAACCTCTCGAGCCAGTTGGCAAGAAATGTATAGGCATCGGCTGCAGTAGCATTATCACCTGAGTGATTGTAGTCCGAAGATGTATTTGAATATGAAAAGCCTACTCCAGCTGGAGACTCCAAGAAGATTACGTTTGCCACTGCCATTGTTTGAAAACATTTCGAGAATTATGATTGTTACAGTGTTGTTGGGGAAGAAAAATAAAGTAGATAAGAAATTATTTGTGATAGATTTGTTCACCATTGTTCCATGCATATTCATTTTGGAATAGTGTTTTGCCGTCACTATTTATTCTGAAGGGTCCTAGTTCAGTCATAGCTCCAAACCCAAGTGAGGAACATCCTGGTCCTGAAAATCTCAGAAGCATAATTCGATTTATTTAGTGTAACATTTATGCTTATACATGTATGTACGTATATATACTCCCTCTCTTATTTTAAATCACCCAAAATCCTGTTCTTCCATTACTTAATTAAGGATTCATGGCTTACCATAATGGAAAATATAATTTAAAATAACAAAATAAAGGAAGAAATTTTGATGTTACTAATTATATGATGTACATGATATCCATGCATGCAATTTGTATGGGTTGTAAAGAGACTTGAGATGAAAACGCATAAGTTAATTTATTACCTCCATTGAGCCACAAAACCAAAGGATTGGTTGAAGAGTTCTGAGGGGACTCAACAAAATAGTAAAAGAGTGCTCTTCCAGCCTGAGGATCAACCGTCACATAGCCCGAGTACTGGTTAAAGTTTATACCATTAGGTTGGCCAGGCAATGCAGTAATCTTGTCAAGTTCCATTAAACCATCCTGAGCCCCAATATACACAGGACTGTACTCTTGTTTTACACTTGATTTCTCCCGATACTGTACCCGAAAATTGGCCTCCTTTGATCTCTTAGACTTGATAAGCTTTCGAAGGTTATCAACCTGACTTGCTTCACTATAACTAAGTGATATCAAAAGGCAGAAGGAAAAGAGCAACTTGGAAAACAATGCTACCTTCATCATCTTGTTGCTTGATTGTATTGAGTTCGTGTCATCATTATTTATAAGTTAAGTTAGTTGACCTTTTTTTCTTGTTCTTGGGCATATTTTGAAATTCCCAAGAATCTACATTCTTTGCAACCTAGCAGGAATTCGATTCCTGGCCGGCTGTGTTTTCAGTATGCCAGTTTAAAATATGTCTTCTTCTGGCTTTTTTTTTTTTTTGAAGTTATCGATGGTCTGTTATATTTTATACAAGCGCTAGTTTTGCGTTTCATTGTACGTGCAAATAATATAGGACCTGCCTCTCTACATGAACTAGGCCTGCATTCTTCTTAAAGCGTTAAAAAATATAGTCTTCAAATAAATATTTTCGTACGTTAAAGACACAGTTTGTGTTAACCCAAATACTGACATTGTTGATGGAAAATATGTTACATGAATATGCAAAAGAGAAGTCAAACAAAGTTGCCGTCCTATACATGTATGTTTCGAATATATTTTATTATATTACTTAATTTACAAAGTAAATAACTTGATTGCACTCGATTCAAATTTCAGATCCCAAGTAGGGGTGTCCATGATAACTGAATATCCGACGGCAAGTACCCGACGTTGTTGGCCTTCCCCGACACCACTGATACCTTTTGGGTTGCGACTTCTCAAGCCTTTTCCGGTCAATCTTGGCATTGGAAATCACCCATTTCGCCAGTCATCGCTTCTCCAACATCTGCTCTCTAAAACCCCCCACCAACCTAACCCCGTTAGCCCACCGGTAGTCATCCACTCTCCTAGTGATTTTGCATCTCAAAAGGCAAGAAAAATAAATTTGAAATAATTTTTTTAATATATGCTTAAATTGTTAGAAGACCCTCAAAGTAACTCTTGCCTAGGGTTACAAATATTCTCGAGACGGCCTTGATCTGATCTAGAACGAAACATTCCACTCGATTCTCTCGGTTCGGATCGGATATTCTCTTTTTAAATAACCAATCAGTCATTATTTATCCAAAACCGAAGTTATCGGACCAGTTTTTGAGTTTTCTTTAAAACCCAAAAAATCAAATCCGAACCAATATTTTAAAATTAAGATTCATTATTGAAGTAAAGAATAGAGATTTATTTTAAATGTTTTTGCTTTGTGTTTCATTGATCTTCAAATATATACAAGTTTTAAAATCTATACCGAATAAAAATTACAATTAGCCTAATTACAAGGAGCAATCTAAGCAATTCCAAGTCAACTAATTATATCCACATATTGAGGAGATTGAAAGCAGATCAGGGAGGTTGATTAATGATTGATTGAGTAGTTTAATTGGCATAATTGATGATTCATTGAGTAGTTTGATTGGTGGGATTGATCTTTGATTAAGGGATATCCTTAACAAAAAAAATTTTGGGTAATTGAGGTAATTGTATAAAGAATCAAATAGTACAACCTACTAAATAGAGCTCCCCTGCCACAAAACACCTTGGACAGGCCCAAGATTCAGAAAACACGCCCAAGGATATACAACTGTGCCAAACATACCCAGACAAAAGAAAACCAGGTGTAAGCAAGATAACGGTTAATCAAAGAACCTACACCAGCTAAGAGGCAGCAAAAAAACCAGGGAGAACCACTACAACTAGATTACATATGACCCACCCACACCCTTTGTAATCCACCAATCATAGCTCCAGCTGAAAAGAAAAAAACTCCACAACATCAAAGTGCAAAACTGCAGATCTCCATTGGCAAAATCTCCACAACAGCACCAGTTTTAGCACTCACTCGAAGCATGAACAAAAAGGTCACCCGAAAGCAATCCTTAACAAATTTCCATATGGCTATGTATTATTCAAGAAACAAAATGATATAATAGACTTTAATACACACAATTTCACTACTTTTGTCGTAAAAAATCAAGTACTTAAACGAAACCCTAAATCAAACTAAAGAAATACAAACACAAGAAAATGGAAATCTGGAGCGCCATTTTTGTTGACCTACCGCTTGCCACCAAACCTAGTTTACATTACTACTACCGATTTAGCCACCTCACATCTAGAGCTTATGAAAAAAGAGGGGGAATAGTTTTATTTTATGTTTTCAAAGTTTTTTGTTAACTGCCGAAGATGGTGGAGTGTGAAGGGTTTTTGACTCAGGGGGGAGTTTCTTCTCTTATAGGAGAGTTGTGTGTTTATGTTTTTAAAATTCTGTTAATGTTAAACCTTTTATTTGTCCCTGATGATCTTGTTCTTGTCTTTCTTCTCAATTTAAATTCTCTTTTGTTTCATGTGTTTATTGCATATCTTTGTGTTTGTGGTGATGATGTTACTTGAGATATGTTTTTGTGTTTGTGTATTTCTCTTTTGTCTCAATGCTTGTGATGTTGGCATTGTTTGAGAGATGTTTGTGTTGATAATATGTTGAGATTGTGTTTTGTTCATAAGTTTGACAAAGGGAGAGATTGTAAGTGTTTTTGTCAACTTAAGAAGATTGTATGCACATTTATTATGATGTTGTAAGTGAGTAAATAGATTCGCGCAGCAGAAAAAGATAACAATATAAAAACAAAACAAATCTGATTATCACATTATCGACCCAAAATTTGGGCAATGATTATAACGTTATAAACAAAACAGTGTAAACAAAATATGTATAAATCAAAGTCTAACCCAGCCAAGGATTTAGAATACATTACCAACATTTAGAGGCCCCTTCAATATCTCTGATTTGATCTTACTCTCGATTTAAAGTTGAATCCCACTCACGTCGTCCACACAAAGATAATCCGTAGAATTATCAAGGGATTTGTTAGATCCTCTTGATGGCTTCAAGAATCAATGTTTTCAATGAGTCAAGAAGAGAAAGAATATTTTCTCTTCAATCAATGAGTGGGGTGTGAGAGAGAGTAAAAAAATGTGTCTAGGGTTTTTAAATTATTCAATGAATGAATTAATTCTCTATTGTTTTGATTTTGAGTTGCACTTATATAGTGTAACAATTAAAACCCTATTCCTCTTAGGAATAACCATGGACTCAAACCTTAGTTCACCCTTCCAACCAAACACGCTCTTTATGGTATTTTAATTAATTAATTATTATTATAATTAAAATCAATTAATAAATAATAATATATTAACACTTAATTAATAATAATTCGTTTAAATATATGCATAGATATATTTAAATTTAATCTCACTAATTTAATTTTAATATTAAAATTAAATACAGCCAACAACCTTAGCAAATTTAATTACACTGTGAGATTATCAAAATATTCTTTCGTCTTGAAAGGCGAAAATACTGTTCTCGCAAATTGATTCTTAAATTATCTTCGAAGTGTGTGACCCGTAGGCTCTTCATCACATCAGTAGTGTGTAGTATCGCGATTAACACTAATTAATTGTCTCACTACACACAGACCAAGATTAGTCCCTAGCAAGGCATCATGGCCATCCAATAGATTCAGATTCACTGAAACCGCAACCTGTCAATGATATGGTTCTCGTACAATCAAATCCTTTCATCATCTGTTATCTCATCGAGACTGAGGTACAAAAATAGTGTCAACCTTAGATATCCTCGACATGTTTGTATTCAGTTATTGGACTAATAACCGAAATAATAAATTGGATTGAGCAACAGCTCAATCCCACTGTGGCCAGATTTAGTGTCATTACCATTTACTAAATTATCCAGTGAGATAACTTCTCCCGTACCTAGGAGTGATGAGTCTTTGTCGATCCACCATAGTCTCAATATACTTCTCAATGTAGCCAATCACTACCGTATTGATAGCTCTAAATAGAACTACGTTGGACTAGTGTCAAACTACACCAATTGGTGCACAAGGCGCTCAAGTGATCTCAAGTCTAAGGACCACATGCACCACCATCCGTTAGGGGATTTATTCCATAGATACTTGGGTTACCATCCATATGGAATCTTCTAGTGGGTTTGTCCAGTGAACTTGCCTCTAGCAAGCACCCATGCGTTGTTGTTGGCAAACAACCTCGACAAGTGATATCAGTCACTGCCTTTTGACAGGGTCGTTCAACACCATGATAGCCTTACCGTATTATCTATGTCCTTGGTCAAAATAATACTAGGGCTACGAATGTTTCTAGAATGGCCACCATGTATGATCATAGGATTCTCACTAGGGGTGTTCAAAAGAACCGATTGGAACCGGACCTGGCGGGTACCTTGGGTTTGGTTTCGGTTCCTTCCCAGAACTAGTCATCAATGGGTAGGTTCCGGTTCCAAATTTTTGGAACCGTTAATGTGCGGTTCCGGTTCTAGTTCCTATAGTTAGGAACCGAAACTAGAATCAGGAACCAGGAACCGAGACTAATATAAAATAAAATTAAAGATTAGGGGGGTTTAATAAAAAACTTTTGTAGAAAAAGTAATGTGAATACATTTATATTTATATTTCATAACATTTAAAGTAAGTTGGTTTGACTTTTGAGAATATACCTTTACAAAGTAATGGAGTTTGTAATTTTGAATTTATAATTTGTAATTTTATTTTTGTTAACAAGTGTCGCGGGGGTATTTGTAAGTTTTTAAGGGTTTTTTTGCCATTTTAAAAAATTTTGGGAGGTCATTTAATTTTACAAGGTACCCAAAACCGGAACCGGAACCGTTGTTACAGGTTCTAGTTCTGGGTACCTAGGAACCGGAACCGTCGGTTCAGGTTCTGGTTCCAAATTTCAAGGAACCGTCGGTTCCAGTTTCGGTTCCGGTTCCTTCAAAAAGTGCAGGGTACCCAGAGCCGAACACCCCTAGTTCTTACTATCAAGATTTGAAATACTTGATACCCTCGTCACAGTCCTGCCATCCTAAGGACATATATCATTATACATGACTATGATTTACACGATATAGAAGAATATGCCTTTTATTGATAAATAAACATTTATTACAGAGTCAATTTTACAATAATTGATTGGCTCTAAGGCACTACTCTAACAATCTGTCACTTGCACTATAATCAATCATTCATGTATTTAATACCGAATGACCTTAAGTATTTTTCATGCTTCTACTGTGAGAGAGGCTTCGTGAGTGAATCGGCGAGTTTGTCATCAGTATGCACTTTACTAATCTGTCCATATTTCCTCTCAACCATTTCTCTGATGAGATGAAAATATCTGAGTATGTATTTGGACTTCTGGTGAGACCATGGTTCATTTGCTTGAGCGATTGCTCCATTGTTGTCACAATAGACATCTATCAGATTAACAATCGTGGAAACCACACCAAGTTCGGTGATGAACTTCTTAGTCCAAACTGCCATCTTGGCTGTATTGGATAATGCAATATACTCAGCCTCTATTGTAGAGTTTGCTACAATGCTTTGCTTGGAGCTCTTCCAGCTCACTACACCCCTATTAAGATAAAATACAAACCCTGATTGTAATCGATAATCATCTTTATTCGTTTCGAAAGTAGCATCACTGTACCCTCCATAAACCAAGAACATGTCTTTAGTCCTCATCAAGTACTTAAGGATGTTCTTGACAGCTATCCAGTGACACTCACTTGGATCCGATTGATATCTACTACAAGTGCTCAATGCACATGAGACATCAATCTGAGTACACAACATGACATAGATGATGGATCCAATTGCTAACGCATATGGGATCCTCTTCATTTTATCTCTCTTATCGTGTATTTTAGGATACATATCCTTAGAGAGATAGACACCATGTGACATTGGAAGAAATCCAAGATCCCTTCTTGGATTCTTCCATATTGAATCTCTTCAGTACTTTGCCAACGTATGTACTCTAACTTAGGCCAAACAACCTACGTGATCTATCTCGGTAGATCTTTGTTCTGAGGATGTAGGCTACATCTCCTAAGTCCTTCATGGAGAAGCACTTGGATAACCAAATCTTTACCAACTGCAAGTTTAGTATATCATTGCCGATCAGAAGTATGTCATCAACATACAACACCAGGAATGTCACTGCACTCCCACTCACTTTCTTATAACATATGGCTCATCTTCATTCTTGATAAAACCAAATTCTTTTACGGCTTTATCAAAATGAATGTTCCAGCTCCTTGAAGCTTGCTTGAGTCCATAAATGGACCTCTGCAACTTGTATACCTTATTAGCTTGACCATCAAGAACAAAACCATCGGGTTGTGTCATATACACATCCTCTTCAAGGTTTTTGTTCAGGAAAGCCGTTTTGACATCCATTTGCTAAATCTCATAATCATGATATGCTGCAATTGCAAGCATAAT
Source organism: Pistacia integerrima (assembly GCA_026225825.1). Taxonomy (NCBI): domain Eukaryota; kingdom Viridiplantae; phylum Streptophyta; class Magnoliopsida; order Sapindales; family Anacardiaceae; genus Pistacia; species Pistacia integerrima. Next base: position 28,031,570 of record CM047747.1, on the reverse strand, counting down.
CTTGATGGACTTAATATGGAAACCAGTGAAAAGGTTTCTTCATAGTCAATACCATGAATTTGTTTGAAACCTTTGGCAACCAGTTGTGCCTTATAAGTGTACACATTGCCATCCATGTCAGTCTTCTTCTTGAAGACCCATTTACACCTTATGGGTTTTACCCCTTCAATGGTTCCACCAGAGACCATACTTGGTTCTGGTACATGGATTCTATCTCAGATTTCATAGCTTTAAGCCATTTAACAGAATCTGGATCCGATACAACGTCTTCGTAAGTTCTGGGTTCATCGTCTTAGTAGACTAGTACGTCATCATGTTGAGTCACGAGATAACCGTATCTCTCTGGCTCATGGCATACTCTCCTAGATCTATGTGGCTCTTGTGCTACTTGAGGTGGTTCATTTTGATCCACGGATTATGGAGTAACCTTGTCACGATGTTCAACCACCTTTTGTGGCACACCTTCCCGTCCTTGGTCTAATGTATCTTGCGATTCTAAAACTTCATCAAGTTCTACTTTTCTCCCACTAGTACTTCTTAGGAAAAATTCATTTTCTAGGAAAACACTAGTACGAGCGACAAAAATTTTGCACTCTTCTAGGTGGTAGAAATAGTACCCTTTGGTATCCCTAGGATACCCCACAGAAATGCATCTCTCGGATTTTGGGCCCAACTTGTTCGAAGTCAATTTCTTGACATAAGCTCCATAACCCCAAATCCTTAGATAAGACAAGTTGGACTTTCGCCCACTTCATAGTTCATATGGAGTCTTATCTATAGACTTTGATGGCACACGGTTTAATACTTGAGTCACAGTCTCCAAGGCATAACCCCAGAATGATGCAAGTAGATCACTAAAACTCATCATGGGCCTAACTATATCAAGTAAGGTCCTATTCCTCCTTTCAAACACTCTATTGTGCTAGGGTGTATATGGAGGGGTGAGTTGTGATACTATCCCACACTCATTCAGGTATTCAGAAAACTCTAAGCTCAAGTATTCACCTCCTCGATCCGACCGAAGAGCCTTAATACTTTTGCCCAACATATTCTATACTTCATTCCTGAATTCTTTGAACTTATCAAAGGCTTCAGATTTATGTCTCATAAGGTAAACATAACCATATCTATTGAAATCATCAATAAATGAGATGAAGTAGGAATATTCACCTCTGGCTTCAACTATTAGTACACCACATACATCACTATGAATGATGCCTAACAATTCAATAGCCATTTCAATTTGTCCTGTGAAAGGTGACTTGGTCATCTTGCCTAAAAGGCATGACTCGCATCCATTATTTGACTAGAAGTCAAAAGGGTCAAAAACTCCATCCCTTTGAAGTTTTGCAATGCGGGTTTGATTGACATGACCCAATCTACAATGCCAGAGGTATGTATGGTTTTGATCGCTATGTTTAGCTTTCTTAGTTTCAACGTTGAGAATATCCTTATTGTTTAAATCAAGAACATATAATCCATTATATAACCTTGCAATTCCAAATAGAATACCATTCAAACCAAAGGACAACAATCCATTAGAAATTTCAAAATAATATCCTATATTATCCAAAACAGGTACATAATAACAATCTTTGAGTTCTAATAATAAGCTCATAGGCAAAGATAAACAATAAGTCTCTACAGCTAATATAGCCACATGTGCTCCATTTCCAACTCGTAGGTCTACTTTTCCCTTGGCGAGCAATCTACTATGCCTTAGTCCCTGCACATCAGTACAAACGTGAGTACCACACCCTGTATCAATGACCTAAGATGTTGAAGGAGAGAAGTTAATTTCAATCATGCACATACTTGAAGTTGAAGCGTCTGACTTCTTGTTTGCGATGAAAGCCTTGTAGTGTTCCCTCCAGTGGCCAGGCTTGCCGCAATAGAAGCACACTACCTTCCCACCTTTCCCAATGCCACCCTCAAGCTTAAGAGCATCCTGTCCTTTGGGCTTGGGCTTGGGCTTGGGATTGGCCTTGGCCTTGGCCTTTCCCTTGCCCTTAGCATTTCCTTTACTAGTGGCAACCAAGAAAACAGGCTTGGACTTTATCCATCCTGGTCTGTAGTCTTTAGCATGTTTAGAAGCTTTGATAGAGGTTTCATCATAGTGTTCATATTGAAGTTCATTATGAACGATGAAAAAGTATCAGGTAAGGATTACAGAATTACATCCACTTGTAATTTTGCATCCAACCCAAATCCCAAAGTCTTAAGCCTCTCTATGTACCCAATCATCTTGAGCACATGAGGGCCAACTTGGGCTCCCTCAGTCATGCGACTTCTAAACAATGCACTCGACACCTTGTACCTCTCATGTCAAGCTTTTCCTTCGAAAAGCTCATTGAGGTGCAAAATTATGGCAGCAGTGTCCATATTCTCATGCTGCTTTTGCAGCTTAGGTGCCATTGATGCTAACATAAGCATTGAATAGTGTCAGCATCATCAAGGAACTTTTGGTAAGTTTCCTTTACTTCCTGATTGGCATCAGGATTAGGCTTAGCCAAATAAGGCTTGTCAAGGATATATAATTTCTTTTCGGACTTCAGTACAATCTGAAGATTTTGATACCAGTCCAAGAAATTAGATCCATCCAGACTGTTTTCTTTTTCGATTATCGATCGTAGGTTGATATTGCTCATTTTAAATGAATCTACAATGCAGAAAAGTAAAGTTGTTATTATGTTTATTTTCATTATTTAATAAGGCCTTTTATTAAATAATCGCTCCCACTATTTTCCTCAAGCTAATAGCCCCACTATTAACTCAAGAAAGTCCATTGGCTTTCCTAGTGGACTGAGATCCCATCTAGCCCATTTCAAACTTTCGCTTTGGCGAACAAACCAAAATAGCTTGATTAGGTAGGCCAACAAACTTAATCCACACCAATTAATAGCTCCCACTACCAACCTCAACTATGAAGCAAGCTGTAACGCCCATATACAGATACATAATTTAATTTATTTTCTTATACCCTTAGTTGATTTTGTTGAAGTTATTTTGAAAAAATGTGAAGAAAATGCCTTAAACTTGCATTAAGGGTAAAATGGTATTTTCACTCAAAATTAGTTGAAATTGTGGGGAGTGAAAAGAGATAAAAGTTCATGGAGAATGCAATAAAAATGAGGGCATTATGGTAATTGACTAAGGAATATAGATGGAATTTTAAAGAAAGTGCAAGGGCAAAATGGGAAACTAATATATAATTTTTATGTTATATTAAATTGAAGAGTGAAACCCTAGCCACTTGTAACGCCCCACTTGAGGTACATAGTTAAATAATTGTTGTATTGCTTGAATGTTTATTGATTTATTCTCAATTGAGCTTGTATATTGTTAATATTGGTTGGTTGGCCCTTAGTTGAATTTTGTTGAAGTTATTTTGAGAAAAATGTGAAGAAAATCCCTTAAACTTGCATTAAGGGTAAAATGGTCTTTTCACTCAAAATTAGTTGAAATTGTGGGGAGTGAAAAGAGATAGAATTTCATGGAGAATGCAATAAAAATGAGGGCATTATGGTAATTGACTAAGGGACATAGATGGAATTTTAGCAAAAGCGCAAGGGGAAAATGGGAAAGTGTGGTTATAAATTAAAGTATTAAGAGTTTGAAACCCTTATTTTCGTTCATTCCACCCCCCACACTCCTCCTCCTTTTTTCTCTCAAATTTTCATTCACTTCTCCAAGGAATTTGAGGGCTTTCGAGTAGATTTTCATAGGGTTTTGATTCAAGGCATCAAAAGGTAAGGATTCAAGCTCTTTATCTATGATTTATTTGTGTAAAGGTTGAGTTCTTATGAAGTTTATGATTAGGGTTAAGAGAAGATTGGAATCCAACAAGAGTAGAGAGCTTAGGAGAGACTACTCAAGCACAAGGTAAGTAAATCCAACCAAGTTGAGATTTGAGAAATCTTTTGAGTAGAGATTTAGTAGAGATTTATATATGCATGAGTATGTTATGCTTGCTGAGAAATTGAGTTGAGATGAGAATTTATTCTAGTGTTGTTGGATATACTTTAATTATGAGAAGTGTTTGATGTGTGAAGAGAGATTGAAAATGAGTTGAAGTTGGAGGAGTTTTGTATGAATATTTTTGGGAGTGTTTTCCTTGGCAGGAATTATGACTATATGAGGGAGTTTTCCTCCCATTTTGGATGGTTAAAGAGAAGAGTAGAGTTATAGATAAGTAGAGCTTTGGTATGCACATTAGTTGTTTGAGGAAATGCCTAAGTGAGAAACTGCCCTGTCACAGCCGTAACCTTCTGAGTGATTTTTGGGCATTATACGGATTGAACTGGGTTTAGACAAAACCATCAAAGTTGTAGCCCAGTCTCTAAGCTTTAAAACGAGACCAAAACCGTAGCAATCTGAAGTGTTTAACTCAGGTTATGCCTTCCTGAGTGTGATCTACGCAGAATGACTGTTTTGATGCAATATTGCATTTGGCATTTCATAAGTGCATTAATGAGCATGAACCATTCATATGCATTAATTGTGCATTGAGAAGTAGCTTGAGAAAGAGTAGAGAATGTTGAGTATGAGCTACATTATGAGTAATAGCTTGAGATAGAGTGGAGAACTTTGTGAATAAAATACTCTAAGAGTATAGCTTGAGAAAGAGTAGGGAACTTTGTGAATGAACTACTCTAAAAGTAAAGAGAAAAACAAAAGGAAGAGAATAGAGTAGGTTGTGCAATGGGGAACCCGTGAGTAATGAGTAAAATCACGAGAGTGGGTGCTTTGTGATCCCCAGCCGTGCCTCCAGTAAGATGGGGCTGTGACCGTCACGAGAGTAGGTGCTTTGTGATCCCCAACCATGCCTCCGGTAAGAAGGGGCCGTGACATTCGAGAGATAGAGAGAAAGAATATACACTCACATGGCCAAGGGTTCCGAATCCATGCATAACCGAGTCCAATCGGTAAAGAAATGAGTAAAAGTCACGTAGAGTGGTAGCGCCCAGCCGTGCCTCCGGTCAGATGAGGCCGTGACATTCAAATGAGTAAGAATGAGAAAACAGAGAAATAGAAAGAATAGAAAGAGAAAATGAGTAGAGTCACGAAGAGTGGGATGAGTCCCCAGCCGTGCCTCTGGTAAGATGAGGCCGTGACATATACCAGAGAGTGTATAGCAAAGAGCATGAGAAAGAGAGACAGAAAGAGAATCAGTAGAAGTCACGTAAAGCGGGAGAAGTCACGTAAAGCGGGAGAAGTCCCGGCCATGCCTCCGGTAAGATGGGGCCGTGACTGTCATGAAGAGTGAAATATGAGGTTCCAACCGTGCCTCTAGTAAGATGGGGCCGTGACATTTAAAGAAAGAGCTAGTAGAAAAGAATTATGAGAAATGAGAAAGAGATAATAGAGAGAATTAAAGGATGAGAAAGAATGAGATGGAATGAGAGGTTTTGAGCTAGTAAGAATAGAGAGTAGAAGAAAGAAACATGCAGTTCTTTTGCATTAATTGCATATACATCTCATACATGCATACACCATGATTTCTTCTATGGTTAGTGAGAGTATGATGAGCATAAGAGAGAACCATGATTTTCCTTCATGGTGAGTAAGCATAAGAGAAGAAGAAAAGAGAATGAGAACAGAGAGAAAGAAAGAATAAAAAAAAGAGCAGAACAGAGTTAAAGGAGAATAAAAGTATTAGCAAGAAAGAGAAAAACAGTGAGAATTAGAAATAGAAGAACAGTAGAGTAAGGAAAGAACCAAAGAGTGAGTTGTGGGGACAGGTAGTAGAGGATTTACTTACTGAGCATTGTTGTGCTCACCCCACTGTTCTTCCTTGTTTTGCAGGAATTAGGAGCAGCGGTTGGATAGACATCAAGAAGCAGAGAGTATTGGCACTACTGTCCACCAGTTATGATATTTTGTATTAAGGAGAAAGTTTTTAATACATAGTATTTTGTATATGTAAAGAATTATATTTTATGAGTAAAGAAAAGTTTGAGCCCACTATCTTCCATACGCTATGTATATCTATAATTTGCATAGTATGCATTATATGAATAGTAGTAGAGAGCAGGTGTTACACCACTCTTACCCATATGCATGCCACTTTCACCTCCATATTCTCTCAAATTCTTCAATTCTTCTTCAAAGGAAATTCATAGGTTTTGGGTGTTTTTGAGTGGATTTTCAATCTCAAGCTTTTATAGGTAAGATCCTTGCACTAAGAAGTGAGTTTTAATTTTTAAAGTGCTGAATTTTGATGATTTATGTTCATAGGATTTAAGAGAAAGGGAGATGGATCAAAGAAGATTTTTAAAGTGTTGGATTGCTCTTATACAAGGTAAGTAAATCCTACCCTGAGTATGATTTAAGTTATGGTGTAGAGAATTTCTTTTATGTATACATATGTCTTATATGTAGAAATTGTTGATGGATTTGGTGTTGAATGATGATTATAATTTACCCATGAGTAGCTGTGTTGGTGTATTGGATGTTTGATGAATGTTTGGATGAGATACGGAAGAATTGGAGTGGAAATTTTGAAGTATATATTTTGGGCAGATTTGGCATTGAATATGGTGGGTTTAATTCCCAATTTTTGGTGGCTTAGAAAAGAGATAGAAATGTAGCCAAATTAGGATTACTTTGTGCACATAAGTTGTTTGATGAAATGTCAAAGAGAAATGTTTATATGAGTATGATTATGTGTTGGATTGAGATGAGTTTGTAGACGGTAGAGAATGGCATGTTTGCATTCCATATTGCATAATTACATTTAAAAATGTGAATTTAGAAAGAATTATAAGCATGAAGCCATCTACATGCATACATATTCATAAGAGCATGAAAAAGCACTAAAGAATGTTAAAGATTAAATAGAAAGAAATAAGAGTATTAAAAAGTTTCAAATCTGATTTTTTTTTAAAGAAGTGTAAAAAGATAAAAAGAAGAAAAGATTGTTGCGATGAGGACCCGTGGGTGATAAGAAGAAGATTCTCATATACACACCGCCTTAAGTGAGCGGCTTAAGAAGAAGCATTTGTACGGCCCGTAAGAGTGTATATGGATGAGGGCTGTACTAAGAAGAATTTCCTACATGCACGCCGCATTAATTGAGTGGCCTAAGAAGAAGAAAGAATTTGTACAGTCCACAAGAGTGCATATAGATGAGGACTGAACTCACTCACACGGATAGAGTTCCGAATCCATGCATCAACCGAGTCCGATCGGAAAAGAATAAGAAAGAATAAGAAAGCTTGAGCAAGCAAGAAAAGAAAAGAAGAATTTGAGCAAGTAAGAAAAGAAAAAAAAAAAAGAAAGAAAGAAAAGAATAGAAAGAGAAGAAAAGAAATAGAATAAGAAATAGAAAAGAAGAAAGAAAATGCAATTCTTTGCATTAGTGCATGTGCATCTCATCCATGCATGTTACCATGATTTCCTTCATGGTTAGTGAGAATAAGAAAGAACAGAAAGAAAGAAAGAACAGAGAGAAAGAAAGAACAGAAAGAAAGAAAGAACAAAGAGAAAGCAATAACCAAAAGAAAGAAAGAACAGAGAGAATTAGAAAGAATGGAAAGAACAGTGAGAACTAGAAAGAGAGAAAGAAAAGAGAAAGAACAAAGAGAGAATGAAGAAGAGAAAGAACAAAGAGAGAATGAAGAAGAGAAAGAATAAAGTAAGGAAAGAACCAAAGAGAAAGTCATGGGGATGGAAGAGTAGAGGATTTACTTACTGAGCATTTTATGCTTACCTCGTTATTTTCCATGTTTTGCAGGAAATAGGTTAGATGGACGTCGAGAAGTGAAGAGAAATGACACTACTGTCCACCATTGTAAAAGCTTTTGTTTATGTTATTTTTGTATTATGTAAATAATTATATGTTTAGTAAAGGAAAATTTGGGCCCATCTACTTTTCTGGTAATAAATATGTGTGTTTTCTTAATATATTTTTTTAAGGATACTAGTAGAAAAGAAGCTATTACACAAGCCAATCACACAATCCAATAGCCTAGCCATTGTCCTCAAGTGTGATTCCCAGTATCAGTATAGTGGACACTACATGTCGCCACGTACACAGAACATGTGTACTACTCTACTATGCCTATGACATGTTTATCAATCTTCACTTGGTGAACAAGCAAAACTGTCATTTTAAGTGGACCCATCAGCATTAAGGAAAACTCCAATGAATTTGAACCTCCCACTGGTAGAAGTGTACACTTCGCTTTGGCGAACAAGGTTCCGATGAACAGTGATTTGATTAAAACCATGGTGATGGAAGGCATACGTGACTTAATATACTTAAGTTGAGGGTTTTTATTTAATGTCTCACCAGATTATTATCTTTCTTAGAATGTCATTGTTTGGTATGTTATTGAACATTCAACCTTAGCATGCATTCTAAACAAAATAAAACGTGCCAATACATGGCCCACTAAAACTGATCTCCTCGAGCCTAGAGGAATCAGTGGGTCAACCTCGGGGTTTAAAAGTAAATCTTGGGTCTTCAAGTTATTCCTCTTCATAGCTCATTCGTTTCTTCTTCACGATCATTACAAAGTATTTTATAATAAAACCCTATTCTAATTTACATCAATAAAATAAAAACCTCGCGTTACATACGAGGGGAGTGAGATGAGAAGAAGAAATACATGGCGATATAAGAGAGAGAGGCAGGACAAGCATGTCCTATTTCTTTATAAAATTACAAGCAAACCCAAAATTACAAAAACATACCAAAGGTCTAAGGCTCATGTACCGAGCACCATGCAATTTCAAACAAGAACATTGTATACATCCAAAAATTAACATTTTTAATTTGGGCGGTGGAATTATTATATGTGCAAAATTATTATTGGCTTTATAGGTTCAAAAACTGCAATTTGGCCCTCTGTGCAAAAAACATAAAAGCAAAGCAAAATAGTAGATTTCTTGTAGCGGCAACTAAATTTTTCGCCCTGGCGAAGTTCATACACATGGTCGCTGCGGTGAAGTTTTATTTCACCATGGCAAATGCCATAAACTTCCAGAAAACACAAAATGTTCCAAAGAGTTTCATGCCACGACAAAGTTTTATTTCGCCGCGGCTAATGCCGCAAAATAGTGAATCGCACAGTACGCCTTTTTGGAGTTTTTCACGTAATGACACGGATCCAAATCGGATCGAATGCACAAGCATTTAACCAGGACACCAACCAACCAATAAATCATTCATCAACACAATATTTATTCAATTGATTAACCAAATCATGCAATGAACGTAGATTTTACTGATTTTTAAAAACCATTTACACTAACATGTTATCAAACAACATCAAAAATATTCTAATCAATTACCCAAGGCTCTATACCACTATAAGTGAGTGAATAGATTCGCGTAGCAGAAAAAGACAGCAATATAAAAACAAAACGAATTTGATCACCACATTAATGACCTAAAATCCGGGCAAAGATTATAAAGTTATAAACAAAACAGTGTAAACAAAATCTATATAAATTAAAGTCTAACCCATACAAGGATTTAGAATACATTACCAACGTTTGGAGGCTCCTTCAATATCTCTGATTTGATCTTGCTCCTGATTCAAACTAGAATCACACTCACGTCATCCACACAAAGATAATATGTAGAACTGTCAAGGGATTTGCTAGATCCTCTTGATGGCTTCAAGAATCAATGTTTTCAATGAGTCAAGAAGAGAAAGAATATTTTCTCTTCAATCAATAAGTGGGGTGTGAGAGAGAGAATAAAAAAAAGGTGGCTAGGGTTTTTTAATTATTCAATGAATGAATTAATTCTCTATTGTTTTAATTTTAAGTTGCACTTATATAGTGCAACAATTAAAACCCTATTCCACTTAGGAATAGCCATGGGCTCCAACCCTAGTTCACCCTTGCAACCAAACACCCCCTTTATGGTATTTTAATTAATTAATTATTATTATAATTAAAATCAATTAATATACATTTAATTAATAATAATTCATTTAAATATATTCATAGATATATTTAAATGTAATATCACTAATTTAATTTTAAATTAAAATTAAATACAGGCAACAACCTCAGCAAATTTAATTGCACTGTGAGATTACCAAGATACCCTTTTGTCCTAAAAGACGAAAATACCCTTCTCACAAATTGATTCTTAAATTATCTTCTAAGTGTGTGACCCGTAGGCTCCTCATCATATCGACAGTGTGTAGTATCGCGATTAATACCAATTAATAGTCTCACTACACACAGACCACGATTGGCCTTTAGCAAGACATCATGGCCATCCGATAGATTAGGATTTAGCAAAACTGTAGCATGTCAATTATATGGTTCCCGTGCAATCAAATCCTTTCATCATCTGTTATCTCATCAAGATTAAGGTACATAAATAATGTTAATCTCAGATATCCTCAACATGTTTGTATTTAGTTACTGGACCAATAACCGGAATAATAAATTAGATTGAGCAACAATTCAATGCCACTGTGGCCACAGATTTAGTGTCATTGCCATTTACTGAATTACCCAGTAAGATAACTTCTCTTGTACCTAGGAGTGATGAATCCTTTGTCGATCCACCATAGTCTCGATACACTTCTCAATGTAGCCAATCACTACAGTATTGATAGCTCTGAATAGAACTATGTTAGGCTAGTGTCAAACTACACCAATTGGTGCACAAGGCGCTCCAGTGATCTCAAGTCTAAGGATCACATGCATCACCATCCGTTAGAGATTTTATTCCATAGACACTTGGGTTACCATCCATATGGAATCCTCTGGTGGGTCTATCTAGTGAACTTGCCTCTAGCAAGCACCCATGCGTTGCACTAGGTTGTTGGTAAACAACCTTGACAAGTGAGATCAGTCATTACCTTTCGATAGGGTCGTTCAACACTATGATCGCCTTATCGTATTATCTGAGTCATTGGTTAGAATAATACTGGGGCTACGGACGTTTCTAGAATGGTCATCATATGTGATCATAGGGTTCTCACTATCAAGATTTGAAACACTTGATACCTTGTCATGGTCCTACCAACCTAAGGACATATATCATTACATATGACTATGATTTACACGATATAGAAGAATATGTCTTTTATTGATAAATAAACATTTATTACAAAGTCAATTTTACAATAATTGATTGGCTTTAGGGCACTTACTTTAATAGATGTCTGCACTTTTAGTGGATTAAGCACAACCATGTTTGTTGTCTACACATGCTTTAGCATATTGTTATATGCATACACATTCCATTGTTCATATCATCGTATTGAACAAATATGTGTGCACATTTTTTCTGATGTGTATACATTTTATTAACCGTGTTTTAGAGTACACGTGTCTCTCTCTCCCTTCACTGGTTTAGATATTTTATTTCTCATTCATGAAACTTGCTTGAAACATCACTTTACAGGTGGCATTATGGGTTTTCTAAAAGGTGATTGAGTTTGTTAAAAAGTGAAAGCTATATGTACTATTGAGATTTGTTGAGCAAGGAATATGTAAACTCATATTCTTCTTCCTTACTCTTTTAACCTGAAAGTTTCCGTCGTTCTGTTCTCTAAATTTTTACAGAGTTTATTCTTTTAGTCAGGTTCCTTTTATTGTTTATTTCTCATTTATCTTAACGATCCTTTATCTTGTTGATGAGTTTTGTTGAACATGGTTCTATCGTTGAAGATTGAAGGAAGTTCAAGCTCGCAAGCTAAAAGGTGATTTCAATTGTCCAAGTTCGAGTGGAGCTTGTGCCATCCAAGAGGTAGCTTGGATCCAATTAGATCACAACTGGGCGTTTGTTCAATCAAGAGGGTGAAGTTAAATTTTATAAATAGGGAGTGTTTACTTTTTGATGTATGTAATCTTTACCTTGTATTGAAATTCTGCTTGATGCTAGTAGATTTGATTGAGCTAGAATTGGTCCCATGGATTTAGGCTAAAATTGTTTTTAGCTTAACCATGTAAAATCCTTGGTGTGCTTTACATTACGTTTTGAATGCTTCATAGTATGTTGATGTTGATTGATTATCCTTTCAAGCATAAACGAACACAGTCAGACCCCATTCCGCAATGTTTAATGAACTTGTTAAGCATACTTTCAAAACCCATGATCAGGGTACCGATTATATGTGTTTATATACTTTAAAAGAACCATACAAGGATTATAATTTCTCACCAACGTTGGAGGATACATCACTTTAATTGTTCTTCCACAAATCAATCCAAGTGTAGGATTGCATGAACTTGTCCACAAGAAGGAAGCAAAGGATCAAGAGAATAATCAATTACTAGATTGAATTTCAAGAATTTTTAATTGATGTTAGGGTTTTTCTAAAGAAATTCTTTTAGTCCTTTTTCACAAAAAATTGTCATGGGCGGCGACTCTAAAATAATTGAGTTTTTTAACTCACTCAACCACTTTAGTAAATTATTAAGCCCCTCATGGTAAAATTACTAAGTGTTGGAGATCTCATATTGACTAAGCACACTCAAGCCAATGGGTTTATAAGAGTGGCAATCCTCCCACTCAATAAGGTCTTTTAGGTGAGGAGTTAGGCCCAACTCCAACAAATGGTATCAGAGCCAACCCTATTTGAGCTGAGTGATTGACCAGCGGTGGGCTACCAAACTACCTCCATTCATAGGCAAGTGGACCATATGTGATTGACCATGAGAGGGAGTGTTGGAGATCCTATATTGACTAGGCATGCTCAAGCCAATGGGTTTATAAGAGTGGGCAATCCTCCCACTCAATAAGGCCTTTTGGGTGAGAAGTTAGGCCAAGAAGCCTCTTTTAGTGGAAAACCCTAAATCGCCTCTGTTGACTCGATTTATTAAAGAGATCAAAATTGTATGCACCAATTCCAGATATGATATCTAAATCCTTGGAAATAAGACTATTCACTCCACAAACCCTTGAAACATTAACCTTTGGAACTCAACCTTCTTTTGTGTGTAACCTATAAGTACTCTATCATGTAAGGTTACGCTTATGATGGTATCAGAGAGGTTGAACAGCATTGGAAGCTGCCAAAATCAGGGAGGAAGATTGTCTCGCATGAACAAGAGGTCAACGATAAGCGACAAATGACAAGTGATGGAACTAAAAATGGTAGGGTTTTTTCATGGAGGTGACGATGAAGCTAATGGTGGTGTCAATGAGGTCGCACAAAGCCGAAACCAAGATGGATTGAGTCACGGGATGATTCGGCACTATTCCACCAGTCCAATTGCAAGTCAATCTAGCCTAATTGCTATTACTAGGTTCAGGGTAAAACTGGACCAAAGAGGACGTCAGTGCTCAATCATTCCGGTTCAACCAGATGGGCGTTTGACCCGCCCTGGCTTGATTGGGGTAAGGATTCCCCAAAATTTTTAGGTTGTGAGGTGGGGATTTACAGGGAAAAAAACCTTTCCCCCAAGGAAGAGGCAAGGATGGGGATGTAGTTTGCCCCACCCCGTGCAGCCAGCCCATCTATAGAAAATTTATTACAAACTTTTTTTTTTTTTCATATATAATAGGTTTTGTATAAAATTAGAATCCCATGATTTTAGATTTTAAGCCATATATCAAATTATCAAAATTTGTGATTGTTATCTCAAATATATTATTGTATATTTTAATTATGGAATAAAAGTAACTTAAAGGCATAGAGTCTAATTTCACAAATGCGGTAAATTTATTCTTTCATGATGAAGATGAAGTATTGAGGTGAATAAATTTAAGATTGAATCAATGAAAATGTTAAGATTTGAGAGTCAAATAATAAAATTGATCAATAAAAATGTTAATTCACCAAGTAAATTATGTTAAGATTGAATATAGTTTTATTAATTTTATGAAAATGTTAAATATTTTTCTTAATTCTCTATAATATTTAATTAAAAATTTAATATTATATTAAACATTAAAATACAACTAAGATTTTTGAATTTAGAATCATATCTTCATTTCAAAATAACATTATTTTATTTATATTTAATGGTTTACAAATTACAAAGACTTGATGTGTGAATTATGATGTTGAATTGTTGATGTATCTCTAATTATATTAATAATTTCTTATTATTTGATTATGGTTTATGCCCCTTTACCAAATTTTTCTTAAATTTAAAAAAAAAAAGTATTAATCATATTGTTATATTAAGTATTTTTTTACTATGTTTATATTAATGATTACTATGTTTGGGGAAAATTACCCGCAGAGATTTCCCCCTGACTTAGAGAAAATTCACCATGGGGATTAATACCTGCAAATCCCCGGCCTCCGAGGTGGGGGATTCCCTAACATCCCCATCTCGGGGACGGGTCCGGGAACCCCATTCCCTGCCCTCTCCCATCTCTACCGACCAGCCAGTCCGATCCAATTTTAAGAGCAGTGGCTCAACCCAGCTAAGTCATTGATCCACTTGTGAGTTTGGTATATAAAGAGAGTTCTTCCATTTTTGCACTCAAGTTAGATCGGTTATTATTTTATAAATTTCATTATTAAATCATTCAACTTTTTATTACTTTCACTTAACATGCATGGATCGACCACGCATGGGATCCCTGTTTGGCATTTATGTAGATGCATGACTGCATGTTTTTCATAATTAAAATGTATTCAATCGGCTACTATAAAGGAGAAGAAAAGTCCAAGATGTTTATTGAGATATATAGATTTTTATTTATGCACTATCATTTTTTATTACCATTATTATTATTATCATTATTGGGAATAAAGCAGGTTTGACTAATTTCCATTAATAGAATCAACTATTAATACAAGTTAATAAACAAAAATGTGTATCTTTATATATGTTCAATATTTATGATTAAGTTAAAAGATGACTACATTTTCGTGTTAGGGACAACTAATTGCATTTATTAAATCATAATGTGCATAGAGGTGCAAGTTAATTTGTAATTTATCAAGTATTTTATTAACTATTAAGGATTCTATGTAACAGCTATTGTATACAGTTTGAATTATGAGTTTTCTAGCCTAGTTATTATTTTCCTATTACGAGAAGATTGGTTTTATTGAAGCCTGAAGTTTGAGAAAGAAATGTGTGATTCTCATTCAGCCGTCGAATGTAATTTTGTACACTGTTTTATACTTATAGAGCTAACTTAGCAAACACTTAACTCTGATTAGTAACTAATACAAATATTAACCCAGGTTGTAACTAACTAATACAAATATTAACCCAAGTTGTAACTAACTCCACAACTAACTCTACCTAAACTAACGTTAACAGGTTTTCTAATTGTCAAGTATTCTCGATTTCTTTTTAATCTTTTCCCATAAGAAAAATTCTGTTTTGGAGTTGTCCCACTCTTGTAATCTATTTATTTATGTCTTTTTTTTATTATTCAATAAGATGAGTCACAAAAGAAATTGAGTTTGTGTTCATTCACTCTTCCAATATTCATATTCTTCAATATAAATAGATAGATGCAAACTAATATATTGACTAGCGATGGAAGAAGTCATGAGACTTGTGATTTTCATGCAAAAGAATTTTACTCAATTACAATTTTTTAAGCTAATTAATTATACGCATCTCCAATGTAATCACATACATAATTATAACTACAAACATGCACAATTTATGATTTAACAAATGGCAAATTATCACCTTCATATCGACGAGTATGTGAAATTCTACATTTGGATTGATTTATAAAAGAACAAATTAAAGTGAATAAGCCTCCAAAGATAATAAGTTTTATTAAACCTTGTATGGATTAATTGATTAAATACATATAGTCAAAACCCTTATATTGGGTTTATAGGAATTGAGATTAGATTTTTGTGTTATATTCTGCTGCATAAATCTCATATTTCCTTACAGCAACTTTGGTTGAGGGGGAGTGTTGAAATGCAAGCCTCTTTACCTGGGAGTCATGCGTTGCTACATCAATAAACCAATGCCGCGGCATGCCTCAACAAAGCACAACATCAATAAATCAATGCCGCGACATTGCAGCCACGGGTCTGTAGCACTGGACCTATGCCACGACATCAATAAGTCAGTGTCATGACTTGTTAGCTACGAGTCTGTGTCTTTGTAACAACAACTGAAAACTAGTACAAAGCATGCATAATAACAATAGAAAATTGGGTCCAAAAACTTTCTTTTCATTATACGTCATGTGTCTTTTATACATAAAAGATACTGTTTACAAAAATGCATTTTTAAAGACAAAACAGGGGAAATAGTGTAGCTATCTCTCTTCGCTTGCCGACGCCCCTCCGACTGCATCACCTAGAACCTGCATCCACAAAGGAAAATAACGGGGTGAGCACAAAATAATGCTCAGTAAGTAAAACTCTCTCTCTGTCTGTCCCCGTATAAATAACTCTTAATTCTTCCCTTATACTATTTCTGATTCTGTTTCTGTTCCTAATAACATCATGGCCTCATCTTACCGGAGGTACGGCCGGATGGCGTTCACACAGCACCATCTCACTCTCTATAGCTATCGGGTGGAATTCACACAGTACCAACCCATTCTTAGTGACTACCGAGTGAGGATCACAAAGCACCAACTCGGTTCTTTCTAACTATCGGGTGGAGATCACCTAGCACCTACCCGTTCCTCATGAATTTTGGGTAACGATCACCAAGCATTTACCCGTCTCTAGTCACTGTTGGGTGATGGTCACAAAGCATCAACCCACTTCTACCAAATGTTAGATGATGATCACAAAGCATCAACCTACATATCTCTTAACTAACCGGGTAGTGGTCACAAAGCATCTACCCATTTCTACTACTCATCGGGTGATGATCACAAAGCATCGACCCATCTTTCTAAGGGCTATTCGGATGATGATCACAAAGCATCAATCCGATTCCCATAACGGTCGGGTGATGATCACAAAGCATCATCCCAACTATACTACTCTTCAAATTCATTCTATTGTAGCATTTTTTTCAATGCTCTCTACCCTTAGAGTAATTTTACCCACTAAGCTCTCTACTCATAGGGTAATTGCATAAACCATTTTCCTACACTTTCTTAGGTCACTTTTTCATGTACAACTAGTGACTATGGATGGTTCATCACTACTAATGCACTTATGAAATGCCAACATGCAATGTTGCAAGAATTAAGGTTCAATACTCACACTCAAACCTCTATTGGGCATTTCATCAAACAACTCATGTGCACTATAAAACTCTATCATAGCCATGATTCTAAAACTTTTCTTAACCATCCAAAATGGGGAAAAACCCCTTCACAAAGCCATAATAACCTGTCAAACAAAACACTTCCAAAAAGGGTTCCATAACACCCCTTCAAATCCATCTCAACTACCTTGCCAATCCAACATCTCATTTCTCAAATTTGCAAGGTATAAACATTCACAAAGCATAGAAATCTCTATTTAATCCTTCATACATGCCATATTACATGTAAATCACATACATACTTCAAGTCTATCAAAACCCTAATTAAGAAATTTCATAAATCTCAACTTGGGTTGGGTTTTACTTACTTGTTATGGAGAGACTTCACAAATTCTTCCTTTTACTTGTTTAGCTTGACTTTTCCTCTAATCTTAACCAAAAGAAGGAAAACCCTCAAATACCAAAATGAACTAAAACTCACAAATCACACAACTTAAGGAGAAATCCTTACCTTAGGAAGCCTTAGGTTACTTTTTCACCCCAAATCACTTCAAAACCCCTTGGAATACCTTGATCAAAAGAGAAGAGAAGAGAAGTTGAGAGGAGTAAGGATGGAAGTTGCGTTTGAGAAGAAGAAATGAGGGGTTTCTTTGATTCTAATTCCTTTTAATGAAATATATCCCAAAGCATTCCCATTTTACCCTCACTCTTCTTTGGGAATTCCATCTATATCCTTTGATTCATTACAAACTCACCCCCATATCAACACATTCTCTATGAAAAATCCTTACAAATAACTCCCCACTTTTCCTGCTAATTACGGGTAGAAAGGTCAAATTGCCCTTAGGGAAGAAAATATTTAAAACTCAACCAACATTTAATTGCTCTCGCCGCGCGAAACTGTCCAAGCCAGCTTCCCCGTGGCTTCACCTCTCGCGCGAAGCACGCAGACCCTGAACTTCTTCTGTTTTCAACCAATTTCAGGGCAAATATTCAACACAACACTAAATCAAACAATAACACCAAAACCAACTCAAAATAAGAGCGAAAGAGGAAACAATAACAACGTACCTCAAGCGGGGCGTTACAATTCTCCCCCCCTTAAAAGAATTTCATCCCCGAAATTCATGCAAATAACTCTGGGAAACGATCCTGCATGTCCCGCTCTACTTCCCAAGTGGCCTCTTCCACTTTGTGATTCCTCCAAAGGAACTTCACTAGCGGAACACTCTTGTTCCGAAGTTCTTTAACCCTTCGATCTAGAATCTGAACTGGACGTTCTTCATATACTAGATTCTCTGTTACTTCAACGTCTTCTACGCTCAGGATGTGGAGGGGATCACTTACATACTTTCGTAGCATCGAGACATGGAAGACATCGTGCACCCTGTCCATGCTGGGTGGTAGTGCCAATCTATAGGCCACCTTTCCCACTCGTTGCAAGACCTCAAAAGGACCTACATACCTCGGTGCTAGCTTCCCTTTGCTTCCAAAGCGCATTACTCGCTTGTAGGGGGAAACTTTCAGAAACACTTTGTCACCCACTTGAAATTCTACCTCTTTCCTCTTCAAGTCGGCATAACTCTTCTGTCGATCTTGGGCTTGTTTCATTCTATTTCTGACTAACTTCACATCTTCTACTAGCTTCGAGTCATCTCTTGGCCCAAGAGCGGTA
Organism: Pistacia integerrima; assembly: GCA_026225825.1. Lineage (NCBI taxonomy): Eukaryota > Viridiplantae > Streptophyta > Magnoliopsida > Sapindales > Anacardiaceae > Pistacia > Pistacia integerrima. Next base: position 28,012,807 of record CM047747.1, on the reverse strand, counting down.
CTCAACTCATCTCTTTCTCCTACTTCATCCCAATGAAGCGGAGACCTACACCGTCTACCATACAAAGCCTCGTAAGGCGCCATTCTAATTGTAGACTGATAACTGTTGTTGTAGGCAAATTCCACTAAGGGTAACATCTCATGCCAGGATACTCTATAATCCATGCAACAGGCTCTCAACATATCCTCGAGCACCTGATTTGTTCTCTCGGTCTGACCATTTGTCTGAGGATGATAGGCATCTTGAATGCTAAACGGGTACCCAAACTCCTCTGTAAACTTGTCCGAGAAGGCCTGAAAGAAATCACGGAATCTCTATCGATACTATAGTCTTGGGCACACCATGCAATCGACTATCTCCTTGAGGTAAATGGGCCAACCTGACCGCAGAGAGGTACTTTCCTTTACTGGGAGGAAATGGGCTGATTTGGTTAACCTATCCACAATCACTCATATAGCATTATACCCTCTCTGTACTCTGGGGAGACCCGTGATAAAATCCATCGAAATGCTCTCCCATTTCCACTCTGGGATACTCAATGGTTGAAGCAACCCTGACGGCCGTTGGTGTTCTGCTTTTACCTGCTGACAAGTTAGACATTTAACCACAAACTCTGTGATGTCTTTCTTCGTACCTGACCACCAATAGCCCTTCTTTACATCCTGATACATCTTGGTTGCTCCCGGATGAGCGGTGTACGGTGTGTCATGAGCCTCCATAAGAATTTTCTGTTTCAACTCCTCATTTGGAGGAATGCAGAACCGATTTCTGAAATAGAGGACACCATCTCTCACAAAGAACTCTGATGTCTTGCCCTCACGCACTTGCCGAATCTGCCCCCTTTCGACACCACTCATCGCCATTTGCTTTTCTCTAATTTCCTCTAGTAAAGAGGACTGTACCTCTAGGCTGGCAATTCTTCCCGGAACCACATCAATCTGCTCCTTAGACAATTCTTCTATTAACTCTTTCTGCCTAGTAAGCCGAAAAACATGGGATTTTCTACTCAAAGCATCGGCTACTACATTGGCTTTCCCCGGTTGATATTTGATCTCACAATCATAATCCTTGACCAGCTCTAACCACCTTCTTTGCCTCATATTCAACTCCTTTTGAGTGAAGAAGTACTTTAGACTCTTATGATCAGTGTAGATATTACTCTTCACACCATAAAGGTAGTGCCTCCAAATCTTTAAGGCAAAGACCACAGCTGCTAATTCTAAGTCATGCGTAGGGTATCTGGTCTCGTACTCTTTCAATTGACGAGAAGCATAAGCTATAACCCTACCTAACTGCATCAACACAGCACCAAGTCCCTGCAAAGAGGCATCTGTATAAATGTCATAATCTACACCCTCCTGTGGTAGCACTAGTACAGGAGCTGATGTTAACCTCTTCTTCAACTCTTGAAAGCTTTCTTCACATGTCGCTTGACCAGTCAAAAGCAAAAGGAGTTTTCTCGCTTGGCAAGAGTTGTCAACGGTTTAGCCAATCAAACTAATCTCGCTACAAATCGCCGGTGATCTCACATTTCTGTTTGGTAAGAGTTGTCACTGCTTAGGTTAACATGGGCAGAATCTCATACAAATCGCCAGACTAACTCGCTAAGCCTAAGAAACTCCCCGATTTCTTTCACCGTTCTTGGCTTCGCCATTCCAGATTGCCTGCACTTTACTCGGATCTACCGAAATCGCTTCCTTCGATACGGTATGACCCAAGAATATCACTTGGTTAAGCCAAAACTCACACTTGGAAAATTTAGCACACAACTTCTTTTCTCTCAGCCGTTGCAATACTAATCTCAAGTGTCTCTCATGCTCTTCTCTTGACTTTGAGTAAATCAGAATGTCGTCGATGAAGACAACAATGAACTGATCCAAATACTCATGGAATACCCTGTTCATCAGGTTCATAAAAACTGTTGGGGCATTAGTCAAGCCGAAAGGCATCACTACAAATTCATAATGCCCATATCTTGTACGAAAGGCAGTCTTAGCCACATCTTGCTCAACCACTCTTACTTGATGATACCCGGACCTCAAATATATTTTGGAGAACACTGCCGCTCCTTTCAACTGATCAAAAAGGTCATCTATCCGGGGTAGTGGGTACTTATTCTTCACTGTAACTTTATTCAACTCCCTATAATCAATACACATCCTTAGTGATCCATCCTTCTTTTTCACAAACAGGATTGGAGCTCCCCAAGGGGAATGACTTGGTCGGATAAAGCCTTTATCTAAAAGCTCTTGGAGTTGCTTCTTTAATTCTTGGAGCTCAGCTGGGGCCATTTGATAAGGGGCTTTAGATATTGGTGTTGTCCCTGGTGCTAGTTCGATACTAAACTCTACCTCCCTCTCTGGAGGCAAACCCGGTAACTCTTCCGAAAATACATCTAGGAAGTCTCGAACTACTGGCACCCTCTGAATCTCTAACTGGGGAACATCACCACTTTGCACTACATGGGCAATATAACCCGAACACCCCTTTCTCAACATCTTCCTGGCTTTCACATTACTAATCAGCATGCTCAACCGATGGCCTTCTCCAAAACTAAACTTATCTCCACTATCAAGGTTAAACCTTGCCTTCTTTTTCCGACAGCCAATCTCTACTCCATATCTCCCTAGGAAGTCCATGCCCAGAATCACATCAAAATCGGGCATATCGAAAACTATTAAGTCAATGATTAACTCTCTACCCTAGATCACTAAGGACTCTCTTAACAAAATCTTTTGAGTCACAACACTAACCCCATCGGATAGTTCTATCTTAATGGGTTGTGATGCTCTAGTAGGTTTCAAACCTAATCTCTCAAGCATCCCATAAGATATGAACGAATGAGTAGCACCTGAATCAATTAAAGCATATAAAGGGACTGCATGAAATAATAATCCCGACCGATAGTGGTGATGGGCGGCCTTTGCTTCCCCTTGTGCCACAAGAAAAACTCGGCATTGCGCACCTCCCCGAACCCCGAGAGTAGTTGGTGGAAGAGGAGCTTTACAATCTCTCATCATGCGCCCTAGCTGTCCGGCACCTATAACACACTCTCTGATCCCTCAGACACTCTCCCGGGTGATTCTTCCCGCATTTAGGGCAAGGAGGAAACCCTTCCGTCCGAGGTCGCTTATTCTTCCACTCTTTTCTATTCTGTCTATCTTGGAACTTCTTCTTCTGATTCTTCATGTCTTTACCCTTTACATCCTCATGTTTCTCTCTATGAGGAGCGAAGGGTAGCTCCTTCGGTCCTCCTGACGAGGATCCTACCGGGAAGATTTTATTCTCAAAAATCTCCGCCTTCATCACCCGCCTCAAAGCCTCACTATAATTCCGAGGAGGGTTGGAGCTTGTCATTATATCCCGGGCTATCTCCGGCTTCAATCCATGCACAAACTTATCCCTTCTCAGGGCCGGAGTGCTAACTATTCCCGGTGCAAACCTTGCAAGAGCGTTGAACTTCACTGAGTACTCTTTCACAACGCTAGTCCCTTGCTGTAAACTGATAAATTCTTGGACCTTCTCATGAACTTGGTCCTCTGTTCTATACTCAACCTCAAACTCTTGCCTAAACTCTTCCCACGTCATTACTGTCGCGTCATGAGTTTCTTCCATTAACTCCCACCAAATTCGGGCATCACCGCGAAACTAGAAACTCGCATACCGGATCTTCTCCGTCGACATGGGAAATAAACTGTGGCTCGTTCTACCGACCCTCCAAGCCACTCTTCGCTATTACTTGGATCTCGAGTACCCTTAAACTCGAGGGTTGATGCGGCTAGAGAGACCTGAAATCGGTTCAACTCGCTCTGCGTTTGGGGAGGTACCGTTTGTCCTCTTTCGACATGTGTAACTGGCGGTACCTGAACAGGGGGTACAACTCTCCCCTGAGTTTCTGCCATAACTTGCTGTATAATTCCCCGGATTCTAGCTTCATCCAAGGGAGGGGCGTAGACTCTTGGTGGGTTAGAAGGTTCTCCTTCATTCACCACACCTTTACCGCGATTCCGATAACTACGCCTCATCTACAAAATGATCACACTAATAAACTCAAGGAACAATTGCTATAAGGAAAGAATTACTCACACAGTCGGCTAGAGGACGTCGTGGCGATGAGAATAGTACACTGTTCAATCCCAAAATCTTTGCTCTGATACCAAAAATGTAACAACTACTGAAAACTAGTACAAAGCATGCATAATAACAATAGAAAATTGGGCCCAAAAACTTTCTTTTCATTATACGTCATGTGTCTTTTATACATAAAAGATACTGTTTACAAAAATGCATTTTTAAAGACAAAACAGGGGAAACAGTGTAGCTATCTCTCTTCGCTTGCCGACGCCCCTCCGACTGCATCACCTAGAACCTACATCCACAAAGGAAAATAACGGGGTGAGCACAAAATAATGCTCAGTAAGTAAAACTCTCTCTCTGTCTGTCCCCGTATAAATAACTCTTAATTCTTCCCTTATACTATTTCGATTCTCCTTTGTTCCTAATAACATCATGGCCTCATCTTACGAGGTACGGCGGAGGATGGCGTTCACACAGCACCATCTCACTCTCTATAGCTATCGGGTGGAATTCACACAGTACCAACCCATTCTTAGTGACTACCGAGTGAGGATCACAAAGCACCAACTCGGTTCTTTCTAACTATCGGGTGGAGATCACCTAGCACCTACCCGTTCCTCATGAATTTCGGGTAACGATCACCAAGCATTTACCCGTCTCTAGTCACTGTTGGGTGATGGTCACAAAGCATCAACCCACTTCTACCAAATGTTAGATGATGATCACAAAGCATCAACCTACATATCTCTTAACTAACCGGGTAGTGGTCACAAAGCATCTACCCATTTCTACTACTCATCGGGTGATGATCACAAAGCATCGACCCATCTTTCTAAGGGCTATTCGGATGATGATCACAAAGCATCAATCCGATTCCCATAACGGTCGGGTGATGATCACAAAGCATCATCCCAACTATACTACTCTTCAAATTCATTCTATTGTAGCATTTTTTTCAATGCTCTCTACCCTTAGAGTAATTTTACCCACTAAGCTCTCTACTCATAGGGTAATTGCATAAACCATTTTCCTACACTTTCTTAGGTCACTTTTTCATGTACAACTAGTGACTATGGATGGTTCATCACTACTAATGCACTTATGAAATGCCAACATGCAATGTTGCAAGAATTAAGGTTCAATACTCACACTCAAACCTCTATTGGGCATTTCATCAAACAACTCATGTGCACTATAAAACTCTATCATAGCCATGATTCTAAAACTTTTCTTAACCATCCAAAATGGGGAAAAACCCCTTCACAAAGCCATAATAACCTGTCAAACAAAACACTTCCAAAAAGGGTTCCATAACACCCCTTCAAATCCATCTCAACTACCTTGCCAATCCAACATCTCATTTCTCAAATTTGCAAGGTATAAACATTCACAAAGCATAGAAATCTCTATTTAATCCTTCATACATGCCATATTACATGTACATCACATACATACTTCAAGTCTATCAAAACCCTAATTAAGAAATTTCATAAATCTCAACTTGGGTTGGGTTTTACTTACTTGTTATGGAGAGACTTCACAAATTCTTCCTTTTACTTGTTTAGCTTGACTTTTCCTCTAATCTTAACCAAAAGAAGGAAAACCCTCAAATACCAAAATGAACTAAAACTCACAAATCACACAACTTAAGGAGAAATCCTTACCTTAGGAAGCCTTAGGTTACTTTTTCACCCCAAATCACTTCAAAACCCCTTGGAATACCTTGATCAAAAGAGAAGAGAAGTTGAGAGGAGTAAGGATGGGAAGTTGCGTTTGAGAAGAAGAAATGAGGGGTTTCTTTGATTCTAATTCATTTTAATGAAATATATCCCAAAGCATTCCCATTTTACCCTCACTCTTCTTTGAGAATTCCATCTATATCCTTTGATTCATTACAAACTCACCCCCATATCAACACATTCTCTATGAAAAATCCTTACAAATAACTCCCCACTTTTCCTGCTAATTAGGGGTAGAAAGGTCAAATTGCCCTTAGGGAAGAAAATATCTAAAACTCAACCAACATTTAATTCGGCCTGTCGCCGCAGCGAAGAAACTGTCGCCGCGCGAAACTCGCTATCAGCCTTCCCCGTGGCTTCAACCTCTCTTCGCCCCAGCGAAGCACGGCAGACTGAACTTCTTCTGTTTTCAACCAATTTCAGGGCAAATATTCAACACAACACTAAATCAAACAATAACACCAAAACCAACTCAAAATAAGAGCGAAAGAGGAAACAATAACAACGTACCTCAAGCGGGGCGTTACATTCTTTTTTTGTTTCTTTCCTTTTTTTTCTGTTCTTTTATTTTTTTTGTTTTTGTTTCCTTATTAATCATCTATGTAACAACTATTGTATACAATTTTAATTTAGGAATTTTCTAGCCTAGTTATTATTTTCCTATTAAATCTATCTATGTAAATGTTGATTCACCAAGTAAATTATGTTAAAGATTGAATACAGTTTTATTAATTTTATGAAATTTGAATTTAGAATCATATCTTCATTTGAAAATAACATTATTTTATTTTTATTTAATGGTTTACAAATTACAAAGATTTGATTTATGAATTATGATGTTGAATTGTTGATGTATCTCTAATTATATTAATAATTTCTTGTTACTTGATTATGGTTTATGTGCCTTTACCAAATTTTTCATAAATTTAAAAAAAGTATTAATCATATTGTTGTATTAAGTTTTTCTACTATGTTTATATTAATAATTACTATGTTTGGGGAAAATTCTCAGTAGCGATTACGCCCTAACTCAGAGAAAATTCACCATGAGGATTAATACCTGCAAATCCCCAACCTCCGAGACAGGGGATTCCCCGACATAACCATCTTGGGGATAGGTCCAAGAACCCCATTCCCCACCCTGCTCCCATCTCTACCAACTGGTCAATCCGATCCGATTTTAAGAATAGTGGCTCAACCCTGCTAAGTTAGTGATCCACTTGTGAGTTTGGTATATAAAGAGAGTTCTTCCACTTTTGCACTCAAGTTATATCGGTTATTATTTTATAAATTTCATTATTAAATCATTCAACTTTTTATTACTTTCACTTTGTGGAACTTTAGAGAGAGTTCAAACAAACAGAAACAGAAACGGAGATGAGAGAAAAAGGCAACGAAAATTTTACTTTGTTTTAGTTTTGATTAATAACAGAATCTATTACACGCAAGCTTATATAGTGAGCCACTGAACTGAGGAAACAGAATTAGTTACAGTGAGGTTACAGAGAGAAAGAACAGGACTTCTATTTAGCAACAGAGAAGACAACACTATTTTAGTAAAAGGCCCTTTGGGAGCGAGACGACGCATTTTTGGTTCTTCATAGATTGGTCTTTAGTTGAAACGGCAACGTTTCTATGCAGTCTTTTATGTTTAAGACGGCAGCGTTTCACAAACCAACAGCCTCCCTTAAGCTAGACAGCAGTCTCCTCTTCTCAGACCAACAGCCTCCCTCAAGCCAAACTGGCCTGCAGTTTGAGCTTGACAATCTATCTATTTTTTTTTTTGCACAACTTTCTTCAAATTGAGCTTGAACAGCCTCCCATAAACTATCAACTTATTGACTCTTAAAACAGCTTCCAGTATTCAACATATGACATAGCATCTTATTTTCTCTGCAAAATCCAACACACTGAGTTGAGTAACAATAATCTGCTTCTCACGCAGCAGTTCTGCCAACAGCATAACAACAATAACAATAATTTGCTTCTACTCATCACCAATAACGTAACAATAATGCTTGTTCATTACTAGGAAACAACAATTCAGCCAATGATAATGCATACGCTCATTCCTTAGAAACACATTCAGCTAACAATAATTTGCTTCTACTCATCACAATAACCAGACTGAAATCAACATCATCCAACAATAATCTGCTTTTGCTCATTACTTAGAAACACATTCAGCCAATGATAATCTGCTTCTGCTCATTACTTAGAAATACATTCAGCTCAACAATACATACGCTCATCACAATAACGATGAAATCAATGAACATCCAATCACAAGCGCTACCCTACGAACACAAGTAAAAAAAACTGCAACCTATAATCTGGTTAAACTCATCAACTGAAACACACTCTGCAACAATAATTAACTCATCATCACAGCATACTGAATTCAACATCATCCAATCTCAACTTTACTACTGAACACAAGTCAAATCTGCAACCTAAAATCAAATTGCAGTCAAGCAACAAGGAACAACATTCAGTTTTACTTTTAATTCTTCAAACTGTGCAGCAGGAAGTGCCTTTGTTAAAATGTCAGCAATTTGTAATTTGGATGGTACATATTGAACAACAATCTTGTGAGCTAGAACTTGTCCTCTAATGTAGTAAGTGTCAATTTCTATGTGTTTGGTTCTGGCATGAAAAACAGGGTTAGAAGCCAAAGCTCCAACACTCACATTGTCACACCATATCACAGGAATTTTTGTCATTGACAATCCTAATTCAGCAAATATACTATTTAACCAAGCTATTTCAGTGGCTGTGTGAGCCGAACTCTATATTCAGCTTCAGTAGATGATAGAGCTACTACTTTTGTTTCCTAGAGCTCCATTGAATTAAATTTGGTCCAAGGAAGACACAATAGCCACTGGTGGATCTCCTATCTTCTATATTACTGCCCCAGTCAGCAGCAGCATAACACTCAATGTCTAAAGAGGCTGCTGGTGTGAATTTTAGACCATGATCCTTAGTCCCTTGAATGTATCTCAAGACCCTTTTACATACTTGCCAATGAAGAGCAGTTGGTGCTTGAAGAAATTGACTCAGTTTATTTACAGTAAAGCTGAGATCGACCTTGTCAAGGTAAGGTATTGTAAAGCCCCTACCGTACTTCCGAACAAACTAGGATCAGAAAATAGTTTCACTATCACCTGAAAACAACTTGGAGCTTGTAGACATGGGAGTAGCACAAGAATTAGCTTCTAGCATTCTGGTTTTGATCAACAAATCAGTAGCATATTTGGTTTGACGTAGATGAAGTCTTGTGGCTATTCGTGTAGCTTCTAGGCCAAGGAAATACTTGAGTGAACCGAGAGCCTTTAAGGAAAATTCATCATTCAGCTCCTGCACAAGCTTACTCACATAAACCATATCAGACCCAGTTAATAAAATATCATCTACATAGACTAATACATAGATTACTTGTGACGATTGATGAAGTATGAACAAACTTGAGTCTGAAACAGAATTTTTAAATCCCTTATTTAAGAGAGCTTACTTAAGTTTGTCAAACCAGGCTCTAGGAGCCTGTTTGAGTCCATAAAGAGCCTTATTCAGTTTGCAAACATAAGCCTTAGAAGACTCTTCAAAACCAGGAGGTTGAACCATATAGACAACCTCATTCAAAACGCCATTAAGGAATGCGTTATTCACATCGATTTGTTGAATATCCCAATTGTGAGTAATTGCTAAAGTAAGAATAATTCGAATTGTTGAGGGCTTAATTACTGGACTAAAAGTCTCAAAATAATCAAGTCTAGGAGTTCGTTGAAACCCCTTGGCTACCAATCGAGCTTTGTATTTTTGCAAAGAGCCATCTGCATTATACTTGACTCTGAATACCCATTTGTTACCTACAATGTTCATCTCTGGTGAATAAGGGACAAGAGTCCAGGTATTGTTAGAAACCAAAGCTTCATATTCATGTTGTATTGCTGTTTTCCACTCAGGACTAGATAAAGCTTCTTGGACAGATCTTGGTTCTGGCACAACTGAACCAGTGAGTATGAAGGTTGTTGGCTGAAACATTGGCTCAGATGATGTAGCATTCAGTTTGGCTAACTTGGCTCTTGTAAGCATAGGATGTATATTTTCAGAATTATCTGGAGCATCTGAGACTGAAGTACTTGAAATACCAAAATTATCTGAAGCATCTGAAGCTGAAACACTTGAAATATCAGTTAGCTATAGAGAGGTCAGATCAGTTGCAAGTGGACATGCTGACTTGGACAGATTGTTATTGGTAGGGTAAGGATCTGTATTTCATGTATTAGGTTTGGTAAGATAGGATGAGCAAGGAATTTCATAAGATGTTAAGTCTACTATAATGGGTTTAGGTAAGCAAGTTTGTTGTGACGATTGTATCTTTGGGCAGGGTATTTCATAGGCTGTTAAGTCTACTGTAATGGTTTTAGGTGGACATGTTTGATGGTATCTCTGGTTGTAACTTACAAGGTAATGCATGAGAAGCTAATTGAGGAGAAGAAACACATGTGGAATTAGTAGGCAAAGTAGGATTAACAGATGGAGTAAAATTAGAACTCTTACCACTGGTTGAAGGAGAATCATTAGAAGAACCAACTGCTGTAGGAGAGATAGGTTCAGCCGAGTGATTTGAGTGAGTTGAATGACTTATGGGAATGAAAGGCAAATAATTTGGAGTAGAATGATCTGATTTGGATGACATTAAAGAATCTGAACTGACTTTGGAAAAACCAGAAGAAAAAGGGAAGTCATTTTCATTAAACCTCACACTGGGAGTGACAAAGATTTTACCATCTGGACTAAGACATTTATACCCTTTCTGAGTCAAACTATATCCTACAAGACACATTTTTGGGAATGAAAACTAAACTTATGTTTGTTAAACACTCTAAGAAATGGAAAACATGCACATCCAAACACCTTCAAAGTTTCATATGATGGTTGAAATTTAAACAAGAGTTGATATGGTGATGCATGCTGTAAAACTTTAGTAGGCATTCTATTAATTAGATATACAACAGTTTCAAAAGCAAGTCACCAAAAATGCAATGGCATGGATGTATGAGCTAATAAGGTCAATCATGTTTCTACCACATGCCTATGTTTCCTCTCACTTCTTCCATTTTGTTGATGAATATAGGGACAAGAATGTCTAAACTGAATGCTCTCACTAGTAAGATAAGTAATTAATCCCTTATATTCTCCTCCTTGGTCTGATTGAATACATTTAAGTTTGTAACCAAATTGTCTCTCTGCAAGATGATGAAATTTAATAAAAATAGATCTTACTTCAACCTTGGTTCGTAAAGGAAAAAGCCATGTGTATCTACTGAAGTCATCTAAAAAATGAACATAATATTTGAAACCTTTAGTAGAAGGAATGGGTGCAGGACCCCATATGTCATTGTGAATAAGTTCAAGTGGAAAAACTGCTCTGGATGAAGATCTAGGAAAACTGGTTTGATGCATTTTTCCTAGTTAACAGGCCTCACAGAACTCAACAGGTCTATAGCTTGTGTCTCTTTGTAAAGACTGCATAATATAATGATATGCTTTGACATGAGGATGACCTAGTCTTTGGTGCCAAACCAAAGGACTAATGTTCTTATTTACTCTGAAAACATAAGGGATTGAGACATCAGAATTAGAACTTAATGCAGCATTATCATGATTATGCAAATTGGGCTTGGTTGCATCAAGGTTAAAACAATATGCACAATTTTTATCATTATGAATACAATCAAAACATGATCTATCAACACATGGAGCACAATTTTTATCATTATAAATACAATCAAAACATGACCTGTCAACACATGGAGTAGCAGCAGCATTGCATTGAGAACCATCCACATGGTTAACATTATTAAGAACACAATCATTATGTAAGACATCTTCATATGGAGCAATACCAGTAACATTTTGAGAATGAACAGAATCATCTTTATTTATATTGTCATTATTCGAATTACAAGAACGCAAAGCACAAGCACTAACATTGCTAATATCAGAAACAGAGACACTATCTTTATTGATACAGGCGGACTCAATATCATTATTAAAAGTAAAGCTAGAATGAGACATTGCTAGGGATCTTAAGGAATTATCTAATTGACAATTATCAGACTGACATTCAGAGGAACGAGACATTACAACGTTTCCAGAATAGGTGTCTTTTAAGGACTTTTCTTGGGACAATGACTGAGCAGACTGAGATGAGATTTAAGTGGACAGATTTGGAGGAATCACAAGCTGATATAACCCTGCTTTAAGGTCTCCTTGCCAGCACAGTCTTGGTAACTTTGTCCTTTACAACACAGCAATTTGAGTTAAATTCAACAACCACATTGTTATCATTTGTGAATTTGGAAATGCTTAAAAGATTTTTGGTTATTTTGGGTACACATAGAATATTTTTTAGATAAAGACATGTGGATTGCGAATTGCTAGGTAAATAGGAATTACCAGTATGAGAAATGTGTAACCACTCACCATTCCCTACTTGCAACTGTTCTGACCCTTCATAAGATTTGCTAATATTCAACTGCGCAGGATCAGATATGATGTGATCTATTGCTCCAGAGTCCATATACCGTATTGGATCAGTTGGAGTAGTAGAAGTTGCATAAGAAGCAGAATCAGATGCAGACTATGGTAAGAGCTGCTGTGGGTGGAAAGCAAGGTGTGCTTGAGGACCAGCTTGTGCATTAGATGCTTGTTGACTTGGAAGACTAGTATAAGTAATCTGGCCAAAGGGCTAAAAAGATTGGTTAGCCGAGTGAGCAGGTTGTCCTCCTGTGTTGAATTGTTGGTATGAACCTGAATGTGAAAGACCAGTTGATACATTTTGTCCAGAAACAACTGAGGTTCTTGCAGGCTGATAATTGCCAGAGTGAACTTGAACTGGTGTATTGTACTGAAAACCATGATTGGCAAACTGTGCCTGAAATCCACCAGAGGATAGTCCATTTCCAGATTGAGGCTGAAATCCTCCAGATGAAAAACCATTTCTAGATTGAAAACCTCCTGTATATGACGAATCATACCTATGATAGCATTGCACAGCCGTGTGTCCAGGTTTACCACAAACTTGACATATTGGCCTACCTCGACTGTTGAATCTGCCTCTTTCTCTACCAGCATTATTGAACATTGCAGGTCTATAATTGTTCCATGTAGACTCATATTGAAAACTAGGTAACTGAGCTAAAATAGTAGAAGACTCAAATGGATTGAGTGAATTTGTAGGCACGGGATAAGGAGAGTGAGGAGTCTAGTTTTGGAAGGTACTCAAGGCAGAATTATTAAAGGGTGCAACATTCAGACCTGAGCTATTAAAAGATGTCATATTGTCACGTTTACTGGATGAAGAGGCTTGATTGACCATAGCTATATTAGCAGAGCTATTTGAGAAATCAAAAGAGTTAAATTTCTCAAGTCTTATCTCATACTTTTGTAACAAAAACTTTGCTTCTTGTAAGGTAACAGAATCCAATTTCGATTCAATCTGTGAGGTCAAATTAACAACAGCTGCGTCATATTCTGGACCAAGTCCATCAAGAACATGTTGAAGAAGATCTTCTTCAGATATAGCCTGACCACTTGCTGACAAACTATCTGCAATTTCTTTCATCCTTTTAACGTAACTATCTATACTTAAATCCTTCTTTTGAGTTGTTTGTAATAGGTTCTTTAAATGCAGAGCTCGAGCTTTAGAGTCAAGTTCAAACTCATTCTCAAGAGCAGACCAGATCTTATATGAATAACGACACTTTGAGACATATTCAAACATACTTTCTGAGATTGAAGCTAACAACCAACTGACTAGGAACTTGTCAGTACGTTTCCAGTTCACATAAGTTGGATTAATTTCTTCTTTAATTTCAGATTCTTTATCTTTTGGTTCATCAACATTATCCATACATGTTTTCTTAGTAAGAATAATAGGAGAAGGAAAAGGTATAGTACCAATTAAGTAATCTTCCAGTTCATGAGCACCAACGGCGAACAGAATTTGAGACCTCTAGAAGCGATAGTTATCTCTTGTGAGCTTAGGGTTAACAACTTGCAAACTCGATGAAACTGCAGAATGCTCAAAATTTTGCGAATTGCTTAGACTATTCAGCATCTTTTCAGCTCTAGCAAACTTAGACGGATCAGAATTGTCGGCCATTGACGTTTTTCAAGGCTCTGATACCATGTGGAACTTTAGAGAGAGTTCAAACAAACAGAAACAAAAACGGAGATGAGAGAAAAAGGCAACGAAAATTTTACTTTGTTTCAGTTTTGATTAATAACAGAATCTGTTACACGCAAGTTTATATAGTCAGCTGCTGAGCTGAAGAAATAGAATTAGTTACAGTGAGGTTACAGAGAGAAAGAACAGACTTCTATTTAGCAATAGAGAAGACAACACTATTTTAGTAAAGGCTAGAGCTGAGACGACTGCGTTTTTGGTTCTTCATAGATTGTTCTTTAGTTGAAACGGCAACGTTTCTATGCAGTCTTTTATATTTAAGACGGCAGCGTTTCACAAACCAACAGCCTCCCTTAAGCTAGACAACAGTCTCCTCTTTTCAGACCAACACACTTAACATGCATAGACCGACCACGCATGGAATCCGTTTTTGGCATTTATGTAGATGCATGACTGCATGTTTTTCATAATTAAAATCTATTCAATCGGCTCCTACAAAGGAGAAGAAAAGTCCAAGATGTTTATTGAGATATATAAGATTTTTATTTATGCACTATCATTTTTTATTACAAATATTATTACTATCATTATTGAGAATAAAGCAGGTTTGACTAATTTCCATTAATAGAATCAACTATTAATACAAGTTAAGAAACAAAAATGTGTATCTTTAGATATGTTCAATATTTATGATTAAGTTAAAAGATGACTACATTTTCGTGTTAGGGACAACTAATTGCATTTATTAAATCATAATGTGCATAGAGGTGCATGTTAATTTGTAATTTATTAAGTACATTATTAACTATTAAGGTTTCTATATAACAGCTATTGTAAACAATTTTAATTAGGAGTTATTATTTTCCTATTACAAGAAGATTGGTTTTTTAATTGTCAAATATTCTAGATTTCTTTTTTAATATTTTCCCGTAAGAAAAATTCTATTTTGGAATTGTTTCCAATGTAATCACATACACAATTATAACTACAAACATGCACAACTTATGATATAATAAATGGCAATCACTTGATCAACTCTATATTATATTGATCACAAACACAAATACACAATTATAGTCACAAATGCACACAACTCTATAATATTATAATCTAATAAATTCCATTAGACAATCTCTAACAACTAAACTCCAATCTATTCAAAACCGTAATTATAATTTACAACTAATACCATATTTATCAATTATTACTTGACTCAAAAATTTAATTTGATAAATTACTCTAAACATTAGCATAGAATAAATTATATATGTTCTTTTAAATTTAACTGGTGACAACTTTATACATTAGCTAGTGTCAGTCTTCAACATTTCTATACATAATGTTCAACTTTTATACTTATTTTCAGGTGTAAATTTTATTTCATATTTAATGTTGAATTCATTATTTTTCAGTTGCTTATAATTATATAAATTCTCTTTGCAGGTACACTTTGTTCTTTTCGACTAAATTAGCATCTATAAATTAAAAAATTTATTTTATGGGAACATAGCAGACTCGACAATTTCAAACAACCACAAAAAGAAAAATTTCATGAAAACACTCAATGTACTCATTTTATTTTATTTTTTTGAGCAAGAATTAATGGTAAAGGCAGAAAAGAAAAGTATGGGATGTTTAAAAAAAAAAAAAAAAAAAATTCTTTAGCATGACTTTACGGGCACAAAATCCACCAAAAAGCTTTTAAAGAATTCATCAGTGTTGCAATGTGTTATGGGAACTAATGAGTGTCTTTAAGGCTATATTTATTTAGCAATGGTAATGAGAATTAGAAAGGAATAGGAATAAGAAAGGAGTAGAGAATGGAATGAGATTCCATTATTTAAGGTGTTATGCCTGAAAAAGTAGGGCTGACGTAGAGCCTTGTCAGCATGGGTGGTTAGAGCTTGAGAAGGTTCTACAACTGCTCAGATGTGATCACGTCGCGTGATGACATGAGTGACATGTTCCTGACAGTATGGTTGGTGTACGCCAGGTTGACATATGGTTGGAAACGATCCACGTGTACAATCCCTACATGAGTCGAGGAAATCACTCGGGCAGGTGAGCAATGGGACGCAGAGCTGGATTTGCAGGCATCTACTCCACTCGTAGATTTAGTAATCATTACCTTGGTTCATCCCACTATAAATAGAAGACTTCTCTCCCATTTGTGGGATTGACTAATTTCTCTCTAGAATAGCATACGCTCTCTCTCTTTCTCTTGTATTTTTTAAGCTATAATTCAACTTGCTGAACGCGACCTGACTTCACTCATTAATATAATATCAGTGGACGTAAGATTCGCCTTGTGAGCATCTGAACCACTTTAAACATTGTTCTTTACCCTTCAATCAACTAAATACTTTCATAATCACGTGTGACTTCTAAGCCCACTCAGCATTTCTCACGTGCGAATAGTTGGTGTCAAAATCAAACATCAACATAAGGAATATGGATTTCTTCGATCCGTTCCTTGGTTAAGAAACAAAGGAAACAAGGAATCAACATTCCTCCAATAATTCCCTTGTGTTTTACTCCAAGTAAACAGTTGGTTAGAGTTTATATTGTAATCCCTTATAGGCTATTCATTCAAGCAATAATAACATAAAAAAATTCAATTGCTTTATGTGAGTCTGGCTAAACACTTCGCAGCTCAACATATGCATCACAACAGAATGAATAAATTCAAATGCTTAAAACAAAGATTGAAGCTAACACTCATGTCCTTAGGTGAGAGTTAGACAATCCTTTATGTGATCATCAATGACCTTACCACATGTAACAACGCATCGATGCACAAATGTAAAAAGTTTGTAGTCTAAAAGGAACCCAAGGACATTATTTTTAAACACACGATATTTAGATTATATCATATATACCATTCTTGAAACAATCAGGTAAAACACTTACAAATGCCTTCACATATCACATGATGTCTGCAAAGCATGAATTATTAATGAAGATATCTTGAGTGAATCATTCATAAAGTTAATTATGACACAATACAATTCAAATCCTTAAATTTAGCATTTCATGACATGATCACACTTATTCTCCTTGCAACAAGAACATGTCAGAAAAAAACATGTTATTTAATTTCCTACAACAAAATGGGTTGAAAGAGTGATGAAAACATATCATCCTTAATCTCTTGACCTACACCACCATGCCCATCTCCATGTTGATAAAAATAATGGGAAGTTCTCACAAGATTTATTATCATTTCAACAATAGGTTGAGGTAAGGGACAATTTGTTGCAGCTCTGTATACATTTATCTTCTTCCATATCTTCCTTGTTAGATCCTTAATGTATTCACGAGCAACTTCCTCGGAACAACCAGTATCATTCATGTAACACTGGATTGATTTAGGTACATCACCTCTCTTCATCTCATCCTGATTTATTTATTAAAGAAACACAATCAATTAATTCATAGAGAATTCAAATTAAAGTATATACAATGAATTGTAAATAAATTAAAGCTAGATTTTATACCGGTGAAGTTCCCAAATCATCTTGAAGTCGAAAAACCAAGGATGACCATTTTGCAATATCCGGAATGCTTTCTAGAAATTCTAAGTCCTTCTCTAGTATTGGATTTGTTGACGATATATATGATAGAGTTGCTATAATAGGACCCATAATTGATAAATAAGCATTATTCAAATATTCATCTAGTGTTGGTTTATACTGATTGTGGTACCATCTTGCCTCTTGTTGGTCAAAGGACGAAAATGCAAAAAATTCAAGTAGCAAGAGAAAAAGTCCATTCAGCAAGATGGTGTCGTTTTTCACTTCAGTAAAATCAATTGTACAATGAGCTTTACTTTACTACTTTACTCTTTGTCTTTGTCTTTATATAAAAGAGTAAAGTTGCTCTTTACTGTACTTCTTCTTTATGAATTCAGTTATCAAGTAAAGAAAATCAAACACATTTCTCTCTATTTTTCTGCTTTGTTTGCAAACCCTAAGCTAGTTTTACATGGTATCAGAGCACTGACTAACGTCAATGGCCTCAGATCCTGCTTTATCTCAGTCGCTTAACAGCACCGGGAAGATGATGTCTAAAATATAGAATCGGACTACCTCAGTTCTTGCCTCGAGCTTGCAAGTAATCAATCCCAAGCTAACGAGGAACAACTATTAGTTTTGGAGCTCTCAGATTCTCTTTGTTGTTGGCTCGCATGAGCTGGAAGATCACCTATTAGGTAGAGTGTCTTGTCCCTCACCTATTCTGATTAATGATTCTAAAGTTGAACTGAGTAGTAATACTATTGGAGAAAGCTTAAATCCAGCTTATATTCTGTGGAAAAAGACTGATAAATGCTTAGTGAGTTGGTTGTTAGCTTCAATTAGTGAAAGCATGTTCTGTGTTGTGTCTAAGTGTAGGTTTTCCAATGAAATTTGGTTAGCCTTAGAAAATGAATTTGTCACAGACTCAAAAGCTAGAGCTTTACATTTGAAAAATTTGCTTCAAACAACTCACAAAGGAGGATTGAGTATTAGTGACTATGTGAAGAAAATGAAAGAAACTGCAGAAAGTTTAGCTGCAAGTGGATTGATTATCTCTGATGGAGACTTATTACAGTATGTGTTAGATGGTCTAGGGCCTGAATATGATTCAGCAGTAATGACACTCACCTCTAGACTAGAATCAAAAGTGGATACTGTAACCCTTCAAGAGGCACAGTTTCTGTTGCAGAAATATGAATTCCATCTTGAGAAGTTTAATTCCATAGATCTATACAACACTTCAGCAAATATAGCCTCCATAACTAATCATGGATGTTATAATGTGTCTGGTACTAGTTTACCAGTCCTCCTGTCAAAACTGTAAATAGTCTAAGTAGTACCACACCCTCTCTAATGTCTCTTGGGAATCCACACACCTCACAAAACTATGTCACCTTACCTTCCTATGTAAACTCACCTGTTCAGCCTCCTGTTCCACCTGTTCAGCCTTTATTCTTTGCCTACAACACCATAACTCAACCTTATTCTCCTGGTCCTGTTGCTAACTCTCATTTACGTTACAACACTATGCCCTTCAACTCTAGATCCTCTGGTTTTAACACATATGGAAGAGGCAGAGGTAGAAGTATAGGCAGAGGGAGAATTATTTGTCAAGTGTGCAATAAAGCTGGACACTCAGCTATACAGTGTTATCATAGATATAACTCAACTTATAATGGTACTTTTCAAGCTGGCAATGGAAGCTTTCCTAGTCACACATTTACTAATTCAGTACCACAACAACATTTCAACACTTATCCTACTAAACCAGTATAGTATCCTACTATTGGTACCTCCCACCAACATCCTGATAGTACCTTTCAAACACAGCAACAACATTTTAACCCACAACAGTCACAATACACTGGCACTCCTAAGAGTAATTTTAGTATTCCAGCAACTTTTGGAGTTCCTAGTCACCAGATGGGAGCCAATAGTCAAGCAAATCTGGTTCATCTTGGTAGTAACTCAATGGTGTATCCCTGGAAGTAATGCTTTTTCGGATCATAGTTGTACAAAGACTATACAACAATCCACAGGCTTCTGTCACTACTCCAGTTGATCCAGATGGTATATGGACTCCGGGGCAACTGATCATGTCACTTCCAACCTATCTCAACTGACTATTAGCAAGAATTATAAAGGTGAGGATAAACTTCAAGTTGGAAATGGTGAGTACCTTCACATTTCCCAAACTGGTCACTCTTTTATTCCTAGTAGTCTTCATTCCAAGTGCCTTTATCTTAAAAACATACTTTGTGTTCCTAAAATCACAAAAAATCTACTGAGTATTTCTAGGTTTACTAGGGATAATAATGTTGTTGTTTAGTTTGATGCTAACTCTTGTGTTGTTAAGGACAAGTCAACCAAGGCCATGTTACTACAAGGGGGTCTTAAAGAAGGACTTTATCAACTGGAAATTCCATCAAACACCACTGATCTGCCAAAACCATGTGTCTCTTATCATCAATCTGGTTTGAATACAGCCAATCTATCCCAAAACTTGGCAGCCACTGCACATGTTATGAGCCCTTCAATCAAATACTCCTCTCAGCCTTTCAATAAACCTGTAACTACTCCTCAATTGTCCAACCAACATTTAGAGTTAGTTGAAAATGTCAATAAAAATTCTGATGTAGTTTCAAATGTTAGCTATAATAAAGATTCTGATTTTACACCACAGTGTATGTAACGCCCCACCTGAGGTACGTAGCTAATGTTTCTTCCTTTACTCTTTTTTTGAGTCGGTTTATTAGTATTATTGTGGGTTGGCCTTTGATTGAGTGGTATGTTGAATATTGTCTAGAAATTGGTTGAAAATAGAGGAAGTTTTGTGTTCTAGGCTTCGTCGTGGCGAAGAGGTGTTGAAGCCATGGGAAAGCTGCTGGACAGTTTCGCCGCGACGACAGAAGTTTCTTTGCCGCGGTGACGTTCCGACCAAATTGTTTGTTAAGTTTTAGATATTTTCTTCCCTAGGGGGAATTTGACCATTCTAACCCTAATTAGTAGAGAAAGTGGGGAGTAAAATGTAAGAAATTTTCTTGGAGAATATGTTAATATGGGGGTGTGTTTGTAATAAATCAAAGGATATGGATGGAATTTCCAAGAAAGAGTAAGGGCAAAATAGGAATGCTTGTGTATAAATTGTATTAAAAGGAATTAAGTCATTGCAAACCCTTCATTCTTCTTCTCCACCGCCACTCTCCTTTTCTCACTTCTCTCAATTTCTCTTTCATTTGTTAAAGGATTTTTAGAGGGCTTTTGGAGTGATTTGGGGTAGAAAATCAATCTAAGGCATCCTAAGGTAAGGATTCTTGCTTTGGATGTGAAGTTTTGTGAGATTTTGTGTATATTTGATTATTGAGGTCTTTTGGTTTAATTGTTGAATTGTTTAAAGGGTAGAGAAAAATTAAGCAAACCAAGAGAAAGGAAGTGCTAGTGAGATCTCTCCATCACAAGGTAAGTAAATCCCAACCCAAGTTGAGATTTGAGAATTTTCTTGATTAGAGATTTAATAACAATTATGTATGTATGTTATATACATGTTATATGTTATGTTATTGAGTTTTAAATGGAGATTATTATTGCTTTGTGGTTATTCATACACTTCAATTATGAGAAGTGAGATGTGGGTTGGAAATGTAGTTAGAGATGGAATTGAAGGATATTGAGAAATCCTTTTTGGAAGTGTTATTCTATGGTAGGAATTATGGCTATGTGAGGGAGTTTTCTCCAATTTTGGATGGTTAGAGAAAGACATAGAATTATTGTTATAGTAGAGTCTTGTTATGCACTTCAGTTGTTTGATGAAATGCCTAATAGAGGTTTGAGTATGAGTAGTGAACCTTAATTCTTGCAACATTGCATGTTGGCATTTCATAAGTGCATTAGTGGAGATGAACCATCCATATGCATTAATTGTGCATTGAGAAGTGACTTAAGAAAGTGTTGAAAACTTTGGGTATGCACTTGCTCTATGAGTAGAGAACTTTGTGAATGCAACTACTCTAAGGGTAGAGAGAATGAGAAGTGCTAGAGTAGAGTGAATGAGAAGGTTATTAGAAACGGGTTGATGCTTTGTGATCGTCACCCGATAGTTATTAGAAAGGGTTGATGCTTTGTGATCGTTACCCGATAGTTATTAGAAACGGGTTGATGCTTTGTGATCATCACCCAAAAGTCATGAGAAACGGGTAGGTGCTTTGTGATCTCCATCCGATAGTTATGGAAACCGGATAGGTGCTTTGTGATCCCCACTCGGTAGTCATTAAGAGCGGGTTGGTGCGGTGTGAACTCCACCCGACAGTCATGAAGAGTGCAATGGCGCTATGTGAACGCCATCCGGCCGTACCTCCGGTAAGATGAGGCCATGACATTAGTAGGAAACAATGGAAAGAAAGTGTGAGGAAAGAATTAAGAAAAATAGTTACGGGGTTAGACAAATAGAGGGTTTACTTACTGAGCATTATTTTGTGCTCACCCCATCATTTTCCTTTGTGGATGCAGGATCTAGGTGATGATGCAGTCGGAGGGGCGTCGGCAAGCGAGGAGCAATAGTTCACTGTTTCCCTGTTTTTGTCTTTTTAAATGGCATTTTGTAAATCATGCTCTTTGTGTATAAAAGACTTAGTACATATAATAAAAAGAAAAGTTTTGGGCCCATTTTCTATATTATTATGCAAGCATTTTACTAGTTTACAACAGTTGTTACAGTGTAGTGTCTCTTGTTCTAGAAATGAGTCAAAATGTATTCCTGTTGAATCTCATGTTTGTTCTACTGTTAATACTAATGAAATACATGCTACTGAATTCTCATTTGAGTCTCCTGCATCAATGGTTGACAACTGTGTTAATTGCTTTGTTAATACTTGTTCTACTGTTCATACTAATGAAATACATGATGATGAATCATTATTTAAGTCTGCTGTCTCAAAGGTTGAAAACAATGTTAAATGCCTTGTTAATGAACAATTGTCTGCTGTTTGTTTTTTCAAATGTTGGTTCCACACCAAATTGCTTGACTGTTGACAAACACTCACACTAACACATGATTTGGCATAAAAGATTTGGTCATCCCAACTCTACTACATTACATAAAGTCTTGTCTACACTTTCAAATATGTTTTTCTTACTGAAAATCAGAATCTGCTTACCAAAGTGTCTAGTTTCTGTGATGCTTGTCAGCTAGGAAAGTTACATCAAAATAGTTTTCCCTTGTCTCAATCTCATGCCACAGAACCCTTAGCTCTTATACACAGTGATGTGTGGGGTCCTGCCTCAGTCACTTCAGTGGAAGGATTTAAGTATTATGTGTAGTTTCTAGACGATTTTAGTCGGTTCACCTGGCTGTTTCCCCTTAGGACTAAAGCTGAAGTTAAATCCACCTTTATCAAGTTTCATCACCTTGTTGAGAGGCAGTTTGGAACTAAACTGAAGTGCCTTCAGTCAGATCAAGGAGGTGAGTACAAAGCCTTACTTCCTTATCTGATTGAAAATGGTATTCAAACTAGGTACTCATGTGCCTATGTCCACCAACAAAATGGCCGTAGTCAAAGGAAACATAGGCACATTATTGAAACAGGACTTACCTTATTAGCTCATGCATCTATGCCTTTAAAATATTGGTGGCTGGCCTTTGAAACAGCAGCTTTTCTCATCAACCGACTGCCCACTACTGTCTTAAATAATAACACTCCCTATTATTTGCTTTTTAATAAATATCCTGTGTATAATAGTCTTAAAGTTTTTGGCTGTGCTTGTTTCCCTTTTCTTCGGAATTTTCATAGTCACAAGTTTGATTTTCATTCCTCAAAATGTGTATTTGTCGGGTATAGTTTACTTCACAAAGGTTATAAATGTCTAAGGGCTGATGGGAAGATCTTTATTACTCCTAGTGTTAAATTTAATGAAAATGAATTTCCTTATTCTCAAGAGTTTAATTAGCTACCTGTTCAATCTAACACTGATCCTTCAGCCAATTCCCCTAATACTTGTTCCAGTAGTACACTTCCACTGCCATATATAATTTTCCAGCATAGTCCATCTTCAGTAGCCTATGATCCCCAAGTGGTAACTGGCTCTCAGACTGTTCCTAACAATTCAGTAGTTGGTTCTTACTCTTCAGCAGCAGGTACATCCTCTTCACACTTGTCTGATTCATCCTTACCTAGTATCTCTAAAGTTGCTGATAGTTCTAGCCATAGTCCTCCTTTAATTCCACATGAGGTCACTGCAGAAAAATCTGGTTTTCCATTACATACCATTCAATCAGAATCTGTCCCATCTAACTCAAACAGTCTTAATCCAGTGTCTCAACTACTTGTTGTTTCTTCCTCCTACAATTTGCCATCATGTCATATTGAAGTTGACCTCGATACTCCAATACCAGCTTGTGATCCTCCATTTAGTTGTAAGATTTTTAATTCCAATCCACTTCTAAAAGCACATTCTAGCAGTTCTGATACAAATTTGCAGACTACTCAATCTCAGTCTATTCTATCTTGTTATTCTCCATCTCCAGTATCTACCAGTCCATCATTATGTACTTTACCTAATTGTCAACTTGAGGTTGACCTTAATGCTTCACAGTTCACTAATGATCAACTTCCTATCCCAATTAATTCTCACCCTATGATTACAAGAGCCAAAGCTGCTACTGGTCATGTTAATTCAACCTGTGAGTCTTTGGATCATGCTGTTTATCTTACAGCTAGTCAGCCCATTATAGAATCGAACTGTGTCAGCTTCTTTGAAGCATTAAAAAGCTCAGCTTTGGAAAGAGGCTATGCGGGCGACTTGATGCTCTACTTAGGAACAACACCTGGACACTTGTTTCTCCTACTGTAGACATGAATATTGTGGGTAATAAATGGGTTTTCATAACAATATTGAATGTTGATGGTATTTTGCAGAAGTACAAAGCCAGACTAATGGCTAAGGGGTTTCAACAAACTCCTGGTTTGGACTATTTTGAGACATTTAGTCCAGTTATAAAACCATCCACCATCAGAATAGTCCTCACTCTAGCAATAACCAATGCATGGGATATTCAACAAATTGATGTCAACAATGCATTTCTTAATGGCACTTTAGGTGAGCTAGTGTTTATGCAGCAACCAAGTGGATTCGAATCAGTTGCTCATCCTTCATATGTGTGCAAATTAAACAAGGCTTTATATGGCCTTAAACAGGCTCCTAGGGCATGGTTTGATAAACTCAAGGCTGCTCTCCAAGCCAAAGGCTTTCAAAACTCAGTGTCAGATTCGAGTTTATTTGTTCTTAAAAAATCATCAGGACTAATCTATGTTCTTGTTTATGTAGATGATATTTTAATCACTGGTTCTGATGCAGCCTATATAACTCAGTTGTTGGAAGATTTAAATGAGAAATTTGCCTTGAAAACTCTAGGATCACTCAAATATTTTTTAGGCCTAGAAGCAGTTAGGACAACAGATGGTTTACATCTCAGGAAGTCCAAATATGCCTCAGATTTGCTTGTCAAAACCAGAATGATGGATGCACACTGATGCTCTACACCAATGGCTGTTGGTACTAGACTGAGTACTGATGATAGTGACCTGTTTGAGAGCCCTACATTATATCATAGCACAATAGAAGCCTTACAGTACCTAACACTGACTAGATCAGATATTAGCTTCACAGTTAATCGTCTTAGTCAGTTTTTACAAGCCCCAACTGAGTTACAGTGGCAAGCATGCAAGCGAGTTCTGCGATATGTTAAAGAAACACTAAACTATGGGCTACAGTTTAAACCAGCAAGCTCCCTAAATATTGAGTGCTATGCTGATGCGGATTGGGGTAGTAATGTTGAAGATAGAAGATCTATTAGTGGATATTGTGTCTATCTTGGACCTAATCTAATTCAGTAGAGCTCCAGGAAACAAAAAGTTGTTGCGTTATCATCCACTGAAGCTGAATATAGGGCGTTAGCACAAACTGCTACAGAGGTTGCATGGCTTCAAAGTATGTTTACTGAACTCAGCCTTCACTTGCCCTCAAAACCTGTAATTTGGTGTGACAATACAAGTGTTGGAGCCTTAGCTTCAAATCCAGTCTTTCATGCAAGAACAAAGCATATAGAAATAGATGCTCACTACATTAGGGAGCAGGTTCTTGCCAAGAATCTGACAGTTCAATATGTACCGTCGAAATTGCAGATTGCAGATGTGTTGACAAAGGCATTATCTGCTGTTCAATTTACTGAGCTGAGGCAGAAACTAAATGTGATTGCAGTTCCCTGTAATGCGTACTGATTCTTACCTGATTTTGTAATGCAGAAGAAGATCAGAATGCACCTGGAAAATGGTTGAAATCTGCTGTTGAAAAATGGTTTGGAAAAATGGTTGAAATCTGCTGTTGAAAAATGGTTTGGAAAAAGGTTGAAATCTGCTGAAGAAACATGGTTGAAATATGCAGTTTGTACTGACTCTTAATTATTCTTGTTCTTGGTTTTTGTGCTCTTGTTTTTTTTGTAGTACAGAAGATGACAGATGTGTGTTTTTTTTTTTCTGATGAAGTTTTGAAGAAGTTGTGGCAGATTGTAGTAGCTGTGGCAGGTTGTGGTAGATTGTAGTAGTTGTAACAGTTGTGACAGATGTGTGTTTTGTAGTAGTGGCAGGTGTATGTGTTGCAGTTAAGTATTGATCTATGATTTTGAGATAGTTTACAGTATTGTGAAGGGTTGAAGAAGTTATAGAATTGTGCTCCTGAATTTATGGTGCAGAGTTGTTAAACTGATGCAAAGTTGTTAAACTGGTGCAAAGTTGTTAATGGTTGTAGAAGTTATAGAATTGTGCTCATGAATTTATGGTGCAGAATTGTTAAACTGATGCAGAGTTGTTAAACTGGTGCAAAGTTCGTAAACTGGAGATTTGTGATTGAACTTCAGTTACCGGAGGTTTGTGATTGAATTTCAGTTGGTTGTACTGAGCAATACAGTTTGCAACTGTATGATTGAGATAAGAGTTAAGTTGAGCAGTTGAGATGTTGTTTTTGAGTTGGTTGTTATGTTCTTGGTGTTTTTTTTTTTTTTTTTGAAGCTTGGCAAAAGTAGAACTGAAAATAGTCTGATGCAAAGTTGCTCAGTTGAAGTTGAAACTGTTGAAACTGAAATTGCAGAATTGTTTTGAGCTGGTTTATGTTCTTGGTGTTGTTTTTATTATCTGAAACTTGGAAAAAGTAGAACTGAAAATGTGCTGATGCAAAGTTGCTCAGCTGAAGTTGAAACTGTTGAAGCTGAAATTGCAGAATTGTTTTGAGCTGGTTTATGTTCTTGATGTTGTTTTTGTTGCTACTGAAAAGCTGAATATGTAGCACTGAAATTGAGCTGCTTGTCTTGAGTAGCTGAGTAAGTTTCTTTTGATGATTAGCTGAAGAAGTTGAGTGTGTGTTGTCTAAAGGGGTTATATGAAAAGCATAATATGTAGCACTGAAATTGAGCTGCTTGTCCTGAGTAGCTGAGTAAGTTTCTTTTGTTGATTAGCTGAAGAAGTTGAGTGTGTATTGTCTAAAGGGGTTATATGAGCACAGAGGTATCAGAAAAAAGCTTTGATTTTCAGAGGGGATGTTGGTCAAAGATTCAATGAATTTGAAATGCTGGTGGAAGAAAGGCTACTGAAGCAGCAGAAGAAGAATGTCCAGTTTGAGAGGGATGTTCGTCAAAGGACGAAAATGCAAAAAATTCAAGTAGCAGGAGAAAAAGTCCATTCAGGAAGACGGTGTCGTTTTTCACTTCAGCAAAATCAGTTGTATAATGAGTAGGGGTGTTCGGTTCCGGTACCCTACACTTTTTGAAGGAACCAAAACCGGAACCGGAACCGACGGTTCCTTGAAATTTGGAACGGAGCGAAGGCCGAACCGGTGGAATTAGGTTCCTAACTCTCCAGAACAGAACTGTAACAACGGTTCAAGGTTGGTTCAGAGGTACCACGTAAAATTACATGACCCCCACAAAAGTTTTTAAAATGGCAAAAAAACCTTAAAAAACTTACAAATACCCCCCCAACTGGCACTTGTTAACAAAAATAAAATTACAAATTATAAATTCAAAATTACAAACTCCATTACTTTGTAAAAGTAGATTCTCAAAAGTCAAACCAACTTACTTTAAATGTTATGAAATATAAATATAAATGTATTCACATTACTTTTTCTACAAAAGTTTATATTAATTCCCCTAATCTTTAATTTTATTTTATATTAGTCTCGGTTCCTGGTTCTGGTTCCGGTTCTGGTTCCTAACTATAGGAACCGGAACCGCACAGTATCAGTTCCAAAAATTTGGAACCGGAACCTACCCATTGACGACTGGTTCTGGGTAGAAACCGGAACCAAACCCGGGGAGATAGCTCCTTGGCCGGCCTTCCAACCGGTTCTTTTGAACACCCCTAATAATGAGCTTTACTTTACTACTTTACTCTTCGTCTTTGTCTTTATATAAAAGAGTAAAGTTGCTCTTTACTGTACTTCTTCTTTATGAATTCAGTTATCAAGTAAAGAAAATCAAACACATTTCTCTCTATTTTTCTGCTCTGTTTGCAAACCCTAAGCTAGTTTTACACCTCTGTCATATAGGCTTGCGCCATATTTTTCCACTGATGTAAATGACATAGCGACGAGTAGTGAGATGATTAAACAACAAACATAATAAAAATAAAGGAAGAAACTAATTATATATTATTACCATTTTGGTTAGAGTCATTGAGACGTCTGAATTCTGTTCTTTGAGAATGTGATAAGCCATTTCATTAATAAAGTTGAATAGCGAGAGATAACTTGTTTTCATGTAACTGGGAAGTTGTTTCATTGCTTTAATGTCCCACCTGAAATACATGTGTAATATAAGGCATCATATAAATTTTTCTTAGAACTGCTAGGTTTGTATAACAAGAAAATTTTGCCCAACAATTACCTTGTAATAGCATCAGTCAAGAGCTCAAGTTCAGGCAGGGTACCATAAACATCATAAATATCGTCAATTACTGTAATTAGTCAATTAGAGCAATGGCCTTCGTAATGACTTTCCTGCAGTAAGAGTACTGATGCTGAAAAGCTATACCCAAAGCCCATAAATATGATGCTATGAAGCTGTCCCCAACAAAAGTCAACTCTCCAAGACCAGTATTCTCCCACCACCTTCACAAGCAAAAGAGAAAAATATCAACTTGACTCGCTTAAAAATATCATACGAATTTAAGTGTTGACATAGAGATCTAGACAACATAAGAGATTAAAGTTTTTGTTCAACTGCTACTTGTGTCAAATCTCTTTACTCATTATTTACAAACAGTAACACTACTCGTATAAAGTTGGAATCCTAATTTTATATATTAACTTATGTGATTGTTTATGTGTCAACATCATATATTGATTAATTATAAGTTAGTTGCTAACTTATTAATTGCATTATCTTATAATCAATGTGGTAATGAAACATAATAAGTTACTTTAGTTGGGATGCAAATTAAAGGTACAATTTCAATAACTATTTCATTAATAAAAGCTATACAGTCACAGGGACAAAAAGTTGAGGAAGGGTTACTGACCTCAATGTGTCATTAAGATCTTCCTGGTGAATTCCCTGTAAAATATTAAATTCCACCTTTGCAAGCTCCAGTAAAAGGTGATTCTTGTCTTCCCTTTTCTCATATAAATCTATGAACCATTTGGTCTCAAGTCGTGGCGCCCACCAATGAAAAGGAAGCTCCAAGGCATGCTCAACAAGCGCTACAAGATTTTGGTCGACATCCTTATCGTCAAGATCTTTAAGATGTTTAGAACTGAATTCCCAGGCCTCCTGCATCACACTTTCTCCTTCTAACCCATAGAATGAGGCTTCATAAAAGCTCAGTGTTGCCTTCACATCATTATAGAGACACGCCGAGAGACTGCCCGTCTTGTCCCTAAAACTCTCGAAAACTTCTGCACTCAATAAGGAAAGTAGAACAAACATATTAGTTTTTTTCTAATGATGACTATTTTTTTCGAACTTTAATTCTTCAGTACCTTCAGTAACATTATAACCGTGTTGTCTGAGGAGTCTAAACAATAGAGAGGTTGCATATAG
Organism: Pistacia integerrima; assembly: GCA_026225825.1. Taxonomy (NCBI): domain Eukaryota; kingdom Viridiplantae; phylum Streptophyta; class Magnoliopsida; order Sapindales; family Anacardiaceae; genus Pistacia; species Pistacia integerrima. Next base: position 27,983,197 of record CM047747.1, on the reverse strand, counting down.
ATTTCCTTTCTTCCATTTATGATTGTTGATATTATGGACACAGTCCAATATGTTCTTTATTTCACGTTCAAAATGGTAAGCCACTCCAAGTCTTTGTAAATTGTCAATCAGCTCAAGCTGATCCAGTGGGTTGTCCATGCTATTGATTATTACCCTTACTTCTTCTGTCAGCTTTTCTGCCTTTTTTCTGTATGTGTCTCCCTAAAAAAAAATTAAGCTTTTGGTAATTATTTCCTGAATTTAAACTAATTAAACTCAGCATAGAAGAAATTAAGATCATTATAAAAAAAAAAAAAAAAAAAAAAAAAAAAAAAAAAAAAAAAACCATGGCTACCGTGTACTCATTAGTCAATTTTGGCAGATAATCTTCGTTAAAAATGCAAGGTTTGTAGTTTGCTGATCGCCTTACAACAGTTGAAGTACTAAGTTCTGGGTTAGCGGTGGACTGGATTTGCTTCTTCACACTGATTTTTCTGGTTGGTCTTTTAGAAACAAGTAGTTGACGGTGTGAAAAATAGCACCAGAAGGAATATTACAGGTTGATACAATGGAAAAAGCCATTAGTAATTTGTGAAGTTCACTCTGTCATAGACTTGAGAGATGCAAGCAGGAATTATAGACTAGTTAAGAAGTCACCAGGAGTTTTTCGTGCGAAAGAATGTTAAACAATTGCAATTTGTGAAACTCTCAAAAAGAAGTTAATGCTGCTCAATAATTAAAATTTTCAAAGAAAATTCTCCCTCCTCATAATTTCCTCATAAAAAAATCATTTATCTTTCTTGTCATTTTCAATCTTTTCTATCTAATGGTTTCTTTTTTTTTCTTTTCTCTTCTTTTCTAGGAAGACGAGATTATTATGGAAAGGATGAACGAACAAAGGTTAAAATGAAGAGGAAGAAGCACAGCGTTTTATATCGAGAGTAATGTCACGCCCCCTCCTAGGTGTCCCTATCCCATAAAATCCGGGCGCTCTTAGGGACTCAGGATCCCGAAAAGAGGGTGATTAGTTTTGAAAACGTTTCACAAAAGTCCATTTATAAAGCTTAAGTATCGTACGTTACAAATTGAAGTGCTCATAATAAAAGTTTTGAAAGTGGAAATACATAAGTCCAAGTACAAAAACTGTATCAAAGTGCTTTAGATTAAGTTATATTCAGCATTCTTAATTTGCTTTACTTGAATTGTTATAATTGTGTTTGTAACTACTGTAGTGCATTGTTGTGATCGAACAGAACATAATGCCCATGCCGTTTGATTTCTGATCAGAATTCTGAAATAGGAAAGAACTCATTACATATAATAAATGATTTAGTCTTTTCCTGTAAGAGAAATCCCTTTTTCTATTTATTTCTGACTTCTTTTATTATTTAGTAAGATGAATCACTGAAGAAATTGAGTCTGTATTCCTTTACTCTTACTATCTTCATTTTCTTCAATATGTATAGATAGATGCAAGCAAATATATTGACCAGCGATCGAACAAGTCACGAGACTTGTGATTTTCATGTAAAAGAATGTTATTCAATTACAATTTTTTAGGCTAATTAATTATACGTATCTCCAATGCAATCATATACACAATTATAGCAACAAACATGCACAACTTATGATTTAATAAATGGCAACCACTTGATCAACTCTATATTATATTGATCACAAACACAATTATGGTCGCAAACACACCCAACTAAGTGCATTTGTTTTAGTATTTTTGAAAAAGTAAGAGCTGGGTGGTTATTACAATGTAGAATTTAAAAATTAACAAAAACACCCCCTTAGGTTTGTTAATTTACTAAACTCATAATAAAACATTAAAAATTAACAAAAACACTTGTACCCACTCATTAAATACTGGCGTTGGCCACCACTATCGGAGGGTGGCCAGAGTTGTCATATCAACTCAAGACCGGCTGGATCTAGACAGTTGTGCGCAGATCTACGCTAGATCCAGCCATTCATGGCCAGATCTAGCCACATTTGGTCGTCAATGACAACCATATCTTCGCTGTCGTTGACGACTAGCTATGGCCAAAGACGACCAAATCTTTGGCCGTAGATCTGGTCTTTTCTGGCCAGATCGATGGTAGATCTATCTAGAAAATGCTAGATCGGCGCACTACCAACCAGATCCAGATGGTTGTGAGCTATTATATTAGATTCCAACCACCTTATGATGGTGGTGGCCAGAATCTAGCAAATGTGGGTGGGTGGGTGGGGGTGTTTTTGTGAATTTCTAAACTTTTTTTGGGGAGTGTTTATTTAAATTAACAAACTTAAGGGGTTTGAAAATAATTAAATATAATATAATAGTATTTTCAGAATAGGGAAACAAATGCTATAATATTATTGGTTAATAAATTCCATTACACAATCTTTAACAACTAAACTCCAATACATTCATAAACGTAATTATAATTTACAACTAATACAATATTTATCAATTACTACTTGGCTCAAAAAATTTGATAAATTACTCAAAACAATAGCATAGAATAAATTATATATGTTTTTTTAAATTTAACTAGTGACAACTTTAATCGGGATATGGGTATACATTAGTTAGTGTCACTCTTTAACATTTCTATACATAATGTTCAACTTTTGTATTTATTTTCAGGAGTAAATTAACTTTCAAGAGTAAATATTAATTATTTCATATTTAATGTTGAACTCTGAAAGTTTATAACTAATCTAGTTCGTTAAACTCCTGCGGAATAAGTTGATTGAGTTCATTAGTGCTTGTGGGATGGCCATTCATCATCAACACAATACCAATCATCAAAGACCAAGTAACGCACAGAAAGATTTTTACATGGTTCAACTAACATGCATGGGACCAATTCAATATGAAGCAAATCCACTATAGCAAAGCTAAAATTAAGTAAACAAATGTAAAACACTCCCTGTTTCACAACACTCTAACTCCACCCTTTGGTTGCTTCAATGTTCTGCTACAACTTGCTTGAGTCCAAGAAACCTCCAGGACGGCTTGAACTCCACTCAAGCTTCAAGGCCGAAGTCAACTTTCAGCTCCACAACTTGAACTCCCTTCAAGCTTTCATCAAATGAACCATGTTCCAACAAACACTCAACAACAAAACATAAGAAAAGTATTTTGAGTATTAAACCATTTAAGGAACCTGATCAAAGAATATATAAACTCTGTAAGAACTTTCAGAGAGCAAAATGGAATATTCAGGTTCAAGAAAATTGCAAGGACTAAGAAGATGTTATATAATCCTTGCTCAACAAACGCTTAGACAGCCAGTCGACAAAGGCTTACACATGTTGGACTATTTTAGGAAAGTTTTCGACAATTTTGTTGGACCACATCTGAAAAAGGCACAGTAACTTTTCTAGACCACTTCTGAAATCTTAGGCACCTGTATTTGGACCACTTACGCATATTTTAGAACTGGAAAATATCCCAATGACCAATGAAAACTTGACACATGTACTAAAGGGTCTGACTAGAAAAATGTTTGCACATCTAACTCTAATATGCCCACATATTTGCAATAAGCTCAGACTAAGGAAATGTGCACGCATTTATGTAGATGTTACGACATGTGTAAACTAAAGACACGATTGTACTTAACCTAAAAAATTGTGCAAACATCATAAATGAATGTACACACATAACTTCATAAGTTGGCAAAAAAAAAACTTACAAATTCCTTATTTTTCAGTTGCTTATAATTATATAGCTCTCTTTGTAGGTAAACTATGTTCTTTTTGACTAAATTAGCTTTTATAAATTAAAAACGTTATTTTATGGGAACACAGAAGACTTTACAATTTCAAACAACGACAAAGAGAAAAATTTCATGAAAACACTCAATGTACTCATTTTATTTTTATTTCTATTTTTTTCAGCAAGAATTAATGGTAAAGACAAAAAGAAAAAGTATGGGATGTTTTGAAAAATTCTTTGGGATGACCTTACCGACACAAAATCCTCCTAAAATCTTTTAAACAATTTGTTATGGGAACTAATCAGTGTCTTTAAGACTATGTTTATTTAGCAATGGTAATGAGAATAAGAAAATGAATGGGAATAAGAAAGGAGTAGAGAATGGAATGAGATTCCACTATTTAAGGAATAGGGATTTCTTCCGTTCGTTGGTTAAGAAGCAAAGGAAACAAGGAATCAACATTCCAATTCCCTTGTGTTTTACTCCAAGTAAACAGCTAGTTAGAGTTTATAATGTTATCCCTTATAGGCTATTCGTTGAAGCAATAACATTAAAGAATTCAAATGCTCTCTCAGAGTCTACACTACAAGAAAAACCCTCATTCTTGAAGGTTATTAACTGTCAAGAAGGGGGTTTCTTGACAGTTTTTGAACTATCAAGGAAAGGTCTTGACCGTTCGAAAACTATCAAGAATTTGGCCTAATTTTTAACAAAATCCTTGATAATTTTTGAACTGTCAAGGATTTGGTTTTATTTTTCGAATTTTAACCAAATTCTTAATAGTTTTTAGAACTGTCGAGAGTTTTTAACAAATAAAATAAAATAAAATAGAAAAATAATAATTTTTCATCCTTGACAGTCCTAAAACTGTCAAGAATTTTTTTTGTAAATATTTTTTTTTTTTTTTGTAATTAGTTTATTTTCCTGATTATTACCAATTAAATTGTGGAATAGTGCAATGAAATTATTCATAATATTCCTCAACCAATAGCAATTATCACAATTCAACAATAAATTTAGACATCCAACAACCTCTCAATTAATTTATTGAATGGTATGTGTATATATATATATATATATATATATATATATATATATATATATATATATATATATATATATATATATATATATGTTGCTCTTGTTAAACAAAATCAAATAGGAGTATAAGTTTTAAAATATTGCAAAAACAACTATAAAAGATGAAAAATAGATAAATTCAGTATCAATATACATGAATAAAAGACCCATGGCATTAGTGAATCAATAATTAAAAGTTTGATACATATTTTTTGCCCTCATTGACCTCTGACATCACTGAAACATCAATAATTAAAAAAGGTTTGATACGTACATCGCCTATTCTCCTCTAACTTCATTGACTTCCTCATTTGTGTATATTTCTTTCCCCATGAACTATAAAAGATTAAAGGTAGATAAATTCAGTATATATACATGAACTACTGAAAATGCATGCAAATAAAAACTTATAGAATGAAATAGATCAAAAAACAACTCTTCATGAGCACACATCTCAACTACAGAATTCATCACAACTAAAAAATAAATCCCTCCATCTCTACATCTTAACTTAAGCAACTACTCTTCAACTCAATAAAATTCCATACAAAGGAGTAAAAATTGATAGCCCTCAACAATAGAACTCATCTTCGCTCCCCAGTGAAGCAAAATAGAAACTAGCAACAACCAGCTACAATTCAATAGTAGTAACTACCGAAACAAACCATCTAATATCTAATATCTGACTATAGTCTAGTAGCAAAACCATCAAATGATGAGCTCCAATAATCAAGCAATTAGTGATTCAACTACAAAACATGTATGATTAAAACATATAGTAGAAGACCAACAAGACACAATAGCTACATCAAAAAACAACTTGCAACCCATCAGCAATGCATAAATTACATTGTACTATGAGCTTAACATTTGGATTGCATTTGATTCATTATCCTTACAAACACATTACAATAATTATTTTCTCCACTACAAGCCTAAGCATACTTCCTGCTCATGCTAAGGACATGCTATAGATATGTGTTTCAACATTCATGTATGATATTCTCAAAACCCCTTAATCATTATATAATAAACCAACATTAACACTTATAGAAATCTAAATGGATAGTAAACACAATAAGTCTAATCAACAAATATCGACTATATCTTATTATAATTCAACCAAAAACAAAAAAGAACTTAATTGTTTTTCAATACTGCCAACCCATTCTCAACAATATCTCTCATATATCTCATTATAAAAAACCCACATTCAATGCTTCCCGGTTGAATCGGTCCCCACACAAAATTAATTTGGAAGTAAGCATTATTTAAAATTAATTGTTGTTGGCATGAGAAAGTTGTAACCTTTGCATCTCTTGAACGGACTGCATACATGACTATATACACTTAGCTTGCAGCCTCATTTGTCCTCTTATCCACTCGAAACCCTAACGCTGATACCCTCTCAATTGCTATACCTTTTCTCTCAATGTGCTCAATTGGTCTTTTGTTTATGTTTTCGAAGAAAAAGCTTTCTTACTCGACCCTGCAACTTTTGTTCCACTAGTGAGGTTATCTAGGTATAGTCAAGTTAAGCACGACACTGGCTATGTTAACACTTTATCAAAAGGAAATGATACCCTAGCTTGAACACACAAGGCAGAAATGAGGTGAGGGAAATAGTAACTAATGTGCTTCTGCTTTGCCACATGTTGAATTCCATAAAAATTGATAATTTCCAACACTCATTTTCTTCCTTGTGTAAATGGAATATTGCAAGATGGCTTGATCTCTATCCATCAGGGGTGTTTGGTTTTGGGTACCCTGCAATTTTTTAAAGGAACCGGAACTGACGGTTCCTTGAAATTTGGAACGAAAACCGAAATCGACGGTTCTGGTTCCTAGGTACCTAGAACCAGAACCTGTAACAACGGTTCCAGTTCCGATTCTGGATAGCCTGTAAAATTACATAACCCCCTAAAACTTTTTAAAATGGTAAAAAAACCTTAAAAACTTACAAATACCCCCCACCTGGCACTTGTTAACAAAAATAAAATTACAAATTATAAATTCAAAATTACAAACTTCATTACTTTGTAAAGGTAGATTCTTAAAAGTCAAACCAACTTACTTTAAATGTTATGAAATATAAATATAAATGTATTCACATTACTTTTTCCACAAAAGTTTTTATTAACCCCCCTAATCTTTAATTTAATTTAATTTTATATTAGTCTCGGTTCCCGGTTTCGGTTTCGGTTCCTATACAGTAAAGGTTCCAAAAATTTGGAACCAGAACCTACCAGTTGACGGTCGGTTCGGGTAGGAACCGAAACCAAACCCTGGGTACCCGCCGATTTCAGTTCCAATCGGTTCTTTTGAACACCCCTACTACCCATAGTGCTATAATGGGTGGTTGGCGTTGACAGATACAAAGTTTAATCCTTCGCAAGTGCACGAGTCGCAATCGTAGCATAGTGCATGAGTAAGGGTCGATCCCACAGAGACTGGAGATGCTCTTGCAATCCCAGTAACTATGCCTTGATGAATCAAAACGAGAATGGAATAAAGAAAACATATAAACAACATTAAAGTAAATCTAAATCTAACTATCTGCAAAGAATCCTGGGGTGCTAACTCCATCATAATTACCAGGCTACATCTTCATCATCAAACTATTATTCTTTCCACTCTATTCTAGGGTTCGTACATCTTCGGGTTAAACCTAGTACTTTTCATCATCTAAACTAGCTAGTGGTGTATATTCTAGTCCAAATAACGAAGGAACCAATTCGTATAGACACAAACCATCCATTCATAGTGCTAATCAAGATAGGTACAACGTCGCTCGTTCTAAGGGATTGCCATTGGCATTCAGATTTATCCTAGTATTTTCACTAATCAAACTGGCTAGTGGCATATAGTCTAGTCTGACAACAAAACCCATTAAGCACAAGACGATCTTAAAGACAATAACCAACCTATACCCTAGGGGGTTACAAATCAGTCATTCCATACACAATCTTGTCTCATACAATCAATTAACTAACATCAAGGTTGATCAGGCCCTAATATCAACTAAAGATTGAATTAAATGCAATGAGTGAATCTGGAGCATAATAGAATGGATCAAATGATGAGAATGCAAAATGTTATATTTACCCCCCTTAATGTCTAGTCTTTTATACTTATTTGTTGCCTAAATATATTCATTATTATTCTATTTTGATTTAGGATGCAAATGGAGGTGTTAAATGCAAAACAGAACTAATTAAGTGAATTCGGACAGTTTCGACATTGTTTCGTAATCTGGGCATAAATCTCTCATCCAAGCTCCGATTGAGATGATTCAAAATGCTGTGGAATTTTAAGAAAGAGATCTACAACTTTAATGTTTTGAGTTTGGAGAGATACTCACTGAATCAAGGTTGTAATCGGGCTTGAATTTGACACACCTGCACTGCCGACGTTCTGGAACATTCTGCCTTGTCATGCAAGTCCAATAGGTAGTTTATTATTGGAAGATTTGAAGACCTGTTGCATGCAAGTTACAGCTGGAATCAACACTTTCCTATTTTTTATTAAGACTTTATTTTATTTTCAATTACTCAGATTAGGATAAAGGTTATTTTGGGATTTTAGAATATTTTTAGGAGATCTAGATTTAGTAGAATTAAAATTCGAATTGGATATTGAGAGAGGGAGATCAGATTAGGGATTACACAGAGACATACACACATTTCCCTCTCATCTTCTTGAACTTTTCCTTTGAATTTTCGTGATGGCCATGAGTGGCTAATTTTTATAACTTGGTCGAAGGAAACAAGACCTCGGAATCAATAAACTGTGAGATCAATCTAGTTTTTTTTCTTTTAAGTATTCAATTTATGTTTGAGTATTGGATGTTCTTCTATGCATATTTTCATGATTGTTGCGTTTAATTACTAGGAGGCCTACTAGTTTATTAATTATTGCAATCTACTGCTAAGTTAGATATCAAATCCATAATTGTTTGATCCCTCTAACTTGTGAAGTAATTAGGGTTTAAGAATTTGCTGCATCAGGAATTATTAAGTCTTAAGAAGAACATTTGACTGAATTAAATGCAACCACTTGAGTTTGTGTTGTTTAGCTTCATCGATCTCTCTAGGTCTTAAGGCTGCCACTAGATTAAATCTTTAGCGCTTGTCTAGGGTTGTTTAGTAGTAAGGTTAATTAGATCACTTGTTTCTTAATTAATTACAACTAAGGAGAGATAGGAAAATAGTTCCAACGGTAAATATTCATGGTATGAATTGATTTATTTTTGTATCGATGATCAGTTATAAGATTTCGATGGTGGATGTTGTCCTAGATCAAGTTTCGTTATTTGATTGATTTCGATAGTTTAATTTGAATTGTTTTTCCTGAAATTATTTCTGTTTTACTCAAAACCCCCCAACCTTGTTCACGTAACATTAAACTCAGCTAGACACTCTTCGTGGGAATGATCCCCACTCACACTACTACATGTATTTTTTAGGGTTTTAATTCTGGGTGCCTACGACAGCATGCCATCAAACAAATAAAATAACAATAAAATAGTAGCATCCAATTAGATTACATCAAATCCCTAGAAAACAAACTACAACATAAAGGAAAAGAAACAACAACACATAGAACCATAATATGAAGAACAAAGGAGGAAAAGAGGAGGATAACCTCCTCTCCTCTCCAAGTTTCACCTTTCCAAGAAGCCCCAAATGTATTCTCCCCAAAATGTGTATATAAAACCTAAAACTTTCTAAAAATGGACTAAAACTGCCTTTATATAGTTTTTAGACAAAATGACAAACTTGTAAATACTGGTCGCCGAAATTAGGGTTAGAAATGTGACATTTTTACATTATGCATGATTTGCGTCACAACATGGTTGAATTACAACGTGGCACATTTCTAGGCAATTTCTTCTTCGACAAAAACCGTATTACACCATGGCATAGTTCAATTGTGTTGCGGCGTCATTTGGATTTCGTCGACATTGTGTTGCGGCGCGAATTGTAATTCAATCTTTTTCGTCATGCCTTAATTTATCCAAACTTGAATGGGCCCAAGATGTTCGAACACCAACACAAGCACGAATAATCCATCTTTTTGCACATGAACAAATAAAAACACACATAATGCACATGATTCCAAAAGATAACGAAACATGTAAAAAATCACATCCTAAATCATGCATTAAACCTTAAATTCCTTATAGTTTCACCCCCAAAACACTAAATAAATCCGTATTTCTAACACTCAATAGGCATCAATCTAGAACATACAAAATATTGCTAAATCTAAGCAACACTATACAAGTACTTACTATCAAATGTCTTATGTTAACCACTAGAAATTTAAAAGGTAAAAGTCTTTGCTCCCTAAGACAGCCGGCTGATAAAAAGAATTGACTTAAGCACAATAGCCTCTTTGAATAGAATTGTAAACTAAACTGAGCATAGGATTCACATCTCCCCTCTATGGCGGTAGGTCAAACATATAAAAATCCATCCATATATAGCTCACGATGTGTGCCCATCCAACTCTCCCTTTAAGCAGGCATTAGGGATCTTGAAAAATATGAAAGATCTCCCTCTAAGTCATACATACAACTTTCATCGAATATGACATTCCACAAAATTCTATATGTATATATGAGATCGAGTACTTCGATTCATTCAATCATAATGCTTTACGTAACTGCCTTCTGTAGAAATAATAGTTGCCTCGGCCACCCACCCCCCCCCCCTACAGTCAAACTAGTGCTTGATGCTACACTAGAGGCTGTTCTGCCAGGTGCTAAAGCCTGTGTTTTGTATCCATTGAGCAAAGATATGTTGTAAATGTATAGTGGTATCTGAAAACATATCTTGTGGATGCCTTAAAGCACTCATGGTATCATTATGAAAAACTTGTCAAGTAGCTAGGTTTCCTCCAAATGATCATAGAAAGAGGATTACCGAAAAATACTAAGCTATAAGCCTGTAAATGAGAGTCAATGAAAGAGTTCAAGGCAATGGTGCTCTTTCAATGGAGCCTTGATTAAGAGTTTAGAGATTCTTAATGTTCTCAGGTATGAGTGAAAGGAAATGCTTCAAATTCTATCTTAACTCGTGTTTCCCATGTTTCACAAAATTGCGGGTCTTCTTTTTCATCTCCAATTACTCGATAATTTCCACAAGCACAAATTCCACTTTTAATAGGCCCAAAAAATTCTTTCCCTATTGGCCTAGCCAGGCTTTCCTTTCTTATCTGACTCTTGAAGAAAGACAGAAGGGAGAGTGAAGCAAGAGGAGAAAGAAAGGAAGTACAATAGGGAAGATAATGGATTTTGCAAGAATCAGCATAACCACTCTTGGAGGAACAGTGGATGGGATCGATCCCGATCCCACTCCCACACCGGGGGTGAAAGGTTAATGCTTTTTTTGTTCCATAAATAGGTTCATTTAAGAAAAAGCTGTGAACTGAACGTGGAACTCAATATATATTGAGAAATGTTTTATCAGGATAAATAATATGCACCAAGGTTCTTGATTATTAACATTCGCCCATCTAATCATGTTAAGAGACCTTTTATGATCATCTTTTCTACTTTCTTTGTGGTGAAAGCATCCTCCTCTTCGATCTTCCCCCTTTTGTTTTAGATGATAGAGTGTACCTCTGCTTTGTCATACTCTATGTTTCCTACAACTTCTATTGCTCCGCTATTAAGAAATTCTATGTTGATGCTCTGTCTTATCCTCCTTAAAAGGCATGAGATGTAACAGAAGTCGTCGAGATCAAAGTAGGACTGACAATAGATGACTCAAAACTAGCATTGAAAGTAGATCCCTCTTCAGCAGTGCTTTCTTTCATAGACTTAAGGATTGCATTTGCATTGTTGGTGGGTAGCCCTAGTGGCAGAGTTCCTAGCTACCTTAACATTAGCCAGGTTTTCATCAATTTCACATAACATAAAAAAATTTCATCATAAGAAACAACCTAATTTCCAACCTCTTGTATTGCATTGCTAAAAGAAAAAAAAAAATTCATATTCAAAAAAAGATAAGATTACTCTTCTGACTCGAAATGAACCTTTCTCGGTGAAGGAAAGGAATAGCGATGAATTCTTATGGAGCATCCAGGAACAAGAACATACTTTTTCTGCTGAAGATAATTTTTTACTAAATATCTGTCTATTGTTTGTTCAAATTCGTAATAATCATTAGTAAGAACTTGAGTTTCTCTGGGCGCCTCTCATTTAACCTTTTTTAGGGCTTTTTGCACTCCGATGCCTATGAGAAAGTGGAAAAAATATTTAAATCTTGAGGTCTCATCTTCCTTCCTATCTTCACTCTCCGAATTTCGATTTGCACTCTTTTGGTACAAAGGCCTATGCTTCCACTTCCAGACAGTTCTAAAGGAAGAAGTTGAAAAGAAGGCGCTTTCCTATTAAATTCCTGGTTTTCTAATTTTACTAAGCTTGCTACACTCTGATCTAATAAATTCAACTTTGCTTGCTTGCACATTATAGGTTGTCTTCCTTCCACTTCTTCGAGGGACAGGGACTATGACTTTACCTTTGGGGAAGAACTCTATGGGACCCCTACCTCTAGAGCGCCTAGATAGTGAAAGGTTATTCCTTTCCAATGTTGGAAGCTAAGCAAACTCACAAAGTTGGTTGACTACGCTCAAGCAGAGCTCAGGCTCAGAGGTGGTGGTTGAACTCGCCGTAGAGTTTAGGAACGAGCAAGACTATCTTGCTGAATGCAATAAGAATCGGTTGCTTCTGCAGTTGCCCACGCTATGATCTGCTGGTGAAGTGCTCAAAGGATTCGAGCTTGGATGTTGAGATCAAGGGACTCTATCCAACAACGAAATATGTTGTGGAACAAACTATAAATCAAAATCTATATATTTTGATTTAATTTGCTTCAGTACAAGAGATTGGCCCTAAAGCAAGCTATGGTGGGTGCCAACCCCTTTCACTTGTTAGGAGTAGAGGCTGAAAAGAGCTCTTTGTATAGGTTGGATTTTCTAGGCTTTGCTTTGATGCTTACCAATTTAAATTCACCCTCTTGATTGAACACACGCTCAGCCACAATCTGATTGAACCCAAGATACTTTTTGGATGACACAAGCCTACTCGAACTTGGACAGATGAAAAACTCTTCTCAACTCACTAGCTTAAACTTCTTTCAAGCTTCACCAATGGAGCCACATTCCAACAAATACTCAATAATAAGATAAGATAAGATAAGATCATCAAAGTATGAACTATAAAAAATGAAAGGAACCTAACCAAATGAAATAAGCTCTGAAGAATTTCAGAGATCAAACAATGGAAACATTCAAGTTCAAAAACGCAAGGAAGATGTATTAGAATAGGTTCCCTAGAGCCAATCCTATTTTGTAAATTGATTTTTTGTAGAATTTTTATTGCTTTCCTCTCTGTGTGTGTGAGGAAGGCTATTAGGGCCAAAAATTGTCTTGAGCCTGATGAGGCTCAATAACAAAATAAACATGTCACGGCCCAAGGCCTCAACCTAATCCCGATTGGGCCTACGCTTAAAATCACCTTGTGAACTACCCACTCTATGAGTTGAGCTATCCTATAAGTTAAGCTAAACTGGGTTTCAGCCCATTAGCCTGTAATAGTCCATAAATAGGAAATCATAATCATATTCTATTTCCTCTTTTGCTGAGATTCCTAATCTTACTCAAACTATTAAACTTAATCTGATATAGTCAAGAAATCATATTTCTTTCTTGATAGGGATTATCTCCCAAAAGAGGACTCAGTGTCCTATTAGGATTCTAACCCCTTGGGTTCACTATAAAAACAGAGGCTTGCCCTCTCATTAAGGGGAATCTCCCATAGTCAATCTACACTACTCAAAACCATCTATTTGCTCCTAAAGTTCTTGCTCCCAAGAACCCGACGCCTTTGCCGTGGTCCTAGCTTCCGACAAGACTCTTTGTAATTCTTTATCTCCTTAATTCTTATCAAATAATCTCTTTCAGCCTTGCTGACTTGAGCGTTGGACTACCTACGGCAAACACCACCCCAGTGTTTTCTGGAAGCTTCACACTTGTCCTTTCATGTGTGCAGGTCTAGCGGATTGTCAGTGGCCTCAACCTCGGGGATCAAACCCTATTTTCATGACATTAAATTTTTTGCATCTATAGTTTGGCGCCCACCGTGTGGACTCTGGTAGTCATTTGTCTCACAAACCCTGCTACGTGAAGAAACTCTCCATGGCTAACAATTCTGATAACACTAATCTTGGCCTCGAGGCCAAACTGGAAGCTCTGACCGCCCTCATACAATAGCACTCAGACAAGGTGGCTACACTGGAAGTTGAGAACACTGCCATTCAGATCGAAAATGCCTCCATTAGGGCTGAGAACCAATCTCTAAAAGAGAAGGTAAGTCAGTTTTATGATCTTGAGCTTCTGCCTTGTCAGGTACAACCCAATCGATTTCGTGCCTCGGTTCCATCTATGCAACCTCTCCAAACTCTAGAGCACGGACCCGCAATCTCAGATACAAGGTCACGATAGCTATGTTCATCATTACTTGACGATTCAGCCCTGACTGATAGGGAACGGGGGCTGCCGATAGAGCCACTCTCGGTAGATCCGCTTCAGGCACGAGATCAAGGCATCCAAGTGATAGAAAACCCACCACAAGAACCACTCATCCTCACCATCCCATCCCACCTTCAGTCAGTCATCCCTACCCAAACTCCACATGGCTCAGCTCATCCTCGCAGGTCGAGCGGTCCCCTACTCCTTCAAAATACCCCGCTCGAGTCCATCCATCCCAATGGGCCAAACGAATCCCAAATAACACCCCTTACAATCCATGTGGGGCGAAACACCTGATCGGTCACGAGGGGAGTCATCCAACTAGAGGGAATGAATGGGGATCGAAGCTACCAAGCAGCGCATAACGGAGTAATCCGTTAGACTACACCACGCGGATTGATCCACCAAAACGCATCAGGTGCAAATCGCGTGGCCAACCAAGTTAACCAAGACGACCTAGTGGTATCCGCATCTCCCATGGAGTAGATATTGGCCAAGAGACTAGCCGACATAGAGGCAGTGATGAGGCACATACTCGGAATGTCAATCCTACTAACAAAAAAGAGACAACCTCACTACTATGTCGATTCACCCTTCGTAGACGTAATCACACTAGTTGAGATACCACATAAGTTCACCATCCCTAGCATGAAGCCTTATGACGGCACAACCGACCCAGATGACTACATAACCTCCTACAAGCAGCGGATGTTTGCTGTGTCGATACCCCGAACATTGAGGGAAGCTTGCATGTTTAAAAGCTTCGGTTCAAGCCTCTCTGGCCAACCTCTTCAGTGGTATACTAACCTCCCAAACTGTTCAATCAACTCATTCGCCTAGCTCACTGACACCTTCATTGAACAATTCACCAATAGTAAAAAGCTCGAGAAACTATCGGCCGATCTGTACAAAGTCCATCAGAAGAGGGGGGAGCCGCTGAGAGAATACATCAGCAGGTTCTACAAAGAAAAAATCTTTATCCCCTCCTGTAACCCAGAGACAGTAGTAGACGCCTTCAGAAAGGGTCTCCTTTCGGATAGAGAACTATACAAAGACCTGATGAAGCTCGGTTGCACCACGATAGAAGACGCTTTAGCTAGAGCTGTAATTCAAATAAGGTGGGAGGAAGATGAAATGAATCGGATGAAGCATGCCAAGTACGATGACAGTCCCTAATGGCGGAACGATAGAAGGTCAAAGTCCAGATCGGTTGAGCCCTGTTACCAACCCCCTCCACGCAATCTGAACAAGGTTAAGAGACCATATGACTGCCCGCCAATTAGAACTGACAACAGACCATCTGGGTGAAGTCAATACAAAGTTTCGGAGTACAACTTCAATGTTGAACCAACCCAAGTCGTGGCAATCATGAAAGGAATGGGACCTAGCGTTAAATGGCTGAACAAGCTCAATCTCAAAGCAATGAGGGACACGACCAAGTGGTATGAATTCCACGATGACCATAGTTATAACACCGCAGACTGCATCGGCTTGTAGTTGGAAGTCATCACGCTACTAAAGAGGGGACATCTCCAAGATCTGTTGATGGATAAAGGGAAAAATGCAATCAACCAAAAAAGCTCGAAGGAAACATCTCTCCTCCCCCTCCATTCCCTGCGCGAACCTACACCAAAAGGTTTCTGCTCCATTATCTCTAGTGGGTCAGAGATCAGTAGGGTAAGCCACTCCTCAGCCAAGCGCTACGCCCGAGCCAACCATAACCTAGAAGTCCAATCCATCCATCCACCCTTCCGGCTACACACCAACCAGGTAATCCAGTGCGAAGATGATGAGCTAGTCACCTTAGCTGCCCCACATCATGAAGCTCTAGTCATCTCCCTCCAGATCGTAAACATCCTGGTCAAGAGAGTATTCATAGACGGGGGATCCTCGGCAAACATCCTCTTCCTCGAAGTAGTGAAGGCCATGGGACTGGACGAAACAAACATTAGCGGATGACCAACTATACTGGTAGGGTTCAGTTCCAAGAAGAGGTACACCATAGGAGAAATCGCTCTGCCTGTCTACACCAGAGGAGTCAACAAGCAAACCATCTTTCTAGTGCTCGATTGTCCTTCACCATACAACGTCATCTTAGGCCGACCTTGGATCCACGACATGCGAGCTATTCCATCCACCTTCTACCAAACTATCAGGTTTCCAACGAAATAAGGAGTAAAGGAAATCAAAGGCAACCCCAAGGTGTCCAGAGATTGCTACAAAAACTCCTTCAAAAGCAAAGGTCACGCTTTATAGGAACTGTAGTCTTATCCAACCCTTCCGATCGAGCCAGATCAACCATCTATAGAGGAGTTGGATGAAGTACAGATACACTCGGACGACCCTGAAAAGAAGACCCAGATAGGCTCACGCCTCGGGCCCTAAATAAGAGAAAGACTCATAGAATTCCTCAAACAAAACCAGACTGCTTCGTTTGATCCCATGCAGACAAGATAGGAGTCAGCCTAGAGGCAATCGTCCACCACCTCAAAGTAGATTCGGATCACCCCCCAGTGAAGCAGAGGCATAGGAAATTCGCACCAAAACGCAACCGGATCATCAATAAGGAGGTTGACAAATTACTGAATAATGGCCTAATCAGAGAAGTCCACTATCCCGACTGGCTGGCAAACGTGGTGGTCATGAAGAAAAAGAACGAAAAATGGAAACTCTGCATAGACTTCACGAATTTAAACAAAGCATACCCTAAAGACTCCTTTCCGTTCCTGCATATCAACATGATGGTCGATGCGACAACAGGCCACAAACTCCTAAGCTTCATGGATGCCTTCTCAGGGTACAATCAAAGTTTGATGCACCCGGACGACCAGGAAAAAACAGTCTTCATTACAGAAAGGGGGACCTACTGCTACAAGGTGATGCCGTTTGGTCTCAAGAACGCCGAGGCTACCTATCAGCGGCTAGTCAACAGGATGCTCGCTGAACACCTTAGGGACACCATGGAAGTGTACATCGACGACATGCTCGTCAAGTCCCTCATGGCCGAGCAGTACCTCGACCACCTCAACCAGGCATTCAGTGTCCTAAGGAAGTATAACATGAAGCTGAATCCAGTCAAATGCTCGTTTGGGGTTTCATCAGGGAAATTCCTAGGATACATGGTAACTTAGAGTGGGATAGAAGCCAACCTCGACCAAATCCGAGTGATCCTCAATATACCATCACCAACTTGCATCAAAGACGTCCAGCGCCTGGTAGGATGAGTAGCCGCCTTGAGCCACTTCATCTCCAAATCCGTCGACAAGTGCCACCATTTCTTCCACACACTCAAGAAATCTAAAAAGTTTGAATGGACCCCTTCCTGCGAGGGAGCATTGCAACAGTTGAAGAGATACCTAACCTTCCCCCCACTACTTTCCAAGCCCAATGATGGGGAAAAGCTTTATACCTATCTGGTCATTTCAGAGACAGCAATCTCAATAGTGTTAGTTCAGGAGGATAATATGAAGTAACTAGCGGTCTACTATAAAAGCAAGTCACTCCTCGACGTAGAGACATGATACAGTCAGTTGGAGAAGCTGGCACTCGCCCTCGTCCATGCATCTAAGAAGCTCAGGCCATACTTTCAATGTCATTCCATAGTCGTACTCACCTCCTTCCCACTCAAGAAGATACTATACAAGCCAGAGTTATCAGGCCGACTCACACAATGGACAGTAGAGCTTAGCGAGTTCAACATATCCTTCCAACCATGCACCGCCGTCAAATCCTAGGCACTGGTAGACTTTATTGCTGATTTCACCACGAACACCATCGTCCAAGTAGAAAGAGAGTTACTTTGCATGAATAACGGATCACCTTCAAACTGGACTCTCTCAGTAGATAGCTTAAGCAACGTGAACGGAAGCAGGCTCGATATCGTACTTACTACTCCAGAAGGAGAGGTTGTTGAACGGGCCATGCGATGTGGCTTCAAATGCACTAATAACGAAGCTGAATACGAGGCTCTCATCGTTGGACTCTCCCTAGCCAAAGAAATCAGAGTAAGGAAGCTGGAGGTAAAGTCTGACTCCCAATCGTGGTCAACCAGCTACAAGGCACTTACCAAGCCTGCGACTCAAAGATGACAACCTACCTAAACCTGGTCAAAGAATTGCAGACCACCTTCAAAGAATTCTCCATCGCCCAAGTCCCAAGAATGGAGAACACCCATGTTGACGCCCTTGCTAACCTCGGCTCAGCCTTTCAATGTTCCTCCCAGTCATCCATCCCTCTGTAATTTCTCCAATGGCCGGCCGACTGGAAGGGAGGATCAACGAACAAGTCGCCCGAAGAAGTAATGGACATCAAACTGTCTAATACCTGGATGGCTCCAATAGTAAAATACTTGGAACATAATGAGCTCCCAGATGATAAGAATGAAACACACTGCCTGAGAGCGAAAGCCGCCATGTTCAATATAAACGAGGGCTAGCTCCTTAAGAAGTCATTCTCTAGTCCTTACCTTAAAGGCATAAGCCCATAAGAAGCCAAACGAGTTCTCACCGAACTCCATGAAGGCGAATGTGGAAACCACACCGGGGGACGCAGCCTTGCCCACCGGGTGATCATCACTGGCTACTATTGGCCAACTATACGCACTGACTTAGCAGCTTATGTGAAGAAGTGTGATAGTTGTCAAAATTTCACCCACGTTTCACACCCTTAATCACCAACCAGTCAGTCTGAAAGACCGATCGACCCAAAAGGAATATCAGACTTCAAACCCCAGCCAGACACTGCACTCGACTCGGTCAGGCAGTCCGAGACGAGCCAAATGAGAAACTTAAACAAATTGACTCCATCTTCTAGATACCCAGAAAAGCCATCGTGAATCTAGAATTTTCCATCATCAACAAAAGTTTTTTTTGGCACCTTCTCCGTTGACCCAAAATTCAAACCTTTTCGAAAACCAAAACATGACAACTCCTAAAAAACTTCCAAAACTTCCCAAAAATCCACCAAACCCACGAAATCCTCCCAAACTTTGCTCAGTCTCTCCAAACAACATCGCAGAAACGAAGAAAACACGAAACCAAATAGAAAATAGCATAAAGGAACGAGTTTTTTACCGCAAAAGTGGCCAAAATCCCGCAATCCTTCAAAGCTGTGAAGAGAACCCAAATCCTGAAGAAAAAACACGAAGTGAAAGAGAAATAAAGGAGAAGATGAAACGATCGATCGCCCCACAGGTTTTATCAGCGAAAAGGTGTCAGAATTAACACGTGGCAGCCTACGATTGGTCATCGAGAACCACGTATTTTGATTTTCCTACCCAAATGCAGAAGACTCCTCGACCATACACGTGTTACAAAGTAACCATTCGTTCGGCTCACCCTACCAAGCGGAGTCACCGTTGGAATTATTGGATCGCCCAACCTTGGTTCTCCAAATTTCATATCAGACATTGCTCAACAAAGCCTGAGCTCCACCACTGAATCATCTTGACCGAGCGAGCAGGTTTCCCCGATCTGAGTCACATGTACTCTTGTCCACTCAGATTCAACCAACTAGCCTACGACACCACCAAGTCGAGCCTATCGTATACCAGTTGTTGGGAAGTACTGATCAGGCACACCTCTAAGGGTTGCTCATACACACGCTCACCTGGCCCGCTACACCAAGCCAGGTCACTTCCAAGGGACAACTCACACAGCTATTCGTCCCTACACACCAAATGAACACTGTCATTGGAGGATTCGCACACCTTCTCACCCGGGAGGGCAGACCGAGTGAGTCAATTTCGTGCACTTCAAACTCCCCCTCGACTCAGTACATCGGACGAGTCTAACAAGGCCAACTCACTTCTTCACTCAGTCAAGCGCACTAAACACGTGCATGACTATGTTTCACTTCGCATGGTACACCGAGGTGCCAAACTCCCCGTCGACAGCAAGGGCTTACATCATTCATTCCAGGGAACAAAGAAGCAGTACATTCATAAACTCAGACGATCGGCCACGAAGGCCGACCAGATGCATCTCCAAGCAATGTCTACTCTTTAAGCTAAGCACTCCTTAACTCAGAGAGTGGGGGGCAAACTATTAGGGCCAAAAAATGTCTCGGCCTAGGTAGGCCTGAAGACGAAGACACCTTCAACAAAGCTAAAAAGCTAGGGCCCAATTCCGATGGGGTCCAACTCGGAGTTCCGTAAATGAGGCCCGTCTGGCACTCCTCCACAGTCCTCACTGTAACGCCCCACTTGAGATACGTAGCCATTGTTTAAGGTATGGCCTAAAGGGTTACTGAATTGTTCCTAAATGAGTTGGTATATTGTTCATGTTGTTTGGTTGGCCTTTGGTTGAGTTTATGTTTTGGGTTTGGTTGAGTGTGTACCATGGAATTAATCAAGACTTGGCAGATTTTAGAGTTGCAGCCTTCACTGGGGCGAGGGAGAAGCTTCGCCGCGGCGATGTTGGTTCTGTGTTGGCAGTGTCGGTTCTGGAATGTTTCGTCGGGGCGACGGAAAGTTCTTCGCCGCGGCGACGGAAGGCAGAAAAGTTTCTTGAGTTTTCTAGAGAATTCTTCATAGGGGTAAAATGACCATTCCACCCCTAATTAGCAGGAAAAGTGGGGAGTAAAATGTAAGGAAATTGCATGGAGAATAGTGTAAAATGGGGGTGAGTTTGTAAAGAATCAAAGGATAAAGGTGAAATTTTCAAGAAAGAGTAAGGACAAAATGGGAAAGAGTGTTTATTATATGAGCTAATAAGGGTTGAATTCTCTTAACCCATTCATTTTCACCCATTTCCACCGCCTCTTCATCTCCCATTTTCTCTCAATTTCCTCACTCAATCTTCCAAGGGATTTGTAAGAGTTTTGAGTTGGAATTTGACAAAGAAGTGATCCTAAGCAAGAAGAGGTAAGAATCCCTACTCTAGAGATGAGTTTTATTTATGTAAGGGTTAAATTCTTACTAAGTTTATGCTTAGGAAACAAGGGAAAGTTATGATCCAACATGAGTAGAGAGCTTTAGTGGAGACTACTCAAGTATGAGGTAAGTAAATCCAACTCAAGCTAAAGTTTAAGAAATTCTTAAGTAGAGATTTATTTATGCATGTATATATGATGCTTATTGAGAAACTGAGTAGAGATGTATGTCTATTTGTTGAGGAATTGAGTTGAGAAGAGTATTTATGTTATGTTTGTTGGATATTTCCTTTATGGGAAGTGTTAATGTGTGATGAGTTTGAGATGAAGTTGGAGGAGATTGAGTAGATATTTTGGGAGTGTTCTTCTATGATAGGAACCATGTCCATAGAAGGGAGTTTCTTCCCATTTTGGATGGCTAAAAAGAGAAGGAGAGTGGTAGTTAGAGAAGAGTTTTTGTATGCACATGAGTTGCTTGATGAAATGCCTAAGTGAAATCTGCCCTGTCACAGCCGTGACTTTCTAAGTGAATTTTGGGCATCTTAAGGATTGAACTGGGCTAAGACCAAAACATAGAAGTTGTAGCCCTATCTCTAAGCTTTAGAACGAGACCAAATTCGTTGCAATCCGAGGTATATAACGCAAGTTATGCCCTTTTTAGTGTGACCTGTGCAGAATGACTGTTTTGATGCAATATTGCGCATTTGGCATTTCAAAAGTGCATTAATGAGTATGAACCATCCATATGCATTAATTGTGCATTGAGACATAGCTTGAGAAAGAATAGAGAGTGTTGAGTATGAGCTACATTATGAGTACTAGCTTAAGAGTAGAGAATTTTGAGTAAAAGTTATACTATGAGTAATAGTTTGAGTGAGAAAGAGTAGAGAATGTTGAGAATAGCAACTCCTAAGAGTAAAGAGAATGAGAACACTCTGATAGTAAAGAGAAAGAGAGATTGAGCACTAGTGAATAAAAGAGCGAAAAGTGCTAAGGAAGAGAATAGAGTAAGTTGTGCGATGGGGAACCTGTGAGTGATGAGTAGAGTCACGAGAGTGGGTGCTTTGTGATCCCCAGCCGTGCCTCCGGTCAGATGAGGCCGTGACCGTCATGTAGAGTGGAACATGAGGTTCCAGCCGTGCCTCCGGTAAGAAGGGGTCGTGACATTTGAGAGAGATAGAGAGAAAGCATATACACTCACATGGCCAAAGGTTCCGAATCCATGCATGACCAAATACGAACGGTAGAGAAATAAGCAAAAGTCACGTAGAGTGGTAGCGCCCAGTTGTGCCTCCGGTCAGATGAGGTCGTGACATTCCAATGAGTAAGAATGAGAAAGAAAAGAAATAGAAAGAACAGAGATGAGAAAAGCTAAGAGTTAAGCCATATTATGAGTATTAGCTTGAGTATGAGTACTAGCTTGAGAAAGAGATGAGCAAACATGAGAAAGAATAAGAGAGAGATAAGAGCATAGAGTAGGTTATGCGATGGGGAACCCCTGAGTAATGGGTAGAGTATTCCCGCATGTACGCCACATTGAGAGAGCGACATGAGTATCAGAGAGAAAAGTGGTGTAGCCCGTGAGAGTGCATGCGGATGAGGGCTATACCCGAGTACCCGAGAGAGAGAGTATACACTCACATGGCCAAAGGTTTCGAATCCATGCATAACCAAGTCCGATTGGCTAGAATGAGGAAAAGTCACGTAGAGCGGGAGCGAGTCCCAGCCGTGCCTCCGGTAAGATGAGACCATGACTACTAAAGAGAGTTAACAGAAAAGAGTTATGAGAAAGAGAAACAGAAATGAGAATGGGATAATAGAAAGAATTAAAGAATGAGAAAGTTTGAGAAAGCTTGAGAAGGAATGAGATAGAAAGAGAGAGAGAGTATGAGAAAGAATGCGAAAGTTTGAGTTAGTAAGAATAAAGAGTAGAAGAAAGAAACATGTAGTTCTTTTGCATTAATGGCATGTACATCTCATATATGCATGCACCATGAGTTCTTCCATGGTTAGTGAGAGTATAACGAGAATAATAGAGAGAACCATGATTTTCCTTCATGGTGAGTAGGATGAGACTAAGAGAGAACCATGATTTTCTTTCATGGTGAGTAAGAATAAGAGAAGAAGAAAAGAGAATAAGAACATAGAGAAAAACAGTGAGAATTAGAAATAGAAGAACGTTAGAGTAAGGAAGAACCAAAGAGTGAGTTGCGGGGACAGGTAGTAGAGGATTTACGTACTGAGCATTAGTTGTGCTCACCCCATTGTTCTTCTCTGTTTTGCAAGAAATAGGAGCAACGGTCGGATCGACGTCAAGTAGCGGAGAGTATTGGCACCACTGTCCACCAACTATGATATTTTGTATTAAGTAGAAAGTTTTTAATACCTTTCTTTTGTATTTGTAAATAATTATATTTTATGAGAAAAGAAAATTTTGAGCCCACTATCTTTCATACGCTATGTATATCTATAATTTACATAGTATGTATTATAAGAATAGTAGTAGAAAGCAGGTGTTACACTCACCATCTGGATCCAAGCCTTCTAATCCTAGGACACCTTCTAAACTTCCAATCAACTTGGAACCCAGAGTTGCCTATGAACGATAGTACTACATGAACTCTACTAAGGAAGTCAAGGGCTATCCCAATTCGTCTAAGGTCTCTGTATCCTAGGCGTACTGGGACTCCCTTTCCTATGGAGATATGGGAGCCAAAGGCTCCACTCTTTGAGAAGACCACCGCTACAAGGACTCCCAGTCCTACTAGGATTCGAAGAGCATGTAGTCGCTATTTTAGCAGAGGCCAGCCCTCTCACAAAGGACAGAGACATTACACCTTCAGACCCTGGAGTTCCCATTTGAGAACTTCGCATTACAACCATAGTCACAATCCCCGACTAGACTTCTAGTAACCTTTTCCTATCCGTAACCCTCACTAAACTAGCCTCACTCAGCCTTGCTGACTTAAGCGTCAGAGTGCCGATGGTAAATACCACCCTGGTGTTTTCCGTCTGCTTCATGCTTGTTTTCTTACGTGTGTAGGTGCAGTAGATCGCTAGTGGCCTTAACCTCACGGGATTAGTCCCTCTTTCTGTAACGGTAGATTTTTACATCTACACCTATCACACTCACATCCTCATGTAAACCAGAACATATACAAACTTTAAAAAATTTGGGTTTGTCTCTATAATAACAAATTAAACAAAGAAAAAAAAATTATTATCATATTGCCTCTCAACACAATAACAAAAATTACCATTTTTGGCTAAAACATACGAACACGGTATAATGCGGCCTAAATAATTTAACTCGATTTGTCACTATCCCCACTAGCAAAAATAAAAGTTCACAAAGGATACAAAATAACAAAAATATGTATATTACACTTGCAATTTCAACAAACAACAAACCTAACTGGAAACCCTATTTTTTTAAGATTAAATCGACTATGAAATACATCCTATAAACCATATCTCAAATGCTTATGTAAACTAGAACATAAACAAAATAACATGTAACCAGAAATGATGAAATAGTAGCCCATTTCACCAAATTTCAACCCCAATGAGAAAACCTTTTTTTTTTTTTTTTTTTTTCCAAGAAATCCATTTTTATGAATAACCCGAAAACTAAATTTTTCCACCTCATAAACCATATTTCATACCCTCATGCAAACCAGAAACATCAACCAAAATCATTGTTTACACTGTATACAGAGCACGTAAAGAAAAGCACAACAAGGTATAAAACTTACCCCATTTCCTTGCTTCCACGATGCACACAATCACCCAAAACTTTAACTCTTTGAAAAAAAACATAAAAATGGCGTCAATAAAAGACAAAACGATGCAAATGAGTTTTTGCTTCACGGGTTTTTCATGAATTTGAGATTGTAGCGCTTTTCTATAATGTGTCTTTATGCTTTGACCTAGGGTAAAATATATTTTTTGTTTTGTTTTGTTTTGTTAGGTTGGTGGAGGTGATACGTGGCAGCCACTTAAAACAAAAATGTATAAGACACTTTTCCATGTCATTTTTTATTTAGTTAATTATATATTATAACTACATTTACATTTATTCCCTTTATACGTTATATTTAATGACCAAACCTTAGGGTTTAGCAATTCACACTTTCACAGGGGGTTCACAACAATATCCAAGGACAGGGGGTTTATTGTCATTAGGGAAAACCTCAGTGGGTTTAGAGTAGTTTCTCTTTCAAAATATACAAAAAATATTGTGTTTTTTACTAATATTTGTTACATAACCTTATAAGAATTGTGGATGAATTTGTAGTAGGATCTTCTCTCTCTCTCTCTCTCTCTCTATATATATATATATATATATATATATATATAGAGAGAGAGAGAGAGAGAGAGATCCTACTACAAATTCATCCACAATTCTTATAAGGTTATGTAACAAATATTAGTAAAAACACAATATTTTTTGTATATTTTGAAAGAGGAAACTACTCTATATATATAGGGATTATTGATAACTTGACAATATTATGATTATAACTCTATAGTATCACTATAGGGAGAACGACCATTTCCCACCCAAGGTTTGGCGAAACGACACCTTTCTCACCCTTCAAGTTTCAAAATGACACTTTCCCACCCTTCGTTAGGTTCTATTAGTGTTTTCTGTTAATATTTGACTGAAAAGACGAAAATGCCCTTAAATAGTTTATTTCTTAATTAGTTAATTATAAATTAAAATTTACTTAAGTCAAAGTCTTTATTCAATTATTTATTAGTTCAAGTGTAAAGATAACTTTTTCCTTTGTTTATTTAATTAATTAGGAATATTAATTTTCTATGTGAATTAGTAAAAATGAAAAACAATATATTATGAAAAACATCATAAATTTAGTAGATTATTGAATAATAGTGATGAGCTATTGATGACATTATAAATAAATAAATATTAAGGTTATTTAACTTTAAACAATTCCATAATATTACTCCTAACTTTTTAGGTGGGGCTAATTATTGTTTCTTTTTTTACTTTTTGGCTAATTAAAAAAATTAAAAATTTATAAAGTCAAATATTTAAGGGTATTTTTGTCTTTTTAATAAAATATTAACAAAAAATATAACAGAATCTAACGAAGGCTGGGAAAGTGTCATTTTGAAACTTGAAGGGTAGGAAAGTGTCGTTTCGCCAAACCTTGGGTGGGAGAATGTCATTCTCCCTATCAATATATTTGTTGGTTCACTAGATGGCATTTGGATCTGGATCTATTTGTGCAAGCAAAAATGTCAAGGCATGCATGAATTGAGATGACTTAATTTTTTATTTCTAAAAATGTGAACGAAAGCTGAAGTATTTTAGGATCACAAAATATCCCTCAACATCTCAAGGAATGTTTCTTATAAAAACCGAGTCGACGCTAACGATGGGTTAATTTAGAAAGATCATATCTTGTTTTTGCCATTTATAGATATGAATGAGTTTAAAAAGTACATCATCTCTATATACCATTTATTAGAAAAAGAAGCAATAAGAGCACTTTGACAGAGAGAGAAGAAAAAAAAACTCTTTTATTTCAATCAACTTTCGTAATTACATTCTAGATACATTTGATGAATATCAAAGAGTCCAAGCGTGGACATCAAGTGACGATGTTGGCGTTTGCATAAGCCTTTGGTGAAGAAATCATCTGGTTTTTCAATAGAAGAAATGTGAGTAGTCTAGATTACTTTGGTAGCAATCTTTTCACGAATAAGACGACAATCTATTTCAAGATGTTTGGTCCTCTCATGGTAAACTGGATTGGCTGTAATATGAAGGGTTGCTTTGTTATCACAAAACAAAGTAGCAGGTTGTAAATATTGGACTCCCAAATCACGAAATAAACTAAGGATCATAATAATTTCACAACATGTAGAAGTCATGGCACGATATTTTGCCTCACAAGAAGATCGAGAAACAATAGATTGTTTCATAGTCTTCCAGGATATTAAGGATTCTCCAAATTTGATACAATAACTTGTCAAGGATCGTCAAGAAATAGGACAAGATGCCCAATCAGCATCACAATAAGCAGTAAGACGAGACTACTTTGTGGAATAAAACAATATCCCAAGACCAAGATTTTGTTTTACATACTTCAAGATTCGCAAAACAGCTTGCATGTGAGAGTGTTTAGGCAAGTGCATGTGTTGACTCAAAAGTTGCACTGAGTAACATAGATCAGGGCATGTCATATGCAAATAAATGAGCTTGCCAACTAATCTTTGGTAAGGAGATGGGTTTCTTAACAAGGGATCAACTTTAGTATCACCTGAAATCATGTCAAGGACTATGGAAGTTAGTTTCACATGTTGTTAAGAGGGAGTGTCTACAGGTTGAGTGGCCACCAGACCAGCTTCAAAAAGCATCTCCAAAGCCTATTTGTGCTGATTAAAAAAAAAAAATACCTTTGCTAGACTTGCTAACTTCCATCCCCAAAAAATATGTCATGTGACCAAGATCCTTTATCTTGAATTTGAAATTGAGATATCTTTTTACTTCATCAATAGCAATGATATTATTACCTGTAAGGAGAATGTCATCAACATAAACTAATAAAATGACAAAGCTAGAACCCTGCCTCTTAGTGAACAAAGAATAATCACTCTTGGACTGTTGAAAACCATTTTGAAGAAGAGCAGTAGTAAACTTATGGTGCCACTGTCTTGAGGCTTGTTTTAAACCATATAAAGACTAGAGTAACTTACAAACTATATGCTTAATCTAGGTTGTATGCTCAAGTCCTTGTGGAATTTTCATATAAATTTCTTGTAACGCCCCACTTGAGGTACGTTGTTATTGTTTCCTCTTTCGCCCTTAATCGAGTTGGTTTGTTATTATTGTTTGTTTGAGTGTTATGTTGAATGTTTGCCCTGAAAATTGGTAGAAAATAGAAGAATTTTAGTGTAGCAAGCTTCGCCGCGGCGAAGATGTGTTGAAACCAAGGGAAACTCTCGGGACAGTTTCGCCGCGGCGACAGAGGTTTCTTCGCGCGAGAGCCGAATAAAATGTTGATGAAGTTTTAGATATTTTCTTCCCTAAGGGCAATTTGACCATTCTACCCCTAATTAGCAGGAAAAGTGGGGAGTTAATTGTAAGGAATTTTCATGGAGAATATGTTGATATAGGGGTGAGTTTGTAATGAAGCAAAGGATATGGATGGAATTCCCAAAGAAGAATAAGGGCAAAATGGGAATGAGTGTGTTTATATTTCATTAAAAGGAATTAAGAGTTAGCAAACCCTCATTCTTCTTCTCCAAAAACGCAACCCTTCATTCTTCTCCTCTCAACTTCTCTTTTCTTTTGATCAAGGAATTTCAAGGGGTTTTTGAAGTGATTTGGGGTAGAAAAGCAACCTAAGGCTTCCTAAGGTAAGGATTCCTTCTTAAGTTGTGTGATTTGTGAGTTTTGGTTTATATTGAAGTTTGAGAGTTTTTATTCTTTTGGTTAAGAGTAGAGAAAAAGTCAAGCAAACCAAGTGAAAGGAAGATTTGGTGAAGTCTCTCTATAACAAGGTAAGTAAAACCCAACCCAAGTTGAGATTTATGAAATTTCTTGATTAGGGTTTTGATAGACTTGACGTATGTATGTGATGTGCATGTAATATGTCATGTATGAAGGATTGAATAGAGATTTCTATGCCTTGTGATTGTTTATTCATTGCAAATATGAGAAATGGGTTGTTGGATTGGCAAGGTAGTTGAGATGGATTTGAAGGGGTGTTATGGAACCCTTTTTTGGAAGTGTTTTGTTTGACAGGTTATTATGGCTTTGTGAAGGGGTTTTTCCCCATTTTGGATGGTTAGGAAAAGTTTTAGAATCATGGCTATGATAGAGTTTTATAGTGCACATGAGTTGTTTGATGAAATGCCTAATAGAGGTTTGAGTGTGAGTAATGAACCTTAATTCTTGCAACATTGCATGTTGGCATCTCATAAGTGCATTGGTGAAGATGAACCATCCATAGGCACTAGTTGTACATGGAAAAGTGACCTAAGAAAGTGTAAGGAAATGGTGTATGCAATTACCCTATGAGTAGAGAGCTTAGTGGGTAAAATTACTCTAAGGGTATAGAGCATTGAAAAATGCTACAATAGAATGAATTAGAAGAGTAGTATAGTTGGGATGATGCTTTGTGATCATCACCCGAGCATATGGGAATCAGATTGATGCTTTGTGATCATCATCCGAATAGCCCTTAGAGAGATGGGTCGATGCTTTGTGATCGTCACCCAATGAGTAATGGAAATGGGGTAGATGCTTTGTGATCACTATCCGATTAGTTAGTAGGTAAGTGGGTTGATGCTTTGTGATCATCATCCAACAGTTAGTGGAAGCGGGTTGATGCTTTGTGATCATCACCCGACAGTGACTAGAGACCGGTTAATGCTTAGTGATCGTTACCCAAAAGTCATGAGGAACGGGTAGGTGCTAAGTGGTCTCCACCCGATAGTTAGGAAAACCGAGTAGGAGCTTTGTGATCCCCACTTGGTAGTCACTAAGAACGGGTTGGTACTATGTGAATTCCACCCGATAGTTATGGAGAGTGAGATGGTGCTGTGTGAACGCCATCCGGCCGTACCTCCGGTAAGATGAGGTCATGGTATTTAGTAGAAACAGAAATAGAAACAGAATTAGAAAAGGAAAGAATTAAGAGACACACACGGGGACAGACAGTTAGGGGGTTTTACTTACTGAGCATTATTTGTGCTCACTCCGTTATTTTCCTTTGTGGATGCAGGTTCTAGGTGTTGATACGGTTGGGGGGGCGTCGGCAAGCGAGGAGCAATAGCTACACTGTTCCCCTGTTTTGTCTTTTAAAATACATTTTGTAAACAGTGCTCTTTATGTATAAAAGACACATGAGTTGTAATGAAAAGAAAAACTTTGGGCCCAATTTTCTATTGTTATTATGCATGCATTGTACTAGTTTTCAGTAGATGTTACATTTCTTCTTGTAAATCCCCTTGTAGAAAAGCATAAAGACATCCATTTGAAACAAAGATCAGTTATTCATAGAAACCAAAGCCAAGATAGCATGAACAGTAACCATTTTAGTAATAGGAGAAAATGTTTCAATATAATCAATACTCTTTTGCTGAGTGTAACCTTTGGCTACAAGACAAGCTTTATACCTTTTGATGCTTCCATCAGCTTTAAATTTAATTTTGTACACGTATTTACATCTTATGGCTTTCTTACTAGGTGGAAGAGGAACCAACTCCCAAGTTTTATTTGATTCCAAAGCAAGGATCTCATTTTTCATAGCAACTCTACAATCATGGTGTTGGACAGCTTGTTGATAAGTTTGAGGTTCTGTATGAGTTGAAAAAAAAAAAAAAGACACTGATATGTGTGGGATAAATGAGAGTATGAAACAAAGTTAGAAATGGGATACTTGGTGTTATTAGGCATGCATGTCATAATCCTTGTGCTATATGAGAGGTCTAGTGGTTCTAGTTGATTTTCTACATAAAGAAGGCTAGATTGATTGAGAAGCAACATTAGGTGTAATAAGAAAATCAAGATCGGCAAAAGGAATATTACTTGAAGCTAAGGAAAAAGTGGAGGAGTTATGGACAAGTTCGAATGAAGGATTAAATTCCTAAATATTGTCAGAATTGGGCATACATCTAGTAGGATCAAAATCAAAATTGGTTTCTACACTAGGAAATAAAGTTGTATACTCTGTATATAGTTTTGAATCAGAATATAGAAAAACATTTTCAAAAAACTCAACATCCTTGCTAACAAGAATCTGTTTATTAGAAATGTCAAACACTTTATACCCTTTTTTGAAATGTAGGATAACCTAAAAAAAAATGCTAGGTAAAGTTCTTGGACTAAATATATCTGTTTTTCGTAAAACGGTGGCATAACAAAGATAGCTAAACACTCTTAAATATGTCAAATCTGGTGTTTTATGGAAAAAAAATTCATAAGGAGATTTGTTGTTTAAAAGAGGTGTAGGGACTTTGTTAAGTATGTATGTAGCAATGAGAATGCATTCTCCCCGGAAATGAATAGGAACATGAGATTGAAATTTAAGTGCTCTTGTAATATTCAAGATATGTTGATACTTCCTTTCTACTACCCCATTTTGTTGGGGTGTGTAAAGACATGAATGCTCATGAATTATACCTAGAGAACTTAGAAAAAAAAATCAAACTATTTGTTAAAAAAAACTCAATGCCATTGTCTGTCCTAATCTTCTTAGGTGTAATAACTGATTTTGAACCATCAAAATGAACTGTTTAAACACATGAAAAGTATCTAATTTCATAACCATTAAAAAAGTCTAAGTTGCTCGTGAATGATTATCAACCAATGTAAGAAAATATTTGAAACCATTGTATGTTGGATCCTTGTAAAGACCCCAAACATCAATATGTAATAGATAAAAAATGTGAGTTGAAGAAGACAGGCTATGTGAAAAAGATTTTTTACATTGCTTAGCCATAGGGCAAATTTTACAAGGTCAAAATGATTTTTGTATAGATATATGCTCAAGAGAAGGAATCAATTTTATTCTAGAAATAGATGCATGTCCTAACCTATGATGCCAAATAGTAGCAGTAACACTAATACAAGTAATTAAGATTGGTGTACAAGCTGAATTTATTTTCAATAATAGAGTAAAACAAATTATGACAAATTATTAGCCTATGGCATAACCAGGTAGTAGAGACCATGATATTCTTTACCAATCACTATCATTGACCCAGCCCATATGTCTTGAAACAAGCAAAAATGAGGGGAAAATAGGACTGTAACATGATTATATTTACAAAATTGAGAAACAGATAACAAATTATAGTAAAATGAGGGACAAAGAGAACTCTTTGGAGTTTTCTTCGAGATGAAAGGGATATATCTCCAGT
Source organism: Pistacia integerrima (assembly GCA_026225825.1). Taxonomy (NCBI): domain Eukaryota; kingdom Viridiplantae; phylum Streptophyta; class Magnoliopsida; order Sapindales; family Anacardiaceae; genus Pistacia; species Pistacia integerrima. The sequence goes on along the minus strand of CM047747.1, from coordinate 27,951,113 downwards.
ATGGGTAGTAGTTGTGGTTATACCATTTGGAAGTTTAACACTAGGTTTTTTGGAAGAGTTGTATGAAGAATCATTTTCCAAGCTTTGAAATACAAAAGTCATAGGGTCATTAGCTCCTGTATCAAGAATCCATTCATTATGTAAAACTGTTCCAAAAAGAGAGGTAATATTACCTGTTATATTGGCAATGATTTCAGAGTTTGCTTGAGCTAGCTTAGGGTTGACATTTGAACTATCTTTTCTAAGAAGTTTCAAAATTTCCTGGTATTGTGCTAGAGTAAAAACACTTGAAGGTTTTCTTATAGAAGTAGAAGTCCTTTGTGGATCATCCATCATATGAGATTCATTATGATTTGTAGCTAGAGTATTGGAATTAATCCTTTTCTTCTGTTTATTCCTTTGTCGATTATCAGGATATCCATGTAACTTCCAGCAAAAATTGGCTGTGTGATTGGTCAAATGACAATATTCACACTCCATGGGTTTCTTCTGTTTGGTTCCCTGTGCAAGATTATTCATAGGTTTAGCATTGTGAGTAAAAAATGCTTAAACTTCATACTTAGTGTTAACAATAGTGGTATTTCAAGATCTCTAAAAAGCTTGCACCAGGAACTTTCCACCTAAAACACCTCAATGGTGAAGCTGTACTGCGAGCATGGAACGCCGAGCATTTGCGAAGGTATTACCAGTAACCAACTTTGGTTTCAATTTTGTTTTGTTTTTCTTAATCAATGTAAGGTGTTTTATGGCCAAATTTCGTTCAGTAATAAAGAGGTATTATTCACAACTCTATTTGGTTCGTCATTATTTATCTATTGTTATTTTGTTCATCATTTATTATCTATTATTTCAAAATCATGACCTAAGCGATCACATCCAAAACTCAGAGTCAAGAGTTCAAAAAAGGTAGCTTAGCTTTATAAGCCATGCCAAAATTCAACTCATAAAAGGAGATATTCCCTTAATTGACGAAGTTAAAACTTGTAAAAACTTTACTAAAACACGTTGAAGGAAAATCAGTCATAGCAATCAAAACTTGAGATAGACGACTAGTCTAAACTTGGAGTTGTTGCATATAAGATTTTCTTATACGTTTGAAAAGTTCTTCAAGAAGCAAGCTACACATAACTTGGAGTAAATTCAAATTCTTTGTGTTAAGTTGGATCAGAACGATTGAGATGACTCTATAGAAATAAAAACATTGCTCGACAAAAATGGACGAAATAAATTTTTCTTTGATCAAATTAGTTTAGTTACAAGCTAAAATAAAACAAAAAAGAGATAAAAAAAAATTAAGCTGGAGCAAGGGCATCATCGCCAACAAGACTACGCAAGAGTATCATTGGCTGCAAGAGTCTTGGCAACTTCCTCAAAGGCAGGAGCTGGGACATCCTTCGAAGGCTCAACAGAAGGAAGGTCGATAGCAATAGATAGGAGTGTAGCCAGAGTAGGTGGATCTATGACCTCTTGCTTAACCTCAGCATCCTCCTCTTCCTCCTTGACCTCTTCCTTATCTTCACCATTGGACTCAAAGTTGTCCAAATACATGTACTTCATGCCCTAGGCCTCAGTCTTCATCTTGTCGACCTTTTTCTAATAAGCCCTTGGAAGGAAGGAAAAGTCAAGTGATGGATGAACTTCCCACAGCTTCTACATGAGGAAGACCGAGGTGTCTTAAGCATTGCTCGTAATGGTCGAGTTTAGCTCCTTGATATCAAGCTTGAGCCGCTTAACCTCAATTTCGGCCTATTTGCAATCTTCCACCTCCTTGGTAAGCTAAAGCAAAGCCTTCTTGTGCTTGGCCTCCAAGACTGAGGCAGCTTTTGAGCTGAGGTGAGCTCTGAATTAAGCTTATTGTTGGCACCCTGTTGTTGTGGCAAATTCTTCTCAGCCTTGGTCGACTTCGCCTCAGCCTTTGCTCAAGCAGTCTTGCTCGCCTTGATTTTTTCAAGAAACTTCCTTTCATTGACCTCGAAGGCCTCGACCTTGACCTCTTCTTTGAGCCGCTCAAGCTTGGCCTACTTCAAGTCCTCCCCTTTCTCTATCACCTTGGCCCTAGCCAAGGCATCCTTTTTTAGCTTCTCTGCCTCTTGCCAACTCATATGAGTGCCCTCCAACGTGGGCTAACTTTCGTCAAGGAGAAGCTTGGTCGCCACACAGGCCTAAAAAGAAAGAAAGTCAACGGGGAATAAAAACAGAAGCACATAAGAAAGGAAATGGGGCGAACTGGTGATACCTTGGTCACGTTGTTGCATACCCAAGCCAACTGCTCGTGATAAGACACATCCCTAAGACCTGCATAAGTCTGTGGCATGACGGCCTCCATGACCACTGAAGCCCTAACACTGATGTGCTCAATGAGCTCATTGATCATTGCATCAAGCGTAGCCTGAGCTGTCTCGTCTGCCTTCTGTTTGCCTCTCTATAAAGGTTAGCTCACCTACTTCCTATGGGAATGACGGCCTCACCCATGGGAACGAACTTCTTTTTGGCCAAGTCCTTAGCTACAGCTTTTTTCGGGCCACCAGCTTGCCCAGCAACCTCTTTGCCTAAGCCACCTTGCTGCTTGGCTACTTTCTACTTTCCCGAGCCCCCTTGCAGCTTGGTCAGTTTCTTCTTACCTGAGCCTTCCTACTACTCCGGAACCTTCTTCTTGTCCGAGTCATCTTACTACTCGGACATTTTCTGCTTCTTCGAGCCTCCAACTGACTCGGGGGTTTTCTTCATCGAGCCTTTTAGAAGCTCGAAAGCACCTTTCTCCCCTATTGCTTTGGAGGCAATCACGGGCTTCATGGTACTTAGGCCTTCCCCAAGATCGCAACCACTATGCTTGAGGACCAGGCGCGAGGCACCTTGCTTGAGTGTCCCAACAGTATCAATGGGTTGCTTCTTCACTGGAGCAATCGACGATTTCTTAGCAAATTTCGAGCTGCTATCGGGCTTTCTTTAGGCCCTTGGGTTTTTCAACCCACATATATGCAAAAGGAGAAGCAAACAGTTAGCAATTTAATAGCAAGGGCAAAAACAGTGAGCAATTAAGCACTTACCTTTTTCAAAAATGATGTTGAATTTGGCATCGTTGGCATAAAAGTTGTACTCTCTCAACCGAGGAAGCTTGATAAGCTTGGTAATGTTGCACTCACTATCGGAGAGATTGCTAAAATGTTGAAGCCACTCTAAGCTCGCTTCAAGAAGGAAGTTCTGCTCGACGTCTACTGCAAAGCAAATGAATTTGGTTAGTTTGACAGTCGAGCTTGGAAACACTCTTTGCATGCATAAGGAAAGGAATCTTACTAGCTTTTGGAGCAAAAATATTGGTCTCCCTAGCCTTGTAGAAAAAATACCGAGAGTCCCAATGTGGAACTTCTTTGGGACATCAACCAAATCGTTAAAATATACTTTTCTTGCCTTAGAGAGATAGTACATTTGGTCCTCACTCTTTTTCAACCTATACAAGTGGACGAGCTCTTCTACAGATAGCTCACCCAAGTCAGCTATTTGGTATGCTATATACATGCCTACAATGATTATGTACAAGTTTGCCGACAATTGAACTGGAACGATACCAAACCGTTCCAAAATGCTGGCGACAAAGAAATGAGGGGGAATGGACATCTCGTATCTGAAGAGGGTATCCAGACCGCCACACAACTAACGGGGGGATTTTTTCGGGAGAAACCTCCCGAAGCTCTAAGGGAAAGTTGAGGTGCATAAACTTTAGTTATCCGCTCAATATCCTTGGCCCCAGTTAAGGAACGTAGTTCCTTCCGGGGCCTATGAGCTTGAGATTTATTCGGCAAAAGAGTCTCCATGGAAGCATGGTCAGAAGAGCCCACAGCATCGGGGGTTCGAGCTCCATACAACAATGTCCTTAAAAATCTGAAGGATTATGTCCGTGAGAACTGCTATACCCACTAGAGAATTAAACATGAGATCTATGCTATGGCTATTTGACAAAGACATGGTGAAAGCTCGCCTCTAGGTACCCGAAACTGAAGCGAACAAGTGTCAAAGCTTAAAAATTCGACAACCTATCCACAGTTTGCTTTCAATTCAAGCTCCGAAGGTAGCTCACGTCAAACAACAAACACAAGCGAGCTACCAAGATTCTGACAGCTGCCTTTGTAAACCTTCCTTAAACCCAAAATCGACAGAAACACTAAAAAAAAAAACCCTAAAAACTTGATGTGGCCACGACAATTGCCACTCTTAACCACAAAAGGCATAAAAATAAATAAAGGAGGAGAATGAAGCCTTATTGAAGCGTAAAAATGGGAAACTCACCGAAAAAACACCGTGAAGTCGAAAGAGTAGTGATGGAATTAGAGCAAAGAAAGTCTGAGAGTTTTCTGCAATGTGTGTAGGATTCTAACGAAGTTACTCGCTTTTATAGTGGTTGCATGGGAGACGAAGGGGCGGGATTCGATCGTAACAGTCAATCTATAGTGAATCTCAGCCCTCCATTCATCATGCAATCGTAGCCATTGGACATGGCCACGTGTCAATCATCTACAAAGGTCAATCAACCGTCCGACTGCCACAATCATAACCATCACCATACATCGCCTCAACTTCGCGTGTGGACAATTGTAGTTACCCATTCGTGATGAAAAGTAATTGCCAAAGGCTACTGCATTTAATGCAACATGACCGAGTGGAAGTTACACATATGCCCTTCATTTGAAATTCTGAGTTTATCAAGAATATCATAGTAGAGGAAAGGTCAAGTCTTGATTATGTCGACTATAGATGAGTTCGACTCACGAAGCTCGACCAAATATGCATTCAACACACAACCGACGAAGTCCGAGCTTGACACCAAATCGAGCAATAGTCTTCGAAGCTCAAAACAAGCACCGAACACTAGGGGGCAGATGTTGTGTGTGATTTTTCCATCAAGCTCGGAGAATTGCGAGGTTATAGCCCGATCCAAAATCAGTTTGGCTCAATCAATTGTCCGACCTAGCATAAGCTCGTCGAGATGTAGCTCAACCTAGCACAAGCGAGTCGCGACCAATCTCTATAGTTGTTTAACTAACTTACAGATAACCTCAAATCCTGGATATCTCAAAAGGGATCAGATCGATAGCAATCTTAGTGCAATCTCAATGCTCAATCGCAAGAATATCGGAGTTGCATTTTAATCTTAATTGTAATCCCTTTATTTTTGCTCTTTCCTTTGTACAAAATCTGTATAAAAACCCCTTCCAACGATGAGAAAGGGGTTAGCAAATTGTTCTAGGAATACTATTGTAAGCTCTCACAACAAATACAAAAACAGTGGACGTAGGCTTAAAATCTTAAATTGTCGAACCACTTTAAAACTCTTTGTGTCATTTATTTTACTTCATTTTTGTCATACATTTCTGGTTATCCTTAAACACGCACACATCGGTTCCGATTCCGTCAAGGTCAATCGGATCTTTCTAGTTGGTGCAAATCTTGTATCAACACTGATCAAGTCGTGATTTAGCTCTATATTATATTAATCAATTATATAATTAGAATGGTATCTGGATGCATTAATTTAGTATTAAAGGGGCGAGCTTCCAATAATAGAACTCTGAAATTTTAGTAAGCCAAGGTCCAATCTAAGTTTGATATCAGCAATTAATATGATTGACATTTTTCTAATTAATCAACTCTTCATTCGTCATTAAAGTAGACATAAATAATTAATTAAATGATATTAAATAATTCAGTTGACCAATATATGATTACCAACAAATCCAGTTTACCAATTCAATGGTAATAAAGTAATAATATTCTAATCCATGTAAAAATTGTTGTAAGAAATGTATAGAGGGAATTAATTTTATAAATCAAAATCTTTTTTTTATGATTAGAGTGTCCAGGCCAGCTTGCGGATACCTCAACTAATCCCCAGGGATCTTAGAACTATCGATCAAGTAAGAGCTCCAATGACCATTTGTACATAATAAAATAAATTATTTTATTGTATTGCTCAGTTGGTTACGTTAGATAGTTGCTAAGCTACACAGTAGTTAGTTGGTTAGATTAGTTTCGATTAGCTATCAAGAGTCCAAGTAGCTACGTAGCTATAGTTCTTTGTATAAGTACAACATTTACTTTACTCTAAATAATAGAGAACACTATTTTACCAAAATTGCTTTTACTTTGTAAAACCTTGCTTTTCTTTGTTCATGGTATCAGAGCAATAGATCCTTTATGAATCCATTGCTTTTATATTTTTGTGATATACTATTGTTTCTGGTCGTCATGGAACCTAATATAAGGAGCTCGAATCTTCGAAGTGAAACAGCGATAGAATCTGATTCAGTACGAAGTGGAGACAACATATGAAGCGGAGATCCTCTTTATCTACAAAATTCTGATCATCCAGGAATGATTCTTGTTTTAACTCCACTAATGGATAAGAACTACTTATCTTGTAGTCATTCGATGAAAATTGCATTAGGAGCCAAAGTGAAGTTAGGGTTTATTAATGGAAAAACGTAAAATGCTAGATGAAAGTTATCCAGAATTTGAGCAATGGAAGAGGGTAGATTGCATGGTTACTTCTTGGATTTTGAACTCGATTTCGCAAGAGATAGTTGAAGCTTTCCTATATACAACCTCAACTAAAGATTTGTGGAAGGAATTGGAAGAAAGGTTTGGTGAATGTAATGGACCTTTGTTATATCAAATATAAAGGGATATCAGTTCAATTAATCAAGGAAATATGCCAGTAGTACAATATTACACAAAGCTAAAGAAGTTATGGGATAAATTGACATGTCTAATGCCCATACCATAGTGTAGTTGTGGAGCAGCTAAATCGATGGCAGAGATGACTTCTTTTAATTGTTTGATGCAATTCCTTATGGGATTGAAAGATAGTTTGATCATGTTCGAATTTAGATTTTGGTTATGGATCCCTTACCCACCATTAACAAGGCATATTCAATGATCTTGCAAGTTGAAAAGCAGAGAGAGGTACATGTAGCATTTGCAGATAATCTTGAGAATAGTGCTATGTTTGTAAAAGCACAAGATGTTAAGAAAGAAGCTATTGCCAAGACATGATACAAGAGGAAGGATATGGTTAAAAAGTCAGAGAGGCATTGTGATTTCTACAATAATGATGGACATACGAAGGAGACTTGTTTCAAGCTTCATGGTTATCCAGATTGGTACAAAGATTTGAAGGAACAAAAGGGAAAGACTCAACACAAGACTTATGCAAATATGACTGATACACCTCTAAAAGTTGAGAAAGAACTTGGTAATACTGGAACTGAGTGGGGAGCAACAATATCAGAATTAATCTAGCAAGAGTTGGCCAAACTTATGAAAGCGAAAGCATTAGTTGATGGCTTTACAATCGATTTTCCTCATTTTTTGACTTTGCAGGTACTGGTCTAACACAAGCATTAAGTTCGATTGAGTTGTTAGATTCAGGATCTTGGATTATAGATACAGGAGCCTTGAGCCATATGTGTAATGATCTTGCCTTGTTTAAAACCTATAATTCAATTCATAAACCCACAGCTGTATACTTACCAGATGGATCAATTAATTTTGTCCAACACATAGGAAAAGTTGTTTTGTAGCCAACTTTAACACTTAATGAGGTTTTGCATATTCCAAATTTTAAGTTCAACTTACTTTCAGTAAATAAACTTTCGAAGTCCGGACTCATCAAGTTTGTTTTTTATCTTACTCATTATCTCTTCCAGGACCTGCAGACTAAAGTAATATTGGCAGTTGGCAAGTTCGTGGGAGGATTATGCATTCTAGATAAATCCTCTTTTACAACAGAAACTATTAAAACATTTTCTTCACACTTTGTATCTAGGTCTGAATTACCTGCTACTACACATACTTGTAACACTTTCTGTTTTGTCACTAATAGTGTTCCAACATCGACTTTGTGGCATCAAAGATTAGGCCATCCATCACATGATATTCTTAATAAAACTTCTGTTATCAAGCATTCTGATTTTGCTACTTTTATTTGTGATGTTTGTCCTTTGTCGAAACAACATCTTTTACCTTTCCATCCTAGCACAACTCATTCTCACACAGCTTTTGAATTGATTCATATCGATATTTGGGGACCCTATAAAGTAGCTACACTTACAGGAGCACATTATTTTTTTACTGCATTTGATGATTTCAGTAGAGCTACTTGGACTTTTCTTTTAACTCATAAGAGTCAAGTAGTTCATAAATTGACCACATTTTTTAGAATGATTAAACATTAGTTCTCCTTGTCTGTTAAAAAAATCCAAACTGATAATGGAACTAAGTTTCTTAGCAAAGATTGTCAAATTCCTTTCCTTGAACATGGCATTTTAAATCAAAGATCATGCACTTATACACCCCAACAGAATGGATTAGTTGAAAGTAAACATAAACATTTGCTTCAAGTAGCTCGATCCCTTATGTTTCAATTAGCTTTACCTAAGTATTTTTTGGGGGAAGCCATACTCACAAACTACTTATATCATTAACAAAGTTGCCCACTCTTGTTCTCAAATGGAAAAACCCCTATGAAATACTTTTCCATAAACCTCTAGATTATTTTTTCCTCAAAACCTTTGGATGTTTGTGTTAACACACATCCACATAAAGATAAGTTTGCCCCCAGAGATTATAAATGTGTTTTCCTAGGGTATAACACTGGTCACAAAGCTTATAAAATGTTTGATACTCATTCTAAGAAAGTGTTTATGTCTAGGGATGTCATTTTTCATAAGCATTCTTTTCCTTTTAAACAGAGTAGTCCTACTTCAACAACTGTGTCTTTACCTCAAATTCCTGTTACTGAAAATCATCAATATACTCCTCTTACTACTCCTCCTAGTCACACAGAATTACCTTCTTCCCTTTTATCACCTTCATCACCTAATTCTTCTTCTATAGAATCTTCACCCTTACCAATTATACCTCCTCCTATACGACACAGTACCAGGATATCCAAACACCCTGCTTGGTTAGAGGATTTTGTCTCTAATGTTCTTACTTGTCCATCGACTTACACTACCACTACTGCTCAGCCTGCTGTTTCTTTACCACATACACCTCCTACATTTCCATATGTGAAGTCACATCTTTTTACTTCATCATATATGTCCTTCTTGGAAAAGGTATCTATTGTTCAAGAGCTCGCTTCTTATAGTCAAGCTCGACTTAATGATTAGTGGGTACAGGCCATGCAACATGAGCTTAACGCTTTAGAAGCTAATCATACATGGGAGCTAACATCTTTACCTACAGGAGAGAAAGCCACTGGTTCATGATGGGTTTATAAGATCAAGCTTAATCTAGATGGTTTAGTTGACAGGTATAAAGCCCGGTTAGTTGCCAAGGGTTACAATCAATTTGAAGGTGTTGACTATTTTGATAGTTTTTCTCCTATGGCAAAATTGGTTACTGTACATATTTTTCTTGCTGTGGCTACTGCTAAATTCTGGCCTATTCATTAGCTTGACATTAATAATGCATTTTTACATGGTTATCTTGATGAAGAAGTGTATATGTTGTCACCTGATGGTTATGATAAAGCTAGACCAGATCAAGTTTGTCATTTGAAATTATCTTTATATGGTTTGAAACAAGCTTCCAGACAATGGAATAATGAGTTTACTTCTCAACTACTTATGGTTTCACTCAGACTACTCATGATACTTGTTTGTTTGTTAAGTCTACTACTTCTTCTTTTCTTCCTCTTTTAGTATATGTTGACGATGTCATCATTACTGGGTCTTCTGAAATTGACATTCTTCCTATTAAGAAGTTTCTTCATGCTCAATTTACTATTAAAGATCTTGGATATGCCAAGTTCTTATTAGAGGCTATGGGGACTTGAACTCGGGAAAATATTATATCTCCCTTTTGTTCTTTTACTATAAAGGAGACTCAAACTTAGACCATCTCCAACCCATTGCACTAATTTGGTGCAAAATTGCACCAAATTGGTGCAAATTTTGGTGCAAAACACTATTCCATCTCCAACCCATAAACACCAAATATTACACCAAAAAGAATATTCCTTAGAATATTCTTTTTTTTTCTTTTATTATAATAATCAACAATTAATCTATTTCACTCATTATTTTTATATATATTAATTAAATATTGGGAATGATGTTTTTATTAAATAATAATTATTTTGAAAATTATACTAATTTAATAAAATTAAGCATTTATTTAATCAAATAATCATTACATTTAATATAGAAAAACATTATAGAAAAACATTACATCTAATATAAAATGATACAAAAAAGATGTGTTGTCCATTCAAGCTTTTGAGATTTGTGGCTTATTCAAAAAGATGTGTTGTCCATTCAAGCTTTGAGATTTGTGGCTTATTCAAAAAGATGTGTTGTTCATTCAAGCTTTTGAGATTTGTGGCTTATTCAAAAAGATGTGTTGTCCATTCAAGCTTTTGAGATTTGTGGCTTATTCAAAAAGATGTGTTGTCCATTCAAGCTTTTGAGATTTGTGGCTTATTCAAAAAGATGTGTTGTCCATTCAAACTTATGTTATAAAAGGGCATACAACACATTAGTTTTAAACACATCTCTTCTACTTCCTCTTAGAAAAAAAAAAAAAGCATATATCTTCTTCATTTGTGTTACAAAATGACTACACAACGAAGTTCTTCGTACACAAATGAAGAAGACATGCATCTATGTCATATTTATCTTGATATTTCTCAAGACTCGATTTTAGGTATAAACCAATCTAGTGATCAATTCTGGTCTCTAGTTGAGCTTGACTACAATAGTTCCAAATCCGTGTTTCTCAACCAGGTTCGAAACAAAAGATCTTTGCAATGTCGAATGCGACTGATCTTTAAAGCTATTGGCAAATTGAGGGGATGCGTACGTCAAATTGAAAATATGAATCCAAGTGGTGCTTCTGCACAAGATATTGTGAGTATTTGTTACATTTCATTCAAGCTTTTTTTTTTTTTTTTATCTAATTGATTTTAATGTTATATGGATATTGTTTTGTAGATAATTCAAGCCAAAATGTTACTAGCACAAGATAAAAGTTACGAGAAAGGTTTCAAATTTGATCATGTGTGGCCTATACTTAAGGATATTGAAAAATTTACAGATAATGTTAACGCTACAGAAGTATTTCAAAGGCAAACCGGTAGGTTTGAATCACAAGAATCAAAGACTCTCACTTCAAAGTCTCCCCAATCAATGCCTTGTGACATATCGTCAAATTCTCTAAACATAAGTGATGAAAATATTGGGGGTAGTTCAGCTCAACGACCCATTGGGGTGAAGAAAGCAAAATTTAAAAGGAAAAATGATAAAGAAGTTTTAAACAGTTTTGAAACTATTCAAGAAGAAAATCGACAGTTCGTTGCTATTTTCAATCGGGGCAACTCAGCTAGAGCACAAAATTATGAAATCCAAATGAAAAAATTGGCTTTGGCAGAATATCGAGAAGATAACAAAATTTTATTCAAGGATTTGAATTCTATAACCGATCCAAGCCTACGTGAGTTTTTTTCAAAATGAGCAATTAAGAATTATGCAAAAAAGAGCTCAACAACAGGGTCAAGGATCTCAAAATAACTCTAGTTCTTTTCAATATTTTGATGATCTTATTGGATCTGGAACTAATCTACCGGAATACTAAATTATTATTTTAGTTTATGTTGTATTTTCTTTTAATTTTAGTGTTTTTAAATTAGTGTTAATTTTTATTTTGAGTTATTGTAGTTTAATATTTGCATTGAATAAAGTTCTATTTTTAATTTTTCATCATTTTTTTAAATTATATCATTATTATAAATTTATTATTATAAATAATAATCAAATTAAATTAAATTAAATTAAATTAAATACAAATACTCAAATTTGGTGTTATTTTTGGTGTACAATTTAATACTCAAATTAACTTAACAAAATTAAAAAAAAAAAAAACCAAAATTAACAAAATATATATATAAATGGTGCTACAGTGTTGCGCCATTTTGGCGCAGTGTTTGGCGTGGGTTGGAGTACCAACCCACGCCAATTTGGTGTTTTTTGCGTCATTTTGGCGTGGGTTGGAGATGTCCTTAGGAAACTAAATTAGATCCTCTTTTTATAAGATCATATTAGATTCTTATCTTGTTTTTTTACCACGATGGTAACTTAATACTCATTATATTGTTATTTATTATTTTTCAGCCACGACTCAATGGCTGAATGGTGAATATCAATATAGGACGTTCTTGTACGTAAGTAACGTAACACAGCAAAATAGTCTTCCACGCAAGGACGAAATTCAATTTTCTTTCATAGTAAATAATAAAAATCTTATTTCCAACCTAAGCACACGTGTTAAGAAATATTAATTCAACCCAAAAAAATTCAAATAGTTTGAAGTCTTCATATTATTTTTTTCTTTTTGGGAATGTAGAAGTCCAGAAATTCGGAGAAATAAATTTCTAGTAAGCATGTTTGACTAAATAATGTCTATTTTATAACTTAAAGAAAGGGCAAGTTTCACCATAAATAGATAGCTCTGAAATTATTCAACCCATTGTAAGCATTTTCCAAGTGAACACTAGAGCTCTCCCTTAAATTCTCAAGTGTTGTAATTAATTTCATTGAAGGAAGGCAATATGGGAGAGGGAGATGCTTTGCCTGAAGAACAGATTATTGAGTTTCAGCAAGTATTTTGCCTACTTGACAAGGATGGAGATGGTGCAGTTTCTTATATTTGTGCAATTTCTTGATTATAATTTTCTTAATATTGACTGATTGGTTCATATATGGCTCCAGGTTGTATAACTATCGAAGAACTAGCGGCTGCGATCAGATCATTAGATCAAAATCCTACAGAAGAAGAACTTCATAACATGATCAATGAAGTTGATATGAATGGTAATGGAACTATAGAGCTCGGGGAGTTCTTGAATCTCATGGCAAGAAAAATGAAGGTAACTAATCAGTTCATTACAAATACAGAAAAAAAATCTTTGATCAAGAGTGATATAACTACTTGGTTTATGTATAGGAATGTGAAGCGGAAGAGGAATTGAGAGAAGCCTTCAAAGTATTTGACAAGGATCAAGATGGTTACATATCTCCTAATGAGGTTCAGATCTTCAAAATCTCAACTTATAAATATAGATACAGAATATTTATAGTAATTGTTTCTTCTGAATATGTATATATATGCAGTTGAGGCATGGAATGTTGAACCTGGGGGAGAAATTGACAGATGAAGAGGTAGAGCAAAATGGTTAGGGAAGCTGATCTTGATGGTGATTGTCAAGTTAACTACGAGGAATTCGTCAGAATGATGATGTTGGGTTTCTAATTCATTCATCAACCTCCTTCACTTTATCTTCCTCAACTTATGTACTTAAATTAATATAACATATGATCGATCCATACAGAGCAAAATGACTCAATCGCATGATAGGAACATGGGTTTTATATTCACTGTAATTATAATAATAGAAATTCACCTAAAAAATAAAACAGGTATGTGTAAAGGAATATATGCTTAGTTTTTTATATGATCCTTTGTTTATTATTGTCTGTTAATAGTTTATTATTAGGGGAAAAGACTTACAACTACCCAAGGTTTGGAGAAACGATAGATTGGTACCCAAAATGTTTTAAAAAGACAAACAGGTACCTTCTGTTAGGGAAAAGACTAGAATGCCCTTTGAGAAATATTAGTCAATTTTTTTAATTATTTTTAGACCCCTTAAGTTTATTAATTCCATCAAATACCCCCAAAAAAAAGTTTAAAAATTAACAAAAACACCCCCACCCCACCCACCCATACTTAGCTTGCCGATTCTCGCGCCACCACCGGTGGTAGCCGACGCACAACTTATCACGCCTACTGCCACCGTCAAATGGCCTCGGTAGTTCACCGATCTGGTCGTCGACGGCTAAAGATGTGGTCGTCGTTGTCTGTCAAAGATGGCCAAGATTTGGTCGTCATTGACTTTAGCCATCACTTTCCGGCCAGATCTGGCCTTTTCACGTCCGATCTGGCCTTTTTCGACCAGATCCACTGTATATCTGGCCGAAAAATACCAGATCGGTGAATTACTGGCCATTTACAGTGGTGGCCGCCGAAATCTGGCAAATATGGGTGGATGGGGATGTTTTTGTTAATTTTTAAACTTTTTTTTGGAGGTATTTGATGGAATTAATAAACTTAGGGGGACTAAAAGTAACTAAAAAAATAGACTAATATTTCTCAAATGGCATTCTAGTCTTTTCACTAACGGAAGGTACTTGTTTGTCGTTTTGAAACCTTTTGAGTACCAATCTGTCATTTCGACAAACTTGGGTAGGTATAAGTCGTTCCGCCTTTATTATTATTGACAACCATCTTTTGGATCTAAGATCTTAGAGTTAATTTAAGAGAGTCACGCATCCAATGTCAGTCCTTGAGCTACAACTTCTATCCATCAAAGTTGTAAATAGGTTTTAAACATTATTGCAAAAACATATATGTTTGGTCTCAAAAATATATTCAAATATTGCAAAAACATCGGAATAATATTTGTTAGGCAATACTATCTCCTTTTTTGGAGCTCTTCTTCTTCCTCCTTTCTAAAATCTCCACTAAATTAAAGCAAAAATTTATTTGCATATTCCTCAAACAAATATGTTTTGTAAAAGAGATGATGAAAATAGTATCTCAACTTCATAAAATGGTCCACTAAGGTTCCCACCGTCGTCACTTTCAGAATATTGATTCAAAATCCAGAATACTGATTCAAAATGATGTAGAAACCAATGTTCTAAAAACCGGATCAGACCGGCCGGTTGGATCGGCCCGACCGGGTTTCGGGAGGAAAAACGGTTAACAAACTAATAATAACCGTTCTCATCGATCAAACCATTTTAAATCGCAAATAAATCGCTTAAACAGTGGAAGACCGGCGGTCCAATCGGACCATACATAAACCGGCCCAACTAATATGTTTCTTTTTTTTTTCTTTCAGCTTCAAAAATCCACCTTCATTCATCTTCTCTTTCACCTTCCTTCATCTTCGATTCGATTCGAGCTTAGAATGTGAAAGAAAAAAAAATAAGGAGAAGATCTGAAGAAGCAAAAGAAGAAAGAGAAGAGAAGGTGAGAAAAGAGAAGAGAATATGGAAGAAGTAAGGAAGAAAGAGAAGAGGATAGGGAGAAAGAGAGAAAAAAAGAGACGAAGGAGAAGACTGAAGAAGAAAGAGAAGAGAATATGGAAAAAGTAAGGAAGAAAGAGAAGAGGACAGGGAGAATGAGAGAGAGAAAAGAAAGATGAGGTGACAGGTGAGAAGAAGAAAGAGAAAATGAGGGGAGAAAGAGATAAAAAAAAAAAAGATGGTGTGACAGAGAGAAGAAGAAAGAGAAATGAGGTGACAGGTTATATATATATATATATTGCTGACATTACCGGTTGGACCCGGTTGAACCGTTCAAACCAGAAACCGAATTTTTATCCGATTTAGAGTCCGATTCAATTTTTAAAACATTGTCAAAATCCCCAACCTAATTATTATTCATATAGACGAAGGTTCTTAATAGTTAAATACATTTTAGTCCCTAAGGTAGTAAGGTTCAGTCACCATATGGACGAAGGTTCTTAATAGTTAAGTACATTTTAGTACCTAAGGTTCAGCCACCGTAATTCAGTAGAATTTAGGAAAAATTTTGTAAGTTATAAGAGAAATAAAAATTTCATGAATTGGGCTATTTTAGACTTTTATGAAGAAAATTTAAACATAGCTAACTAACTGGCAAGGATCTGAGTCTACCGGAGCAACATGTATTTAACTCATTTCTTGAACTTCATTAGTACTAATTTGTCCCCCTTCCTACTTTTTAAATTTGGCAATACACACCTTATGTCCCTCATAGTTTGAACTTCTTTTATTTTTACCCCTCCATAATCCACCCTTTTTTTTAATTAAATACGTTTTAATTTATTATTGTGTCCAAGGCCTTTTGGTCGTTTTGGCCATCCGTTGTTTTGGCACAAATACTTTTGGTTCTTGAAAAGAAACAATTTGAAATGAATTTCTAGATCCATGGATTTAGCAACAATGTGAAGATGGGTATTTTATTTTACCCTTTCGTCGGTTTTTCAATCCAAATTGGAGATTGGAGGGGTGTGACTATGTCACTATATACAAGGGCAAACTCAGCCCCTTTGAGGGTAGCCCCAAGCCTACCCTCACATTTACGAAAAAAAAAAAAAAAAATGAAAAAAAGGTTGTTTGTATAAACCTACAAAAAATTACTAGTAATATATATATATATATCCAACCCTACCTTCAAATTTTTTAAAAATGAGAATTATTACACATATGTCTAGGTTCACGAAAAATTTACTATTAATATATATATATAAAATTTTAAACGTCAATGTTTAGTTGCTCAAAATTATTAAAGAAAATTGAGTTACTAACTATGTTTATACTAAGAAAATTCCCTTTTTTTATTAATTCATATTAAAAGTTAATGTAACGTTGACTTGATTTAAGTTTTGGTTGATTTTAGCTTATGCTAGGTCTGATCAAAGTTATGAAAATTTATATTATAATTTTTTGAAGCCAAAAAAAAAAAAAAAAAAAAACTATTAAAAGAAAAAAAAAAAAGAGAAATAAGAAATTTGTGTGGAATATTTTTGGTGGATTGTGGTTACTGTAAACTCTTTTGATTATATTGGATTTAAGTTGATCGTTAGATTCTCGTGGTTTTTTGCTCTATTCACATTGAAGAGGTTTTTTCACGTAAAAATTTTCTTATGTTCCCTTAAGAATTAAATGTTATTTTCAACACATTTACTCAAACTTTTGCTTCTCATAAATCTATTTAAATTGGAAAGTATTGTGTTATTGCAATATTTCCTTTTAGGTTTCTGAAATTGTATTATTTCCTTTGCTTATAAAGTTCGGTGATTTTTTAGAAGTTTACACCAATTGTTTGGCAAACAATGACGGAGCTGCAGAGGCCCCTGCTAGACAAAAATCTTGGGTCCGCCACTCTCTCTCTCTCTCTCTCTCCATATATATATATATATATATATATATATATATGGTCAGTTTTTTGATTGGTTTGAATTGCCTAGTTGATTTCTATTAATTATGGTAGCATTATTTGCAATTGGGTTTCATTCAGTGTTCTTGTTTTTTTGATAATACTGACTGAAACACTAAATCTAGTTGTAGAAATCACACAATTTCCATAGTGAGCATCAGAGCCTAATTTCTAAGAAAGGCAACTATTAATCAACAATATTTTTTCTTTTGGAAAAGAAAAGTTCGAGTGAAAAGCAAAGCAAACAGTGTCTATAGTACAAATTATGAGAGCTTTTTATGCAATTGGTTTCCATTTAATTTTCTTGTTTTCTTTATAGTACAAATTCGAACACCAAATATTGTAACCTTGTCTGAAGCTATTTATTTATTTCATAGTTAGAAATTAATGATATAGCTAATTTTGAGTTTGCCTGTAGTATATTTGTCATTCTTCGGTCTGCGTAAACCTTGTATTCGCTCAATCATAGGTTTCATTACTTTAAGTATGAAATTAGTCATTGAGCAGAATATGTGTGTGAAAAGGGCCCAGAAAATTAATTACATGAGTCTTTGGAAGAACTTATAATGCACTCTCATGTATGAAACTAGATAGAAAGTTAGAAACTGTATTCAATTTAACAGTTGAAGTACTAAGAAATCTGTGCTATAATAATTTGCATTTTGGACTGAATATAAATCTGAAAGAGAGTCATTTATTGAAATGTAAGTTCCATCCTATTTATTTCTGGAAAAACTAAAGAAAGAATAAAAACTTCAGACTCTGGATATGGTAGATGCTCCTTGCTTGGAAAAGAAGAGGAATTATTTTCCAGAAACTGGATTCCACTTCACGAGCCAACCAATCAACCAGGACATAGCAGCAATGCAAACACAAGCACCCCATTGCTCCAAATTCAGCCTCTAAGTGTTGGCAAACTTGTTCAGAAACTCCACCATCAACACTTGCAGAATTAGAGTAGTCCCAACAATCCCAATAAAGAGTTTGTTCTTGTGTAGCCCCTTGAATATGTTCTTCTCCTCCAGGTTCCTTGCATTAAACTCATTGAAAATCTGGCAGAAGACAAATGTGTTGAATATTAGGATGTTCTTTATCTTCTCGTCCACACTGAAGATGGATCTTCCCTTGAACTGCAGAATTAATAGCACAATTACTTGATACAAAGCCTGAGCAACAAGGTTCCTCCACATGACCTTGGTTATGAGAGGCGCAGATCGCCCACATGTGGTTTGGTCATAAGTTGGTTGGTGGGTCGTTCGGTAGCCAATGCTAAAGCTCCCAAGGTGTCCATGATTAGATTCACCCACAACAGCTTGACAGCAGTCAACGGAACATCACCAGAAGAAACTACTGCAATAAAATTGATGACAAGGGCTGCAACATTCACTGTGAGTTGAAACTGGATGAACTTTTGAATGTTGTTGTAGACACACCTTCCCCACCTCAAAACAGTCACCACAAAGGAAAAGTTATCATCCAAGATGATTATGTCTGAGCTTTCCTTTGCAATTTCAGAGCCTTGGATCCCCATGGATAGCCCAATGTCAGCTTCCTTTAAAGCAGGTGCATCATTTGTCCCATCTCCTGTAACAGCTACCACATGACCTTTTCGCTTCAAGCATTGTACCATCAAAAGCTTGTCAAAAGGGGACGATCTTGCCATTACACTAATTTTATCGCTCCTCGTCATCCTCTCTTCATCGGAGTAATTCCTGAATTGAACACCTTCTACTACGCTATAGCTCTTGCTGTGTGGATGTTGTCTCCAGTGATCATTTTGACATTCACTCCAGCTTTCTTGCAGGATTCTACAGCTTTACCCACACGTCGACATGGATCCTTCAAACCAACGAGTCCCAGCAAGGTCAATCCAGATTCTTCAAGCTTCTCATGAGTTTTCCCATTTTCTTCTGCAAATTTTGTGTGAGCAAAGGCAATGCATCGCAGGCTCTTAGTTGCCATACCCTTAATAATTTTCCCAATCTGCTTTCTTTCTTCAGCATCAATGACTTTCATCGTACCACTTCTGTCATAATAATGCGAACACATGGCCAGTATCATCTCGGCAGCTCCCTTCCAGTGTGTGTGAACAACCTTTTCATTGATCCTCCTCGTCAAGACACCACTTCTCTTTTTCTCCGAATTGAAGGCCTCTACATGGATTATGTCACAATTTAATTTTGACACATCCAGGTTCATTTCAAAGTCTAACACAGCCCAAGAAAGTATTGCTTTCTCAGTTGGACTACCAGATATCTCAGGCGGGGATCCAGAGTTTGACTGATAAACAGTACCAATTGTGTTTAGACCAACCCCTTCTTGTAGCAACTCATAAACGTTAACTGCTATATCCGTATCCGTCATTGCTTCTTTTCCAAGCCTAAAACTCACTTTCATTTCATTCAAAGTGAGCGTGCCTGCTTTTGTCTGCAGCATTGTTGTGGCGCATCCCATCGCTTTCGCAAGCAGAGAGTTTTCTAACCAATGCATTATCTGCCATCATACGCTTCATAGAGTAAGCCAGAGTGAGAATAACAGTCAGAGGCAAACCTTCAGGAATTACGACCACCACTATTGTGACTGCTGCAGCAATAATTCTCGAAGCGCATTCATTACCTCACAAACTTTGACTTGCCAGCGTTGAATTCTCTGTTTCCTCTTTCATCTGTGGTGTTGCCTGTGAAGTAACGAATCAACATAACAAGAAGGACCCGGCAGATGCTACCGCCAATCCAATCTTTCCGATATAAGAAGTCGCTTGTTGAGGCGAACTTGCAAAGGAGTCGCTCATCCAGTCACGGCTAATAGAACTCATCATCTCTCCCCCATGCCGCTTTCATACCGAAAGTGATGAGCATAGAACCATAACCATCTGTGACCTTTGTGCCAGAAAGCAAGAAAGGATTCTTGCTGCCATTGATCTCGACATGGTCACTTTCACCAGCCATGCTAGATGCATCCACCTTCAAGGAGTGACCATTCAAGAACAACCCATCAGCTGGAATTTGATCGCCGATCTCCAAACACACAACATCACCCACTACAACTTCAAAGATTGACACGGCTTGGCGCCTGCCATCTCTCACTACTTCAACTTTTATGTCACCGCTCTCATCAGAAAGCTTCTCAAATTGTCTATTTTGATTAAAGTTACTCACGGTAGAGACAATTACAACCAAAAACACAGCAAATATAATACTGCTGCCATCGTACCACCCTTCTTTCAAGCCATCTTCTTTAATTCCGAAGGCTAGAGAAAGTATTGCGCAGACTAGAAGTATGATAATGGTCGTATCTTTGAATGCTTCATAAACAAAACTAAGAAAGCTTTTTGCATCTGGCTTTTTATAACAGTTTTTACCAAAAGCATTCGTCCTATGCGAGCCGAGCATTACACCGGGACACCATTCTTTTCGTCGGTTCCAAGAATTGCAGCTACTTGCTTTACTCCTCCAAGGTCGAAGTTCTTCTCTTTCACCATGGTAGTGAGTATTTTCTGATCAATGTTGAGAAAATTAAGTCTAGCGTCATCGTTTTGCAATGCTCTACCGATATCAATGGCAACATAAGAAAGGGACCGCAAGATTTTGTTGTTGCTGTCTAGAGCTATCTTTGACAAAGAAGCAAGAGCCCTGGTGAAGCGAATGACATCAAATGCCAACCTCCACCTTCTTTGATGGAGTTTTGCCCGAGCCAAGAGACTATCTTCTTGGTCACAGATTTCTGGTTCGTTGGGTTTTGAAACCTCAAAGACATGGTAATGGAGGGTTGAAAAGTTCCGGAATGGTGTAAATTGGATGGACCAAAATAATGGATTGAGATGGTAACAACAAATCAATCAAGAAAGATAAAAAAGTAACAGAGAAATAAGAACAATTTTATTTAAGTAGAGAAGTCTTAGGTGAGAGTAATATATCTAAGATTATTCTATTTATAATAGTTAGTAGTTATATATTTTTTTTTTTTGGAACGTATTTAGTATCTTATTGGAAAACGTGTATAATAACTCCTCTTATCATGCTATTTTAATTTCCCAAAACATATACATTATTGAAATCATGATTTTTAAAAATAAAAGAAAACTCATTCCTGTTAAATGAAAATTGAAGGCTAGGGTCAAAAAATCCCCTAAAAATGTAGTTACTTAATGCCACGGTATCATGAAGTTCGTGTGCGAAGTTAAGTCCATTGAAACCAGTTATGATTTTTTATTTTTTTATTTTTTTTATTTGAAAATTTTGCAATACTCACACTTGTTAAATAATTTTAGTTACTTGATAATGAAATAATTAGCAATTTTTTCTATACAAAATTAAGAATTTAAGTTTCAAAAAGAATTTTTTATCTAATTATTCATACTTTTTCTACCTCATGTTCCACATTTAATTAGGGTTAATTTCCTCGGAAATATGATTATCACAGCCAACTAATCAATGAGTTCCACTTCATAAATTAAATTTGTAACTTTTTATTATACAAACTCTTCTTTATATAATACAAAGAGAATGAATGCGTAAAAATAAAGAACTTAAACATGACAGTAGTGGTATCTGTAGCATTATTCTTAGTCTAAATTGTGAATTGGAGAGTAATAGCCACTAATTTATTTCCAATATACTTTCATCAATTCTTTGTCATTGTCTCGAATCTGAACAAATTAGAATTAAGATTGGGAAATATCTTGTCTTATACTTAGAGGAAGAATACTCTTGCAATAGAAGGACTTTTCTTTGTGGAAATTTCCCAGAAACATGGAAATATCAAATCGTCCAGGGCTGATTTCAGCACAATGACTCAGCTCTTTGACGTCATTATTGGTCATGAATCATGATTTATTAATTAATTAGTTCCAAGTTCCAAAGCTAGCTTAAACGACAAGGGGAAGAAGAGCGACGGTTGTTATTCTAGATATATTAAATTATTTAAAACATTAAAATAATTAGATGGAGATAATTTCATTTATCCCCTGTGTATGGTCTAGCATCCATATCTTGCAATTTAAACTATTAGGAAAGAGTCCCGTATTCTAATAGATGTTAACTTATCTGTACACGTAAGGGAAATATAGGTAATCATTCTTAATTCACTCATCGCTGTATAAAAAATGTTGTTTCAAAATTAAGATTTGAGTATCAATTATTAGTTTGAGGGGAGTATTTCTCAGTATATTAAAGACCAGGACCTTGATCTTACTGGATCAAAAGCTCAGGGTGGCTTAATTATTTATTTCTCTAAAATAGATGTCATTTTGTGTCCTCATTATTCATCAAAGAGATGTTTAGGTTGAATTTACTCAAACATATGAAAAGAAACTATTTTTTTTTTTTATTATCAGGGGTATATGGGTCAGTTGCCTATTAGTGTTCGAACTATCGATTGGATAAGAGTCCAAGTAGTCATCCCTATTAGTATCTGAAAAGACTCGAATTCAAAAATTTATAAAACTTTATTTTGCTCTTTTATCATCATGTCACTCATTAGTAGTTAAAAGAAACCAAAATTAAAAATTACGAGAAAGATATAAATAATTGATAATAACAATATGCATATGGGAACAACTTCATATTTATTATTTATAATTTTCCTATTCAATTCTTCCATAATTAGTTTCTTGTCTTTCTCAAAGGGAATAGCTCCCATGCTTCTCTTTATGTACCTTGAAATAAACAAATTCCTCTTAAATCAATTTTATTTCATCACTTTGATGAGGAAGTAACTCAACGTCATACTTAGAATTTTTCGCAAGGTCTTGGTCTGCTTCCATATATATTAGATAATGCAAATTTTCTACATTTGATATGCATGCACCTCATAATATTCTTATAATAAGGTCACAAATGGCCTCATAATTCAAAGACTTTCATCACAATCCTTATGTTATTAATCTTAACGGTTACACGTGAATCTAAATCAAGAAAGTAATGTCAATAATCACATGTAAAATTAATTACTTGGCTTGGAAGAAAATCCCTCGCAAGAGAAGTTCATGATAATTTCCAAGATTCAAATCATCGATCGTGGGACACAGAAGCATAGTTTATTATGTTTCTTTTGAATTCTAAAAATTAATCAATTAAGGCTGAAAATTGAGCCCAGGTAAGAACATCACACTACCTTTTTTGAAAAGATTTTGCAGACATTGTTGCGCATTAATGCAATTGGAGAAGATAATGATGAAAGGTTTTACTTTTTATGGGCTCAGTTCTAATTTAAAATAGTGGTAAAGCAAATACACGATAATTTATCTAGTTTAGTTATAAAGTTGAATCAATGGGGAAAGACAAAAGAATTTTCGGTATGTTTGAATTAAGGAATGTTACATTAATAGTAAGATATATTACTTTAAATATTATTGTGAATGTTTAGAAAAATGTATTTGATTAGGTTAGAATACATTGGTCGATATGTTATATTTATATGTTTGGTTTTGAGGAATAAATTGACCGATGTGTTATATAGATTATTGAATTACCCTTCTATTTTAATATATTATTAATTTTAGTGAACTTTTTCTACCCCATGTTCTACATGTAATTAGGGTTAATTTCTTCGGAAATGTGATGATCATCACATCTAATTAGCATTATTCTTAGTATAAATTGTGAATTGGAGAGTAATGGCCACTAATTTATTTCCAATATACTTTCGTCGATCACAGGCCTTGTGATATGTGTACAAGCAACTCCTGTTATGCCACCTAATTTTCCCACTTACTCCAGGTTGTTGTTCTTTTTGAATAAGTCAAAGAGACAATATTCTCTCAAGTTGTTGAGATATATTGTTAGCTTAGCTGCACTTTTAAGTAGGCAATAATCTCTCAGATTTGCTTAGATTTGTTGAGGAAATCTTGCTGTCAGTTATTTTACTTTATGCATTTAAACGTGGCCTGAAACATTAATAGAGAGAGAAAAAATTCAAGTCTTAGTTAATTTGTAGAGGACGGGTTACCCTCGAAGTAAACCCAAATCTTATCCTTTATCTTCTTTGCTTGAGCACACACCAAAGTGGTATCAGAGCCGTCGAATCCTGCTTCCATGGCAGAGCAAGATCTTCCCCGTACTCGCTATCGTGAACTTTTTGAAGTGGTAGCCCATCATACTGCTTCCTTACAACGTCTAGAGGAAAGCTCCAACAACACAGAATCTTCCCTAAATAATGTTCATCGACAACTCGCTTCCATCACTCTCGCTCTAGAAAGACTTTCAAAGGCCCCTCACCCTGAGCAACCAGAAGGTCCCTCTTCTTCATCCACTCGCAATCCATTGTTTGTCGACGATAATTATCGTCAACCATTAACCCCAAAAATTGATCTCTACAAGTATGATGGTACTAAGGATCCTTCGGGATGGATATTACTAGCAGATCAATTCTTCCTCTTGTACCAAATTCCTGCTCCCCAAAGACTCCTTTATGGATCTTTCTATCTGAAAGGAGAAGCATTATCTTATTTCAAGTATCTCCAACATGCAGGAGAATTGTCTGACTGGGCATCCTTGGTTCAGTCTCTAGAAAAAAGATTTGGCCCCACTGAATATGAAGATCCCGAGGGTGAAATCACTAAGTTACGTCAAACCTCTACAGTTGCGGCATATCAAACTCAATTTGAGAAACTTGCCCAGCGTGTTGATGGACTTCCAGATAGATTCCTTGCTCGTACCTTCATTAGTGGACTACGAGATGATATCCAAGGGATGGTAAAACTACTTCGTCCTACATCCTTGAAAGAAGCAATTGGCCTAGCTCGACTCCAAGAGAAACACCATTGTAAGGATCGAAAAAGCTTCTCAGCTCCCAATAAGCCCACTACATTTGCTGCCCCTACACCCACCAAGCCATCACCTTCTCTCAAGACTCAACGACTTTCTTATGATGAGATGAAAGCAAGGAGAGACAAAGGCTTGTGCTATTATTGTGATGACAAATTCTGCCAGACACAAATGCAAGACACATACTTTTTTTCTTTTTTGGAAGGGCAAGAAGATAGTGATATGGATTGTTTAGATGACGATAGCCCAGTTAGTCCGCCCCCAGCAATCTCACTCCATGCCATTTCAGGAGTACAAACGCCACAAACTATGCGAGTTATAGGCACCGCTTGCCAACCGCTCGCCTTTTATTTTAATTGACCTGGGCAAGACTCCATAACTTCATGGATCCATCGATTACAAAAAAGCCAACCTACCCATTTCTCAAAACCACCAACTTCACCTATGGTAGCCAATGGGGATAAACTATCTAGTGAAGGTAAATGCTCAAACACAAAGCTTTCGGGCTCAAGACATTCCTATAGTTACGCATTTTTTTCTTCTTCCTTTGGGCGGGTGTGACATTGTACTTGGAACCTTTGGCTTCAAACACTTGGGCCTATTGTTTGGGGATTTTTCCGACTAAGCATGAAATTTTCTTTAAAGGGTAATTCACATACTCTCACAGAGCTACTACTAAAGACATATCTATCCTAGATTGTCATTCCCTTGAGAAGTCTTCCAAAAGAGGCGTCATTGTTAGTTTATGCTCCATCCAAGAACCTGACACCTATCCAACTCCACACCCATTACTTCAAAAGGGTCCTAAATGATTTCCATGATGTTTTCTACATTCCAATGGGCCTTCCTCCTAACCGAACCCATAATCACAAAATCCCGCTTTTTGAAGGAGCTCAACCTACAAATGTGCGGCCATACCGTTATCCACATTTTCAAAAAGCAGAAATTGAGAAAATTGTCAAAGAGTTGCTTCACGATGGTGTTATTCAGCCTAGCCAGAGCCCATACTCATCTCCAGTCCTTTTGGTGCGAAAAACAGATGGAAGTTGGCGAATGTGTGTTGATTACAAAGCCCTTAATAATGTCACAATAAAAGATCGCTTTCCGATACCGGTGGTGGACGAGCTTCTTGATGAATTACATGGATAAAAGATTTTTTCAAAATTGGATCTCCGATCAGGCTACCACCAAATTCGAGTTGCACTAGAGGATGTTCATAAGACTGCCTTCCGCACCCAGGACGGGCATTATGAGTTTCTTGTCATGCCATTCGGCTTGTCAAATGCTCCATCTACTTTTCAGAGTCTAATGAATGAAATATTTCGCCCATTTTTGAGAAAATATGTCTTAGTATTTTTTAACGATATCCTGATTTATAGTCAATCACTTTCTGATCATGTGGAGCATCTTTGTACTGTACTTGAAGTTCTTCATCAACATAAGTTGTTTGCCAAGTTATCAAAATGTCGATTTGGATGCCAACAAATTGACTATCTGGGGCATATAATCAGCCTAAGAGTATCAATGGATAATAAGAAAATTGAATGCATACAGTCTTGGCCATTACCTAGTTCTCTCAAGGCATTACGTGGGTTTCTTGGATTAACTGGCTATTACCGAAAATTTATTCAGAATTATGGTAAGTTGGCAGCTCCTCTCACAAATATGTTAAAGAAGGATTCCTTCCATTGGAATCATGAAGCACGCCAAGCATTTGATGCACTCAAACAAGCAATGGTTAATCTTCCAGTTCTCTCTCTCCGTGATTTTTCAAAGCCTTTTATTATTGAATACGATGCTTCAGGTGTGGGGATTGGGGCAGTTCTAATGCAAGCAGGGAGACCCCTTGCTTTCCTTAGCCGGAAATTGCAAGGGAAAAATGTTTTTTTTTTCTACATATGAAAAGGAATTGCTTGCTCTAGTTTTGGCGGTGCAAAAATGGCGTCCTTACCTTTTCAACAACCGATTCATTATCAAGACGATCATCACGCTTTAAAGTATCCATTGAGCAATGAGTGGGTACGCCAGTACAACAACGGTGGTTAACTAAACTTTTGGGATATGATTTCAAGGTTGAATATCGAAAAGGCTCTTTGAATCCAGCTACAGATGCTTTATCACGATGGGATTTCTCTTCAACTTGTTTATCCTTATCACAAGTGATTCCAAGTTGGTTAGATGAGATACGTGCCTCATATGCAAATGATCAAGATGTTCAAACCAAACTCAAACAATATGAGGATGGAATTCTTGATAAAGTGAAATTTGTTGTACGTAATGGGATTCTTTTTTATAAGCAAAGAATTTATTGCTCCCTACCTCTCCTCCCGTTTAAGAAAATTGTTGCATGAGTTCCACTCTACCCCTACATCTGGACACTCTGGGTTTCATCAAACTCTCCAAAATTTGTGGCAAAATTTCTATTGGTCTGGGATGCGAAATTCGATACGTGACTTTGTCAAAGAATGTGATGTGTGCCAACGAGTAAAATCTATGAAAACAAGTCCAGCAGGACTCCTTCAGCCTTTGCCAATTCCTACCCAAGTATGGACTGATATCTCAATGGATTTCATAACGGGTCTCCCTAAATCAAATAGTCGTGATGTTATCATGGTTGTTGTTGACAGATTATCCAAATATGCCCACTTCATTGCTTTGGCACATCCTTATACTGCCCAATCTGTGGCCAAGGTCTTTCTTGATAATATATTCAAACTGCATGGGATGCCTAAATCAATTGTGTCTGATCGTGATAGACTATTTCTTAGTTCCTTTTGGAAGGAATTTTTTAAGCTCAATGGGACTCATCTTTGCTTTAGCACTGCATACCATCCTCAATCCGATGGATAATCTGAGGTAGTTAATCGTTGTCTTGAAAACTATCTAAGGTGTTTTGCAGGTCTTCGTCCTAAAGATTGGAGCAACTGGCTACCATTGGCCGAATGGTGGCACAACACTAATACCAACTCATCCTCTGGTATTTCTCCTTTTGAAGCAGTTTATGGCTACCCACCCCCACGAATTTCATCCTATTCAGAGACACCACTTTTCCCCTTTCCTCCAAAGTGGTGAACACCTTAGGAGCAGAGAGCAGATTCTCCACCTCTTGCGTGAAAATCTTTCAGTAGCGCAAAATCGAATGAAGCTATTTGCAGATCGTAAGCCGTACTGATCGGGAGTTTCATCCGGGAGATTTTGTCTATTTAAGATTACAGCCTTACCGACAAACTTCATTGGCAATTACTCTTTGAAACTAGCCCCGCGATTTTATGGCCCCTACAAAGTCCTTGAACGAATTGGCAGCATAGCTTATCGATTGGAACTACCGAAATACTCCAAAATACACCCCATCTTTCACGTTTCGCAGCTCAAACCCAAGGTTGGCAATAAAGTGGTCCCATTGATCAATCTACCAGAAATTGCATGCACCGGAGAGCTACAACCTGTTCCTGAACAAATTTTGGCTAAAAAGATAGTCCGACATGGAAGGCTTAATATCACTGAAGTTCTCAAGGCCCGGCCCTGCCCAAGACAAATGAGGCTACATGGGAAAGACTCCTAGACTTAAAAAGGGAATTTCCAGATTTGAACCTTGGGGACAAGGTTCCTTTGACAGGGAGGGTCTGATATGTGTACAAGCAACTCCTGTTATGCCACCTAATTTTCCCAACTTACCTGGTTTGTTGTTGTTCTTTTTGAATAAGTCAAAGAGACAATATTCTCTCAAGTTGTTGAGATATATTGTTAGCTTAGCTGCACATTTAAGTAGGCAATAATCTCTCAGATTTGCTTAGATTTGTTGAGGAAATCTTGCTGTCCGTTATTTTACTTTATGCATTTAAACGTGGCCTGAAACATTAATAAGAGAGAGAAAAAATTCAAGTCTTAGTTAATTTGTGGAGGACGGGTTACCCTCGAAGTAAACCCAAATCTTATCCTTTATCTTCTTTGCTTGAGCACACACCACCTTGTCATTGTCTCGAATCTGAGCAAAGTATAACTTGTTAATAGAGTTAGAATTAATATTGGGAAATATCTTGTTTTTATGCTTAGAGGAAGAATACTTAGCAATTCAACGACTTGTCTTTGAGGAAATCTCCCTAAAAAACAAGGAAACACCAAATCGTCAGAGACACAAGTCGATCAAGATAGTTCAAGATAAGTCATTTTATTTTCCAACTAAGAATAATTAAAACAATTAATCAATTGAAAAAAAATTATAAACCAAGACCGAAATTTTATAGTATGGGGAAACGTTATTGAACTTTCTTGAAAAGATTTTGTTGTCGAGGGGCTGATTTCAAAGACAATGACTCACCTTCTTTGACATCATTATTGGTCATGAATCATGGTTTATTAATTAATTAATAAACCACACATCCAACCATGGCAAAAGAGAGCAATTCTAGAGCCCCAAAATAAAGTAATTTTAGAGCTAAAAAAAAAAAAAGATAAAATTGTCCTATATGTCACTTAAATATGTATGTTTTTACCTTTGGATTCGTAATACCAATATAGCAATTAATCTCTTTTTACATCATCACCAATAAAATTCAATCACATGACAACCACAAATCTTATGTGTCAAAATAGAACAATTTTATGAGTTCTAAAATGTGTCACATGGCAAATAACCCGCATGGGCATTCAACTTTATATATTAATTCCAAGGCTGGCTTAAGTGACAAGAGGAAGAAGAGCGACCATTGTTATTCTAAGATATATTAAATTATATAACACATTAAAATAATTAGATGAAGATAATTTCATTTATCCCCTGGGGTTTGGGTCTAGGATCCATATCTTGCAATTTAAATTATTAAGAAAGAAGCCCATATTCTAATATATGTTAAACTATGTAAGGGTAAAATGGATAATTTATTTGTATACGTAAGGGAAATATGGGTAATTCATTCTTAATTCACTCATCTCTCGTAAAATATTGTGTCGAGTTAAGATTTGTCTCAGAAATAGCCACCTCTTACCTAATTTTTAAAATATGAATATTGTTCCATATCATCTTCCACAACTAATCTGATTACTCATTGAGTTTCGGGGAAAGACATCAACTTTAATTGCAAGTATAACATATTTTTCAATATAAAATACCTAGTGTTTCCATGAATTATATGACATTTCAAACACACACAAATTCGTGTATAAGATTAATCATATACATACATTATATGATAGATGCATAAAATGTAAAATAAAAAATAAATTGACTCCAATTAATAAATTAAAATAGATGATAATACATAGCAGTAATCATTCAAAGTGGTCGTACAGTACAGACAATATTATTCTTCTAATAAAGTCACTAATGGACTAATAAACGAGGGCGAGAGTGGTTGTCGAAGGGAGGATTGAGCACCACAGCCACGCCTATGATTACCACAATTGTGGGATCAGGAGTTACGCTTGTTGGAAGAAGAGCTAGAGGACCCAGATGATTGTGACAAGTTGTGAGTAGCAACCTTAGCCACAACTTGAGTGGACAAACTCAAGTGCTTCTGTAGAAGGCGTTCTTCCTAAACTTGGAGATCATTCAAGTTATCAAATGTGGAAGAGGTCTACAGATACAGAGAGTTGATGAATCCTTGGTACTCATAACCTAATCCATCTACAACGTACTCAACTAAGTTAGAATTTGGAATTGGGGAGCCAACTACGACAAGAGAGTTAGACACGAACTTGGCTTCAATGAGATAATCAACCATCATCTGATTGGCGCTTCTGAGTTGTACGCAACCTCTCACGAATAGACCATAGGTGAATGCCAAAGAGAGGATTCAGTTAGCGGTCAAGAAAGGCTCGTGCTTCAGCAACAGTGGTGCACAGTAATAGCAAGGACTGAACAATAGAAGGTGAAACAGTGGACTTGATTTAATCAAGGACCAAGCAATCAACCTTTAACCAATGACAAGAGTCGTGTTAGCAATATTGTCCGGAAGAAAGGGTGGTCGAGGATGTGCATCGCCGATAATCGTGGATCGCAGGTCATGAATGGCGAGGACGCCAAGAATCTTGATACTTCTAGGCGTGAAACGTGTCACGCACTACGAGGGACGAGAAGTAGCCGCCAATGTTAACAGAGGGCGTAAATGTTTGTGACAACAAAGAGTGATAAGGGAAGAGAACCAATCGCAAAAGGAAGCATTACCTGAGATGAAACAAGCGGCTTTGAGAAGTGTTAAGTGATGAAATTGCAGATTTATTTTGTGATTTGGGGGTGAAATTGTAAGGAATTCAAGGTTTAACGATTATTTAAGATGAGTTTCCTTACTTGTTTTGTTATATTCCGTAATCACGGGTTTTATTGTGTTTCGTATTCATGTGCAAAAAAGATGGATTATTCATGCTTGTGTTGGTGTTCGGACATCCCGACCTCGCTGCAACGGAGCAAATCAAGGAAAGCGGAAAAAGAGTGAAATTTCAAACCGAAGTTGCAACACACCTTTCGAAAGCCACGACGTGGAAGATGGTGCAACTCGATTGCACCCCTACAGTAAATCAAGGCACAGCCACCAAGGTCGGCAAAATTCAAAACTACGCTGTACCAATTTAACCATGTCGCACGTGATAGGTGTTTTGTTGAAGCAAAAATCGCCTGGAACGGTGCCGTGGCGCAATTCAACTGCGTTGCGGTGCAAATCGTAATATTTAGAAAACTCCACATTTCCAACCGTATTTTTGGCAACCAATATTTACAAATTTGCCATTTTTCCCTAAAAACTATATAAAAACAACTTTAGTCCAATTTTTTAGAGTTTTAGGTTTTCAAAACACATTTTGTAACTTTGGGAAGGAGTGATTGATTATTTGAGGATAAATCTTGATCATCTGGAGTGGATTTCAAATCCAAATGTTTATAGGTGAGATCAAGGTTTGTTTCCTTGTTATTATGAGTAGCTAGACTCTTTCCTAGTGTATCCAATGTAATCTAATTAGACTACGTTATGTTTATTGTTTAATCGAATGTTTTATTATCCAATGATATATTAGTTTTGTTCATTTATGTTTATTGAGTAGATTTATCATTATTATTGCATGATTGCCCTTGATTTATGGTTGAATGGTTGTATGAGTCAAGGTTAGGCTATACACCAGTAGCTAACCTTGAATATCTCTTGATCTTTGATCATTGTTGTTGTTTGATCGTGTTCAATAGTTGATTGATTGACTATATGAGTTGGGGTTAGGCTATACGCTACTAGCTAATCTCAAATTGCTCTAGTGAACAATTGATTTATGTCTATGCGATGCCCTCACAGGTGTAAGTTGGTTTGTATTCGTTTTTGGTACTTTTGTGCATAATGGGTTTTTGTTATTTAGACTAGGCTACACGCCACTAGCTAGTTTGGATGATGAAAACACTGGGTTGATTCAGATGGCCATGGCACGAGCTTACCTTGGTAAGTATCAACCCTAAGATTTGGATTGAGAAACATCGGTTAGATTAATAACATAAAGTAGGATAATTATGGTGAAATTGGATACACTAGACCATTTCTCATTATTTGGGCATTTGTTTAGATCTCGTTTTTATCTTAGTTGTTATTTTTAGTATTTTTGTTATTCTTACTTGAATTTTAGTTAATTTAGACTTTATTAAGTTGTTGGGTTTTTTTTTTTTTTTTTTTTTTTTTTTTTTAATTATCTCATTTGATTTCATTATTTCAGTTGTTTTTGCACAATATTATATTAATTGATAACTCTACTATCTGTGGGATCAACCATTACTTATGCACTTTACTGTAATAGTGACTCGCGCACTTACGAAGGAATTAAAGTTATTTTTAATTGAACAAAAAGTCAATGGCTAAAGAGAGACCTTAGGGAGGCAAGACTGACATCGTGGGTGACAAGAAGCCCAACGACGAGAAAAAGAAGCCGCCCGTGGTTTGGGATGAGAACGGGTGGTGGGATTGATGACTAAATGATTGAAGATGCTGTTTGGACGGGGAGGAGGGTGCTGAATCGGTGACCGGGGTGATCACGGTAGTAGTAGGTGAACTTGAAGCGGCCATGGGAGATTGCGGGGTGGTGGGTGTCACTTCTCAAAGCTTGGGGGTGTCCAGAGAAATCTCGGGGGAGAAAAAATTGGCTGGGCAATGACAAATCACAGGAAAACAAATCTTTAATACAAACGAGAGAGTCAACGATACCCTGATTTTCAATACTTTTGTCCTTTGTCAAGTCTTCAATGAGTTATTTATGCAATTCTTCCAAATCTAGTTTCCTGTCTTTCTTAAAAGGAATTGCTCCTATGCTTATTTTTATGTACCTTGAAAACAAATTTTTCGCAAGGTCTTGGTCTACTTCCATATATGTTGATCAAATGCAAATTTTCTACATCTATTCATAGTATGCTTCATTAATATAATATGCTTTAAATAGTACATTTGATGTGCATGCACCTCATAACTTTCTCAGCAAGATATTAAGAAAGTTCTTTGTAGTTTCTGGGTTGATCAGTGTTCGTTATTGAACTTATTCTTCCTTTTATTTCATACGTACTCTTATAGTATACAGCATATAATAAAAATGAAATTTACCATAATATCTTCTTTTTTCCTTTTTAGTAATCTTAATTTCTTATCCTTTTCCTTTTTATCATTCTTCGGCTTCAAGTAATTTCTAGAATAAGTATACTTAGTGCCTGCTTAAAGTTTCGATGTATAAGCCACTTAAATTTGAGGATCAAATACTTAAGTTCCTTTTGTTTTAATGTCCTTTTCATTTAATAAATAATCTTTTAAAATTTCTGTTGTTATTATAATTGGATTTAAAAGTAACTTTTTCTTTATAAAAACAGCACCCAATCCCATACTCTTACCTAGTTTGTAAAATATGAATTCTACTATTCTAGAATCTAGAAAGCTTTTGTATATCATTTTCCACACCTAATTTGATTACTTATTGAATTGCAAGGAAATAAATAAAATAGAATTGCTTCAAATGCATATACTTTGACAACCTATTTTTTCAATAAACAATGACATTTCATTCAAGACTTAGATCTATAAAAATTCTTATATACTCAATAAATTCTCTATGGGGGTCTTAAAATTTTAACATGCAAATGACTACTCCTTAACTTTGATTTTGTAATATATGAAATCAATAATATTTTATTTATACATTAAAAATTTTAGAATTTATACATTATCATATTTTATATATATATATATATATATATAGAGAGAGAGAGAGAGAGAGAGAGAGAGAGAGAGAGAGAGAGAGAAGCAAGGAATGAGAATTGCTTTCAAAAAGCACATGTCACCAAAAACCCTCAATATGATCATTTTGATCAAAACCTTTATTTATTTATCTTTTAATTGATGAAAAAATTAACCAATTTGTCACTTAAAATTAGAGAAACTGGGATATTTTGTATGAGATACATGTTTGATTACACTTCGTGATCATTCAATGAGGAACACACTATGTTGGCATAAAACTATTTCTTATTTATTTAAATAATAATTATTAATTATATATATTCTCGTAAACATCTAAGTTAAAAAAAATTAATTACAATCTAAACTATAATCAATGAAGATACGATAAAATAAAGAATGAAATATCAATTTAAATAATATATAAAAAAAATGAAAAAATAAATAAGAAATTATAGAATAATATATCTTGAAATTTGAATGAAACTCTTGTAGTGACTATATACGAACAAATATATTCAAGATCGATGAATTCTAAATTAATAAGTAGTTAAAATATATTATTAAGGAAATATTTTCATATGTATTATTTTAAAGAGTGATGCTATTGGTTAGTTGGTATCCCATGTTTTATCTTTTTTAGAGCCCAATTATTATAAAAAATTTAATTACAAATTTATCACTTATTAAAATTACTAAACAAGATATAAAAGAGTTGTAAGCCCAATAAAGTTTTATAAGTGAGTCCAATATTAGCAGCCCATAAACATAGTTTGCATCAGCCCATTTATTAGTTAGTATCTTATTAATGCAATTGGAGAAGATAGTAAAAGAAAGTGTATAGTGTAAATTAATGGCGAAGCTAACAAAGCCAAAAAAAAAAAAACAGCCCCATGTCTTTCTTTCTTCTTTAACTACATTCATCCCCATGTAAAGACATTCTCAACTGACCCAATTTCTGTAGGAAATTAGTGTTATAAATTAAAATATTTTTATTATAGAGAGAGAGATCCAAATTAAAGCCTTAGGATATAACCACCCAAAAAGACTCCCAATTTAACGATCCTTTGTTGTTTCCGCATTCACCTTCTTTGCACCTACCTACCTTTGGAAAGCCTTGAAACTTTTACATTTCCATTCATATCCTCTTACCCTTTGTATGCATCATCTTCATGTTCTTCAAGATCTAATTCCCCTTTCTTTCTCCACCTCTTCATCCAAGTACTCATTTTCGATCTCTTCTTCTTGGTAGCACTCTTGAGTCATGATAAAATGGTGTATAAAAATGATAAGTCGAGCGCCATGGCTTCTTTCAACTTGAAAGAGAGCGTTGGGTAGGGGGTGCCTTTGTAGCTTTTGATAATTAGTTGCCCATATTCGCGGTGGGGAGGGGTCGACTTGAAGAGATTCTAATTAGATCTTTGAAGAACATGAAGATTTGATGCAGCTAAACCGAAGAGGATATGGAATGGGAATGGAAAAGTTTCAAAGGGAGGTTAGAGGTGCAAAGAAGTTGTTGATGCTCAATTTTACACCAACGAATTTTTTACGTATAATGCCGATTGCTGTCGATGCACGCCAAAAATGGAATGTAACCAAAAGTAAAATAACTATCGAGGGAGTTTTTTAAGTGGTTCGACATTAAAATAGCAAGTCCTACGTCCCACCGATTTGCATTGATATTAGTGGGTGTGTCAGTCGCGAGCCGACTTACACATCGACTTTAAAAAGTCAAAGAGAAGTTTACAAAAGAGAGAGAGAGAGAGTGATTTCGTTGCTTTATGTAAAAATGGCCGAATCCCTTTAACGGAAGGGGTCTTCCCCATTTTATACCGAATCAAGCCGTATAATCATCACTAAATCCGTGGGTTTGGTGTGATTGTCGGATATAACTGGCTTTATGTCCCCATTTCCCTTTTTCCAAGCCGACATTCCATGACTTGTTGCAGAGGAAAAGGACGCTGTGGGCTCCACATCACTTGGCAGTGTCCGACGTGCGCGCCGCTTCCGACGGGAGCAGTCGCCCTTCACGTGACTTTTCCCACGTCACCTCTTTATTTCCTTTGGCATAACGTAAGCCCCTCCCCTAGTTTTTTAAGGTTCAAGGTCGGACCTTGGAAACTATGTCACGTCTGGAGTTTTTCACTCGCCCGACTCGAACGGGATGAGCACGACATGAACTCGCGAACACGGCCTCCATTTGCGGATCTGCTAGAGCGACCTAACAATATTCGCTTTAGCGACTGGATCTGATGGACGCTCACGCATTCAATGAACTTGGTTTTATGTCAGGCAGCGATTCGCGCTGCGAAAGCTTTTTGTCGATACATTAAATGCTTTATGTGGCCGAAATGGGCGCATGGCAACTTGCTAGTGGCGCAAGCAGAATCCGCTATGCGATACCATCATCACGCCATTTAATGCGACGGGGTGGGGCATTTAATGCGAGAGAGGAGAGTGGCGTCGCTTATTTCGCCGGGGTGGTAACCGCCGATTCGCAACCCCCATATAAAAACTCACTTTTCTGATGAAGCCACCGAAATTTCTTTCGCTTCAAGAAGAAAAGCCTTGCACACCAGGGACAACTTTTTTCCGATCGGCATTTTTCAGGCGATCAAAACGAATTTCTACACCACCACCTTCACGCCTCAGGAGTAAGGTTTTCCTTTTTTTCCTTTTACATATACATTATTCTCTTTTTTTTGGTTTGGTTGAACAAGGCGCTGGGTCTCTGCTTCACCGAGACACGACGCCGCTCGGATTCGAGCCGCCTTGACGCGGCCTCAAGTCGCTCGTAGATTTTTAGGTGTCCTCGTCATTACATGGGACGAACACGAAGGCTCTAATGACCGTGTTCTGCCGATGTTGCAGATCGGAATGGAACCGCCAACATCCGGACTCCGAGGAAGGAGCCGCTGTCCTCGCGGGAAGTCCCCCGAGGACGCACCCGACGCCTACTCTGGGCCTCTTACTTCCGCGGAGTTTGATAGAATTAAGACGCAGACGATATTCGCGCAGGTGTTCCTCGACCATACCAGTCGCCGCGGCGCCCGCACATCGTCTCGCGATCTCGAGGAGATCTTCAAGGGTGGGGGAGGATTCCCTTCCATCCTTTCATCGTCGGTCCCCGGATCATTTCGGGATCGCACCGATGCAACTAACGCCAAACGCGATGTCATCGGGCTGCCGCGATGTACATCGCGGTGCGCGAGAGCGGCTTGGGAGAGCCTAACGGTAGAGTCTGAGTTGCCTACTACCTTAAGAAGAGTAGGGACAAGGACTCAGATTACCTATCTCTGGCGACCTACCATTCGCTGCAGGGATACATAGCTACCCCCAAAGAATGCGGGAGCCTACGAGTCAAAGTTCTTCTTTTTTCTTGTACAACGGCCATTGCCGCTTTTCAAGATCCAAGTAGGTTTTCTTATTTGAGTCCGTTATCCGCCGCTTGATTCATAATAACGACCCTGATTTGTTTTGTAAGTTAACCGTAACGACCCATCATCGCCGCCGTGACCGGGATAGGCTAGTATCCTTCTGTATCGGGACGGGGATAGTCGCACGCGAGGAAGCTTGTGACAACCGCGAACCTACGGAAGTACGTTTTTTAGCGACTGTGCCTCCTTAGAACCGCCAAGGTATGTTACTGGTTTCTTCTCGGTCGTTGAAGTGATTTCGCTTACTAACGACTCCCCGAATGCAGAACGATGCCCCCAAAGGAGTCCTGGCACTGCCGAAGCACCATTTGTCTTTCTCGATCGAGGATCGAGAGAGGCCGATGCCGCCAGGCCCGCTGTCTCCCAAGACAAATGGCATGGCAGCCCAGCTCACCCCTTTCCGCCATGCGTGGCAAGGGGCAACCAGTCGGGACAGCCGCAGCACCCATCGCCGCCCTCCCCTAAGCCGGAAGGCTCCGCCGAAGTCAAAGAAGAGAAAGCAAATTTAACTCCGACGAGTTGAGACCGAATCGAGGAAGAGCCTCTTAGGTCGCGCCGTGGTCCCGAGGTCGGGGCAAGGAGCCCTGGCGAGGAGTG
Source organism: Pistacia integerrima (assembly GCA_026225825.1). Classification (NCBI taxonomy): domain Eukaryota; kingdom Viridiplantae; phylum Streptophyta; class Magnoliopsida; order Sapindales; family Anacardiaceae; genus Pistacia; species Pistacia integerrima. The sequence continues at coordinate 27,913,088 of CM047747.1, read as the reverse complement.
CAACGGACGCACCTGCTTCTAGATTCGCTTGGGGAGCCTCGCCCTCAGTGTTCGCATCGATCGTTTATGGCCTGCTGCGACCAAGCGAGCTATCGAGTCGTATAATGAATTTGCAGATATCGGGCGACGACCAGCATACGGGCTGCTTTCAAAGATCTCGAGCAAGGTAAATTTGCGTACTTTGAAATTTCAATTCGATTTGTTTCTAAACTGACTGGTCGCAGGATTGCTTGCGATGAGGATGTCCATGGAGAAAACGCGCCTGGGGACGCAAAGGGGACTAGCGACTGGAAGAGGAGATCGCGCTTAAGCAGTAACCTCGAGTCCGCCGGGAGCCGAAAGAGCACAAGCCGCTCGGGGCCGGGCGGACAGTATCCGCACCTGAAGGATGCCGCCTTGCGACGCGGATTTCCGTAAAGCCGAGCTCGACCGACGTGCGGAGGAGATTAAAGAGCTTCAAAGGACAACCGCCCGTCTCACCAAGGAGGTCGGCCGAAAAGGACCGAGCCGCGGGGCGACTTCGAACGGGCTCGGGCCGAGAAGAAGACAATGGGGCCTTCGAGCAAGAAAGGCTAGCTCCTTGAGGACCGAGCTTCAGGAGAGTCGGGAGAGGGTCACCGCACCGATCGCGGAAATGCAGAATCACCGAGGGGGATGGAGGAGAAGGTCATGGATCGGGCGATCGGATCCATTTACACCCCCGTGTGCAAAGAATCCCGATTGACTTCTCCGACCTCCCGAGCTCCGCAGACGACCTGAGGATGATGGCCGAGGAGGACCAGGCCGTTGCCGCGCCGCCCAGAACCCGACTGGGGTCCAGGCCCGACCAGTCCGGTGGCTCCGGCCAAAGTGGCCTTCCCGACCATCACCTTAGTGTTCGTAGAGTCGCTCCCATTGTACCCGAGTCTTAAAACTTTTGTATATGACTTTCTTTGCAATTGAAATTTGTTTCTTATAAATATGCACTATTTACAATTGTGATTTACATAAGTGATTACATACAAATTCTTACATGCGAAGTAACACATGCGAACTGCTTTTTAAATGAACATCGTAATACTTGAAAAAGGAATTAACAAAAAACTCGAAAGCCGAGTTTGGGATTATCGATAGTATGGCCGGGCCGGTGTTCGGCTGCTCCAAGCTCGTGGTACCTTGGAGCCGTTCAATCTCTTGAGATGGTAGCTCCCTGGCCCTCGATCACTTTGTCGATCCGCATGGACCTTCCCTGCCAGGCCCTAGCACCCCCGCACTTGGCTCTCGGTCCCGAGGAGAACTTCCTTCAAAGACAAGGTCCCCGACCCTAAGTCTCTTCACCGACCTTCGAGTCAAGAACCTTTTGGCTCGCCGTAGGTCGCTATCCTTAGCGAAGCCTTGCCGCGACGTTCTTCAATTAGGATCCAAACTCGCCTCTGTGCTTCGTTGTCGCCCCGTTGTAGTGTCCCTCCAAGAGAACCGGTCCCGACCTCTACAGGATCATGGCTTGCACACCGTAGGCTAGTGAAAATGGGGTTTCCGAGGCGGAGGTCCTTGGAGTTGTCCCGTACGCCCATAAAACTTCGGGAGGTCGGCCACCCCAATTTCCCTTGGCCGCCCCGAGCTTGGCCTTCGCAGTGTGCTTGATGGTCTTGTTGATCGCTTCAACTTGGCCATTCGCTGCTCCCGGCGACCGAGGCAAATTTTTTTCAGGATGCCCACTGTCACGTAACCGCTTGAACTCCTCATTGTCGAATTGCTTTCCATTATCTGAGATAAGGGTATGAGGAATTCCGTAGCGGCACACTATGTTCTTGAAAACGAAGTCTTTTAACTTCCTAGGTCGTGATCGCGCTGGCTTGGCTTCACCCATTTTGTAAAGTAATCCACCGCGACCTACGCGCATCCGACCCTCCCTCCCTCCTTTCCGATCGATGGGGCCGTATAAGGTGATCCCCCACATGGAAAATGGCCAGGGGCTTGACATAGTAACCACTCGTGAGAGGGTGCTCGTGGAATGTTCGCAACCGCCGCATTTGTCGCACTTCTTGACAAAATTGTGCGCATCTTCTTGGATTTGGGACCAATAATATCCCCCGACGAACAATCTTGTTCGCGAGAGATCGAGCCGCTGGTGGTTGCCACGCATCCCTTCATGAATTTCCCTCATGATGTAATCGCTTCTTCATTGGTTACACATCGGAGGAGAGGGCACCGAATCCTCTCCCCGTATAGCCTGGTCCCCCGATGAGTGTGAAGCGAAAGCGACCTTACTCGTAGAACCCTCGCCTTGGCCTTGTCGCTAGGCAAGGTCCCGTCCTGAGGTATTGTACAACGGGGGTCATCCGGAACTGATTCAACCTCGCTCACTACTGCTCGGCCGAGCCGATGGACGAGCGCCGACAAAACGAACAGAATGCTATCGGGGCTTCGTAGTCTAATGATGAAGCTTATCTTCGCCAAGGCGTCGCTATAGAGTTGATTTCCCCGGGGATCCGAGCGATTCTAAAGTGCCCGAACGACCCCAAAGAGGCCTTAGCTTTTTCCAAGTAATGACCATGTTTCCTTCTTTGGCTTGGTACTCTCCAGAATTTGGTTCGACGACCAAGATGGAGTCGTCGTGAGATACCGATCGCGGTTGCACCCATTTCTTTGGCGAGTCGCAACCCGCGAGTAGGTCAGATTCGACTCATTGTTGGTCGCCTTAAACCCGAATCGAGAATTCCATGAACTCGAGCCCCCTGGCTCACTAGAGAGACCCGCACCGCTCTTTTCCTCGTTTGATGACCCGCCGACGAGAGGTTCCAGTCGATAGGTCTTGAATAGTTTCTTGCCCGACTTCGCTTGACTGCTCGCCGGGAGATAGGAGAATTCCGAGATGAAGTCTCAACAACGCCGCCTTTGATTGTCGACTGGGCATATACTTTAGGTCGAATCGCTCACTCCATGGCCCATTTGAGCAACTTTCCCGAGGCCTCCGGCCTTCGGAGGACTCCGCCCGAGGGGTAACTTGTCATTACATTGATCGTATGGGCATGGAAGTAAGGTCGTAGCTAGACGCGACCAAGAAGGGCAAAAGCTAGTCGCTCCATTTCCTGGGATACCGTATCTCGCATCCGATAGACGCTTACTTGCATAATATACGCCATTGAGCTTTTTCCTCTTCCCCGTATTAAAGCCGCACCGACCGCGAACCGAGACACTCGGATGTAGATGAGCAGGATTTCGCGAAGAGGTTTAGAGAGGAGAGGTGGCTTCCCAAGGTGTTCTTTTATACCCTCCTAATGCTCGCCGCATTCTAAGTCCACTCAATTTCTTATTGGCCTTCGTAACATTAAAGAATGGTAAACAATGGTCGTTAGCCTTGATATGAAGCTACTAAGTGCCGCTATTCGTCCGTCGCACTCATGACCTCGCTTTTTGCCGGTCGGGCTCTTCATGTCGAAAGGTGGCCTCGAATCTTTTCTGGGTTTACTTCTATGCCCCTCTTGGTTGACCATATACCCCAGAATTTTCCCCGACGATACCCCGAACGAACATTTGAGGGGGTTCACCTTCATTCGGAGATCGAGTATATCAAACATCTCAACGAGATGCTTAATGTGTTCGAGGCGACTGGGACTTAACCAAAGATATCGCCTACATAGACCTCCATTGTCCCCCGATCCGGCCTGAGAACATTCGATTGACCAATCTCCGATAGGTCGCACCCGCATTTTTGAGGCCGGGCGGCATTACTTTGTAGCAAGATAGCCCCCGATCTGTAATGAAGGTCGATGCTCCTCATCCGGCTTATACATCGGGATTTGATTGTACCCCGAGTATGCGTCCATGAAGCTTAATACCTGCTCCCCGAGGTGGCATCAACGAGCCGGTCAATTCTAGGCAGGGGGAAACTGCTTTTCGGGCAAGCTTTGTTCGTGTCGCCAAGTCTATGCAGTTCGCCACTTGCCATTTGGCTTTACCAGATCGGGTGATCGGTGCACCGTGTCGGATAGAGAGCCTCGCGAACGCATCCATTTCGAAGAAGGTTTTCCACTTCGATTTTAACGCGCGCACCGCTCCGGATCCATCGCCTTCTTCTTTTGGCGCATCGGCTTAGCTTCACCGCCGATATTCTGTGGAATGGCAAATAACGTCGGGCCGATCCCGACCATGTCAAAGATGCGACTGTGCGAACACATCAATGTTCTCTTTCAAGAAGTTCACCACCTCAAAGCGAGCCGGGATTGAGACAGCCTCCCCGATCTTTAGCATTCGACGCCTCCTTCTGGATCTACCGATACTTCAGACAGATCTCGACCGGGCCGCCGGGGATTTCCCGGGGGACTCGTGGATCTATATCATCCTCTCGCTGGACCGGCCGTGGCTCGATCCGGCCGATCGCCATAGCCTCGACGGGGAGCGCACCGCGAAATGCCCTTCCCTTGTCCGCCATTTGGACCGCTTTATGTAGCATTCGTGATGCACTTTGCGACCCGCTACCTCCCCTCCCCGATCCCCGACGGGGTGGGGAACTTCATCTTGAGATGATAGATGGAAGTGACCTGCCTTGAAGGTTCTCGCAGAGGTCGTCCCTAGATTCCATTAAGGCCGTGAGGCGCCTACACTGTGAACTTCAGTTAACTCAGTCACCTCGCCGTAGTCGCCGAGCGTGACCGGGAGCCGGATCGCCTCACCGGGATTAGGTGATCCCTCGTAAACCGTATAGAGGCATCGAGGCCGCTTCAGTCGGCCTCGACCAGGTTCATTCTATCGAAAGCATTTGAACAGAATGTTCACAACGCCTCCCCGTTGTCCACAAGCATCCCGCAGACATTATGACATCCAATCGTGGGGTGATTACCGGAGCCCTCGTGCGGATGGTGCAAGCGAGCCGCCTTCTCGCAGGTGATTGGTTCTTCCTTCCCGGCTTTCGAGGTCGCCGCGATGTGCTCATGACACCTGACGGGTCACGATGCGCTTCCCGAGCATACCTGCTCCCCGCGCCCTCACATGTTTCCAAGCGAGGTGACCTCCTCCAAAATCAGTTCACACTGGCTGCACTGGCCGCGATCACGACGCTTGTTCTTTCGCCCTCCCCTTGGTTTTCTTTTGGGGGAGTCACAATGTACTCCTTGAAGTGCCCCTTCTTGATAAGCTCTTCGATAGCCTCGCTTTAGAGCTCCTGCACTCATCAGCAGGATGCCCGTATCCCGATGATATCGGCAGTATTTCTTGCCGTCTCCCGGCCGCGCAGGAGTTTTCATGGGTTCTCGCTCACCGAAAGGTGCTTGGCTTCCTGATTTGTCGAGGATCGCGGATATGGACACGCTCAACTATTGGCCGTGGACGGGAACGGAGCATAGGACTTTTTTCCGCCAGAGCGGGGTTTTTTTCCTTTTCGCCGATCGTCATTGTCTCCTTTACGATCAGCCGCCTCGTTATCTCCCCGACCGACACACCGGCCGAGTTGCCGTGATCGCGACGGCGAAGTGCCGCCAATGAATTCTCTATTCGAGATATTTTTTCAGCCAAAGTTGTAGAATCTCGTGAGGGAAATATCGCCCTCCGCCTCGCAGCCTCCTTCCACAGTCGGTTTGCGGGGCGAACTCCGCTATTATAAGAGTTCTGATGGACTCTTCTGGGGCATGAGCCACCTTGTTGAGTTCCCTGTGGAAGCGATCAACGTAAGATCACAGGATTCATCTCTTTCTTGCCTTATGTTGCTGAGGTAGCTCAAAGGCATTGAAAATTTCCTATTGGCTTGGAAATGCCGCAAGAACGCCGTGCTCATCTCCGAGGCCACGGAATCGATCGACCCTCCCACCGAGCGACCTTAACCACCGCTTGGCGTGAGAAGTCACACACCCAAACAACGGCACTTCGCAAGGTCCAAACCTCCGGTGGAGCTCCATCGTCGTTGAACTCATATAAATGATCCTCGCGGATCATAATTTCCATCAAACGGCCGCATATCCGCATTCTCAACCCCTCCCCGGTGGGAGTGGGGCAGCTAGCACTTCCGGAGAAAATGGGGATGTAGAGGCGACCTGCGCCTGTTCGTTTTGCTGCTCCCTTAACCTGTCCAGAGCTCGCTGCAACTCCTCAATTTGCGGCAATGGAGCCAATTGGGGGTTGTTTTCACCCGTGCGAGCCCTCCCTTCTGCTAGTGTCAGATACCCGAGATCGATTCCTTCCTCGCCTCGGCCTTGATTTCCATTTGGCCGCACTTGACACATGCTGGCATGAGCATGTGAAGACGACGGGTTGTGAGGGGCACTTTCACGACCCTCGCGGTGGTACGAACCGCCCCGCGAGGTGTGAGGGCCTCCCGCATAATCGACGGGATTACCCCTCCGTGGTGGACGGGACCACCATGCCCAAGATTTTTGCTTGGGTCTGCTTGCATCGGCATGGGACATGGTCCACTCTCTCGCCAAGTCTCGCCTTTGCCGATACTCGCTAGGGGCACCTTGGTATTCGCTGCCCTCGGGAGCCCGTAGGCTTATTTTTTTGCCACTTGTTTACCTCTTGCGCTTACGCTGCAGCAGTTCGCTGCACGGTATCGCCTACCCGCCGCTGCGCGACCTCGCGCGCTTTTTGGCGTTGTCATCGGCCTCCACCGCCGAGATGACATGCCTTGGTCCGCACTGTCCAATCCCAACCTGCCGATCGTCTCCGGAGAGTATTATCGAACCTCTCCAGGTAACTCCTGATGGCAGGGTCCAATTGCGGGGCTGTTGGGGTATTTCCAGCAGCATTTTGTGAAATTAGAGGCACATTGGAAGGGGTGTCCCTCTGGGCCATGGGGACTCCTTCTGCATGCTGGTTCCCTTGCTCAGGTTCAGAGGCGGGCCATTGTAGCTGTAAGACCAGTAGGTCAAAGATTCTCCTGATGAAGGGTAGACACTAAATCAGCCCTCCTTCTAGCGCCAAACTGTTGATGCTCAATTTTACACCAACGAATTTTTACGTGTATAATGCCGATTGGCTGTTCGATGCACGTAAAAATGGAATGTACGAAAAGTAAAATAACTATTGAGGGAGTTTTTTAAGTGGTTCGGACATTAAAATAGCAAGTCCTACGTCCACTGATTTGCATTGATATTAGTGGGTGTCAGGTCGCGGTCGAGAGCTGACTTACATCAGACGAAAAAGTCAAAGAGAAGTTTACAAAAGAGAGAGAGAGAGAGAGAGGTTTCTGTTGCTTTATGCAAAAATGGCCGAATCCTTTAATGCCGAAGGGGTCTTCCCCGCTTTTATACCGAATCGCGTATAATCATCACTAAATCCGTGGTTTGGTGTGATTGTTCGTATATAATCTGGCTTTACGTCCCATTCCCCTTTTTCCAAGCTGACATTCCATGACTTGTTGCAGGGAAAAGGACGCGTGTGGGCTCCACATCACTTGGCAGTCCGACGTGCGCGCACGCTCGACGGGGAGCAGTCGCCCTTCATGTGACTTTTCCCACGTCAGCCCTTTATTTCCTTTGGCATAACAAAGGTTAATCTGAGAACAACAAAGGATTGTTAAATTGGGAGTCATTTTGGGTGGCTACATCCTAAAGCTTTAATTTGGATCTCTCTCTCTCTATAATAAAAATAGTTTAATTTATAACACTTTTTGTCTTCTATAAATCTCTTGTTTCGAAACAAATATGCTTGTGGTAGGTAGTTGTTATCGTTATTTGAAGATGCTTGCTTTCCTCTCGGCTCTCTTCCTAATTAAGGGAGCCATTGGAGCAGTTTGAAGGAAGCCCGAATCGCAATGAAGAGATATGTCGATTTTTTGCCATTTCTATTTCTCTTCAAGTTGTTTGTTGTTGGAATCTATGAAACAGGATTTAAAGGTTAATTCAAGGGGTAGAGAGAGAGGGGGGGTTTTGGTGAACATAATCTGAGCCTTAGCGTTCTTGGCTCAAGTTGAGACTCTAGACATGATTTTGCAAACCTTGGCACACAATTGTTGCCATAAGGATGGGTTTATGTTAACAAAAATTTCAGTAACAAAAGACATAAAGATCACTAAAATTCGCGATAAAGGATGTATGGAGGCAGGAGGAAAACAGAGGATTTGGGGCTTTGGATAGTGATAAAAAGATTGGTGGTGTGTTGTTGAGAGAAAATAGGGAGGAGAGGAAGAGGAGATTGAACATGAGGGACAAGTGAAGGGTGGGGTGTGGATTTGTAGGGCCGGGAGGTGCAAAGATAGAGAGAGCCTTTTACAAGACTTGAATTATACAAATTATTAACTCGCCACACGCCGCAAAAGAGAGTAAGGAAACAAAAAAGTGGGAAAGAGAAAAATACCCTCATTCTATTTTTATTTTTTATTTATATTTTATGATATTGACTTTAATGATAGAATTGAGATTTATAACACTAATTTCCTACAAATCTCCCTGTGGGTAGAAGTAATTGGGTCAGTTGAGAATGTCTTTGCGTGGGGATGAAAGTAGTTAAAGAGAAAGACAGACGGGTGGTTACCATACTTTAAATGGTTTAGTTAAAAGTTGAATCAATGGGGAAAGACAAAAGAACTTTAGGGTTAATTACATTTTATCCCTATGGTTTGGGTTTATTAACATTCAGGACATATTTATTTACTATCAAAATCATCCTCCTGACTCATTGACGTTAATATGAAACTAACAGATGAATGGCATATTTGACTTTTCAATAAAATATAAAAATAATTTATTAAAAATTCTGAACGAAGCCAGGATTCAAAAGTCCTCTCTCTCGTCCCTAGTTAGTAAATACAGGTACGGTAACAAAAGGGTACAGAAATTTTACAGGTATAATACGGCAAATAGTGAAAAATACGTTTGTAAAAATTCGATCATAAAATTCGGATACGGAAAAAATACGATTCGGATATATACGGGTTTAATACGACACATTGTCAATAATACGTTTTAAAAAATACGACAATAGCAATCTTGGTTTTAGCACTTTTCAAAACATCCCAATTTAAATAATCCATTGTGGTCGACCCTACAATTTATTTTCCTTTTTTTTTAAAGTATATTTGAACAATAACTAAGACCAGTATTTTTATCCGTAATTTTATAGCTACGCATACAAAATTTGGATTCCAATTAGTATAGTTGTTTTATTTTTTGAATTTTATGTTCTGAATTTAATTGGATAGTGCATTCAAAGGTCAAATAATAATAGTGTTATGAAATCTAAAAACATGACAGAGTGCACATGGGCTTACAATTTGCAGTTGGCGTTGGTTGCAAGCTGATGGTTTGTTGTTTTTTTCTTCTTCTTTAAGTATCTGCCAATTCCAAATCCAAGCCCGACAATATTATTTTTATGAATTCATGCTTTTTTTTCAGTTTTGCCTTTTACCTTTTGCTTTCATAGATGATCTTTAGTCTTTTCATTTTGACCCATACAACACAAAACAACAGAACAAAATGAAATATTATGTTAAAATAGATACCAAATATAACTCTCACAAGCATTTCATCAAACATATTTCAAACAAATCTATCAATCCACCAACACAAATATCACACACACAAACAAATCACCAACATACAAGATTCAAAAAGAGTTAAAAAGAGAAGAGAAGAAGTGTGTAGCTTGAGGCTTGAAGAGTTGAAGTCTTGGACTTAAAGCTTGGAGAAGAGAGTTAAAAAGAGAAGAGAAGAAGAGATCAAGACTCAAAGAGTCAAGAGATGAAGAAAAAAGAGTTGAATTATTGAAGATTTGAAGAAGAGATGAAGACTGTGGAAGAGAGAACCGAGGAAGAGGAAGGAGATTTTCTTTAATTTTAGTCAAACCCAACCAAAACGATGTCGTTTTGCCTTATCATTTAATTATTTTTTTGTCTGCAAAAATTCGGTAAAAATTCGCGTATAATTCACGAATTATACGGATAGGGTATACAATTCGCGAATTATACGGCTAGCCGTATAATTCGTGTATAAAACGTGAATTTACTAACTATGCTCTTGTCTAGTTTAAGATTTTCGTTCTTGTCAATCCAGCCTGTTCTTGGTTACAAGTTCCTCTTCTCATCTATTTCTCACCTGAAATTGTTTGGAATTGTTATTTTTTATTTTGAGTTTCTT